>JAMAFK010000013.1:0-646538 GCA_023627375.1 Penicillium paneum | reverse complement strand
TTGAGATATAAATGTGGAATATATCGCATTTACTATATGTTTTAGGGTGGCCGGCTCGGTGGTGTGGCCGGCTCGGTGGTGAAATACGTTAACTAGTTAGAGTTTGTTAGTTACTAATTCGGCCGCGTAGAAGGCACTGTCGGAGAGGCAATTTCAGTGTGAACCTTGTATAACATAGAACGTACGTTGCGCGTTGTAGTGGTGTGCACGCTAATAGTAGATCCTGGATGATCGACCGTGTGATTTTCACGGTCCTGTTGTTTCATGTCGGCAATTGCTTCTTCTTGTGCGGGGATCGGGTAGAAAAGGCCTATGCGTTGAGCTCATTATTATGAAAGCATTACTGTGTACGCCATTGGATCGAGAGAGGTCTTCCAGTTACTATAATGGTACTCCGTATATTAATTATACTACCGTTGCATTCCAGGCTTTTACCTTTGGAGGGGCCTGGGACCTGTTGGCTTATAGATCCTTGTACCTAGTTCACCTCGCCACACCGTGGTCCGTTGGGTCCACATAGGCATTTAGGTGGCATATATTATTGGATAAAGGCTGGCTTGGGCCCCATCTTCCTGGTATTGGTTATCCTGCGCCGCATTACAGACGGATCGGAGTCCTGCTCAAGTAGGATCAGTACGAGTGGAGAGGTTTTGCATTGTACTCCATACATTTTCTATTATTATATGTAGTCACCAGGTACAAGGTACATGTTCTCGATAATAAGTGCAGGCTGCATAAGCAGTCTGCAATGATATACAATAATACAAGTCACCAGGCCGTCCAGATCTGAATATGTCGGGTGTGGCCGAGATTGTGTGACGCTTGAACTCTGGCTCTCGCAGCATATTACATACATTTACATTATATGGGCTATTTAGGCTGCGGTCTTTCTTTGTCTTTGACCCCTATGGAGTACTCCGGTATTCCGTAGTGAGACCTCAAGCCACATTATTGGGGGCCGTTGAAAAGGATCAAGCAGCAGAGTGACCAATGCGCTGATTTGAGTCTGCGGACCGTGCATGACTCCCCAAGCGCTATGATGCATCACTCGGCTTAGTATTGAAACATGACGTATCGTCTTTGTAGGTGACTTCACTACGTAGGGCTTTCCAGCCTTCAAGTTGGAATAGAAATAAGAGTTTCGTCTTGTGAAGTGGCGATGTCCGCAAGTGATCTCAACTGGATACACATATCATGAGCGTCGTCTTTGCATTGCATCGTAGAATATCGAGCCAATGAACCAAAGCAGCGTCGATCAGCCCCGTGCGGTATATGCATGGCCATCTCGATAGGGGATAGGCGAGAGATGAGACAAGAAGAGTACGGAGTCAAGGAGACAAAGAGCAAATTAGAGTTGATCTTAGCGAAAAGGATGTTAATGCCGACAGGTCATTGGTGTGCAATCCTCCGGTGATCGACCGAAATGTCGATCTGAGCTCTCTTACTGCAAGCGATCCATTTCTCTCTCGGTCGAGTGGTCCGATCCGAGCATGAGAATGCTTTTCGAACTTTCTAGGCCAAGAGAAAAGTGTAAACGGTTTCATTTGACCTCTTCTGACCTCTTTGACCTCTTCGGCCTTGGAGCAAGTTCGTCCTTCACTGCGGCTCTCCTTTGGCCCCGTATGCATGATCGGCCACTCCGTGTCTGTGCGAGTGCTTGGCCCACGTCTGTTTCCAGGATCTTTAGTCTGATCTTCATATCTTCTGACCTTTTGTCGAGTACAATATGTTGATAGAGTAAAAAAATCCATTACTTGTGGTTACATCGAGAATATATTCCTTGCTCTCTGAAATTAGAAATCTACGCACAATAGAGCCCTTCCGAGGTCGAGGTTCGACCGGAAGACTGGCTAAATGGGGTAATAGAATAAATTGGTAAATTGGTAAATTGGGTATCGCAAACCGAGCATAAACTAAATCCTCAAGAACTTCATTAGGCATAGACGTCAACTTCACCATTGCTTTGCATGAGTTCAGATGGGCCACTGGTGATCGCTCTGGCGGCCACCTTCCTCATGCTCTCAATTGCCTTCTTGAAGTTGGTCTTGTCATAATCTTCGGGCATATGTTGCCCACTGTAGATGCAAAGCACGCGCATACCCGGCTTGTAAGATAGTTGTTCAAGCAGCTTAGGTGTAATGAGGAAGTACTGGCCGCCTCCGCCACCGCCGATGAGGTTGCCGCTTTCGTCGGTTTCCTCGGTCTCGTCCGAGGCACAGGCAATGTCTACCAGGCGTCCGTGAACCATGCGCTCGTTTCGCGGGTCCATACCTTGATTGATCTCATCCACAACGCGGAATGGCGAGGCGGAGAGCGACTGGAGTGCCATGAGATAGAAGATGGTACTCACCGCTCGCTCGCCACCAGACTGCCGATGTGAATCCAAGACCGACAGCCCCGCGCCCTGACGGAACTGGACGTGAATCACGATCGACCACTCCCCAAATTCGCTAGCGCCAGGCTCGCCATTGGGCCCAGGTTCACCCTCCGCTTTGCCCAAGGTGACCTGACCAGCACATCCGATGCGGCGGAAAGAATCCGAGAAGGCATCGCTAATCTTCTCGATGAGCGCTTCCAACCTGGGCTCCCAGTCCTTGCGGATGTCTGTGATGGCGTTGTCAATTTCCTTAAGCTTGTTTAGAAAATCGGCAAGTTTGGAGCGCAACTTCTCAATGGCTTTTCCACGGTCTTCGAATTCTTTGATCATCTGGCTACTACCACCATGGGTGAGTTCTAGTCGGGCCTTCTCAGAGTCAATGTCGGCCTCGAGCTTATCTATGTCATGATCGTTCAGTTCTTCAAGTAAAGATTGTGCGTCAGGTTGGTCGTGCAGTTCTCGGCTGATTTGCTGAGCTTTTTGGAAAACTGCTCTGGCCTTCACTTTGGATTCCCTTAATTTGACTGTAGCCTCCTGCGCCTGTCGTCTCTTTGTTTCTAGTAACTTCGTACTATCAATGTTGCGATGCCGCAGGGTCTGAAGGTCGGAAGTTGCCTCCAGGAATAGGACCTCGACTTTCATGAGCTCCTCATGAGCTTGACGGAACAATTCGACAGCATCCTGCATTCCGTCAGAAAAAGTAGACAGAAATGTCAGTGATGGACTTACGGCATATTCGACAGCGGCCTCGGCCTTTTGAATTGCAAATTCGTCTTGCTGGTTGCGAAGTTCACGAACTCTGTCTCGTACCCCGTTAAACATGGATGTAATGTTTTGTAATTTGGCCTCTTGTTGAGCTGCAAGTTGTTAGACAAAGGCCTGACGGCAGATGAACAAGAAACGAAACATACAGATTTTTTCTGGGATTGCTCGGTACTGAGTGTGAGCCGTCTGTTTTGCGCTCTTTTCTTTCTCAATGTCTTCCTGTAGCACAATTAGTACGCAGTGTGACGAAACCAAGGGGGCCATGTAGAATACCATTTCTCGCTCGGCCTGCTTGTATTCATCGCGTATCTTTTCCACGGCAGCCTTCTCGGACTCGAGCTTCTCCTTGATGTCCTGCAGCTGTTCATTCCATAACGTGATGTTCTCTTGGTGTTCACGTTTAAGGGAAACATCAACAGGTTGTTCGGTCCACACCTGAGCAGGCTTGATCTCTCGAACCCGGGTTGATGTGGCACCAGGTCCATACTCCCTACGCCGAGTCACTTGATAGCTTTTTTTCCCAGATACCCAGGAGCTCATTGAACCTTCCTCCAAACGGGCAAACACTTCATTTGAAATTTCACGCAGTCCGATAGGAGTCAAGTGTAAGCTCTTCTCACTGCACAGCATGGCAATAACAGGATCTGGCCCGACCAGAAAATCCCTTGCCCAACCATCAAATCCCAATTGGGCAAATTCATCATTGGTCATTGGAGGCCTCATAGTATCTAACGACAGCGAGCAGGTGCGGATGCTAACATCATGGAGTCCCAAGGTTTGGTTAATCGCGATTTGCAAGGTACGGAAGTCATTCCTGGTCTGTACGGTGAACGACGTGAAGTCTGTCTTCTGGAATAAAGACTCGACAGCATCGGCAAATTTGGGGTCGGTGATCGAGCACGTAACGATTGGAGGGCCGAAGACTTCTTTTTCAAACTTGCTTTGGTTTTCAAGAAGCCATCTATAGGCTTTCAGCGTATCGTGGGAATATTTCTGCAACTTGAGTTCTTGTTGGCCGGAGGCTGAATCCAACCTGCTTAGCTGGAGTTCGGCCTGCTTGAGACTCCTTTGCACTTGCTGTTGCTTCTCCTGAAGGGGCTGCCTCCTGTCTTGGATTTCTCTGGCCTTTGCCTCAAGCTCGCGTTTTTCGCGCCGCTTCTCTCTCTGATGTTGTGATAAGTATGCTGGTCCAAATAGGAAGACATAGGGTTCTTACCAAGGTCTCGTTGTAGAATTCTGGATCGAACTCCACGGCCTCCTCTTCTAGTTGGCGTCGAAGTCTATGGATAGCTTGCTGAGCAGATGCTCCTTCGGACTTGTGCCTCTGACCACTCTTCCTTTCGGCCTCAATCCGACCATTAAGATCCTTAATCCTATTCTCAAATTCATCGATCTTTTGGCCGCGTTCAGTGGCAACCCTAGATGCCTCGTCAACAGAGTCCTTTCGATCATTTTTCACAACATTCAATCGCGCGATATAGGCTTCTTTGGCGTTGACTGCACGCAAAATAGGCTCATTTTCTGCCTGAACCCGATGATATTCACGCTCAACTACAGCTTTGGTGACCTTCAGAGCCTCGACAGCATTGTGGTGTTCCTTGTACTCCACAATTGGACGGCAACGCTCAAGGATCTCGATTTTCCGCTTGATCACAGCTCTCTGACGCATTCTTTCAACGTCGGCTCTCTGCATCTCTTGGCGATTCTCCATGTTTTCTAGCAATTCCTTGTCACCACTGTTGTCCATCTCAAGTTTCTTCTGCTCAGCTCTCAGTCTCTTTAAGGCATCATGCCATTGGGTCATTTCCGGACCAGCTGCTGCTCTTTGCGTGGAATGAAGAAGCTCAATCGGTGTGAGTGCAGCAAACTCGGCGACTTTATCCTGAGGAAGGAACTGGCAGAGATTGTCTACCTGGATGGCGAAGGACTGAGCCAGTTTCAAAACATCGTTCTTGGAAGCGGGTGATCCATCGAGTGTAAATGAGCTTTTATTGCCATCGCGCTTGATGATGCGCTGGATGACAGGGTTGTGGCCAATCTTGGGCGGTCCGCATAGTTCAATCTCAATCGTAGCCTCTCGGGCCCCATGCTTCACAAATTCCCCCAGGTCCTTGGCGCGTCCAAGGTGCTAGAGATCAGGTGAGTGTCAGTATGGGGAGGCTGTGCAGTATTATAGTCCGAGTCTTACCTGAGGACCCCATCCCAGGCCTAAGCAGATGGCACAGACTAGGGTGCTTTTGCCCGTTCCATTTGGACCAATGACCATGTTGAGCTTCGGTCCCGGATAAAACACTGCTGACGTATAGGTCACAAAGTTTGTCACCTTAATCCGCACGATCGCTCCCGGCTTATAACCACCGGGGCCAAGACCATCGTGGGCTATCGCACGCGGGGCGTGAGAAACTGCTTCCGGTGTTTCAGATCCAGCGCTATCCCCATCGCTCTCTCGTTCTCGTTCTCCTTCGCCTTCGATCTCGTCTCTAGGCTCCGATCCGCTATCGCTTTCAGCAGGGTTCAAGCGGGGACGTTTGTTGTTCGAGAGTTGGACTTGGGGAGTAAACGTCAAGTCTTCGTCTTCTTCATCCTCGCTGTGAGGTCGACGACGAGGAGTACTGGGTGATGCCATTTTGGTTAGAACCCTTGGGTAGATGTAGAGGGAGCCTCATGGGCTGTCTGTGAAATTCGCTTTGTCTAGCCGTTCTTTGTTTTAAGTCCGACGCGAGGGGAACGCGTGCGCCGTGTCCGCTGTTAGTAGGCGGTGAGAGCCTCGAAATGACCAATTGGTTGCAACTAAACAGCTTCGACTTCATAGCAGTCACCATGGCTCCTCCGAATATCAAGCGGTTGATCTTAACTACTGCAGTCGTTTCTATTACTATCACGGGTACTCTTTATGGCGCTGGTCTCAAAACAGATCAAGAAATTGCTGAGGTATGAGGAATCCATTTATCTGCAGCATTACAGATTTGATAATGTATGCGATATAGACAGTAAAGCAACGACAACAAGCGACGTTTGATGAGCAAAGCAAAGCCCTCCAGGATATGCGCTCCAACCTGATTACTCGGAGAGCCATAATTGAGAATCAGATCCGAGACCTGGATACAAGAATGCTGGAGAAGCGGCAGAAAGGCATCAATGGTGATGCTCAAGATCAACCAAGTGGAGGTCGATGAGCCCATGAAGTCTTTGCCGAACGGAGGCAACGGAATCACAACTATCGTTCAACGCGAACCAATCCACCGGCATGCTTTGAGTCTCCGAATGACCGGGCACCACTCGCGATTCAAATACAAGGTCACGGCTATCGACTACATAGTTCCAACATGTGTCTTAACACCCACTAGCTGCGCAACACAATTTCTTCCGGGCCGGTTGCACTTGTTTTTGATCTTCGAGTTCCACAATCCAACCATGGCTTGCGAAGTCTGGAAACATTGGACTTGCTTCGATTGATGGGTTTGACTGCTTGTACATAACTTGGGGTGCTATTCAAATCAACTACAACTTCTTTTTTTTATAAACAACGCTTCCTGCCCGAAGTCCGCAATGAGTGTCAGAGTGTCGCCATAAGGGTTTTACAAAGGAGCTGCATATATATTGAATTTTATCACAGGCACACCTTTCATTTTCCAGACACCGTAGCCTTGATCTCCAATCTAGAGTCCCTGGATATAGAAATCGGCTGGGAAGCCACTTGAACAGTGTAATGAGACGCCGTTGGTCAACTAATTCGGAAGCTAGTGGCGAAACCTCAAACGTCTAAGCCTCGAGATTGAGCCCTTCCAGCAAATCATCCAGCTTTTCGAGCAAGATCTCATAGTTCATCGCATCTTCCGAGAATTCATCCTCGACAACCGCGCCGTCGAGAGTTTGAATCCCCGGGGCATGGACGTGCAGCTGCTGGCCTTGATTGGGGATAGCCTCCTGGAAAACATTCAGGGTCTGTACACCTTCTGTAATATCTAAAATATCTTCCGACGACTCGTCTTCATCTGAATCTTCCGGTCCTTCTTTTTCTTTCATCATCTCATTCAGACCAGCCTCGCCAAATCTCAATCTAAACCGCTCTCCAAGATAGAAGCGAATATCATCCAGCATTTCAATGGAATCGGTTTCCTGTCTCGCCTTGATACGAGATGCTGATTCCTGTATCAACTCCGCAAATTCTGGCCTATCTATATGGGCTTCCAGGCGATATGCGAGATATCGAGCAGCGAATTCTTCCAATCTCTGCACGCGCGTCAACCACGCCGCTCGAACGATTGAGTAAATGTCAATGTCATCTTCGTCCGCTGTTCCTCGAGTTTTCGCTGCCTCTGCCTGGGACATTCCAGCACTGCCGAGGGTGCTGATGACCACAGCGGCTTTCGTCTTCAACTTCTCAATGAAGAGCATGTCTGCGGCGAATAGGACATCGACAGCGATTTCTAAGGGGAAATCGGCTCTTTCGGTGTATAGGAATGTAAGAATGATTTCCAAGACCTCGGGCGAACAGTTGACGTCGATGATCGTCAGATGCTCATTGAGGTAAGCTTCGCGAAAAGTGGATGTGAACATTGCCTGGAAAAACTCAGACCGCAAAAGCATTGCTCGATGGCATGGGAAGATGACTGATTTCGGCGCCTCGAGGCTGTTCTCATTCGCGGTAGAGATGGGGCCAATAGCAATCGAACTGGATGTGCCATTTCTAACCTCTGATTTGTCAATGTCTTCTTCCTCCTCTTCCTCGGAGAGCTCATCCGCTCTCAGAAGAACATCAGCGAAGATTGCATTGCTTCGATCCCACTTCACTTCATCCACCTTCGAAGTCTCCACCTCGAGCTTGTTCCCCAGAATATTCTCCTGGAACCATTGCTCCATTTGATCTCGGCCCTTGGATATATCGTCGGTTCTTCTTTGTCTAGCACGTCTTCTGTCTCCACTATCAAGGATACTGTCTAGAAGACTTGGGATCTGCAAATACTTGGAAATTCTATCCAGCGCTGCAAAAGTCTCGGATTCCATGAAGCCTGTCCCTGGTCCACTTCTCAAGTCCCGAGGGGCTTCTCCAAAGTACAGGTATTTGATAGCGGCACCGAATGCCTCTGGAGAAATGGTGCTGGGGAGATTCCATGTTGCAGATTCCGGTGCCACAGCCAATTTACCATGGAAGTATGGAGAGCGTGCCGCGAGGATGAATTTGTGGAGGTGGAGCGATTCGTCGGATGCCGTCACAACAATATCTGTTGTTATTGGAGATTCACGGGTAAGAAGTGAAGTTATATGCGCGGCTAGCGGCTGGAGGGGGTCCGTGGACTTCGAATAATCATATTCTAGAAGGAGGTTTCGTATCCGGTCGTTTAAAGCATTATAGAGACATCTATAAAACCACCATTGTTAATTCTAGCCTGTTTATAGAGAAACAATTGCTATTTACCTCTCACCCTGAAATGTGTCCCGCTCACAGAGTGCGCCAGACTCGAGAAGAAGTTGCACAACCTCATAATGACCACAGAGACTCGCCTACCAGGTTCATTGATTATTATGCGATACACGGGATTGGCACGTCGGATTATCAATATATTGTACTCACCAGGATCAATGGCGTATAATCATAAGGATCACGAGCATTAACATTGACGCCCTCGGTGATTTTCTCCTGGCAGACTTTCAGATCGCCCCGACGACATGCGCTGCATAGTTCACAGAATGGGGCACTGAGATCTAAAGGGTTATCATCCTTGATAGTGCCCTCCTTAATCAATTGCTTCTCATTGACTAGGCTGATCTCCAGCTGGTCCTTCCGCAGCACAGTTGGCTCATCCATCATGCAGATTGCCAGGAACAACAGGTCGAAGTGGGATGAGGGCAAACTGCAACGGCGGGGCGGAGACTGGTTTATCGATAAGGATCACGTGATTCTGTAATCGTGAAGTCGGAAATGAAAGGGGTGTTCTATTGTATAGATATTTAGGATAGTGGATAGTGAATACAATGTCTGAAGTATGGATCAATTTATGCGTATATATATAGATATTCAAGTATACATAGCAACAAGAACTGGAATAATCATAATTGGTTAAACTTCATTCGCCTCCTTTCCGACCGTTTGATCGACCTTCTCTACCGCCTGCTGGGTTGGGGAAAGCGCCATAATTACCGTTGCATAGCAACGACCCCCAAACACCCATCTTCAAAGCTCCAATTCATATTGCCTTGACTCTTTCTCAAACCTTCAACTCTACAGTTAGACTTTTTTTTTTACTAACACAGGTCTTGTTTTATACCGTTCATGCATCATTGACCCTCGTTCTTCTGTTTCGCCTTCACCTCAACGTCCTAAACCAACTCTACAGCAATCTATAGCCATGGCGATTGCTTTGGCTGAAGCCGATAAGTATGAGATTTTGGACAAAATTGGTAAGTTTCACCATTCTGTGACCTAATTTGTATCCCATATGTCCAAGACTAATCTCCATTCAGGTTGCGGTTCCTTCGGGATTATTCGCAAAGTCAAGCGGAAGTCAGATGGATTTGTAAGTGTGCATAGTTGGCGTCTTGCAACTAGGACTAACCTCTAATTGCTCCTATAGATTCTTTGCCGCAAGGAAATAAATTACATCAAAATGTCACAGAAAGAACGCGAACAACTCACCGCCGAGTTCAACATTTTGAGTTCCCTTCGTCATCCAAACATCGTCGCATATTACCACCGAGAACATCTCAAGGCCAGCCAGGACCTGTACCTCTACATGGAATATTGTGGTGGCGGAGATCTAGGCATGGTCATCAAGAATTTGAAGAAGGCCAACAAATACGCCGAAGAGGAGTTTGTCTGGCGCATTCTCTCCCAGCTTGTCACTGCTTTATTCCGGTGTCACTACGGATCTGATCCCGCCGAGGTCGGATCAAACATTCTAGGCCCGGCTCCCAAGCCATCTGGACTCAAGGGAAAACAGGGGCAAGTCACTATTTTGCATCGCGACCTGAAGCCGGAGAACATCTTTCTCGGTAGCGACAACACCGTCAAGCTTGGCGATTTCGGCTTGTCCAAGCAAATGCAATCCCACGACTTCGCATCAACTTATGTTGGAACACCCTTCTACATGTCGCCGGAAATCTGTGCGGCCGAAAAATATACCCTGCGCTCCGACATTTGGGCGGTCGGCTGCATCATGTACGAGCTCTGTCAGAAGGAGCCCCCTTTCAACGCTCGTACCCACATCCAACTAGTTCAAAAAATCCGCGAGGGAAAGTACGCCCCCTTACCTGATTACTATTCCCCAGAGCTCAAGAACGTTATTGGAAGCTGTCTGCGGGTCAATCCCGATCACCGCCCTGACACTTCCGCTCTGATTCATCTTCCTATCATTCGCTTGATGCGCAAGGAGAAAGAAGTTGTTGACCTCGGAAAGACCCTGCGCCGACGTGAGGAGGTTGCTGTCCATAAAGTCCGTGAAATGGAACAGAACCTCGCCAAGAGAGAATCAGAACAGCAACACATCAAGGCTGAAATTGAAAATACTGTTCGACGAGAGTGGGAGGTCAAAGCACGCTTGGAAATCGACCGCCAAGTGCAAAGCGAACTTGACAGACTCCGCAAGCGATTTGAGTCTGAAGTGCAAGAAAGGGTCGCCATTGAGGTTAAGAAGTACAAGCACAACACCTCCAATAGCAATACCTCTCGGGATGATGTATTTCGCACGAGTACCCATGGCTCTGGGTCCTCTCGATCCAGCAATCAAGGTTGGCGGTCTTCTCGATCTTCAGCCAACACGACAGACGACAGCGATACTACCCCCTCATCAAACGCCGACATCAGCCAGCTATCTCTTGGCTCTCCTCCATCAAATACCCGAAAGCAGCCTAAGAAGGAGACGCGAACACCGTTTTGTCGGTCCAAGACCGTTGTTGATTCACCGGTGGATGTTCAAATGGCCGAGCCGTCCCCTATTTCAATTGCTTCGCTTTCTCTGTCCCCTCGCCGCACTTCCGCCCAAGCAGGCGCTCGCAACATCTTTGCAGAGGCCGAGCGGACTAAGGCCAAGTGGGAGCCCACCCTAGCCTACTCCGATGATGATGACGACACCCCCGACTTGCCCTCACCAACTCGGCCTAAGGTGAAGCCCGACCCATTGAAGGCGCCACGACGACCTCTACTTCGCCAGAACACCGCGGCTCTCATGCAGAAACTGAGCACGCAGCCTTCTCTGTTCCCTTCCAGCGGTACCCGCCTTCCTCAATCGACGAGTGCATCAGCTTCTCAGTCTGAAGAGCGCAGTGTGAGTGAGAGCAGGGCTAGATCTCCCCACCGCCGTCTTACTAAAATCCCATCATCTGCAAACCTCGCTGCCGATGCGGGCACCTCACCAACCCGCAAGAGTGCACCGAAGCAGCAACCTCCTTCTGCTAAGAATGGGGGTGGCGGCGAAGAGATGTTCAAGGCTGTTATGCAACGCAACATGGGCGGCCGTACTCTCGTCGAACTCGCACAGGCCAGAGCTGGAGGCCGTCCGATGGATGAAGTCAAGCGTTGTGCCAGTGACTCGCGCGCTGGCGGGCCCACCATGAGCGTAAAATGCTCTGAACGTGATGCACCTGCTATCTGGAACCCTGAACTGGATGAGATGCCCAGTCCATTCCTCGCCCGTGGCAGGAAAGTTATCCGCAACCTGCGGTAGTCTTTTACATTAAATTTCCTTTACATTTACATTGTTCTTTCAGTTTGGTGCTGGTGGATTTCTTTTGGCGCCTTGGTGCATTGGGGTTTTTTTTGGATCGAAGGTTTTTCTTTCTTGCATTTGGATTTCGATAGTTTGGTTTCTTTGGTTTCTTTGGAAACCGCTTCGGTTTTCGCACTTCGCTTCTTGCGCATACTTTCCCATTATGTCACGGAGTTGACACTAATGTTTTCGGAGCATCCTTGCCACATGCAAGGCACGGAGTTTGATACAGATGCCCATGTCTCTTTGCCTTCGTTGGCTACATACTTGCCTCCCCGACTCGGCTCTTTGCCACTTTTCTTTTGTTGTTCATGCCGTCATGCCCCTTTCCTTCAAAAAAGGAGACGATTGAGTTCTCTTGTACATTTATTGCGTTAGCCATGCATCGACTGTCAAATTTCTGTATTTGTTTCCTGTTTCTCTGGACGTCTCATCTATTACTCATGGTACCCTCCTTCGCACACATGTTGCTTGGTGGGTATATTGGACTAATCTCTGCTGTGCCTCCCTTTCGGGAGTACTTCAGCCTAATTCTCATTTAGACAATATTTCTCCTCGGCCATTTCCTCTCGTGTTCTCTGTGCCTATTGCATTTTGATGTTTCAGAGTTACATATTCCGGGTTCTGGTGCTTTAATGCTTTAATGCTCCAACGTGAGATGTGCATATCTATTTCAGAAGAACGTAAACATGTTTCGGGTCGTTCAGACATGTAATTGCCCCGTAGAAGTTTATGCTAAATTTCTAGATATGCGAGTTGAGTCATCCATCTGCAGTGTTAGCCCTAATATACATCATCAGTGCTCTTAACCACTCTTTCAAACTACCGGATGCACGGAGTAGATAATACGTGAATCATGTTCAATGAAGTATTTTACCCAGAAGGTCAGATATTAAGCCCACGCCTCCTCATCTTCGACCTCCTCTATCCGAACAGACTTACGCTCCTGGTTAAGACGCCGCTCCTCTTCTTCTAACGTCAACATCCAATCCTCTTGCGGTAAATCGCTAGCTTGTGCTTCCGGAACGGGGCCTGCATGATACCCAGCTTTCTCAAGCTTGTCCAACTCTTCAGGTTCTAACAACTTCCCTTGTCCCTTGATTGACTGTTGTTTCATTCTGACCGCAGCCGGAACAAACTTCCTAGTTGCCTCTTGTCGCAGGTCCCGAATCTGAGGCTTCGCTTCGTAAACGGTCCTTGCCGCAGGAACTGCCGTTGGACGAGATGGCAGTGGGTGCGGACCACTACGCTCAACGTTCTGTTCTGAAGGCACATTTTCATCCCGTCTGCGCTGGTACTGGCGTGGGATTGGTGGCGGTGTATCCCGCGGCATGGGTATCCTTCGAACGTCCTCATCCGTATCGCTGCTGTCACTATCACGAGGCATTCGTGTTTCATCTGAGCCTCGCCTTCTCTTCCCAAGCACACCGTCACCACCACCCCGTCTAGCACTATCACCCTGGCGGCCTCCTCTGCCGCCGTGATCGAACTGGGGTGCCTTGTCGCCGAGAGCTTCACGCGCTTTCAAAACACTCCGCAAATCCTTCTCTAGCGCTTCGAGAAGCTCCTTATCGCGCGGCCGTAGTTTTTGTCCTGATTCCTCGGCTTCTTTGAAGCTGTTGATCTGACGCTGAATTCGATCTGGGTTGCGGCGCGCGAGTTTCTCGTTTCGGCGGGCTAGTGCCTCTGATTTGCCTTTCTTCAACTCTTTTTGTTTATCTAGCTTTCGTTGCGCCGCGGCAGGGTTGATCGAGCGCTCTTTGTCTTTAGCCATGACGTCGTGTTGATGTTGGTGTGTGGGTGGTCGATAACTATCGGTATGGCGTGAGCTAGCTGCGCAAGCCGGTAATGAATTCCACGGACTCTTGGCGAACCAATTGAAGAGATCGCAGATTGTGTACCGGCACAAACGACTGGGCTCTGTGGGGTGTCGCACGTGAAGGGTATTGTTGGAAACAAGAATGCAGGGCACAGACTAGAAAAAAAAGCGCGCAATGAGGATGGCCAGTGTGTCTGGCCCACAGAATAACAGGCGATCAGTGCGTTAGGTCGCCTCGTCTGGATCGATCGCGTCGGGTCGTCAGGTCGAGAGCCCGAGACTGCGGGTGGGTGACGCTCACAGGCGGAATGTAAGAAAGTCTACAAACAAGCGGTGTGTCAAATAAAATCACCAGTTTCAGCTTCACGGTTTAGGCAGCTAAGGTTGGCTGTGATAGTAGCGGCTGGGTAAAGAAGTTATAAGTTGAAGTTGGGGATATTTTTGGCAGAAACCCAACTTACACAGCGGAAAGGAAAGCGGTGTATCTTGAGGACCAATAACCAAACTCAAGTCTCATCTGGTCGCTGCAGTTCTCCGTACAGAAACTAAAGAGTGGAGAGAGAGAAAGCTACCATGGTTCGGCATTATTGGAACTACAACGACAACATACTATACGGAGTATATCATCGTACATTGTACATCTATATATCTGATATAATCAATGTTATCATTGCATATAAAGATGCGTATATCATTGCTATTGCTCTCGATTCTCTTATATACCTAGTGGGCATTACTATACGGAGTAGAGTCTCTTGAAACTTCCACCTCAATGAGATAGGTGCAGAGCCTATGCAATATTCAATATTGAAAAAAGACATCCAAGAAGTACTTAAGGATGAAATAAAGGAAAGCTCCGAAGCTATCATAACAAGAAAGACATAACGTGTTGAATATTGCTTTTTCTTGATGTTCGTTCCATCTTCAAGCCCCTCTTTATGGGGAAGTCCGAGGTATCATATTTCCGTCTGAGCCTGTGCTCCAAAACATGCATATGTATAAGAGAGAAAATCTCACTAGCCTCTTCTCGGGAGTGTAACTGGCTTTCCTCGAGCCGCGCGCTGTCTGTTTAGTTGCCGCCAAACTCCCAGCCGCTCACACCTTCTTTCTCCGCCTCTCTTTTTCCTTTTTGATTTCTCCTCATAGGAGAAAAAGGAAGCTTCTCTCCCCTCCTCAGCCGTCAATAGTCGCATTCCCCGACCTGACTGCAGTATATCGCAAACTCTCCTCTTTACACTCTCCATCCTCCATCATGACCTGTGGTCCGTTTGGTCTCACATCGAGTTTGATCGGCGCCTCGTAGACTGTCGCGGTCGGAGCATGTCTCTGCCGGGACCAAATGTCCGTCTCAGCCTCGATTCCCGACACTTCACTTGGTCTCACCTCCTCCGAGATCCAGATCCTCCGACAGCAGCAACAGATTGCCTTGCAGGGCGGCCATGCCGGCAATGGGGTGGCCAGGGGCAGAGGCACTGGAAGGACCAGCAATTCCAGCTCGCGCGCAACCAGCGCTGCCAGCAGCCAGGGCCGCTTGCTGCTAGACCCTATGAGCCTCCGCGCACTATCGCATCAGCTGGATGGATTGCAGGCGCAGATCAGTCACCGGATCGAATATGTATGTTTCCCCCGCGGTCCTCGACCGCATGTCCACATCATCGGGAAATCACATTTCGTTGTTTTAACATAGGACATCCTTGCTAGCTCGAGGATCAAATGCAGCGCTCCATCCAGAACACTTACGACCGCGCGGGAAACGTCATTCGAAATGCCGATGCGGAAATTGCCCGCACCCGTGAAATCTTGGCCTCTATTGACGAGTTGGACAATGAGCTGGCGAAGATCGCCCATATCCGTGATATTGTCAAGTCATTCCGTGGCCGGATCGAGAACCTAGATCACCGCATTGATCAGAGTTCTCGGCGCCGACGATAATGCCTTCCCATAAACACTCCCTCCATATACTTCCTTCAACCCCACCTATCTTGAAGCGCTCCGAAAGACCATGTACGGTCCTGCGCTCTGCACAACTCACTTTTACTCGACCACTGGATGGTCCGACCGATACACACCTATATTTTCTTTACACAAGTTTTCGAACCAGACCACACCAAAGCCGACAGAACAAGAAACAACAAACTATATATCGAATGTTCCTCACGAATTTCTTTTTTTTGAATGCGCGCCAATCACCGTGTTCATATATGTCACATTTCATTACTCTGGGTATCTGCTTTATGAAGTAATAGGCTGAAAAACTGCATGCCTATGTTGTAGTGGCACCATCGAAGCGAAACACCAGTGTTGAGCATGCGACCTCGAACGGACTGCAGTATCTTCATGACTCCTTGAGCGGCGCCGATGGCGGCCATGAGAACTCGGTTCCCACCCGGTGGGAATCTATGAGATCTGACGACTATCATGAAGGGTTTTTAATGTGATTTAAAGCGCATAAACACAGCTTGTCTTATGCGTCTCATTATTTGATTTGATGCTTCTGCTATTTCCCCTGTTGCTTCGATTCCCCTCTCTGCATGTTGCGTGTACATTGCTTTGGGTTTTCCTTTTCTGCGTTGAGGTTGGCCCATGTCCATCGCTGGGATGATTATAGCTTGGCCTGTGATGTTCTGCAATATAATTGGGAACAAGTTTCTTCAAAACGATTGGATCGTACGTCGCTCTGCGTTGAGTCCTCCAAGGTTGACATGAACATTGAAATGTCAGGGTCTGGATTTGAATAGCAACAGGTCGTCGGTGTAGTCGCTGGAGGTATATTGAGACTACCCAAGGGGGTTGAGACTTCTTCCGGTGATGAGGGTGGAAATTATTGCCCTGGTTTGATGGACATCCCTGGTTATCGTAGCTGAGATCTCATCCATCGTAAAACTCGACAAAAAGCGAGGTCGACGGGCTCCGCCAGAGCGCCTTGATCATGTAGTTGATATAGCAAAAGGGAGAGCACTGGCCTGCCGACACGCGCACCTTGAAAGTGTGGCCGCATTAGTTTTCTGGTCTGTAGGACAGGGTGTAAGATTCAATACATGAAAGTGCCCCCGCGTTGACCCCACGCGTAGTCACTGGATTTGGCGAGTGCAATTCAAGTCACTAAGATACCGCAGCATCCAACATTGGCACATTCAGTTCACATAATTCGACTGCTGCTCCTTGCGACGACGCAGAGGTATCCACTTTTTGTGCATTCACATCGCGTAGCAAGGCCAAGTCCTTCTCCCGGCGGCGCTCAACGAGCTTTTTTCCACGTTTCTCCGTTTGAGGGAACCGTTTTTCTGTCCCGCACAAGAGGCACCGGACGACCAGTACATTGGCCCATGGCTTCTTGCCACCACGACTTGCGTTTCTAATTTCATGCGAGCAAGTCACCTCCGGCGTCAAGATTGTATCACAGCGCTTGCAAACTGATCTCTTCAGTGTGATCGGCAGCCGAATCTGCGTCTTCATTGCCACGGCGTGTAGATGTGATACACATACCCTTGAGAGGTTTCCCAACAGCTCTTGTTGTTGGGCATCGAATGTGTGGCCATTATCCTCTGAATCAGCATGACCAGCAACAGAGGTGTGTTCATTGTTGTGGACTTTGACGTTCTGAACCTTGGCGAGTGTAGATTTGCTCTGGAAATATGCGGCGGCTTGGTGTAGGTAATCCAGCCGTGCTCGAATATGGCTCTGAGTATTCTTGAAATTCTTGACTTCCTTCTTTCCTTTGGATTTAGCCATTTTCAAACATTCAACAGAGCAACAAGTGGATCTCAAAATTGTGTGTTGCAACCTACAATTCGAGAAGAGCTTCTTATTGACGCTAGACCCAAAGCGGTGAGGCTGAATAGCCACGTGACGCTCCCTTGGTGAGGTCTTCGTCCTACCGCCTTGTGACTTCTTCCCCTACACCTTTGTCTATCAAGACCTGCCACATTCCCGCGGTCCATACTTCTTCTCTTTATTACCTTTGTCTACTTTTACTTCAACCACACGTCATCTCTCGCTTGCAATACTTTTTCCTCTTCCTATCAAAAATCGCCTATCTACGTCGCCATGTCTCACGAGGAAGATCTTATCGACTACTCTGATGAGGAGCTTCAGACCACCACAGCACCGGCCACCACTGCTGCGCCTGCCACCACGAATGGCGATGCCGACAAGCAGGGCGACTTGACTGTAACCGGCGGCCGTCCCGACAAGAAGGGCAGCTATGTCGGTATCCACTCTACCGGTTTCCGCGACTTCCTGCTGAAGGGTGAACTTCTGCGCGCCATCACCGACTGCGGCTTCGAACATCCATCGGAGGGTTAGTCTAACTCATTATTCCCACAAGCGTTCCTCCATTTGTCCAATCTCCAACGTCCGTCCATCCTCGCGGGAGGATTCTTCTCTCGGTATTTGGCAATCAGTCGTGTTTCGAATCTGCAGACGACATGAGGATTATTGCTCCTGAAAAGGGGACAATATATCTTTACGATATATATGCGTTTGGTCTTGTGGCGCTCTTGTGCTAAGAGCCTCCGTTCCCAACTCTCACGTACTTCGTGGGGATTGGCGCACGCGGTGGAAGACTGTGATATTTATCACGTTTGCCTCCTTGTGAGGTGCACCTCATGTTGTCTGCAGAATATGATAGGATGTCCACAAAAAGCATGGCTTTGAGTGTTACATATACTCATGGTGGTTTGATCAAGCGGCGGAAGATGACCGCCTGCACATCAATTTGATGTTGCTGAGGGATGGACGGACATTGCGAGACGAATATTTTTTTTTGCTACTTCTTTCGTCGAACCCAATCTAACATCGGCTCCGCCTTCCAACAGTCCAGCAAGTTTGCATTCCGACTTCCATTTTGAACGTCGATGTTCTATGCCAGGCCAAGTCTGGTCTCGGTAAGACCGCGGTCTTCGTTCTCACCACCCTTCACCAATTGGAACCCGTTCCTGGCGAGTGCCAGATCCTGGTCATGTGCCATACCCGTGAACTCGCTTATCAGATCAAGAACGAGTACGCCCGTTTCTCTAAGTACTTGCCCGACGTCAAGACTGCGGTGTTCTACGGTGGTACCCCGATCCAAAAGGACGTCGAAATTCTGTCCAACAAGGAAACCTACCCCAACATTGTGGTCGCCACTCCCGGCCGTCTGAACGCACTGGTCCGTGACAAGAAATTGTCCCTGCGCAACGTGAAGGCCTTTGTTCTCGACGAGTGTGACAAGATGCTTGACCAGATTGGTATGTGCATGCAATATACGACTTGACTCTCACGTCTTACTAACACCCTTCCCTAGACATGCGCCGTGATGTCCAGGAAATCTTCCGTGCAACTCCCGCCGACAAGCAGGTCATGATGTTCAGTGCCACCCTTTCCCAGGAGATTCGTCCCATCTGCAAGAAGTTCATGCGCAACCCGCTGGAGGTCTATGTCGATGATGATACCAAGCTCACCCTCCATGGCTTGCAACAGTACTACATCAAGCTTGACGAGAAGGAGAAGAACCGCAAGCTGAATGAGCTTTTGGACAACCTCGAGTTCAACCAGGTCATCATTTTCGTCAAGAGCACCCAGCGTGCCAACGAGCTGGACAAGCTGTTGCGCGAGTGCAACTTCCCCAGTATCGCAGTCCACTCTGGTGTCAGCCAGGAGGAGCGGTAAGTTCATTCGAGTTCGGCATTGGCTGCAGCAATTTGCTGACCTCCATCTAGTATCAAGCGCTACAAAGAGTTCAAGGAGTTCAACAAGCGCATCTGTGTTGCCACTGATGTCTTCGGCCGTGGTATTGATATCGAGCGCATTAACCTCGCCATCAACTACGATCTCCCTGCCGACGCTGACTCCTATTTGCACCGTGTTGGTCGTGCTGGTCGCTTCGGTACTAAGGGTCTTTCTATCTCCTTCGTCAGCAGTGAAGAGGACGAAAAGGTCCTTAAGGAGATTGAGAAGCGCTTTGAGGTTGCCCTTCCGTAAGTTTCTCCAAATTCAATCCATAATGCTCTTAGACAAAAAGCTAATTCTCTTCACAGCGAGTACCCCGAAGCAGGTGTTGACTCCACCACCTACATGGCTTAGACATGTGTGAAAACTTTGTTGATTTGAAATTTCTTTTCCTCTTTCCAATTGTTATGGCGCACTAGCTCGGGTTTTGCTATGTTTTTCTCCGCCGTTGGGCGCTGCCTCTGGCCCCTACCCCTGTGGGTTTGAAGTGAGGCATAATCCTTCCATGTATCCGAAAACAGCAATGGAAGCAAGAATGGGTTAGCCCAGCACGACTTTTCAACCGTATCCTGACCGTATGCTGACGGAAATTCTGGGATCACAAGATGGAGTTGCGATGTCATAGTTATCGACGTCTGCGAGACAAGTCAAAGCCGAAGACAATCAGATAGAAATATGCACCGCCCTGCGGTCGTGATTCCGACCAGACGACCCGAAGACCCTGCTAAGTTTCCGATTCAGCCGGAGTGGATATAGACACCAAAATTCAATATCTCAACTGTGTTCCTCGTGGTTTGCCCTTGACTGTCGGAGCCGGTCCACCTATAACTCTGGGGCCCCATTAATTAGCCTCTTCACAATTCATCTACAAGTTGAATGTATGTAGTCGGTGGTTGCAGTTCCAATCTACTTGCAGAGCTTCGTAGCAGATTTGGTCATCCTTCGATGTGATTTCAACTGAATCAACGCATCATACTGATCTGAGCGAGATATGTGTGCTGTTTAGGATATCTTTCAATCAACGTAAATACTGCGAGGGTATGTCTTGCTGCGACAAGTTCAGTATCTGTATTTTTTTATTAGAAAATAGAAAGTTCCCTTGCATGCTAATATGACAACTGTCAAGCTAACGACACGGCGAGGGAATTGGGACATTTTCCAGGAGGCGAGTAGCAAGATATATATAACTAATGAATGCAGATAGATCTCAGTAGAATTGGCAAAACTCGAGATTTTCTATATGGAAGTACCCAGTGCCCATGTATATATCTCTGCGAGTTCAAGTAAACATATTCGGTTGACCGTCCAACACCTCGAAATTAAAAAGTAGCAAGTAGGAAGTATCAAGCATAAATCAAGCCCATGACCTGAAATAATACAGTTACATAATGCATTACCCTGTTTGAGGCGAAAATCAAAGTGAAAACACGGAAAATGGCTTAGCCCAAAAGCACGTAGCGCATCAAGAAAACAAGGCAGAGACACCGTCCAAACCCAGTCCCGAATTTCCAGGCAAATTTCCACCAGGGGGCCGTCGGCTGTTGTGAGTGCAGAGTTTGCGTTCGCGTGACTTGAACCCGTAACCAAGCACCTACAATATACAAATTAGTGTACGGAGTATTTCCGTACAATATACGGAATTCATATCTCTGTTTATCTCAACTCCGCTAGCTTAATCAACTAGACACAACAAGAAATAGCGTCCGTCAAATCGTATCAGGGCAGAGCCATTGGCCTATCATAACCTCTGATCGACCCTCTTAGTACAAAGTGTTTTCTGTATTCACAAATTCCAACCACGCTTTTCTCTCCTTTTTATTTTCCATCCGTGATGTCCCGAGAGAATTCGACTGCACATGGGAGGCATTCTAGGGGCTACTCGGGAGCCCCTGTGAGATTAACTTGGTTTTACTGAGACGAGGCTATTGGATATTAATGGTCAACCTTGGTATTTAATATTATGGGGACTTCATATATATACGGAGTACCCAGTCCGATTTCAGGCCTACGGCTGGGGCGCAGTCATGACATCTGTGGCTTTCCCCTACCGTGAAATCTTTCGTTCGAGGCCAAGACCGATTGTGGCTGAAGGTGAACACTACAATATGATGGATGGCTTTGATGGGAAGATCTGTTTCCGGATCTCCGCAAACGTGGCTCATACCCTTGTTCATCTGAATGTGTACAACTACACATATCAAGAGAATACGGAGCATACAGAGTCTATTTCCGGTTCCGAGAGAAGATGGAAGAGAGGTGTCGAATGTCCTGTCAATGTGGTTCCACCTGCGCAACGGGTTATTATTCGTGCAGTGTTATTATTATATTGCATGTTCCGTTCCCCCCAGAGATCTGGACTGGTTCCAAGTGATAGAGCTCCCCAGCTTAATTTGTGATCCATGTTCTAGCCCTTTAATGTTAAGCTGGAACAGCGATGACACATCGCAGCCATTGCAGGGGGCATTGCAGCCATCGCCTGCATTTCACACTCTTTGAGCATGCCGTAGAATATAGGCCTATTTTTATGTCATTCAGATTGAATGAACCCAAAAAATTCCCCGATGTCAGATATTCACTTGAGGCCGATCCCTTGATGCGGTCGGACAAGATGCAAGCATCATTGCTTCGGCACGCGCGTCGATCACTACTTTGGTATGTTGGGATTATCAACTCCGCCTCCCCCTTCTAAGGTATGTGGACAGTCGATCCTGGACATCCCTTGTAATTATTCTCTCAGCCTCCCGCCTTGTGCAGGACCCAATGGTGAACTATCGATATCCCCGAGTAGGGCAGTTTGAACGAGTCTGAAATGATCAAAAGTCGCCAATCTCCGTGTCCAAGTATCGGGATTGATGCCCTTTTCACTCTTTGTATCCCGATAACTTCTTCCGGAAATACAACATTCTTTCCGTGCAAGAGAATGTCGCGGTGGGGAGGAAGAGGGGATATTTGACCCCTCCTACCGTTGTTCCAAGTCGTACAACATACGATGCACAATGCCCTGTGGCCATGTCCTGTGGTACATCAGTGCGGTCGTCGATTGGATGTCGATCAGGGATACAAAATTGATGCGTTCATCTGCATGTTGTCCGAACCACCCCAGGTACCGGTCCAGGTACCGTATACAGGCACACTTGATACCGTATATGGGATTTGAGAGCCGATCTAAACTTATCTCCGTGGAATGGTTCAAAGAATGTGCCCGATATGTTGTCCCTGACATGAGGAACTGGAGATACAGATTTATGCTGTTTACTTCGGTAAAACTAGACTGGAAGATAAACCCACGGTCCATGTTTGCAGAAACCACCTGGGCAAGTACAAAAGTACTTCGTTGGCGGGCCCGATGATAGGTTATACTGGAGTACGGAGTATATCTTGCCCAATGTTAGTTCCGGCCGAGGTAGACTGTGGGTTTTTGGAGTGGAGGCAGATGACGAGACCAACGACGCGGCATAAAACGCGTCGTTGGAGCGAGTTTCTCCAATGATCGAAAGACGTTAACAGACCAGTACAATATAGAGTGAGAGGGACACAGCGAGGAAAAAACAAGGACAGAAGCAGATCGGGGAGATCGTTTTTGGGAAAGACAAAGTCAATTTCAAAATTACGGTATTGTTCTGTACCGATCGGAAAAGGAAATTCAAGTTAATTATAGCATCAGACTATCAAGGCACCAATATGTACTCCGTAGTACATGCCCAACTCTCCATTCTAGCAAATATAGATTGCTATATATAATTGAGTCGAATCTGCGCCTAACCATCCATGTGTGTCTACGGAGTATGTATTTCAAGTGTCTAGTATATGAGACAAGCTTCAGTCTGACTGTAGAACCGCAAAATAGCCAGATACGGAGGGTATACTCTTAGATGGAAGTAGAAGTAAGCAAGACGGATCTCAAGAGAGTATATCAAAATAGACGGAAGGAGAGTAAAAGGAAGAAGATCAAGAACATCAGGAACATCTGCATCCATCTCTTTTCCGTCAAATATTCTTATCGCTCCTTGATTTCCGTTTCCGGACTGAGGGGATCCACGACCATTGAGAACTTCCAAGTATCAAGGAGAAAAAAGGAAAAAATTGAAACGAGAGATTCGCTTGACCGATCGCGTTCAATTGTTTCGGTCTATTTTTTTACTTCCTAAAGCGTGAAGTCAAGAGGAATCGAGAGAGAAGAGAAGAAAAAGATAACACGGCAAAAAGAAACTTGAACGTGGACAACCCTGTCTTTTCCCCCCCGGTCTAAACTTCCATTCGATTTTCGAATTTCATCCTTCCTCTAATCACAACTCTCCTTCCTTTTTTTTCTTCCTCAATTTCTCTTCCCTCTTCCCTCCTTCAATCCCCCTTCGCTCTTTTCCTCCGTTCTCTCGTTTTCTCGTGTTATAGGGAACCTGTACCTTTTGACCTGGGACTTTCCCACCCAGTTCCTTCCAGATTTGAGAGATCATGGCTCCTCCTCCACGTCTGCGCATTCTGTCCGGTGAGTTCAACTTCAGCCTGAATCCTCAACGTCTGGGATATTACAAAAAGATGGTTCGTCGTCTAACGAAAGTCTGTGTAGTCGGTGGCAATGCGATCTCTGCCTTTCTCTCATGGCGACTTCAGGCGACAGCCTCCTGCGACGTTACTCTGGTCTGGAAATCCGGATTTGATGCTGTGTCTCAATACGGTGTCTCGTTCAAGTGTGTATCCAGGTCGCTGTGTCACGGCCAGATGGCTAATCCCCTCCGCAGATCAAAAGCATTCGGCAACGAACGATTCAAACCCCGACATGGTGAGATTCCGATCTCAACACTCGGCCTAAGCCCTGGCCAGAGCCCCGGCTGACTTGTCCCGATTTCTAGTTGTTCGTGCTCCCGAAGACGCCTCATCCCGTGAGAATGCCTATGACTATGTCATCCTCTGCGTGAAAGCCTTGCCGGACGTCTACGACCTTGCCTCCGTCATTGAATCCGTCGTCACTCCCCAGCACACCTGTATTTTGGTGAATACGACAAATACCCTTGGCATTGAAGCCCATCTCGAACAAAGATACCCTACCAATGTCATCCTTTCTCTCGTTTCCAACGTGGAGATCTCCCAGACGGGCCCCAGCGAGTTCGAACATCTAAGCTCGAGTGAGATTTACGTGGGCGCAACCAACAAATCTTCCTCCATCCCAACATCAGTCCAGAACGATATGGCGGCGGCATTGGCAATGACTTTGAACTCCGGTCAGGTCGACTGCAAGGTTTCCGATAATATCAGACAGGAGCAGTTCGACCGAATGATAGGGTGAGTTCCATTCGATTCGCTCGAATCCAAAATTTGCATGCTAAACGTATCCCAGCCCGATCGCGTTCCATCCCGCAAGTGTTTTGTTCGAGACCCCAAACCATACACAACTCCTTGAAAAAACCGGTGTTCGTCCACTGATAATGGGTTTAATCGACGAGATGATAGAGCTGGCCTCTGCGCAGGGTTGCTCATTCCCCAGCGATTTCCGGGATAAGACGGTCCAAAAAATGATTGCAATGGAACCTCCGACCACAATGTACTCGGATTTCCAGGGCCGACGCCCCATGGAGGTTGAGACTTTCCTAGGGTCACCAATCAAGTTGGCAATCGAGTCAAATGTTCGCGTTCCCCGAATTGAAACAATGTACGCAATGCTACATCACATCAATATCGCAAACCAGAACAAGTCCCGGCAGGAGTCACCCCCTGCATCGGTGATGGGTCAGCCGCCTCCCCGATTGTCTTCCGCACCCCCACAGCAGCGGCCTATTATGAATGGTGGTCCGCCATCTATGCGTGGAAGTCGAACACCCTCGGGTATGAGCATGGCTCCGCCACAAAGACGAGGCCCACCCCCTGGTATGATGCCGAGGGGCCCAGGCGGACCGATGCCGATGCCACCCCCCAACCGAGTTCAGCGCGACCCATCATTGGAGGGACTTGAGGAATTCAGCCATTTGGTTGTCTACGACGAACAAGGTGAACCAAGTATACCGCATCAGAATGGAAATGGGTACCCCGAACCAGCATCTGGCCCTGCTTCTGAATTAACATTGAGGGAGCGAGAGCTGGCTCTTCGCCAACGTGAGCTACAGCTGCGTGAACAGGAGATGAACATGCGCCGAGGTCCTCCGGGCCCAGGACGTCGTGGACCAGCCCCCTCCCGCACTGCTACGGCCTTCGATGAAGAAGATGAGGATTACTTTGACCCGATGGATACCATGGCGATTCCTCATATCGACCCTGATAGTGTCGACATGATGAGCATGACTTCACGCCGAGGGCGCAAGGCCCCCAGCCACAGCCAGTTGCGTAAAAACCCAGAGTTTGGTGTAAACACTGCTCCCACTGGAGGCAGCCGCCCTTCCTCATCAGCCTTCAACCGCTACTTTGGCAGAAAGCGCACGAGTGACCGTGTGATGCAAGAAATACCGGGCCTCCATGATTCACTCATGGACAACCCCATGATGAGCTACTCCTCCAACAGATATGGAGCCGTTGACCGGAACCAGATGCATGCGGATTCTCGAGCCAATTCTTTAACGGCGAGCCACATGGGCGACTACCCACCTCGACCTTTCCCACAGAGCCGGCGAAACAGCCAGACTCCTATAACTCCATTCGGTGCACCCCCGGGACCCCCTGGCCCAGGAGGGCCCCGGATGGGTCGCCCTCCAGTTGGGCGTGAGCAAAGTCTTGGCCCCTCTGGTGGACCTAACAATGGCCAGCCATCACCTCCTGGTAACATGCGTACGCCAGTGCCGCGGTATCCTCAGGGACAAGGGAACGCGGCAGGGCCGCAGCAAGTTGAGCAACACTATGGGGTGAGCAACGCGTTCCCCGCTAAGGGCCTCCCTAAAAACCAGAATCTGACCGGAAGTGCGAGCGCCAGCGCGGGGAGCGGTGACAGTGGAGCCAGTGCAAATATTGATTCCGAACCCTCATCTCACAGCAGTCAAGTCAGCCTCGGCGGCCAGGGGGTCGCGGCGCCCGTTCGCTAAGAACCTTTTTCAAAAAGAAAAAAAACCGCTTTTTCCAACGGCTGACCGGCGTTCCATGATTGAATTCCCTTTTCGGCATTGCATTTTTCCTCGGCTTGGACAATTATCGTCCGCTGAAACTGGTCGTGTTTGGACCTTTTTGCATCATGGTGTCATTATGCGGGGACTTTATTCTTCGGTCCCATGCTCTCGAAGCACTGGTTAATACTCTGCTGTTCGCTTCTTTACATATACATGAGGGACATAGGGGTATTCGTTGCTCATCTTTTCATTTTTTTTTTTTTTCGGTTTCGGAGTGTGGTTGGGATAACGAGGTGCGCGTGCGAGTTTTGATTTTTTGTGTGATTTGCTCTGCATCGATACTCATCCTGTTTCGCGGCATTATCGATTTTTAATGAGGCCACTACGCGAGCCTAGACTGGGACATCCTTATCCTCGCTGTTTCCCTTCCTCCTACGTCCTTTTTTCATCTTTACAGCATGTCGATATAGCGTCGTCGTTGGCTCCCCTGCCCACCTTTTCATCTCTCTGCATGACTGTATACTATCAACTGGCGCATTCCTTTTCCTCCCGTCTAGACTCGTATACGCCTATTGTCTCCATCTTGTCTGTTTTATCATCATTCGCTCCCCCGGGTATTTCCTTCATTTGTCATGTCTTTTTCCTTGTCTCTCACCCGGCTTGGCTTGATGCAAACGGCCTTGTCTCTGATTTTGTGGTTCGGTCTGGTCTTGGCGCTTTCCAAAAGAGGGGGGGTTGAATTTATTCGGTTCATTGAGTTGTGTCGTGATCTGCTTGTGGGATTCGCGCTTTGCTGAGAAAATTAATGAAGGGTGCACTGCAGTGCTCCATTTCGCTGCATATTTTGAACAGCACTTTATTCTTCCAAGGAGCACCCGAATTGATAGACATTTTCGTTATATCGTTGAGGTTGCTACAGCTTATTATCATTCATGTGCGTACTACAATGAATAAACAATTATATCTGTATCGACACGTGACTGCCTGATAGTAAACAATCCCGCGGTCAACCAACAGAGCCTCGAAACAAAATCTAACCTCCACGCGAGCAAGGCCATACCCAGAACCATATCTTTCACTCAAGCCAGCTTCCAAATCATCAACAGAATGCCACCCCCTCCAATCCACCGCCGCCAAGAATCTAACACCACCTACTCCCGCCCCTCTATCCTCCCGGGGAACGGCAACTACAACACAACAGCAACCCACACATTCAACGCAAATCCAAACACTACATACACCCCCAATTACAGCTACAACGCCTCAACCCCTACTATGTCCGCTGCAAAGTCGCGGCAATATGCCCACCTCCATTCCCAGCTTGCACAGCTCAACGCCAACCTCGCCGACACGGAGAACCTACTCCGCATGACCGCCGTGCAGGCAGGAGACATGCGCTTCCTAGGCGGGTATTCTGCGGCGCTTTTCATGGCTTCTGCGAAAATCCTGGGAGAGGAAGGAGTCAAGGGAAATGCGGACAAGGAGAAGAAGGGTGTTTCCGAAGAGAAGGGAATCAAGAGGGAGGCGAGTGATGAGGATTGAATTGATGAATCCTGGGTATTGATTTGATTTGATATGATTTGATATGATATGGTGAGTCGGATTGATCGTAGTTGTGATGCTTCATGGGCTGTGGGTAATGATTTCCATGACTTGATGTGCTAACATATGTCCAATGTTCAACCCAACAGCAGATATGACCCCTTTCTTCCATGTTCTCTCTATCCAAATGAGGTTTTTTTCTTACTCCACAACAAATTGACCACCGAGAATGATCGCTGGCTCATCGATGTTATGGTGTTCGTAACTATTTTCCAATCACGTTAGCTGTGCTCCATATACTACGGCAGACGAGCAAGTTATCTCTGCCTAGAGGCTGAGCCAGCCTTACCTGAGTGTGCCGACACCACCAGCCTCGAGGATTAGTGTTGTCTCCGTCAACGGCTTTCCAGTCCAGCGCATGGCAAAAGCACGCAGAATATGGCCGTGCGCGACAACAAGAACATCACCCTTGTGGTTATCGGGGTTCTCGAAGCAGGGACGCTGGTATTTGTTCTTGATTTCATAGATCAGAGCGTCAAGGCGGCGAATGACATCTTCAGGGGATCTGCCAGGTAATGGAAGTTAGCATGGAAAGACTGCACCCGAACAATGTTCAACGCATAGCCCGGAAGCAAGACCTAGAATCAGAGGACAACGAATAAAATGATCACTTACTCTCCACCGGGACACCCATCGGTCCAAATATTCCACGGCCCCTCGCCTTTTTCAGCTCGCTGCTCGCGGATCTGCTGACTCGTCAACCCCTCATAGTCCCCGTAATCCCACTCTCTCACCGCCTCCGTAACTTCAATCTCGGCCTCGGTCCGAATTGCGGCCTTGTTTTCGGGCTTCCCTTGTTCACCCCAAGGCAGTCGTCCCCGACAGCCAAGCTCGAGGAGCTCTAGGGTACGCTGGGCGCGCGCGCGGGGGGAGACAAAGCTAGAATGGCTTTGTTAGTTGTCTTTGGAGTGGAATAGTGGTCATCAGTGTAGACGAATGGTTTCTTACACATGAGCGAGCTTCCTGGGAACAACTAGTCTGTCGTTTCCGACGAGGGCTTTGCCTGTTGCTTGAATGCGCTTCTCTCCATTGGCTGTCAATGGTAGATCGGTGATACCGGTGTGTCGACCATTAAGCGACCATTCTGTCTCGCCGTGGCGGATAATAAAGCACCGGGGAGCCATTATATATGATTTAAAATGGATCTAATGAAAAGGAAAGTTCAAAGAAGGAACGAAAAGAGAAATCCGGCACAGGTTCAGGTCTGGGTCTCTTTGCGTCATGGGTGGGCCCCGATAACAGGCTTATCACCTTTTCTACAACGTGGGAAGATACATCTGATTTACCTCTCAATTTGTCTTGGGATATTTTGCATACATCCAAGTTCTTTTTGTTCCAATCAGTCTGAAAATTGGCCAAATGCCATCCTCTGTCGCTTGTTATAACCATGTTGACCAGGCTACGAAATGTATGAACCACTCAGCTGCCCTCTCGTCGACCTTCGATCCAATGCTTCTATAGATACTCTAGAGTTTACCGCCTTTCTCTCCGCCTTGTTTATACTCTTTCAAGTGGGCCGAGTTGTCCAATATTCTGCCAGGCAAATATCCATGCCACCATGTCTTGCTTCCACAAAATATCCTTTGATAATACACCATTCAATAAAACTGTGGAAAACAAATTCATTGACCCCAACGAGCCCTCGGGGAACCCATATAGCCCCCGAGAGAGCAGTTCGCTGAAACTGTCGACCATATTTGGTCATCTAAAACGTGAATATGGAACGCCGACTCACATCTAGAAATGTGAGCCTGGACTGGGTTGAGCGAGGTGATCAAGCCGGGAACAGTATCTCAGCACATCTAATTCAAAATACATATGCCCGGCTAAAAGTCCAGTATGCAGAAAAGTTGCGCCAGAATTGGGTTGAACAACTTGAGTCACCAAACCAAGCCCTTGAGCAGCTGTCTCTCGCTGCGTGCCTAATTGAACTGTGGAGGAGCATGTACGGTGCTATACCAACAATAGAACAAGAGCAGCTATTGGAAAACACAGCGCCGTTCCCAGGGTTCGTGGACCTGGCTTGTGGGAATGGTATCCTTGTATACGTGCTTCTCATGGAAGGATACAATGGCTTGGGCTTTGACGCCTGCCGTCGGAAGTCCTGGGAAACATTCCCATCAAAGATACAGGAATGCCTGGAAGAGAGAATCGTCATTCCGCGGCCTTTTGTGGATGTACTGGACTTGAAACAAATTGGAGCGGAGATACACACCGGCGATTTCCCGGATAATACATTTATCATCTCCGACCACGCAGATGAGCTCACAGTATGGACCCCTTTAATGGCCGCCCTATCAAGTCCCTCATCGCCATTACCATTTTTTGTGGTTCCATGCTGTTCTCGTTCACTTGCTGGCTCTTCGTATCGATATCCCCCGCCAAAGGAGGGTAGTCCAATGCAGAAGAGTACGAATGGCAACCCTGTCGCAAGGAAAGTCGATGATACGATCGAGCAGAATCCACAGCCTGCATCTGGTGATTTGAGGGCACTTCGGGCAATCAAGATCGAAGAAAAGGCCGAGAGCGGGTTTCTGAATTCAATGATTGGATCTCTCGCTACAAAAACAATGAGTGTTGCCGAGGAAATTGGGTTCGATGTTGAGAAGACATGGCTACGCACTCCGGGAGCGATTAACATGGCGCTGATTGGAGGTCGACAGCAGGTCACAAGCGAGTGGCTAAAGAACTCCGGGTCTATAGATTCCCCAACGAAAAGAAGCCAAGAAGATGCTGTTCTGAAGAAGATCATGGAAGTGGTTGAGCGTGAGTGCTCCGAAGATGGTGGCATTCGGGTAGCTGCTAAGCTCTGGGTTGAACGGACGAAGAGTCTTCACCGGGGACAAGGGATAGTGCACCAAGCTTAATAAGATTCTCAAGTGGAGATGCCAATAGCATTCACAGATGACTGTTACTTACCGATTGTCCTACCTTTTGTTTCAAGTACATTTGAGGTAAATGCGTAATAGCATAAGACGAGCCAAACTCTCTTGGACGATATCCTGAAAGCAATAGCACAACTAATGTAGAGTCTAGCAGCAACGCCCGTTCCAAGTCCATGATGGCTGAAGTATTGATAATGAAAAAAAGAACCGTGTCACTTACCCACTTCAGAGAACCTCGAAGCTAACGACTGCCTCGATGGTTAACGAGAGAATTATAACTCCATATAGTAAATAACCGCGGGACGGAGCGCATAGGACAAGGCATATTGTATGGAAATCGTAATAGCTTGTTCAAAGAAGATCAGCAACTACTTGGCTCCAACAGGAGGGCCCGTTTGAAGGGAAATGATAGCCAAGAGACAAATGACATTGGTATGTCATCATTCATGTTAGATCTATTCACACCTAAACAAAACATAAACCATATAGTGAGGGGAATAGAGAAAGGAGTGTGCTAATGTACAATAATATTACAGACCTCTTCAACTCCGTTGCTAAATGTTAGTTGAAGATTCAAATCAAAACGCCTCGGCTCCCGTTACAACGCAATCAAACCGTCAGACATACTTGAATCACTACGTATCATGAATCAGACTTCAAAGGACCTTCGGGGCAACCGGCCTCTTTTCCACTGCTGCCGCTTTCCGCACGAGCGTTGTTAGACGCCGTGGCTGATGCTTGCATAGCAGCCTGGGAATTGGCAGGTGTCGTTTTTGATGCAGCTTGAGCCGCAACCGCAGCCGCATTCTCCTTGAGGCGTCTCAGGCGCTCGGGTCGGCCTTCCCCGGGGAGACTGCCCCATACCGGCTCGATTGAATCGGCACGCCAGTTAGTCCGATTCCCACCGAGTGCGCTGCGCTTTGGGGAGAGGGGTGAGAAAGAAGAGCCTCCCACGCCAGATTCACCCCACATGCGGACCCGTTGAAGCTTGCGCAGTTTGGAGAGACCGTAAACACAGACGACACCAGTCAGGGCAAAGCAAAACACGGAGACAGCCCCAAAACCGAAATCCGATTCTTCAATGAAATTTTTCAAGTTCATGCCGTAGAGAGCAGAGAATAATGTTCCTGTTGCGAGGCCGAGTGTTCCAATGCTGAATTTGAGATCCATGAGCATGAGCGAGTTGCGGTTGGCATCAAGGATGGCCTTGACTCTGAGTTGTATTAGAGGTGCTTTGTACATCATGAACGATTCAACTTACACTTCTTCCGTATTGCGAATACTTGTCACCAAGTTGCCACTGGCCTGAACAATCTCATCGCACACTTTGTGGTATGACTCCAGAAGCATTTCCACTTCTTGGTGGTCATCCTCTTCTCGCTCTTTGCCGACCGATCTCTCAGATAGGTACATTGCTGCCAAATCATCATCCGCCTCCAGCAAGTCATCAATAGCATCTCGTACCAGGCGAGCTTTCTGCTCAAATGTACCCAGTTTCTTGGAGTAGATCAAGAGATGCCGTAGTTTATCTCGGTCAATGTCCTCTTCGAGTGCACGAAGGACCCGCACAACAGGATCTCTCACTCCATTAAACTCTTCCTCTAGGCCACTCGTGACACTAATCAGGACGGCTTCCAGCGCGCGAAACTCGTACGGCAGAGGTTGACTAGCACCCTGGGGCTGCCTTTGGCGGAGCTTTCCTTCTAAATCATAGATGAACAGCGATTGCATGTATGAGTCTGTTGATCCATATGCGTCAAACACGAGTACCCGGTCCGCTTTGATGAGGACTCGCAGATGCAATAGGTTTATGAGAATTGCTCTAGGTCGTACCAGGATATGAGGGAGAGTCGACGAATCAATCTTACGTAGATCACGAGGAAGAAGGCCATACTGAATCGGGATGCACTGGTTAGCAAATGTCAAACCCAGACTCGAACCCTATTTACCAACCTTGGCAATCAGCTCCTGCTTCCGAAACTCTCCGTTAACGAGTGTGACGTCTCCATTGATATCAAACTCCGTGCATCGAATTCGCAGTTCATTTGACGCCTTAGCTGATATGCTGCGGCCAATATGGAACATCCCCTCCGATCCCTCGTCCATGAGCCCAGGGCCAGCCGGGCCTTGATCCTTGTAGTCGGAAGCTTTATTCCGCTTGAGGCCAAAAATCCGTCGGAGAAAGGGTCGGCTTTTGGTTGATGCATGACGCGAAAAGTTCAGCTGCGTATGCACCAATGGCGGCGGCATTGTTGCTCTCGTAGAATTTGGTCTTCCATACTGAGTGCTGTATAGTGTGATATCAAGTGTTGCGGGGCTATGATGGGTATTGAGACGCGTCCAGCTCGAGAGCTGTCTTGTCGAGAAGCCTTTATCGCGGCTGGCAAGGCGCTTCGGATAAGCGCATGCTGATGGTACGGCTGAAAATCCAGACTGCGATCGTAGAAAGCGCAATAAAGAGGCAGAAGGCGCAGACAGCCTCGGAGACAGCATGTCTCTGATTTATCGACCGAGCTGTATCGCAAGTTCTCCCGATCAGTTCAGATACGCTTTTTTTCCGTTGCCCGGAACAATTTTGACCCGAGGATCAGAACTATACAACTGTTAAAACACCGCTTGCTGATCCTCAAATATCTGGTACGACGAGAATTAGAATACTTATTCTATGTATTTACCAGATTACTATTAATTGGTCAAGTCAAGGTATTTCCTTCTCGGTGCAGTGCACAATCAACCAAATCATACTAAAGCCTTGGAAGGTGATCATCTCACTGTTTTGAAGGCTGGTCAATCATGTGCCCCTATTGCGCACTGGATGGTTCGATCTCCATGTGTTGCACTTGGACACGAGACCATATGGCGCCAAATTTCCCGTTTCTCGTCCTTGAATTTGGATTGTTGTTTGTGTAGACGGTACGGTTTGCGGAGTTTCCCGTCTCTCCTTGGCTCCCAGCTCGTGTAAGAACTCGCTGCCGGAGATCCTAGCAATGGCTTGCGGTACTGGAGTCGTAGGATATAATGGTTGTCGAAGGCTGTGTGTGAAAGCACCTGGAGACAGATGCTACACGCCCAGCGCATAACATACCATTTTTTTATGTGCAGTTAGGGTAAAGGTGGTTGCCCTTCGTTCGAAAGACGGACGTGACTCTTCCGACTTCTTCTTGGCATCCAAGTTCAAGCAATCTCTCCAGTTAATCGGTTCGTTGTGGCTGAACCACTGTGCGTAATTTGGAGTTGGTTTGGCTATCTGATGAAGCCAATAGAAAATACGGAAGATAGAGCACAGAATTTCAACAGGAAAAGACCCAAGAGAGGGAGAGTCATCATGATAGTGTAACGCTGAACTTCAGTGGCCATAAACATGTGGAGGCCCCCGGTGATATTGGACTAAGGAAGAGAATTTTAAAAAACATATACTTCCTCGTACTGAGACTATCTCTTCCATCGACTGTCTACCACTGAAAGCTATATACAAAGTGCATTGCCCCTTTTTTGTTAACACTTGAAGCCAAACTTTTAGGCAAAACGCTGGACCAAAAAGCAGAATGCTCAATGCTCGCAAAAATGGGCAAAAGCTAATTGTATCTCGAAATACTTGAACAGTCACGAGTCCTAACTGCTCACCAATCGTCGTCGTTGTCTTTCTCGTCATCTACCAAAATAGTTAGCACATAGATCCGCCTTTCCGGGTTGGGATTGACTTACCGCTTCCGCTGACTCTCTGTTTTCGCTTGTTGAGAGCATCTTGCAATGCGCCGGCCAAACCACCTTGCGGGGCGCCTCCTGCATTGGGGCTTGTAACTGAAGACTCGTTAGCACCACCGGGTACCAAAGCTTTACTTCGATCTCTCTTTTCCGTATCCTTGACCTTGCGCAAGCCTGCGCCTCCGTGGCCGCCAGAAGCTCGGATGGAAGCCAGCAGATCGCTGCGTCCACCGGTGGGCTTTGGCAAGGATGGTGCAGCACCACCAGGCGGTGGAGGGGGAGGAGGAGCACCACCTCCAGGCGCCCCAGGAGGTGGAGGCGGCGGTGGTGGTCCACCTGGTGCCCCCGATACAGGCGCCGGAGGAGGGGGAGGGGGTGGGGGGCCACCGGGTGCTGCAGAGCCAGGCGGAGGTGGTGGTGGAGGAATGCTAGGAGAATACGTAGGAGCCGAGGGCGGGACCGGGGGAGGCGGTATTGGTGCTCTTGGTGGGGGGGGAGGAGCCGCTGCAGGAGAAGACGTTGCAGCTGGCACGGGTCGAGGCGCTGGTGGGGGTGGAAGTGAGGGTGAAATGGGGCCTCTAGCGGGTGGAGGAGGAGGCCCGGTTGTAATGCTCATGGGCGGCACTTTCGGGGGCAGTTGGGGTGGTGCTGCTGGGCTCGCCGTGCGAGGCGGCGGTGGAGGAGGTCCACCTGGTGCAGGGCTACGGCTGGGGGGTGCCGGTGGCGCAGACACCTTGCGATCACCAGAGAAAGGCGGTGGTACCCCAAATCGAGATTGACTCGATTGACTATCGTCCATCGGTGTCTTTGGTGGTCTTGGCGGCGGCGGAGGCCCAGCATTGACGTTCGAAGTTGCGCGTGGACGCCGCGGAGGCACAGGGCCAGCGGGCTCGGCGAATTTTCCTGCGTCTGCAAATGGAGGCGGCGCATTGAATCTTCGCGCAGGCGGAGATGGTTCACGGGGGAGGGAAACCGGTTCTTCTGGTGCTTCAGAACGTGTTTTCCGTGACGGAGGCGGCGGCGGCGGTCCCCTTCTGCTTGTCGAGCTAGAACCCGTGTCTTGAGGACTGATCGTGGTTACTTTCGGAGTGGGAGGTGCAGAAGGTGGCGGTGGAGGAGCGGCCTTTGGTTTGTTCTGATCCTCATCAGGAGCAGACTCAGCCGCTGCCGCCTGCTTCTGGTCAATCCAAGCTTTGATGAATTGGGAATTCTCGGCGATTTGGTCTTCGGTAATTCCCATCCCCTTGAGCTCATCCAGCAAACCTTTCCAAGAGGGGTCACTCGTATCAAATGGCAAATCCGGCTTAGCTGATGGTGCGATTGGGGAAAGTGTCGGGGGTGGAGGGGCAATCTGTATTGAAGGCGCAGGTGCTGTCGGCGGTGGTGCACTTGGAGTTGGGCTCGAGCGATGCAACAAACTGCCAAACAAAGACCGTCCTACTTTCCCATTGGTAACAGGAGCAGGTCCCTGGCCTCGAGTAGATGCGAAAGGAGTCTTAGTGGTCTCTTTACTTGCATGTTTCTCGCGCTCGTGTACCTTCTTGATAAAGGTCTTGGCCTCCTTCTCGTCGACAAAGGACAGGCCGGCGGGACAGGCTTCGAGCTCGAATGTATGAAAGAAGGTTCGGTCCTGGTTGTAAGCGAAGTTGTCATAGATCTCCTGATCCCAGATCACGCCCCTGCCAGCGGGCTGCATGCAACAACACATTGTTAGCACTTCTACTCTTATCTCCAACACCAGTACGGACCGCTTACCGAGACATCGACTATTTTAAGCCAAAAAGTCCTTCCCACAAGGTCATTGCAGAGGACAACAGCCCCCTGAATTCCGGTATATGTCCATTTCTGTCCATCCGGGTAGGCGACGTAGAGTCGCGCGACAGCTACGGCGAGGATCTTGTTGGCGGGTTTGGGGACATTCCGCTTAACAGTTTCCTTGTCGGCATCACTGAGGATGGAGGGCATGGTGAGTCGAGGTGGTCCCCTACTAAATGGAGAGGGGAAAGGTGATAGTTCGAAGAGTGGTTACGTGAGTAGAGCACACATTCATGGATCCATGGATTGCAGCCGGGCGGGTAGCTTCGAATGATGGAATAGCGCCAACACACGGACTCACACGGTAGTGGGGGAGGGTACGGGGTTTCTTTATAATCGATTGCTTAGATTCGAAGGCCGGAGTGTTAGAGAGGAGCCGACCGGCGGTTGCCTTAGGAGTTGGGGAGGATGAACCGGAGGTGAGAAGGCGTAGGCGGGGCGCAATGCACCGGAGTGACCTGGCCCTACCGCAACACCGCCAGACCGGCACGTGGTACTTCTCTTGTACTATTCAAAAGTTTGGCTACACTATATGATTGTTTGACAGTCTTTCTATTTGATATTTTAATGTTTCAGAAATACAAATTGAAAGAATATTGCTGACATGATCTTCGTAAGTGACGAGGATTGCGGGATGCGGTTTAGTGTGCTCATTTCAATGGTGTTCTATGTCATACAAGAAGGAACCATTTCAAAGATGAGCTAGTTATTAAGTGAATATGCGGTGTGTCAACATGGCTTACTGGAGATAGGACGTACCCAACAAATAGGTGTATAGAAGACCTCAGGAATATTCTTTGGACTAGTAATACTTACCTACCTTGACTATATATATATCCAGTGCTGGTTATGCTCGTTGCAGCGAGGTTCATATTGCAGTTCAATCAGATCATAGCTACCAGTGCATGCCCCCTAATTTTCACCGGTACCCACTAATCACCACCATCAAATTATATTGATATGTTGTTATTTCCCCCTCATACGTGTTTAGGCAACGTCTATCATGCTATTTGTTGCAATTCGACCACCGACGTCATCCCGCTTGAGATCTATAAAACAGACATCCAACCACCGTTCAACACTTGTTTCCTCAACTCACCATCAACAAGTTACAAGATTTATTTGATCCATTTACCGGCGAACAAGAGCTAGTATAAGCTAGTGACAACCCAACAAGGAGCTCTTTTATATCTCCAATATGCCGGTCATCCCCGAGTCGTCGGACTTCCCATCTGCGCCCCAAGGAAGCAATGAGGCCGAGAAGAAACCAGAGAAACAACCACAGAGAGCGACCGCGGCAGACTTCTTATCAAAGGGACCCCAGATTCCAGACGGTAAGTTGGAAACCAGACCTACATAGGCTCGCAACTGACACTTTGTAGATATGCCTCCCAAGGCTTCTAAAGAGGAGCTCGAGGCACGCGCGAAGGAACTGAACAAGTCATCCAACTAAGAGATAGTTGGTCGACAATATTTATCTATCTGTACTTCGTTCAATAGCAGTTTCTGGCATTCCAGGCACCTTGTCCTTATTGAGTGTAACTATCTATTGCGGGGGTAATGACCCAAAACTAGCTCCAGCACCGAAGAATAGCTGCCTGAGACTTTTAAACAAACTAGATCAGAAAAAAAAAAGAATAATTCTACCTTTTGGAATTCAGCACCTTTTCTTCAAAAGCTGCGTATACCTCCCCTTGGAAGGACCTGAGGTTGTTCATCAATTCATTACGTCATACAGCATAGCACCCGGACACGTGATCGCGCGACATCTCATTGACCAGACCCCTCAATCTGCAACGCGTTAGGAAGTGCTCCCAATGCCTCCAGAACGGTCCAATGTGCCGGTGAAGTTGTCTCTACCGCTGGTAAGTACCCTATAAACTCGGCCAGGCTTCCCGCTAACCCCCATTAAGCAATACCAGCAGGAGCTCTTCACCGAACTACGCGCCGAAGATGAGCTAGTCATTCTTGCACGAGGCCTAGGGCTTCTACACCTAATATCAAATCTCCTCCACTTTTACGATGCGGCGGGAAACAATCTGGTCCTGGTGGTGGGTGCAGATGAACGCGAGAATGAGTGGATCGGAGAGGGTACGTGGATTGGTTTACATACCAGGTCGGACGCTGGGGTTGGAAGCTGATGGATTCCGAACCCAGCATTGGCGGAGCATTATGCTACCAGCAAGTCCCCCCTCGGCAGGGGATTAAAAGTGATCAATACCGAGAAAGCTACGGTTCCGATGCGGTGGGTTTCTCGGTTCTGCCATGTCAATTACGGCATATTGACAAACTACCAGAGAGGGAATATATGCCGAAGGAGGTATTCTGAGTGTGACATCCAGAATATTGGTTGTGGACTTGTTGTCCAGTATGTATGCTAGTATAATGGTTCAAAACACTCGCTGATCTTTTTAGAACTTCTTGATCCCGAGAAAGTCACTGGAATGCTCATTTTGCATGCTGACAAAGTTCTGGCGACGTCCCTTGAAGCATTTATCATCAGGGTTTACCGACAATCGAACAAGAGTGGCTTCTTGAAAGCATTCTCGGACTCACCGGAGCCATTTACTACAGGCTTTGCCCCGTTGGCTAATATGCTGCGGAACCTTTTTCTACGCAAAGCCTCGCTGTGGCCTAGATTCCACGTTTCTGTTGCGGAGTCCCTAGAAGGAAATCGCAAGGCAGAAGTGATCGAATTGGAAGTTCCCATGAGCGACAAAATGAGGGAAATTCAGAATGCCGTTCTGGAATGTGTAGAGATCAGTATTACCGAGCTCAGGAAGAGTAACACCGGGCTGGATATGGAAGAGTGGACGTTAGACAGTGCTTTGCACAGAAATTTTGATATGATAATCAGACGTCAACTAGACCCAATCTGGCATCGTGTGAGCTTTAGGACAAAACAGATCGTTGCCGACCTGACAAGCTTACGAGCAGTCCTTCAGTGTGTCTCTCATGCATCTTTCTGTTTCTCTATACTAACAGTTTTGCAGTGCTCTGCTCAGCTATGATGCGGTATCTTTTGTGCAGTACCTTGATACTATTGTGTCTGCGCATGCTCCACCTCCCGGCTCCAACAGACATAACTATTCTCCGTGGCTTTTCCTTGATGCTGCCCATGTTCTTTTTCAGACGGCGAAATCGCGAGTCTACCAAGGCAAATTGAACAACGAACTGACTCGCCTTTCATCTTCAACTTCATTCTCTTCTGAATTGAACCCAGTCCTAGAGGAACTTCCAAAGTGGAGTGTCCTGTCAGAGGTCCTTGCAGAAATCGAACATGATGCTTACCTCCATCCTGCGAGAATGGATCAATCAAATAGCACCATATTGATTATGTGTAGTGATCAACGAATATGCACACAGCTTCGCGAGTACATTGCCACCATGCATGCCCAAATTGCTGAAGGGTCCGTACCCAAAGAATATAATGATCCGAGTGATGACAAGCCATCTGCAGAGCTTATGATGCGGCGTCGGCTGCGAGACTATCTTAATTGGAAGAGGTCTCTTTCAAATGTCAACAAGAATTTGTCCCACTCAGGCGAGGACGATAGGTCCGGAAACTCCGAGTCATCAGCGGCCCAGAGTGCACATCAAGGACGGCCTCCCCCAAACAAACGTCGCCGAGTACGTGGCGGCGGTGCAATTACCTCAGCTGCAGGTCGTGTGCCAAATAGCAGTGTCCAAACCGAAGTCGAATTGCCCAGTCAGGTTGTCAGCTTACTAAGTGAGATTCAGCCCACCAGCGTGGAAGAAACGCAGAAAGAGGAGGTCATTATCGATGACTTGGAGGATATGGAAGATTTCTACGAATTGTATGATATGGACGATTTGGTCATGATACACCCTTACGACGGTGACATGGATGAGCATATACTCGAGGAAGTGCGTCCGCGATACATTATCATGTACGAACCCGATCCCGCATTCATTCGAAGGGTTGAGGTATATCGAAGCTCCCATTCAGGGCGAAGTGTGAAGGTCTACTTCATGTATTATGGTGGTTCTGTTGAGGAACAGAGGTATCTGAGTGCTGTCCGACGAGAGAAAGACTCATTCACGAAGCTGATCAAAGAAAAAGGGGTAAGCTATTCAATTGCATCCTTCAAACAGTTAGCTAACCTGATCTTCAGAACATGGCAGTTACCTTGACGCATGACAAAAAGGCTGAAGACCCCCAGGAGCAATTCCTCCGGACCGTCAACACTCGTATTGCCGGAGGAGGACGACTGGCGGCTACAGCATCCCCTCCTCGGGTTGTAGTTGATGTGCGGGAATTTCGAAGTGCCCTACCATCTCTGTTACATGGGAACAACATGGTCGTGATTCCCTGCCAGCTCACCGTGGGTGACTACATTCTCACTCCAGACATTTGTGTCGAAAGGAAATCGATCCGTGATCTCATAAGCTCTCTCAAGAATGGCCGTCTCTACAATCAGGCCGAAACAATGCTCCAGTATTACAAGAGCCCGTTACTGTTGATTGAGTTTGACCAAAACAAATCTTTCACGTTTGATGCGTTCGCCTCCATTCCAACAGGTCCCACGTTTATGACAGATTACGGTTTCTCATCTTCCGGCATTGCAACCACCACTAGCAGCAGCTCGCTTGCCAACCCATCTAATCCAAAGTCCGCTCAGCATCTGATAGTGCTCCTCACTCTCGCCTTTCCACGCCTGAAGATCGTCTGGTCTTCATCCCCTTACCAGACAGCCGAGATTTTTGCAGAGCTCAAAAAGAACGCCCAAGAGCCAGATCCACTCCGCGCAGTTCAGCTCGGCCTCGATATTGATATATCTAATTCGCTTGGCTCTTCTGACGTCATGGCTGCCACTGGGATTGAGCACCGTACCTTCAATGTTCTTCCACAAGACATGCTGCGAGCTGTTCCGGGTGTTACACCCCAAGCTCTAGAGCGGCTGATCATTGAGACGGACAATATTAGTGATATCGCCAACATGGATGTCGAGCAGCTGGATCCACTAGTTGGCAAAGAAGCTGCACGTAAAATCGTTGCTTTCTTCCAGAGAAGCGTATTTGATTAATGGAGGATCCATTCTCAATCGAATATGACTTCGAAATTGAATAAGTTCATAAAAAAAGCCCTGTATGTCAACAAATGCGGTAATGTGTAACAATGTAACAAATACAACTACATCATCCCATCACATATTCATATTTTGCCCAAATCAGCCACCAAAAAACAAGAAAAACAGCAAACAGCCGAGACATCCGAGTTCTGGACTCTTACGGAGTACCAGAGTAATCAATTTGAACCTGGTCTACTCCGTACCCCATCAGACTTCTTGGCCGTCGTCTTGGCGACGATCGTGCAGATCAGCTAAAAACAGAACACCCAGTCAACAGCCGAAGCAAGGACCCCTGAGAAAGAGTGGGGATGTGGATGAGTCCTTTTGAGGTCAGAAATATTATGGACTCCTGACGTCTTCAACTTATCACCATGCATCTCAAGACTGTGTTGACCCCGGTCGCTTTGGCGGCTGTTGTCGGTGCTACTAGGAGTATACGCGATGTTGAGCCTTGTGCTCAGGTTAGCAAGTTTGTGGAAGAAGCCAATCAAAACCAGAGTACGTCATGGGCTTGAAACCATCAAAATCATCACTTGGTTGATAACTAACGGTCGCAGCAAATGCTCTTGTGCCTCATGATCTAGCACACCAATGTCTGCTATCTATGCCCTTTGACTCGAACCGCGCCGTGGATTTCTTGAATCAGGTTCGAAAGATCCTTGAGTTCCAGTCGACTGTCGATATTTTGAAGGGTGAGTGATTTCAATTCGACAATCCTTTCACTTGGCTAACCTGTATCTGCTAGATCCCCCATCGGGGTATACCATGCCCTCCACGGATATTATGGGGGGAATCGATATGATCATCGACAAGGCCAAGAGCAATAGCTATACCAGCCAATTTGAGATGGACTTGGAAGTCAACCACCTTATCAAAACGGCCCATGACGGTCACCTGGCCTTCCAGCTATGCTCACAGTCAATCTTCACATATCAAATCGATATGCCTCTAGTTTCGATCTCAACAGATGGGCTCGCACTTCCTCAAGTGTACGTCTTAGGTATGTTCAGATCGGTATAAATAACAAAATTTTGAACTAACATGACAGGCGATGCAAAACTGCAGAAGGTCGACCCGGACGCCGTTTCGCCTCTGGTGTCAATCAACGGCACTAATGTGGCTACGTACCTTGAATCATATGCCAATGATCAAAATCTCCAGGATCGTGATGCACAGTAGGTGCCCTTCTGCAGCTACGACATTGAATCCCACTTAACTGTCGCAGGTACAATCGAGTCTTCCCCGCACCAGCCCGTAGTGTCACCAACACTCCTACTAGTGTGGATGGAATCTGGGCTTCTATCGGTGACTGGACTGATGGCGCTCAGCTGTCCCTCAAGTTTGGTAATGGCACTGAGAAGACTGTCCAGAAAACAGCCACACCGAGCGAAAAGTTTTTTTCTTACAAAAATGGCACGCACCTCTACGACATAGAGTGTCTTCCTCGAGACTTGTCTACAGCTTCGAGCAGCCCATCTGGCGCTGAGGAAGCCTCCTCTGAGATACCGGGATTTCCCAGCACCACCTGGCGTAATTCAGCTAATTCGATTGCTGGATATTATTCTAAATTACCGGAGCTGGAGGATACAGCAATCATCTTTCTGCCTACGTTCTCATCCAGCGCATCAGAGGTCGCTAAGATTGCGGTTGACTTCTTGCAAAACAGCACCGAATCTGGAAAGAAGAACGTGTTGATTGATCTCTCATCTAACCCCGGCGGATACATATCTATTGGCATCGACCTGTCTCGTATCTTCTTCCCCAATGCTGCTCCATACACAGCGACGCGGTTCAGAGCACACGATGCAGCTAAGTACCTCACAAAGTCATACTCGCGCGACAACAGCACGGACACAAGCAATGTTTTTGCGTATCGACAGATGGTTCGACCTGACCAGAGCACCGACTTCGGCTCGTGGGAAGATCTCTATGGGCCGCACGAAATCCTGGGGAGCTCTGCTTCTAGCCTACTAGCCAACTTCAACTACTCCTCCACCTCTACAGAAAACTTTCCCATTAACGGTTACGGGCCTGTCCCGTTGAACCCAAGCAAAGCACCCTTCTCGGCGGATAACATTGTTATTGTAAGTGATCAATTCTCGCACAAGAATACCGAAAAAAGAGAACAAACTAACACAAACTCGAATAACAGATCACAGACGGTGACTGTGTCTCGACTTGCGCGTTCTTCGTCAAGCTGATGAAACGCCAGGGCGTCCGCACTATCACCTTTGGCGGCCGTCCACAGAATGCACCCATGCAGGGTGTGGGTGGCGTCAAGGGCGGCCAGTCACTCGGGATCAACTATATCAACGGATATATCGAGCAGGCGAACGGGCTGATTCAAGACTCAGTCAACAGTGGATCGCCACTGCTGACGTCTGCCGAGTGGAAGGCATTCAATGAGTCCAAGCCGAGCACGACGGCATCGCTCCAATGGAGTGGCAACCTCAATCTGCGAAATGAGTATGATCCGGAAGATAGTCAGACACCGCTCCAGTTTGTTTATGAGGCTGCTGAATGTCGGCTCTTCTATACGCTGGATAATTACTTGCAAAGGGAGACCGTTTGGCAAGCTGCGGCGAAGGCTATGTTTGGGAATGGGCAGTGTGTAGAGGGATCGACCAAGGGAAAGGGTAGTTTGGATTCTTGATCTATTGACATTTTAGCAGAAAGACATACATAGAATACATAGAATTTTGTAAACAGATATACATACCTGGCCTGTACATTTGCTGAAATTGCCCAGATGACTGTACTCAGTACAACATAGCAAAATCACCGTAGGTGCAGCATATTTGCATTGGAGAAATACTAGTGATCTCGACGCCGCATAGTCGTTGCAGAGCGAAGCGACTGATTCTTACTTCTGAATGCTACGCAAAGCCCCCCTCTTACTGGCTTATTGGCTTCACAGCGACCCCTCGGCTAGGTCAACTCCCCTGCTTTTGTCATGTCATCATCAACTACTTTCTCCCCTATGATCCATAGTTTCCCCATTCTTATGCAGCGAGCGCTGCGGGCCGGCGAGCACGATATTGTTCTAGGGGCTGCGGATTTGGCGATCATCGGTGCCCGACGACGCCCCGCCCCTTAATTTCTCGGCATCTAGCGAAGGTGCCAAACCTCATCGCAGCAACGACGGGGTGGCCAACAAGGCGATGGCAGAGTATCTCCATTTGTTAACAACGAGCGAATTACTTGATGCCTGATGGGATGTCTAAAACAAACATAACTCCTTCGATCTAATCATCAAATGAGAGGATTTTACTCCGTCGATGGTAGTAATTGGCTTCGACGTTAGGCATTAACCTAAATGTAACTTCGCAATGCTCTTGCTATCTGAAGACTATTGCAATGATTAAGGGACCCTGGACCTTGGTATCTCCTGTAAAGTCAATTCTCCTTATATAACTACATCTCTGTTCTCTAAATTCCAAGTTGTGCTGCCCATGCAGGCGGCTCTGTGCAATGGCCCCATCGAAAGCCCCTGCCTGAGAGCCCGTTTAGTTACGATAGTTCATTTGATTTGTCTGGTTACTTCTTTGAATTGGTCTACACATAAAGCAATCTTTTAGAAATATTTTCAATTCTCGTGGCCCATTTCATGACTCTTATCATAAAAGAACGAAAAGAAAAGCAAGTCGAGGCTGAACAGAGTGAACACACCGCATGCAATGCAATGCAGGAAAACAAGCACACAGGTTCATGATGTGTGCATGGCAATCATTTTAGTCTCTGTCATGATCCCAAGATATTTGCACAAAGGACTAAAATGGTATCGACGATCGATCCACCTTGGAATGCCAATGGACAAATACCTAGGGTCCTCTGTTCGATGGCTTCAAGCCCGTAAAAGTTATCGCAGTAGCGCCAGAATGGAGGATTTTCCTATCCTCATGCAAGCCGAGGTGAGAAGCAGCGTCGTAGGCCGGTGAGGTGATTGATGCTCTTGGTCCGTTCGAACGAAGGTATAGAGGGAATCGGATGTCGAAAGCGCCTCGCGTGGCAAGTAGTCAAAGGCAGTTTCGGAGCAGATGAGCGATGGCACTGTGTCCACGACGGCGAGTAAGAGTAGAGGGATTTGGCGAACATGGAGAATACCGAGGGAGGATGTATCCGGGTATCCTTGAGGGGCAGAGCATCGAACTCTAGGTGTAGCAGGGGATGAGCTTAGAGCTCGTCGACATCGATCTCCTTCTCGTCCTCGCTTTCGCGGTCCTCGTCGAACTCAACATTGTCGTCCAAGCCTTCACCACCGTAGGTATCGGTCTCGTTGATCTTGGCGTGCTCGGGGAGCTCGCCGTAAGCCTTAAGAGAACGGGCCTCGTCGGCGGTGTACTTCATGATAACATCACCTTTCTCATCCTGGTAGTCACGGAGCGAGAGAAGAATGATATCACCCTGGTTGATCCAGACCTTCTTGCGGAGCTTGCCACGGATGTGGGCCAAACGCTTCTCGCCGTCGAAGCAGAGTGCCTCTAGGCGACCGTTGCCCAGCATCTTCACGACCTGAGCGTACTCCTGACCCTCCTCCTTGAAGACAAGTTCACGCTTCTCGTTGTCGTTCTCGTTCTTGCCGCGACGACGGTTCTTACCGCCCTATACTTGGTTGTCAGCATGTGTCACATAAGATAAGATCAGTGGTTTTCAAAGTTAAAAAATTATTTCACGAGCCCACAAGTCACCAGCCTGAAGGTAGGTGGCTACCCGAGACGGTGGATGTGGCGAGGAAATTATCACCAACACGAGGGGCTGGATCTTTTGCGCGCTTACCTTTCCCTTGTTCTTGGGCATAGCGGTTTTTCGTGACCTTCACCTGGGTCAAGTCTCTCTGGGGTAGATTTTTTCCTTAGATCAACGAAGATCTTAAGAGGCCTAATCGAGGTTGATTAGGGGAGTGAGAGTGGAAGGAAGAAGGAGGTGGGGGTTCTGTGCACTGGCATTCAAATCTTTCTTATTATGTAATCAGGCACTGGCTGCCCAGTGGCGTCACAGCGATTTCGCCCCGCTTAACTACGGCAAGTTTATGCCTTGATGCCTGATTTCGGGGTAGATTTTGACCGCCTGATTTGAGTTGGCAGAAAAGCATGAGGCGAGAAAGAAACCATCTCAAGCTTGGAAGTTTGCAAGGGCATTTCTGAGGAGTTTTAGGAGGTGTTGCGATCAAAGGTGCTGTCTGATCTGCCAAAGATCCTGAGTATTCATTTCATTTACAGCTGTCTTGCCCTCCGTGCGACCCGTCCTAAGAAGCAAGAGACTGCTTTATTTACGCAAGCTCCGAAGATTCGGCGCCTGCCGAGTACATTCACAATACGGAGTACATCTGTGATACTTCTATTGGTGTCTCGATGGTCTCTTTTTGAACCTATATCCCAAACCTCCAATTTTTCCTCCGCAGTGTCCACAGGTCTTCGCCGGCTCTGTTTAAATAACCTTGTGGTGCTCAACCCGACATGATATCAATGTGCTACGACTCGTTGTATTTCACAGTCCAAGCCAGCATACCCTTACGACCACAGGTAGACCTCTTCTATCATGGCGATGAAATTTGTCACATCTACAAATAGCTTGGTGCTTCGGTATTGGCCCAAATGCAATATTCCTCCTGTTGCCGCACGCTACCTGAATTCCCCCACCCATGCGATCCGGCCCAAAATTGTCGATCTCTGTGGACATCGTGAAAGAGACACTCTATGGTGGCGAGTTTCCGTGTCACAACTCCAGCAAAGCAAGCGGGTTGTTCGCTCTTGGTGCGCGCGCAGAGTGCGAATGGCTGTCGAGCAGGCTTTGAAACAGCAAGGATTGGATAAGCTGGGGAACCCGCTCGCCTCTGAGTCTCCTTCAAGAAGGAGAAAACTGTCAGGAACTATGGACATCTACATTCAGCCGCCATGTGTGACGCGCGACTTCGAGGGGGTCCAAAAGGATGCAGATCATCTAATATCCTTGCTTCTGGATCATGAATCACCGCGGAAATGACTTATTTTCGATGAGCTACATCCACAAAGCGAAGCCTAGCAAGCCGTGGACATCACGCGACTCCGCGAGATTCAATGTATATTACCATAACATCTTGTATCATACTAGCAGTCGATTGTTGGACTGTTATTGTACATCATTTAGGCGACATTGCGATCTATGGCGTTTGGGGAAATTAGTCTGCATCTCAGATTTAGATTATCTCAATTCCTAATTATTTCATTCGTGATACCCTCCAATTTACAAATAAGCAGTCGTTGTTGGCTCCGAGGTACAGAAGTAAATACAGAAGCGCGTATCTCGCTAAATGCCGATCTGGCGGAATCAATGACCCGGGTCTAGGCTAGGATTCATTTGACAACCACCACAACTTCTCCTAAACTTCCACCTCTTCCTTTTTTCGCTATGTTGGTTTCTTTGACAGTTGGCAAGGTAGACGCGGGTGTGGCAGTGCTCCTCACCCAGGACAACCGACTCGTAAGCTCAAACCCCTGGTCGCCTACTCCCTACCCCGAAGACATCGACGACTTGCAATTCTGCGGAACATCAATAGCAAATAAACACACCTTACTGACAAACTTTCGCGCAGATTGAATTCCCCTCAGTCCTCCTTCCTAGCAACATTAGCTCGGGCAGCATTGTCGATATCACCGTTTCGCGCAACCATGCTGCCGAAGCAGCGAGCGCATCTGCCTTCCAATCCCTCCAGAAGCGGATCCTAAATACGTACGGTGTCAAAGCCCCATCGCCACCCGTTCTGCGCCTCCGAAATGCGACTCAGACCTCGCTCGTTCTCGAGTGGGACCCAATCGACCTAGCCACTGCATCACTGAAATCGCTCTCCCTCTATCGCAATGGTTCCAAGGCCGGCTGCATACCCCGCCCGCTAGAGACACGCAGCACAAAAATCAGTGGTCTGGCCATTCATTCCGAGTACTCCTTCCATCTGGTCCTGCGAACCACGGCTGGCACCTACCAGTCGGAGAAGCTGACGTGTCGCACACACAAGATGACTGACCTGTCCGGTATCACTGTCACAACGGGTGTCCTCGATCCGCAGCAGAAGGAGGCTCTCGGTGCTGCATTGGACCGCATTGGAGGCAAGATGATCGACTCTGTCCGTATCGACACCACTCACTTCGTCTGCACGGAAGGACGGGGCGCGCAGTGGGAGAAGGCTGTAGAGATGAACATTCCTGTCGTGGTACCGGAGTGGGTGGATGCTTGCGAGACAGAGGGAACCATTGCCGGTGTGCGTGGCTACTATCTCAACGCAGATCCCAAAGCCCGTCAACTCGGCATGATCCTCGGCTCGTCCCACCAGCGTACTACTTCTACTCTTTCGACTGCGACAAGTGCCAATCAGGGAAGGCCCAGCACTCAGCCCCAACGGAGCCCCGTGCCAGAGCAAGTTCCCGAAGAGCCTCCTTTGACTCCGTTCCCTGGGGGTGAGACGAGTAGCAAACCCCAGGCGCAGAGGCAAACACAAGAGGTTGGATCACAAAATGGGAAAAACGACCTCCCGCCCCCTCCGCCCCCGCCCAAAGATGAAGCCGAGGATATAGATGAGCCTGCTCAAAATGGCGAGGCAGAAGCGGCACCGATTCCAGAGGCGAAGAACGAGGAGCCTGAAGCCGAAACTGCAGAGAGCAATGAAGAGACAGAGAAAGAGCAGACCTTTCCACAGAACAGGCCCGAAGGTGACTCCGAGTCGACAAAACTCCGAGGCAAAAAGGGCAAAGGCAAAGAGGGCGAGGGTGACTTCAATGAAGTTCCTCTCTGAAAAGCCCCCGGATGATTTATTCTGCTCTATCCTTGCTTCGCGTCAATCTCTTAACACCCCTACCCTATTTTTGTCTCAGTTGTCGACCAGCGTCTATGACTTTATCCAGTACAGTTTTACCTTGATGTGGTTAGTGGCGTTTGTCTTCATTTGAGCGGACAAACCATAGGATTCTTACGAACGTCTTCCGGCTTTGATTCCTCATTTTCTTTTTCGTGTTTGCTGTTATATGTACAGTACGCAATTGTCCTAATGCAGCCTTACCCATTGACTCGATTTTCGGTCTGCCTAGATAGATATTTGGAGACTACCTAAGTGGTTACATTGTCCGTGTAAGAACACCAAAACTACACATGTGGCTATGTTCTCTAAATTGGAATTATCATGAAACGTCGTAAATGAGACGGGTACGCCAGATGCAAGGTAAGTAGTAGCCTGCAAGAAAAAAAAATCAACCCCTTTTGAGAAACCAAAATGCACACATATTGGGGTAGTCTAAACAAAATAGAATTCAAGACAAAACCAGGTTCGGACTCGTTTCAAATTTAGTTTTCGTTGCGAATAACATCGTCAATCGCTTGTGCGACGTAGGCGACATTCTTTTGGCTCACTGTGCACAATGTCAGTTCGTGTTAATGGACATCCGTGATTGAGGTTCCTTACGGCCACTGATAGATGCTCGGCCTGATTTGAGCAGGTAAATATGGTATTTGTCCTTCAATGCGTAGACTTGCTTGGGGGAAAGACCGGTGTAGGAAAACATGCCGTTCTAAAGAAAAATTAGTACAGAGTATGTTACACATATAGTAAAATCCAGATAGCTTACCTGCTGGATGATGTGCTCCCAAGTGCCAGGGGTCTGCAGACGGACCAGCTCATTGTATAGAGCCTGACGCATGGTCTTGATGCGCGAGCTCATGACCTGCAAGTCCTGGTTCCAGTCGGCAGTAAGCTCATCGCTAGTAAGAACCTTCTTGACGATGCTGCAGCCAACACGCGGACCCATGGAGAACTCGCCGCGAATCAGGTGGCATAGGTTGTTTACAACCACGTCCCGCAGGGCGACTGAGGCGCGGTTGGTACAGTAGTGGAACGCACCAACACGCTGACCGTACAAGCCGAAGTTCTTGGAGAAACTCTGTGCCACACACATCTCCATGTCTGGCTTGGTGTTGAAGAAGTAGCGGACGGCCCAAGCGTCCTCCTCAACGGAACCCGAGGCGAAGCCCTGGTAGGCCGAGTCGAAGAAAGGGAAGAGCTTCTTGCGCTCGCAAAGGTCAGCGATGGCAACCCACTGCTCCTTGTTGGGATCCAGGCCGGTGGGGTTGTGCGCGCAGGCGTGCAAAAGCACAACATCGCCCTCCTGTGCCTCGGACTCGAGGGTGGACATCATGCCCTCAAAGTCAAAGGACCGTGTTGCGGCATGATAGTACGGATATGCCTTGCGGGGCACGCCGGCCAGGTCCCAAATGGTCTCATGGTTAGCCCAGGATGGGTCGGACAGCCACACGGTGGCAGGCTTCATGTGGTGAGCAAGGAACAGGGCGCCGAGGTGGTTGGCACCAGTGCCAGCAACGGTCTGCACTGAACCAATGCGTGCCTTGGCCTCTTCTTCGCCCTGCTTGCCCTCGAATCCAAACATCAGATCCCGCGCGATCCCTAGGAAAGGTACGTCGCCCTCGATCGCAGTATATTCGTGGCGGAAGAGGTCGTCGTCTACCACTAGCTCCTTCTCGGCCTTTTGCACGACGGGGAGGGGCCATGGCTTTCCATCGTCTGTCCGGTAGACACCCACGCCCAAGCTAACCTTCTGCGGGTGAGGATCAACTGCGTAGGCCCCGTTCAGGGCGAAGATCTCGTCCGGAGGCACCGGGGAGACATTCAGACGGGTGTCGACTTTGGTCATTGTGGTATATACACGCTGCAGTTGGAATTCCTGGTATCACTTTTAGGCGAAATGTAGGTCGCGGCGAGTATAAGTCAGTAGTTAAAGATCAGAACTTTGTGATCGCCCGCTGAGTCAACCCGATATCGCCGTCTGTCTTTTTGCCCCACATAGCGGATTCCGGGGTCGGGTGCTTGGAAGGACGCAACTTGTTCATTTTCGTTTGATTCAAAGTTCAAAGGAAGGAATGGCCTTCAATAGCTTTCGAGTTTTGACCATATGCTGATGATCAGCCTTCGAGATACGTTATTGATCTCATCTTGGAGGATTTACCTCTAAACACCAGCATAAAACGTCATCGGAGGTCTGCTAACGCGCTTGTAAATGCACTGTTATTTCCAGGGGGATAAATGAGTTCTTATTGTGTAGCATTCGATCCAAACAGGGCTGATGATAAGTGTTGGTGGGAATAATTGGAAGAGGCTGCGCAACGATATATATAACTATTGGGTGGAGATAAACCCAAAGAAAGGTAAAATGACGATTTACTTCTTCTACAACAACATTTCATTTATTTTTTTTGCCTTTGTACCTCAATGTTTCTATCAATTTTCTAACGTGGGAAAGCTCAAATGTCTTTTCTAATATGTATTTCATCTGTCTCCGGTTATATCAAGATGAAATGAACACCTCGGAGATAAACAAAGACACTAAAAGAAAAAGCCCCCTTGAGCTAATCATAACTTGTCAGATTCCATTTCGAGCTATTGTTTCAATCGATCCTTTGATGTATAGATTGCAGCCGGTGAGGATAAACGCTTAGACTCGGGGTTGTACATAAGTCACTCCGCTTCGACCGTGATAAAGAATATATTGACACGGACATTCTGTGCAGATCTACAAAATTAGTTACCTAGGGGGTAGACTCAAGTTGGTTACCCCGCGATCTGTACAGTTACTACGTGGACTTCGATAGCCTACGCTTCTCTTCTATACCCTATTCTTCTAACAATCCATTCGATAAATTATCCGGTGCCATTTTTCGTTACCAATATGGCCTCTCAAACAATAGAAGCCGGTGATTCTGCTTTGCACAGGTTTCGGGTTCCAACTGTCGCCCAGCCACTTCACAACAGCATTCCCCCGGAGCTGCTCCCTCGGTATGACCCAATCTACGTCGCATACTATAATGCATTCAATGCCGGGCGACTGCATACGCACGAGATTCCGATTGAAGACTTCCGCAAGAACCCTGCCCGTTATACCATTTCCTATGGTCGAGCTCCCGGCCCTGATATTTTCCGCATCACAGAACAGAAATGTCCTGTCCATGGCGGTGAAATCACCATACGGATATTTGAGCCAGCACCTCAGCTTGACGACCAGGGTCAGCCGAAGAAGAGAGCAGCCTATGTCAACTTCCATGGCGGTGGGTGGGTGTTTGGTGGACTGGCTTACGACCACGATTTCTGCAAGCGAGTTGTCCATGGTCTTGACGGGGACCTCGTAGCATTTGACGTGGATTACCGACTGGCCCCCGAGCATAAGTATCCTGTTCCTGTGGATGATTGTTGGGCGGCTTTCAATTGGGTAGGAATCCCGCAGGTCAAGATCCTAGATGAGAACCAAGTGCTAACGAAGCAACATCTAGATTCGCTCCCACAAAGCGACCGAGTTCAATCTAGACCCAGATAGGTTCGCAGTGGGCGGCGTGTCAGCTGGAGGCCAGCTCTCGGCCGTCATCAGCCATCTCTGCCGCGATGCAAACATCCCTCTGCGCTTGCAAGTCTTGACTGTGCCGGTGACAGACTTGCACCGAGTCTTTACCCCCGAAGGTGAGTTTGACTACGAAGGCTGTCCATACGAATCATACCGGGAGATGGAGTTTGCGCCAGCGCTACCAGCAGCGCGCATGGCATATTTCCACCGACAATTTCTAGGAGTTCCTCGACCGGCGGAGTCTGACGAGGTAAGTTCGATCATATTTGAATCAATTGAAAATAAGATGCTCAATTGTCTAGGATTGGAAAATATCGCCCATTCTCGCACCGAGCTTCCGGAACTTGGCCCCGGCGTTGGTGTCTACGGCGGAATTGGACCCGCTGCGGGATGAAGGAGAGGCGTATGCAGCTAAGCTTCGAGCTGCTGGGGTATCTGTAGAAGTAGACCGAATTGCAGGTGTTCCACATGTGGTCGCTGCACTCGACGGAATTCTGAAGGGAGGGCAGCGATATAACGACAAGGTCATTGCGACGATGAAGCGGCGGCTTAAGGGATGATAAATAAATTACCATACCAAACCGGATAATACACGATGTGACCGAATATTACGAGCCTCACTGCCGAGCAACCCGTCTCCCTTCGGTCCTGCCGATACCGGGAAATGCCGGCATTGGGACTTTTCTTTAAAGGAGACCGATCCTCGATTCCACTTCCCATAGAAGCTTCAGAAGCTTAGTGGGAACCTTTGTATATCCTCTTTCGTACAGCTACAAATTCAATTGTCACACAATGAATTCCACTTCCTCGCGAGCCGCGGTGCGCTCTATGGCCACCTTGACACATGCGGCCAGAGCCACCCCCGCAGCTCGCAGCGTTTTGTCGCCCTTTGCTACCCGGTCTCTGAGCTCTAATACCCGTCAATTCGTTCAGTTCCCCCGCCTTCAATCCTTGAACACTTTCTCCAACAAGCGTTCATTTGGAACTACAGTCAGAATGGTATGCTGCTTTAAGAGCGCGGTGGACAAGCAGACAAACTGATGTGTGTGACCTAGTCTGTTGACCCTCGTATTGAGAGCGATGCCTTTGGTGAAATCCAGGTGAGTGAATATTCGCGCAGCAATGGTGCCGCATAGAACTAATAAGGGTTTCAATAGGTCCCCGGAGACAAGTACTGGGGTGCGCAGACCCAGCGGTAAGACGACCCGTGAATTCGATATGTTACAAGGGAAGAAACGAACAGGTCGCTGATGGATGCAGCTCCCTGAAAAACTTCGACATCAACCAGCCGCAGGACCGCATGCCTGCCCCGTTGATCAAGGCCTTCGGTATCCTCAAGGGTGCTGCTGCTGAAGTGAACATGAAGTATGGCCTTGGTATGTGAAGCTCTTGCGTAATCAGATATCGTCAGGTTATTGACTTGCATCAGACCCCAAGATTGGCGGGGCTATCAAGCAGGCCGCTGCTGAGGTTGCCGAGGGTAAGCTGCTGGACCACTTCCCTTTGGTCGTCTGGCAGACTGGTTCCGGCACTCAGTCCAACATGAACTCCAACGAAGTCATCTCCAACCGTGCTATTGAGATCCTCGGTGGCACCATGGGCTCCAAGAAGCCCGTTCACCCCAACGACCATGTTAACATGTCCGCCTCCTCTAACGACTCCTTCCCCACCGTTATGCACATCGCTGCCGTTGTCGAGCTCGAGCAGTCCCTTCTGCCTGCCCTCAAGGACCTCCGTGACGCCCTCCAGGTGAAGGTCGACAAGTTCCAACATATTATCAAGATTGGTCGTACCCACTTGCAGGACGCCACTCCCCTTACTCTTGGCCAGGAGTTCTCTGGCTACGTCGCCCAGCTCGACCGCAATATCGAGCGTATCCAGTCTACTCTCCCTCACCTGCGTCTATTGGCACAGGGCGGTACTGCTGTCGGCACTGGTCTCAACACATTCAAGGGCTTCGATGAGGCTGTCGCTGCCGAGATCAGCAAGCTGACTGGCATTGAGTTCAAGACCGCCCCCAACAAGTTCGAGGTGCTGGCCGCCCACGATTCCATCGTCGAGGCCTCCGGCTCCCTGAACACCCTGGCCGCTTCCCTGTTCAAGATTGCCCAGGATGTGCGCTACCTGGGCTCTGGCCCCCGCTGTGGCCTGGGCGAGCTGAGCCTGCCCGAGAACGAGCCCGGCTCTTCTATCATGCCCGGAAAGGTCAACCCCACCCAATGCGAGTCCCTCACCATGATCTGCGCCCAGGTCATGGGTAATCACGTCGCTGCCACCATCGGTGGCATGAACGGCCAGTTCGAGCTTAACGTCTTCAAGCCCCTGATGATCGCCAACCTGCTCCACAGCGTGCGCATCCTCTCTGATGGCATGCACAGCTTCCGTATTCACCTGGTGGAGGGTCTTGAGGCTAACGAGGGACGGATTAACTCCCTTCTCCACGAGAGGTATGCGCTGCAAATCCCCTCTTACCTTTGATGGCAATTTCTAACCGTATGATAGTCTGATGCTTGTGACTTGCCTGAACCCTGTAATTGGTTACGACATGGCTTCCAAGGTGGCCAAGAACGCTCACAAGAAGAACCTTACTCTGAAGGAGAGTGCTATGGAGCTCAAGGCTCTCAGCTCCGAGGAGTTCGACAAGCATGTCCGCCCCGAGCTGATGCTGGCTCCCAAGGAGTTGTAGAAGAACAGCCGTACTGTCCTGTGATATTGTAGACCATTTCTGATAGCATGTGTATACTGAAAAGAATTTATGTTTGATCGCTTTGTGTTGTGATGCGATACTCTTTTTTTGTATGTTGTAGATTCTCAACTTCTTTTAGGTTATAAATAGCACGATCGCGAAGCCAATCAAGAGCACTAGTGAATCGGAGTTGCCGAGATCGGTTTAATATATCTAATAACCTTTGAAGTTTTTTTCAATGCAGAAATAAGTAGATTATGCTAAAAAAAGCCAGACAGAAAGAGAAAAGAATCCACTACTCCGTACGGAGTACACAGTATATTAATAGAAAAGCCCCCTTAGTGGCGGTGTCTCACCTGCAGGGCTGTACGGAGTACCTGAACCCTTCAAAGTCAAGTACTTATTTCCCATCTTGAAAATTCGGCTTTTTCACATCGAAACTCTTATAACTCTCCTCAATTGTATATCAAGGCTCACATCAGCACATTAACTTACTCAATTCCAAGTCCGCCGATCTCTCCCCCCCCTGATAAACAACCGCCCTCAACCCTTAACCCTCAAACTCCTTCAATCAACACTCCCACTCTCCAACTCCTACTGCAAAAATGACCGCACACGCCCTTCCAAGCACCACAACCTCTGAGGACGTCAAGCCAATCATGAGCTCTACCGTCACTCCAATGGACGCCGCAATCGAGACGGTCACCGACGGTCCCCTCTTTCCCTCCACCCTCATCTCCCCTGAAGTGATCTCCCTTCTGCCAACAGACTACACAATCCGGCCGATGCGCCGCTCGGACTACAATCGCGGCTATCTGGACGTGTTGCGCGTACTGACAACTGTTGGCGAGATCACCGAGGAGGCATGGAACCAGCGGTACGATTGGATTACCTCGCGCAATGATGAGTACTACATGCTCGTAGTCTGTGATGGTGCGGACCGAGTCGTCGGGACCGGGAGTCTGATTGTTGAGCGCAAGTTCATCCATTCGCTCGGTATGGTCGGGCACATTGAGGACATCGCCGTTGAGAAAAATCAGCAGGGCAAGAAGCTTGGCTTGAGAATTATCCAGGCTTTGGATTATGTTGCTGCCCATGTTGGCTGCTACAAGGTATGTGTTTTTATCTCTTACGTCTATGACTTTAGTGGTGTCATTCATCATTGCTGACTTGTCGTTTACAGAGCATTCTTGACTGCTCCGAAGTCAACGAGGGTTTCTACGTCAAGTGCGGCTTCAAGCGCGCTGGCCTCGAGATGGCGCATTATTACTGAGTGTTTCTTGATACAAGTTTTTTTTTTCTCCCGCCTCGTGGTTCACGCCGATTGTTTGATATAGCGTTTAGGTCATTTAGTCCCAGGCTTCGGGGATGCGCCGTTGCCCACGAGAAACATGCGCAAACCATGCGTTGATTGCATTTGAACCCCATCGATTGTCATTGGCACGGCCCTTGGCACACAACAAGGCGCAGTTGGGCCACTGTAGGAGTTTGCATCCACCTCCACTATTGGCAACTCAATTGCGCACCGTGAAAGTCCTAAGGCTGGGGAATGCTTGATCTTCCAATCGTGATCATGATGGTGCTTCTGCCATTGGGGCGATCCCCGTCTTAGCCTGTAACACTACTGATGTTGTTTGTATTATCTCTGTTTTCTCGAGAGTTTGAAATCAATGCATTGCGGGGATGGAGACCTAGATGGTCTGAAGCATAGATGTGCATGAAACATGCCAATTATATGTCATTATTATTCAACGCCAAAAGCCAAAAGTTCAGAACAAAACAAAACAAGAAATTCGATTGTAGATCTGGAGGCGGAATCTGGATTACTTCGTTGATAACATCCGACAAGATACATATCCAACAACTCATGAGTAGGCCTGGTGGACATGATGCCCCAGGGGAAAAGCACTAAATGTTCCATTGCTGGAGATTGGACAAGAAAATAATTTTAATACTCGCATGGATTCATTTTTTGATTCCTTTGTTCCCATTTTTCTGCATGAAATTGTATTGCATAAAGTATTTCCAGAAACAAGGTCAAGGCCCAAGGCCAGTCCTCACAGACAGTACTCCAGCTCCGATGCCCGTAAGTTCCATCATATCGCAACCATCACAGCGCTGCTCCTTTCCGAGCACCTCCATTCCCAACTATTTCATAGAGAAATTTAGCGGGATTTGGCGGCGACCTTGGGAGCAGAGCCCTTAGCACCCTGCTTGCTCTGGATGCGCTGGGCACCGCCCTTGGAGGCGGCGATCTTAGCCTTCTCGGCCTTCTTGGCGCTGGCGGAAGCAGCCTTCTTCTCCTTGGCGTCCTTGATGGCCTGCTTGCGAGCAGCCTCACGAGCCTCGGGGCGCTGGGAGCGGCGCTCCTTAATCACATCGAGGGAAGCACCGACGATGGCACGCTGGTTCTTGACAACACGGCGGGTGCGCTTCTTGGCGACCTCCTATATATCCAAAAAGATAACCCGGTCAGCAATCTGCAGTCGCATTGTCCATCATTTGAGCCGAATAAAGGCGGTGACGTGATAATTCCTCCTCTTGTTCCGTTTCATGGTTTGTGCGTCACCATTAAATTCGGCCTTTGTCCCTCCACACAACCTAGCAATAATCCAAAGAGAGGGGCGACCGACCTCAGAGATACCCTTGCGGTGCTGGCGACGGAAGAGAACAGTCCATGCGATGCGGCGGGGGTTCTTGCGCTGAAGGAAAAGGGACTCGGACTTTCCACGCTGGAAGCGGAAGATCTTGCTGTCGCCACGGACGAACAGCTTGCCCTAAACCATTGAACATCAAAGATTAGCTTCTAGCGGCATTAGGAAAACGGTGAAATTGATATGCGACAGTTCGGCAAGACGGAAAGCGACAATTGTGACGGAGTGAATGTCGAATCCGTGATGCCGTTGTTCCCTCGCACAAGAATTCCTCCCAAAAGCGACGACGGGATTTGCAAACGCACCTTGCCAGGGTAGATCTTCTGGCCGCTGAAGGCGTCGTCGTAAGTACGCATCTTGACGGATGGAGATGCGCTGACGGGGGTCGGTTGGCGTTGAGTGGTTGTCGTAAATCGTGGATCGCGGTGATGTTACTGACCCAATTGTGGTGCGAGTGCTCGCTAAAGTGCGACACGTGACTACCTCTGCCCTTTCCGGGTCGACTTATCGATAAGGTCACATGATATATATTTCTTTTCCAATACATCGATTGTTCATGATCTCTGATCAGGATAGTCGCATAATGTAATTAATTACTTGGTCAATTTCAATCGTATTACTTGATATCTGCTTCGAGTCTGATATACCATGAATGCAAGTGGAAAAAATACATGAAATGACAGGAAACTTTCATTTTTAACTAACAAGCCCATGACAAAGCGCGAGGAACATAAGAATTCCAGAGAGAAACTACTCCTGGCTCTCGATGAAGCCGATTTTCCTTAAAATCTAGACTACAGATGCAGCTGGAAGCTTTTGAGGTAGAGCGGCTCAAGCAAAGTATGTGTGCTCAGTCTACGTCTATACAGCCGGAGTACCTAGTATCTTCTTCAAAAGTTTTATCCATCAGAGTTCGGAATTAGAAATGCATGAAGTTGACATATATATAATTCTCAAGGCAAGGATCACAGCTGTGCAACAAGCGATATAGCGATCAGTACACTGCGGGGACTGTAAGTGGGCGGACTACGTTAGATGTATGATAGGGGATGTGTTAAGAATGGCTAATGGAAGTCAACCACGCGGACGAGGTTGACACTCTAGAAAAAGCCAGAATAACTTGAGACAAGGGTAATGGGGGAAGCAGATAATGTAAATCTACTCAAAGCAACAAGGTTGCCCAATAACAAACGCTTGTAATTCAATGCCTGCTATTGCAAATAGAAAGGGTTGTCTGCACTTCATGGTCACATAGCACCAATGGACTTAGGTCATAGCATGTGTCCGAGTCCATTCCTTTGCCGTTTGGATCGCAGCAGGCTCATCGTCCTTCCATCTCTGAGCAACATCGTTGGCGAGCGGGTCATCGGGATTCGGGGCTCCGAGCAGTGCCTGAATAGATAGTAGAATCGTACGAATCTGGAGAGCTGGAGACCAATTATCTGAGAAAGAGGTACATGGTTAGACATTCGCAGTTTGAGAGTGAATAGCACTGTGGCTTACTTTTCAAGACATCCAAGCAGATGCGACCCAGACGATCGATGTTGGGGTGGTAGATCTTGGTCAGGAAGCGAATTTTGGGTGGGGTCATAGGATAGTCATCTGGCAGGAAGAGCTCAAGTCGGAAGATACCGCCTGTATATGTCAGTACTTCAATTGACATGAAGATTTTTGTTAGGGCGAGCCTACCCTCGTATGGAGATTGCGCAGGTCCGTGAATTGAGACGTCGAAATAGCGGAGATTATCGTCATGGGGCACAGCATTAATGCCTGGAACACTGTAACCCAGGCACAACATGTTAGCTGCTATAATGACCTTTTGAGGTAGATGAGCTGCTTACGGCTCTGCCATCAGACGTTCTGTCTCCTTAATGATTCTCTTGGGTAAAGCCATGGCGAACCGGCTTATCGACACGCGTATAGACCTGATTTGAGGAAACTGTTCTTAAAGCAGACCAGGAACTCGCACACTTCAGACGTTGAGTAGAATCACAAGATGTAATCGGAAAAGTCAACAGAGAAGAGTAAAGCGCAAGTTAACCAAAAAAACAATCCAGATCTCGACATAACCGGCCGAGGGGCTCCTGCATGGCGGGGTTATTTCGCGTCCCGTATACGAGATCATGTGATGTCATAATCCCACAGCAACAGTGACAGCCACACCACCAGCCACGCTCTTGTGCTTATCGCGTTATCGCAACTCAACTCTCCACATGTGCAGTTCTTCGCGACAAGTCGAGGATATAAGTCATCTCCAACCATGAAACAATGATATCGTATGCCAATGTGGAAGATGGGAACAGGTGAACACCCTCAAATACATATATCGTCTTGCGTTGGATGTATGGATATACCTCTTGACTCCCCGGTTCATGCAAGATCGCGGCCCGAAGAACACCGGAGATTAAAAGAGCGGCAATTACAGTCACCATGTCTAGCTCGATGGAACCGAGGCCTCTCACATCGGCTATGGAGAGCCCGACGTTCGAAGAGGACAGCTCCTTTCATGTGGAGCAACCAGTGGGTTCTATGTCAATATCCCCTTGTGGACGCGATGTCGTTTTAGCATCCAAGGAGGGTCTACATGTCATCGACCTAGACTCGCCATATTCTCCACCGCGGTACCTCCCTCACCATACCCCATGGGAGGTAGCTGATGTTCAGTGGTCTCCATTCGCTGCACGCGATCAGTGGGTTGTCAGTACATCCAACCAGAAAGCGTTGGTCTGGAATTTGGCCATGAAGACATGGCAGAACTCCATCGAAATTGTGCTTCACGCCCATTCTCGAGCAATTACCGATATAAATTTCTCGGCATTCCATCCAGATATCTTAGCGACGTGTTCCGTGGACAGTTTCGTGCACTGCTGGGACCTACGTGCTCCCTCGCGACCAGCGGTCTCATTCTCAGATTGGTTTACTGGTGCAACGCAGGTGAAATGGAATCGACAAGACCCTCATGTCATTGCAAGTTCCCATGACAGGTTCCTTCGGATTTGGGATGACCGCATGGGCGCATACCCAATCAAATCGATCGAAGCACACAACACCAAGATCTATGGAGTCGACTGGAATCGTGTTCGACGCGGTGCTGTAGTCACATGTTCTTTAGATAGAACCATCAAGTTCTGGGACTACACCAACGATTCAGACGTTCCTGAAAAGCAAATTCACACACCATTCCCGGTGTGGCGGGCACGTAACACGCCGTTTGGATGGGGTATACTTGCCATGCCACAGAGAGGCAACAATGACCTTCACCTTTACAGCCGGCGAGCCGTAGAAGGCTCAAATCCAGAGGACGACTTACCTTTGGTACATAGTTTTCCTGGACACAAGGGACAAGTCAAAGAGTTCTTGTGGAGACCACGCGGAGGGGTAGCGAATGGAATTGACCATCGCGAATATCAACTTGTTACGTGGGGAACAGACAGGGAGCTTCGTCTGCATAAAGTTAACCCTGAGATTCTGGCGCGCGTCGGGTACGAAAAAGGCAAGTCCTTTATTTCTACGCGAACCGTCACACGACTTGGTGCCGTGTATCGGAGTTTCCGCGACGTAAATTCAGATTTGGATCTCGATGACGTTGACGTGGCTTCCTCTGTTGGTCATCAGAACCAAAATGTCGCGGCAGGTGCTGGGATGAACGCCATTACTGTTCCCTACGCTCGAGGTTGGATAAAGGGAGGCCATATTGATCGAGTTGGCATGCAACCGAGGTCAAATTTAAGAGCCGATACAAATCCAATTGCTTGGATGCGCGGTGTAAAGATTTCAGGCTGGGACATTGAGACATTAGGAGATGAAATCAGCCAGGTTGGTGAGAAGTTCACTAAGGTGGCATTCGATTCAGTTGATGTCCGACAAAGAAAGATTTCCATCTCTCTGAACGGGCCCTGGGGTACTGACGGGGCCTCCTTATTCTTGAAGGTTGATATCAAGTTTCCAATGAGCTATCCCAAGACTGCTATCCCAACCTTTGCATTCCAAAAGACAGCAGCTGTCACCGATGAGTGGGCTGCGAAGACTACCGCTGAATTGCGTACAATTGCTGAGACCTACATGTCTCGGAATCGAGGGTGCCTGGAAGGTGCTGTGCGTTATCTTTTAGGCGAAAGCAGCTTGGAGGACAGCGTCGCGTGGATATTGGGTGAAACTGGCGATACCCTCAAGTCCCCTAACAACGGTGAACTGGAAGGTGAATCCAGCGACGAGGATGAAGTCGGCATGACTCAGAGCCAAGAGCTGGGGATGAGTTCTGAGCTACTCCGCCCTGTCAATGCCAACGTCATGGTGCCTGTGGCCAAAGCATGCGGGGCGCTTTGGGCAAATGACGGCCGCCTCATTTGCTTCTTCCCGCCGAAACCAAAGAAGGATAAATCAGCCGAATTGTTCGAGAACATGGGCTTCAAAGAGATGACTCGTTGGTCTCGAGGCGATAAAGTTTTTGAAGGCTTCGGCCGTTTACATACCAACTCACCCGGCCCACGCGGAATTGGAACGATAACGAGCACAGATGATGGTACCTCGGATGATTCGGACGAGTCATACTCGGATACATCGAGCTCTTCGGGCTCCTCTGACGTTCTTTCTGGGCTACCGACACGTTTCTCAGCACCTCGAACGTGGCGCAGTGCCGGCAGCTATGGCATTCACCGGCCGCGATCAACAGATAATTCTCAGCGTTCGACTGGTGGTGGAGCCACAGTCAAATCAGAGGCACCCCAGAACATCATATCTATTCATAATCTCAGTGATATGTTACCCGTCAAGCGGGAGTTGGCGAGTCAATACCGCATCTGTGGCAAAGGGACAGATGTATGCGCCCATAATGCGGCTGTTGCCCTCGACGCTGGCTGCTACGAATTGGCCCAAATCTGGGGTCTAATCAAGTTGGTTTTGCATGTTCGAAAAACCCCTGGCACTTTGCCTAGGTCAGGGCTGTTGCAAAGGCGTACGCACAATAAACTGGGCTTGTTTGGTGATCTGGGAAGAGATGGGTTGTATAGAGACTTGACGGGCAGTGTCATTCGCTGGGGCGACCACTCCCTTGGCAGTCATTGGCTTGTCCCTGCTCTTTTCGAACACTTTGAGCGCATTGGGGATGTGCAAATGGTGGCAATGCTGTCGTGCGTACTATTGGAAGCCAACCAAGAGGGATATTTGGAGAATCAGCAAGCCAAAAAGACGCCTGGGAGACAGGATTTCTCATTGGATTCTCCCCCTGTCCCACCCACAATTCCAACCAAGCCACCACCTGCGACGCCAGCTTCGTCTGTCCTCAAAGAGGCCCAGGTTATGCCCCCGCCCCAGACCTCGACACGCTCTTCTAGTGAGATCTGGCGTCTCGATTCCACTCCCCCGTATTCTACAGGCACCACGCCTCCATTCATGTCCCGTCCACGAGGCATCGCTGCTGACCGAAAACATCCGAGCCACAATGTGTCCATGGCTGCATCGCCTGATCAACAATCCCAGGCACGAAGTGGATCTGGGTTTGGATCGGTGCTGGCGTCCTCATTATCTCGCTCATTCACATTCGGACCGTCATCTGCGTCACCGCCGACAACTAGAATGGACAAGAAAAAGCCGACTCCTCACAACAGCCCAGTTGTGGCAGCCGGACAAGTGGTGAGTAGTTCTAATCCTGATTTGAGATGCCTGCAAAATTTTATTTGTCTGACCTCGACTGCTCTCTAGTCACAGGCTCAGTCCGACACCGAAAGCGATCAACCAACCGAGCCTACACCACCACCCGCAAGATTCAAGGTCACATACAAGAACCAAAGTGCATTTGAAAGCGACGGACCAGCGCAAGACTCTTTTCTTGACAGAGATGAGGAATTGCTGTATCGATCATACCGCATTGCTTATGCAAACTTATTATCGATTTGGGACCTTCCTGTTCAACAAAGCGAGGTGACAAAAATTGGAGCCGTGGCTGATCGAGTGGATGACTTGACTTCAAGCCATTACTGGAACAGCACTAGCTCCGGAGAGACCGCATTGAAAGATCCACAATCGAAGCCAAACTCTCAAACCCTTGACTTCCAGCGCCATTGCATTAGCTGTGGCCACGCATTGCAGCTCTCCGTCTTTAATAAAGAACCCCCAGCCCCGAATACTCCCTCCAAGCGAAACCAGCGCAAACTATCAGGCCGCCGATGCCCTAACTGCAAGCCCCGGCAGCCATTGCCAACCAAACTACCCTGCGTGATCTGCGGCGAGGTGGTCAACGGTATGCTGATCCCCTGTCTGAGCTGCGGACATGTGTGCTGTTTCGACTGCCATCGGCGTTGGTTCCTTCGACCCGCCGACAAATTTGACAGCTCATTTGCCCATCCAGACCAGAACAAGTTCCTCCCAACCTGTCCGACAGGATGCGGCTGCCAGTGCTCTGAACACATTGCCGTTGATGTTCCCATGCCATTGTTGGAACCAGTATTATCCTCTCTCACCAAAGAATACGCACCCATCACCCACCACGGCCTTGTACTGGCGAAACACTCTCATCGTCGACAGTCTGAGCCCGCCGGCTTGGTTTCTAACCGAAAAGAGGACCCGCGCCCCAAGGACGTTGGCCAGCCTGAACACGATTTGGATGTGTGGCAGGATTCGTCGCCATTTGCATCTCTGGCGCGTGGTCTTGGCAATGGGCTGAGTCGTGGCTTGCGGACGAAAGAAGATCGAAAGAAGAATCAATCTGCCGCCATGGCATCGAATTTGAGGAATTCTTGATTTTTCGAGGTTGGCGTTGAACTGTATCTATAATTTTGCGTATATCCATTGGTTTTTTGGGGAAGGCTTTCAACTACAATCAACTTAATTGGACAATCTGATCCACGCGGCGACACTATCCATATTCATCCAAAATTAGTATTGTATGTTTCCGAAGTTCTGGATATCCATTCTGACCTTCAATCCATAGTACAAATCTTCAAATGGGGGTTGATAATCCCCACGACTTTCGATACAAGCAAGACCTACGAGGAATACAACATAATAGATTACTGCTTCCACTTAAGAGATAGTGCCAATTGTGTCTGAATATGCCATTACGCACATTATTGTGAAGTTGGATGCTTGTCAATTGGCTTGCCCATGATCTAGATCTCGATTGAGGCGTTAAGCACGGACGACTGTAGCACTGGCCCTTACCACTAGTAGTCCAATATTAAAGCAGCGCACCAATCGGAACGGGGACGTATAGTTGTACGAATAATTAACCTTAAGACAACTACTAGTTACTGAGATAAAGGAACAGAGAAATATGAAAAGAATGAACTCGTGGCTTCATTAAAAGTATTTCACTCTTCAGTTAACAGAGCAAGTAACAGGGCGATCTAAAAATTCGGAAAACCTCTACAAGCAGAGGGGAGAAACAATACTGGATATCTGCAAAGCACAAATACCACAGTCCGACTCCCCAATCACCCATGAAACAATGCGCCGGTCCATTTACCCAGTTCTAGTCTCAAAGAAGTGAATCTACAGCTGCTTGAGGACGGCGTCGGCACTGGAGAGCACGAGGCTGTTCTTGGCGGCCTCCTTGGCGGCGTAGATGACCTTACCGTGGTCGATAATGATCACGTAGCGGTAGGTGCGGCCCTCCTCGTCAGCCCAGCCGATGCTCTTGGAGAACTTGGCATCGGGGTCGGAGAGGAAGAGCTAAATACAAGACAGGAGTCAGTCAATTGAGTCCATGATGTTTTTTTGGAGGGGAAATTGATATGGGTTGGAAGGAGGAATGATAGATCACATACAATATCATCTCCAGTGACACCGTTGGCCTTGCCCCAGGCGCTCATGACGTAGGCATCGTTGTAAGCGAGGACGGCAACCTGGTCGACACCCTTGGCGCGCAACTCGGGGAGCTTCTTGATGTACTCGGGGACGTGGTTGGCGGAGCAGACGGGAGTGAAAGCACCTGTAGAGCGGAATGGCGGTCAGCGTGAGAACCTTGCGCATAGGCATAGAGAGGAAGAAGGGGGGGGGGATTGCATCAGAGAGCGGTCACGTACCGGGAAGAGCGAAGAGGACAACCTTCTTGTTGGCCCACTCCTTGGAGGCATAGTAGTTAATGGGGATACCGCAAGAGGTGATGGCGCCAGCCTCCTCAGACCAGGGGATGTAACTAGTAGTCTGTTAGGGTGGAGGGACGCAATTAGAGGGGTTAACTCAATTACTCACGAGAACACCACGTCCTCGGGGAAGGCGTCACCGGACTTGAAACCCTTAGTAGACATTTTGAGGATGGAATTGAGTGTTTGAATTGAGTGCTTGAGTATGGAAGAGAGAGGGAGAGGTTAAGATTGTGGATACAAGAAGAAGAGGGGAAGAGAAGAAGTCCAAGTATTTAATATCACGGCTGACACATATCGGCCCATCGGGACTAAGTGGGGACTGGCCCTCTGAATTTGCCTAACAAGGGAAGTGAGGTGATCCGAAGGAGAAAGATACCGAACCACATGGATTATCAAGAAAGACCGTCGAGACTGGGCGTTATCTGATGTATATTAATCATTGGCGAATTGGGCGGGAGATGAGTCAGCCTGGATCGTTGGAGTCGGTCGGCTATTACAAAGTTGCTTCGGATTTAGTATTCCTAGCTGTTCCTAGCTGTTCTCCGGGGTTCTTGGAGACACAAGTCCAATTGTGTCATTGGCCAAAAATGAGGGGCCGAGGTGGGGGATGATGCTATCGAGGCCTGAAATACAAGGCCAAAGGTGGGATGATAAGGTCAGGTGATACGTGTGCCTCGGGGCTAAGTTATCATCACGTCAGATCAATTCGAGAAAGTATGGAAATCATTGAACATTCTGGACTGGACTGAATTCGTTGGGCCACATTATACACCTAGCTAAGTGAACTCTGCATATACCGCCATTTCAAATTCGCTGGTCAATTCCTCGAATCTGGCATCAGCCTGTGATATAACCTGGGTAAACGTCGCGGCCGCTATACCCTTGACCCGGTCAATCCACCAGAAGAGATTTGGCCGACCGGCCCATTGTAGCGTGCCCGCCGAACGTTTCCCAGGAATGGCATCCATATACAGTGGGCCACCTAGCGCGATTTCAATGCGGCCAGCATCCATGTCAACCGTGGAGCGTAGGGACGCGCGGAGCGGGCCCGTCAGCAGCTCCTGTAGATCACTCGAGCCAATGGTCTGTGGTTGGAATATGTCATCAATACTGGCTTTGGAGAGTATGGATCCACCGTCCGCGAGCACCATGCTGAGGAACTTTGTCCAGTCGCGCGGTGTTGACCACAGACCGTGGCCACCGCAGTCATGATGAGCTGGGATGTGCGAGAGCCAGGTGCCTCGTTCTAGACCGTGATCCTCTGTGCGCTCGTACATCGTGACGAGCCGGTCCATCATGCCTGGGTGTAGCTCAGGATGGAAGGTGGTCGAGGCCATGTCTAGTGGCTCCCAGATGTTGAATCGCATAAACTCCTCGAGTGTGGTGTGGTTGATTCGCGCGATGGCCTCGCCGGCCCAGTCGGTCCCAGAGCCATACATCCAGCCCTCTCCGGGCTCAAAGAGGAGTGGATAGGTCTTCATGACTTCCTGTGGAGTGTGTCAGATGCACATCGATACTTGTGGCGTACATAAGAAAAAGACTCACAAAGTCATTGTCAAAGACGCTGTTAGTCTTGCCATTCTGTCTCGCCCATCTCGTCAGCGGAGGACTTGAATGATAGCCACAGCCACTTTGATGGCTCATTAGCAATCGAAGTGTAATGGTCTTAGTCCTGGGTTTTATCAAGCATCGGCCCTCTGAATCGACACCATCCAGAACAGGGAGAGCACACAGATCCGGAAGGATTGGGGCTACGTCATCATCGAGGGAGATCTGCCCGCGATCGACACAGATCATGATGGCGACTGTGGTCATGAGCTTCGTGAGAGACGCCATTCCGTATACCGCGTCAAAGTCAACTTTAATACTGGAATCTTGTGACAATGTGCCCTCGGACAGTGCATAGAGTTGTTCACCTGTAATCGTGATTAGTGAGTATATTTCCCATTCGAGATGGAAATCGTATATACGTACCCTTCTTGTTGATGACTGAGCACACATAAGAATGCATGACTGGCTTTGAATCGGCAATTGCTCTTCGTACTGACTGAGAGAACTTTTCCATCTGAGATCCAGCCGAACTACTATCCATACCACTGGAACCATTCACATCGGTGGAACCGTTCACTTCATTAGACTCAAGAGATCCGTTTGAAGTCTCGTAAGACGTGCCACCCACAACAGCCGGGGCTGGAATTTCTGCCGCAGCGGCCTTAATCTCAAGGGCGTCAAAGATAGTCCCTGCTAGACTCTTCGGCGAGCACGAGGGAGCTAGCAGTTGCAAAAATGACATGCCCACACCGAAATTTTGGCTCAGCCAATGGATCAGCTCGCTACCGGACATACTATCGAGACCAAAGTGCGAGAATGGACGGCTGATATCGATGTCCTCGATGGAGATAAACATGAGCTTGGCCAGCCGCCGTGCAACAGCCTCTGCCAACACGATAACCCCCTTGTCCCGGTCACCAGGAATTTCGGATATTAGTAGGTCATCGCTACTGGCATCGACTATCGCGCCGCCGCTGCTTCCAGCAGCTTTGCGCGACTCGAGTGTTGTGACCAGCAGCGCTGAGCGGCGATCCTGTTCTATGCGCGTGACCTGCACCAAGCTGAGGTCGTGCTTGGAGTACTCAACTCCAGTGAGAATGTGACCCTGCGTGAGACTGTCAAAGTGCTTTGACTTGTGCTGCGGGTGCGTGAAGCGGTTGAAGTGCCGGATAAACTCCGACTCTTCGGCTTCAATCAGTCCCGACCGCAACAAGTTCTCGGCATACTCGGGCTTGCGGTTCAGCGTGCCCACGCCTTTGATCGGCCCCAGTGAGACTGTGGTTGCTGGTAGGCCGTTGCGGATGCGCTGCCGTGCTAGGTTATCTAGCACCGCGTTGGATGCTGCGTAGTTGGACTGCGAGATGTGGCCAACATATGTGACTGTTGAGCTCGTCATGAAGAAGAAATCAAGATTCGCGTCGACATTAATGGTGGCGTAATGCAGGTTCATGGCGCCGTTTACCTTGGGACGAACGGCAGTGTTGAATTGTTCCAGAGTCATGGAGTCAAAGAAAGCGTCCTTGATGATATCGATGATGTTAGACTCGGAAGGTGCAAAATCCGATGTGAAGCCCAACTCACCTGTAGCACCATAGCTGCATGTACAACCCCTTTGAGCGGGCCCATCGAGACGGCCTGAGCCACAGCTCGCTCAACATCTTCCATCTTGGAGACATCGCCTTGAATCGTCACTATATTCACGCCATCTCCCCGTGCTCGCCTACAAAACGAAGCGATTTCTGGCTTGCTCTCGCTCGATCTACTTAGGAAGACAAGGTTTTTGGCTCCGTGCTCCATCAGGGCATCCGCCATGCTGTGGCCCAGCCCACCGTGACAACCTGCGAGTACATAGCTGTTGCTGCTGCTGATGCCGCGAGGCCGGAGAGCGCCCTTGAGTGTGACCTTGTGTAAAGTTGGGCCGTAAGTTAGCACAACCTTACCAATGTGCTGTCCTTGACCAAAGTATCGAAGAGCCTTCTCCATTTCGGTGATATGGAACGTGCTATCCAGTCTAATTGGGTGGATTTTGCCTTCTCGGAGGAGCTTCATCGCATCTGCCAAAAGCCTATTCTCACATATTAGTGAGCTCAATGCGTCATACTTGAGATAATGTCTGGGATTCTTGCCGTTCAGCAATTCTCGGTTTCTCCTCCAGGACAAAGTTGAGATCAAAGGAGAAGAAACTGATGCTCCGATCAAAAGCATACAACCCCATATTGCCCTTGTCCAGGACATTTCCACGCCCGACATCAATAAGCCTTCCACATGGTGCTAGGCATTTCAAGCTCTCGTGGAACCCGGGACCAGATATGGTTGAAAGAACAACATCAACACCGCGACATCGTGTCTGCTTCAGCAGTTCATCCTTGAACTCCAGAGTTCGGGACCAGAAGATATGATTTGCGGGGATTCCGCACTCAGAAATGAGATAGTCTTTCTTTTGCTGTGTTCCCACTGTGGCGTAGATTTCAGCTCCCACGTACTTGGCATATTGGATGGCCGCAAGCCCCAGACCACCGGTGGCGGCCTGAATCAACACTGTTTCGTTGGCTTCTAAATGTGCTAAATAGTCTAGCGCATATATTGCAGTTCCATGGGCGATTCCCACGGTAGCCATCTCTACAAGATCGGCATCGTTGTTGAGCTTCAGACACTTCTGTACCGGGCTGCGAAGGAACGTGTCATAGTATCCGCGCTCCAAGCATATGACCTTGTCGCCAGGCCGGAGGTGAGTCACGTTCTCTCCAACCCTAGAAATAATACCAGTGCTCTCGTTGCTCGACTTGACACTTTCAAAGTTGCCCATTGCAATGACATAGTCCTATCATGGTTATTAGTCGCCTTGAATCTTGCGTTGCACGGTAGGGATGTCGTGAACGAACCTTCATATTCAATCCCACAGCCTTCACCTCAATCTCAACCTCATCGACGCCAAGTGCAATGTCACATGTTGGTTTTTCTCGGAAATACACAGTATCCAAAAGACCTGGAGTCTCCAGTGCCATCTGGACATTACCGAACATTGGGAAATCTTGTTCATCTCTCCCTGTTCCTGTGTCTAGAGTGAACTCTTCGTTCAGCTCCGTATCGGGAACAACACGACTGATATAGATGACACCGTCCTTGAGGATGAAGTCTGTCTCACACGTCGCTCTGTTGGCGGCCGTGACAATTGAATTCCAGACATCCGTGATAGTCTTAGCGAGATCAAATGACTCAGCGGCGCTTGTATCATCTATATCAAAAGTTGCAAATTTGAGGTTGCGGATCGAGTTCTCGTTCATCAGTACGGTGTTGATTCCATGGGCCATTGCTAGTATGGGGTTTTTGCCCACAGTCAAATCGCCGCCAGTAATCCACAGGATGCTTGAAGCTGACGAGACAAGTCTCTTGAAGCCGTCGAACTGCTCTGATCGCATGTCTACGAGCACAGATTTTTGTAGCTCTTCGAGCACAATATACGTGGTATCAACTTCATCGACCAGTTGAATAGAAGGCATTGATTCAAGGGACCAGTGTGCGATGGAATTTCTGGGGAGGCTCCATCGCAACGTAATTTCATCGTCGACGGCTCGTGCTAGCTCGTATTGTGCTGTTGAATGGATCTGTAAGAGGTACATTAGAACACGAATTAAATGACATACAAAGGGAGAAAAGAAGGACAAGAAAGACTCACAATAGCAACACGGCCAATTCTCGTAACATTGGGCTCCTTGACACTGCTGGCAACCATCACACTCTCTAAGGCTAATGGCTCAGGGAAGTCTGTCAAAACCATGTCTAAACCGGTGAAACCAGATCTCTTAAGCTGGTTCTCCCATGATTGGAGATCACGGAAGGGCCCTAGTAGCCGATCTGCATCTATATCGTCAAGACATTCCCAGAAACTTGGCAGTGTACCAAAGGCGAACTGTACGGGGGTAAGACTGCCTGTTTGTGTGATTTCCAGCATCACAAGTTTGCCCCCTGGCTTGAGTAGGCGGCTACAGTTCTGAAGCAGTTTGTCCGTGTTTCCTGGAGCGTGCATCACGTTGGAAGCGAGGATAAGGTCGTACTCACCGAGGCCGAAACCCTGCTCAGCGGCATCTACCGACAAGTCGAATGTTTTGTAATTCATAGGCGGATAAGCGCTGAACAAGTCCTCAGCCTTCTCGAAAAAGGCCGGTGAGATATCGGTGAAGGTGTAGTCATGATAGCGCTTGGCATGATGGCCAGGCATATCACGATCGTAGACATTGAGCATATCTAGCGCAATGCTAGTGCAGCTACCTGTACCGGCGCCAACCTCTAGCACACGCATAGTGGGATTCTTATGCGCCAGAATATCCACCACCGATGCTAGGTTCTTGCGTGCCGCATCGTGGATTGATCCGTCCGCATATACGCGAGCCAGTATCTCTGCTTTTACAGCCAAATCGATGCCAGCAACTGTGCCGGTGAGTATCCCAACCATGTTCTTATAGATGATGGCGTTGAACTCTAGCTGGGGGAAGTCCCCCGGTAACTCCGACAGAAGCTGCGCGATACGCTGCTCTCGTTGCTGAAGGTCCAGACTTGCAGCGTTTCTCTCACATAGAATCATGCGTCCGGCTGCCGCTTCAGCTCTTACGTGGCACATCCAGTTGTAGAACCCGTGAACCCACTTCAATGATGGATCTGTGGGAAGGTCATCCCGATGGAACATCTCGAGGGCGCCACAGATGTACAGAACTGTCACCGTCTCCAGTCGCGTTCGAATATTGTAGACCTCATCCAAATACGCTGCTCCAGATGACGAGTGGAAATCACTGTGATACAGGCTATGGGCCCCATCTGTGTCCAGAAAATCCATGTCTGGCTTCCACTGTAAGCGATAGTATGGCTCCCGCATGGCTTCTTTATTCATCTTCTCCTGGCTTCCTTGGTTCTCGAACTGTCGCCATTTCACATTGCGCGCCGAGATGATCTCATAGCCGCTATCTGTTGTCAGAGTCGAGTGGGAACCACCGCTGCGAGCACCCTCAGTCCACGCAACACTGTCGATGGTGCCGGTCTGATTCTTCGCCCATGAAGATGGGTTAATCGTCATCTCATCGATAAATACGGGTATTTGGGTGGCTGCCTCTTGATCTGCCCGGCTGGTGTACACGGAAGCTACACGCCCTTGGAGAACGGCATCGATAGTCAAAGGGTGAACCGCATATCGAGATTCATATGGTGTGGTTTTTTCAGCTGTCTTGAGTATAGGCGCCTTTGCACGAGCACGAGAAGCATGAGGCAGAACTTCTATCTCATCGATAATGCGGAACAAAGGGCCAAAGTCAAAGCCGCGATACTTCAGTCGCTCATACCATACATCTTTGCTAAACATCTGCTCAAAGATGGGTTCTTCCGTCTCATTGTTGAAAGGGATTCTGTTCGTCTTTTTTCCATGCGTCAGCTCAAATGAAACAATACCCTGAGCGTGCTCAATCCATCGTTCATCCGCCACTGAGCAGATCTTGAACTCAAATCTGTTGGATGTTACAGAGGCATCCGTCGACCTTAGGTTGATCATGATATCGGCAGTGCCACTGGCTGGAAGAACAAGCGCTGCCTTTATCGTCACAGTGTGAAGATGAAATCTTGCGTCTTCAAAGTAGAATGGTGGACCACCGAGCATGGTATCTTCAGCAAACTGGGCTGCTGCCTCGACAGCCATTGCAAGGTATGCTGCGCCAGGTACGATGATGGCACCTCCAATCTAAATTTTAGCCGTACAGATCAGTATTTTGAAATTTGAGCTGAAATAAGTTGAATGGGTATATTCTTACCACATGGTCTTTGATCCAAGGTACATCGTCCAGGCGAAGGTAATTTCTCCAGATAGGCTCCAAGCGGTTTCCCCCTGGCAAACGACTACCAATCAAATCGTGTCGTGGGTGAGTGGCAAATTTAAAGTCCTGAGTAGAGCGATTGACGATCAATGGCTGCGGCGTCTCGTGGTTCCATGGGTACTTGGGAAGATCAAGGATAACCTTGGTGGGACGGTACGTGGTATGGCCATTGACGTGAAGTAGATTGAGTGGGTAACCCTTTATGAAGAGGCTAGTTGCAAGTCGTAACATGTCGTCTTCGGCATCGTGTCCACGCTCTAGAGTCTGGTCATATGTCACCTTGGGAGCAATTCCAAGGCTGACATTCCAAATATTTTCAACTTCAGCCGAAGCAATAATCTGGCGAATAGGACCCTTGAGGGCACTATGAGGCTATACATAGTATTCAAATATTAGTCAGAGAACGAAAATGGGGGAAATGCCAGCTGGAGGTTAAGAAGCTAACATAAGAAGAGAGAAATGGACATACCCCTATCTCAATGAGACAGTCAACGTGGCGTTCCTCTGGGCCAAATTGAAGACCCAGAAGATGCTTCATAGCGGGATCAAAAAGAACAGGACGCTCTAAATTCTTCTGCCAATAGCTTCCATTGATGTCCCCTGGCTGGAGCTGCTTCACAGTCACCGACGAGACCATCACGGGCCTCTGCTCCTTGCCAACTCCATTTTCAAGCGCCAGGACACCATTACTAGAGCGAGCTGTGGCCTCTAAAATAGCCTCACTGTATCCTGATCCAACCTCTTTCATGCTTGGGGAATGATAAGCCTTTCCACCGGTAGGCAATCTTTTGCACAAGATTGAACGTTGCTTCAAGATCCCATGAATACCATTCATAGGCTCAGCTTTGCCACTCAAAGTGACATTCTCGGGTGAATTGATGCAAGCGATAACAACATCATCTGGCGATATATTGTTTTCAGTGAGAATTTTCTCGGCCTCGCTCGCACTAAGTGCTACGGCTACCATGGTGCCTGGGGCTTGAGTGAGTGCCGCGTGCACGCCTCTCAGGTAGGCAGCAATTATGGCATCTTCTGCAGTGATTAGGTTTGCTGCATAGGCGGCGGCAAGTTCACCAGATGAATGGCCAATAGTAGCTTCGGGTTTGACCCCCCATTCGCGTAGCAGATTCACGATGGCAATCTGAACGGCGGTACAAATGGGCTGGGAGAAGGAAACTTCACCAATCTTGCTAGTCTCCACAGGCTCTAGGAGAATATCTATTCGAAGGCACAAGAGTATCAGTAATCAATATCTTAAACCGCAAAAGAAGATGGTTTACCTTCGAGAGTCCATTTTGGTCGCTGTTCCAGGTGCGAAAGTGCTATATTGAGGTTCTTGAATGTTTTTTGCACCGATGGGTAGCAGTCCAACAACTGGCTGCCCATCTCTGCCCATTGAGCACCTTGTCCAGTGAAGACGAAAGCTACAATTGGGACGCTATTGTTGATACGACCAGTTATTGGCTCTCCGATGGTCAATTTTCTTTTGTCGCTGATTTCCACTGGGATCATGGCACGGTGAGAGAATCGCGTTCGGCGAGCGATCATGGTATGAAGAAGCTCATGGAAGTCGTGAGTCTGGTTACCCAACACCATAGCCACCATTTCCAATGACTTTTGCATAGAGTACTCATCATGTCCCATAACCGGCAGTAGGAACTTCTTTTGAAGAATCGTGCTATAAGGGTTGACTTCTGGAGCCATGTTGTACGGGTTAGAGATACCGATGCTCTTGAAATACTCATCAACACCGTCAATGACAACATGTCCGTTGGCACCACCATACCCGGAAGAGTTGACCGACGAACGCTTTGCCTTGCCCTCTGGCCAGGGAATATTCTTGGTGACCACGGCCAGAGCGCCTCCTTTGAGATCCACTATAATGTCAGGTATGTCAGACAGGTACACATGGTTGTATATATAACTACTCACATGCGGGATTCAGCTTTTTGACTCCGATAGTGCCAGGGATAATTCCATTTTCCATTGCCAGCACTACCTTCATGATACTCGTGATTGCTGAGCATGCCTCACCGTGACCTACCTGTGGCTTGGTCGACCCGATGCATAATGGGTCGTGCCACTCGCGATGGCTTCCAAACACATTGCCAATGGCACTTGTCTCAATCGGGTCTCCTGCAGGAGTCCCTGTCCCGTGACATTCCACGTAGCCGACTGAATTATAGTCAAGAGGCCCTGAATGCTCATATGCCTTTCGAATAGACAGCTCTTGAGCGAGAGCACTGGGAAGAGTGATTCCGTTATTTTTACCGTTGCTGTATCCATGTGTGTCTTAGTATATATCCGAAGAATCGAGATCGAGTATGGTATAGAGGCATGCTTACGCAGTCAACGAGGATCCTCGAATGACCCCACGGATAGGATCGCCGTCGCGAATTGCATCGGATACACGCTTCAGGTACAGGACATTAATGGCTTCTCCGCGGGAGTACCCATCTGCGGATGCATCAAATGCATGACACTGCGCAGTCGGGGATAAGGCCCCAATTTGACCAATCGCGAAATGATACTCGAGCGTGAGTATCAAGTTGACACCACCGACAAAAGCCGCGGGAATCTCACCGTTGCGTAGCGCTTGAACCGCAAAGTGTAGTGCATATAGTGTTGAAGAACATGCCGTGTCCATAGTCACACTTGATAGATAGTGTTAGCTTTCCAAGTCCATTCATATAGCAACTTCATCCTCATATCCGAAGCCTAGGGTCACGAAATCGGCAACTCTGCTAAGGGAGGGGGAAATCAAACCTTGGTCCATGAAGGTTATACATGTAGCTCACGCGGTTGCTCACTGTCGTCCTGCCCATTCCTAGAACGGCCATACCCTCAATCCTCTCTGGCTCTTTGAATGCAAGTGTCTCATAGTCACTGGCAAAGTTGCCCACATACACACCAGTCATGGTGCTGGAAACATCTTCGAGCGTTATGCCTCCGGATTCAAGACATTCGAAACAGCACTCAAGCAATTGACGCTGCTGAGGATCAAGGCACAGAATATCCGAGGCAGTCATGCCAAAAAACCCACCATCGAAATCCTCCAGTTTATTGGAGATACAATAGCCCTCTGTGTACCGCATATTCCCCGGGCGTCCCTTTTTGGGATTGTAGAAGGCATCGGCGTTGAAACGGTTGCTTGGGAAAGGGCCGCGTGTATGTTTCTGGCTCACCAGAAGATCCCAGAAAGATTTGGGGTCCTGGACGTCACCAGGAAGACGACATGCTGATGGAAAGAGATAAGTGTCAGTTGATATTGGATATGAGGCGTGAAAAACGAGACAGGGACACTAGAACAGCAAGGGGGCAACGGCAGAGTAACTAGGACGACTTGCCCATTCCAACAATGGCAATGCCCTCATCTTGAAAATCACTCATATTCTTCGGTCACAAGCACAACCAACGTAGAAAGTATAGGATATAATCAACTAAAGGTATGTAAATCCAAAGCGAGAAAATAAAAGTCTGCTAGATCAAGCCGAAAACGAAAAGACTGCTCCAATTTATATACTGTAGATACCCCCAAATGTCGGTATAATAGGTACAGCTCCCACCGAATTGACTAATTGTCAACAGAGTCTGTCGCTTACTATCTCGCATGAGACAATTGCCTATTTCAGCTATCATTTTATATTATTACCCTTGTATCAAAGTTTCGATGGCCGTTTAGTGTAATTTGTAGATCATACCGTAATAGACATTAGCATGTCATGGCATAGGATATTATTCTTATGATAAAAACACTGCGAATATCTGTAACTTCAAGGGCTCTTGTTACAAGACGGGCACTTCATCACCACGTACTATGAAACATGCCTGGACATAGCCCCATTACTTACACGATAATTTCGGAAAAGATGAATCAAAGAACCAGCTAACCGGTCAAACATGGAAATGAGTCAATATTACCTACTTTGCTACACATGGATACACAATGATATACAATATATTGAGACTGATCCGAATTTCCTGTATAGTATAAAGAAAACATCTCGATTAAAAATACAGAACTAACGGCCCTAGAATTTGAATATCAGCTACAGAACGCGGAGCTCCTCTAGAGTACTTTCCTAAGAATTACCATGTCTTAGTATAGACTTATAATTATTGATCTCAAAAATTAGAAAAGATTGATCAGTAATAAATCAAGAGACAATCTCGAGGTCTAGAACTTCACCATACTTCATCACGCCGATCCTTCAACGTAAAAATAATGTAATTGCAATTAGGACTATTCGAGCTTGACAACCTGCATTGCATATGCATGTCCACGCTATGAAAATTATTGATGAAATGCGGGTGCCAAGTCCTACCAGGTATACCACTACTACTTCTAGTATCAAACATTAGACTTCCCATGATTGCGCTCTTGTACCTCTCAGTACACTCAAAGACCCCGCAGGAACGATCCCCTTTTTGTAACTCCGCATAAAAACAGAAAAAGGAAGAAAAAAAACCGGGAAAAGCTGCATGTCCACGGTGTAAGCGCCAGAACCCCATTTTGTGACACTCCAACGCAACCACTTCAGTTGCCCTAGATAAAGAAATATTTTGATTTTTGATACCTTCTGAATTGCTCTGGTTCACTTACTTTTGTATCTAGAGAATGAGAGAGTATCATGGCTTCTCCTGGTGGTAACATGTTTCCCCTTGATCTTGACTTCATGACATTCGCTGGATTCGGCGCAGTTGCCCTTGGAGGCTTGCTGATTTCCAAGTTTCTGTCCAAACATCGACGAAAGAGCAGTGAGGCCCAGGGTCTCCTCAAATCGTTTTTGCATTTCTTCTACTCCTGCTTTATCAAGCCGCATACTGGTGACAAGAAAGGCACCCAGCAGGATTCCCTAGAGAGCTTCTACAAGACGCAAGCCGGCGCTTATGATGCAACCAGAAAGATTCTCCTCCAAGGCAGAGAAGATATGCTGGCACTAGTTGCAGCGCAGCTAGAAGCTAAGGGTAAAAGCCACGAGCAAGAGGATATCATTTGGGTTGACGTAAGTCATCTTGATATGGATGGATGCAGTGATGAATAACGCCTGCGCTTGTCCGTTTACAACTGACATGATATATAGATTGGAGGCGGAACGGGGTGGAATATTGAAGCTATGTCCGTCTTTGTGAATGTCCCTGAGTTTTTCTCAAGTATTTATCTTGTTGATTTCTCTCCCTCCCTCTGCGAAGTTGCTCGACAGCGATTTCGACGTCTTGGCTGGAAGAACATCATTGTTGTCTGTGAGGACGCTAGGAAGTTTCGACTCGAGGATTACGCAAACGGTCTTCCTGGCAGTTACATGCCCACTTTGAGTGATTCCCACCAAAACCACACCAAGCATGGGTGTGTGGATCTTATCACCATGTCCTATAGCCTGTCCATGATGGTAAATATCCAGAGAAAACGTTTCAAATACATTCAACTAATAATTTATGAATGCACAGCCTGACTACTACTCCGTCATTGAGTCGCTCACCTCGCTCATCTCCCCCGACGGTCTGATAGGAGTCGTCGATTTCTACGTTCAATCTAAAGTAGACTTCGCTTTCAGGAACTACGGTGGTGGTCTTCTTGGACGCCATGTCAATTGGTTCCTGAGGACTTTCTGGCGCGCATGGTTCGACCTCGACCGGGTCGGTCTCGAGGGCAGTCGCCGAGACTATCTTGAGTACAAATTCGGCACTATTCTCAACGTCAACACCCGGAACTTCTCTCTCGGTCGCATCCCGTACTACATATGGGTCGGGCGTCATAAGGATCACTTCTCCTATACGGGTCTTCCTCGTGAGATTATCGAAAGAATGGATGCTTTTGCCACGGAGTCTCCCTATCACCAGATCCAGGATTGTACTTTCACTAGTGCAGTAGAGAGACCTGTGCCTAAAACGCGATCCAAAGCTTTTACAGTTGCAACTCAGAACATTTATACAAACCTGCCTCTGCCCTCATTTTTCTATCAGAACCACCACTGGCGTATCTACTATGACGACCAGCTTCAAAAACACACACAGTTCAACAACGAGTATATTTACGCTTTCACATGGGAAGATGCTCGAGTGGATGAGGGCCTGCTCAATCTCGGAGCAGATGATGTAGTGTTGGCTATTACTAGCGCTGGAGATAACATACTCTCCTATGCGACAAAGAGCCCGGCTAGAATCCACGCCGTCGATCTGAACCCTACGCAGAATCATCTTCTCGAACTGAAGGTTGCGTCCTACATGGCCTTGTCCTACGAGGACTTTTGGAGACTCTTTGGAGAGGGTAAACACCCCGGTTTTCGTACCCTGCTGCTCACTCAACTTTCTCCGCACCTCTCCAGCCGAGCGTTTCAGTACTGGTTTGAAAATGCCCATGTATTCTCTAATACCAGCGGAAACGGCTTATATGATACGGGAGGCTCACGTCATGCCCTTCGCGCTATCCGTTGGATCTCACTTATTTTCGGCTGTCGTGCCGCCTTTCGGGATTTCCTCGCCTCGAAGACATTAAACGAACAACGTGATATTTGGCTCAACAGGATTCGTCCGGCCTTGCTTTCCAAACTAGTATGCAAACTCGTCGTCAGCCAAGAGAGCTTTCTCTGGGCCGCTCTAGGCGTCCCCAAGAACCAGCTTGCCATGATTGAAAGCGATCACGCTGAAAGCGAAGCTGCCAGTGGCCCTATTCCGACAGATCGCAAGACCCGCTCTCACGCAATATGGAAATACATGATCAACACATTTGATCCAGTCGCCGATCAGACGCATGTCGGTGCTGACAATCCATACTATCAGGTCTGCATGACCGGTGCCTTCACCCGCAGGTGTCACCCGGATTATCTCTCTAAGGAGGCCCATGCCCAGCTCTCCAGCTCAGGTGCTCTAGACGGTCTGCGCATCCACACAGAAGATGTCAACGAGGTCCTTTCTCACATAACCCCCGATACACTGACCGTCGCCGTTGTCATGGACAGCATAGACTGGTTTGACCCGAGCACTGAAGCCGCAGCCTCCCAGATTACCAAGTTGAATCGCAGCCTCAAGATGGGTGGCCGTGTACTTCTGCGCTCCTCGGCACTCGTTCCTTGGTATATGAAGACGTTCGAGGCCCACGGCTTTTCTCCCAAACGAGTTGGTGCGCGTATAAGTGGCGCCTGCATCGACCGCGTCAACATGTATGCGTCATGTTGGATCTGCACAAAAGTGGAGAATTTGGGCTCGTCGCCCGAGATAGATTGCATGCATGACTTGGACATTAGGAGCTGAGGTCTAAAATACGGCTAGCGTTGCGGAACGGGCCGACCCCGCTTTACCATAGTCAGGGGAATAGGGTGTCTTTCGTAGGGTGTCTGTTTTTTCTTTCTTTACAATGCATGACCATAATATACATACAAGATTGGTAACTATCTTTCACTGGACTAATTCGTGGCTGGGAATTATGGCGACAAGAGGTCTCAAAAAAATCATCATGTGACGGCAACTACAACTAGTCGAGCGGACCTGTGATATACTGTAGTTAACTAAGGCATAAGGCAGAAATTGCAAGGCAGACACTTCCACTTTCATTTATCGTTCCTTTCTTCTAGTAGTTCTCCCACGATGCTCTCCTCTCCAGTACCCTACTACTTCCAGTGAACGACTTTGCTGTCACCCTGTTTCACAGACAGGCTGTCGGTGCCCCTGCTGCTTCCGTTGCAGGGCCCCTCTTCATTGGTCAGTTAACTAAATGGTCTCCTGCTCCTTTGGGCAAATATATTTTCGCTCCATTTTCCTAAATACCAAAAGTATAATGTATTACATATGCATAGTCTGTTGGCAAACGACTTGCGTCAGTACATGTAGGTAGGAGCCAAACTTTCCTAGCTCAACACCAATAAAATCTGCTACAAGAATCCATGTCCACTGTCGGATTAGAAGACTTAACTATGTATCCATCTTCCAATAAGTTCCCTGGTGATACTAGTTAGTTATGCGTCAGGAAATTGGTAAGCTGACTGCAGCAGGAAGGCCTTTTGGCGGGTCCAGCCAAATTTTGGGGCGACAAGGGGCATTGGCATGTCTCGGATCTGCCGTGGCTCCAGAACAAGACCAGCAAAGTCTTGGTACGAAGTACTCTGTGCCTTGTCAGCTACGGAGTACCGGTTTTGGACATCGAATCAACATTCACCCTTTTTTTACTTCTGCTGATGCTGTCTTCTTGAGACCCACATTTTCTGCCATGTCATTGGTGGCCTGCCACGCAGAACTACGCCTAGTGGATCAGGCCCGTATGTGCCTCCTAACGGTTTTCGGACAAAGATCAACAGCGATCTCCCGTGGAGCGGGTTTGGGGATCGGGTTTGAGGACCGGATTTCGGAGTTCAAGTGTGAGTTCCATACCCATGCCCTAATGTCACTGCGACATATCCATACCATGGCAGGAGTAGATTTCCCGTCGAGGAAAAAGCCATGGAAAAGCCACCTCCGGCGACCGAGCCAGCTGTACAAGGGACTCTTCCCGCACCAGCAGAAGAGCAGCATCAAGGACACGAAGAGGGACCAGCGCAATTTAGGAATGCCCTTTTCACTCCAAAGAAAACATGGCGATTCTGGGCCGTGTTCCCAGCACTATGCGCGACGACTTTCCTCTCGGCCCTCGATACATCAATTCTCTCAACCGCTCTTCCCACAATCGCGCTTGATATTGATGCTGGCGAACTGTACATGTGGATTACGAACTCATACATTCTATCATCGACCGTTGTCCTGCCACTGTTCGGCCAGACCGCAAACATCTTCGGTCGGCGATGGATGCTGATCATCTCGGTTGTCGTATTTGCCTTAGGGAGTGGCATGGCCGGTGGTGCGAAGAACATAGGACTTCTTATTGCAGGACGAACAATCCAAGGAATCGGTGGCGGTGGTATCAACACCCTCGTGGACATCGTCATTTGTGACCTGGTCCCCCTCCGCCAGCGAGGTAAATATGTCGCGCTCATGGCAGCTGTGTGGGCAGTTGGAACGGTGGTAGGCCCCGTTCTAGGCGGCGCTTTCGCCCAGTATGTCTCATGGCGTTGGGTCTTCTACATAAACCTACCGCTTTGTGGCGTGTCACTTCTATTGTTAGTCCTATTCCTTCGAGTCACACACCCGCCCAGCAGTGGCACCGTGTGGCACCAGCTAAAGCGCGTGGACCTCGTCGGAAATTCCATACTTACAGCTGCTGTTATCTCGATTTTGCTCGCCCTCACTTGGGCTGGAACAACATACACTTGGTCTTCGTGGAGAGTTCTTTTACCTCTTATCCTAGGGCTCGGGGGGCTCTTTCTTTTTTACAGCCATCAAATGTCACGGTTTTGTGCTGAGCCCTCGATTCCGCTCCAGTTGTTCTCAAGCGGAACAGGGACATGCGCACTGTGGATTGCTTTTCTTCAGTCTGTTCTGCTGTACTGGGTCGGATATTTCCTGCCAGTCTACTTCCAGGCTATCCGTAGCTCGACTGCCACAGAATCCGGGCTATACGTGCTTCCTATTACTGCCGCAATTGCGCCTTTCGGCATCATCACTGGAGTGATCATCGCCATGACTGGCAAATACCGCGTTTTCCACTTCCTGGGCTATATATTCCTCACTCTTGCCAGCGGCCTCTTTTCGCTCCTAAACGACCAGTCACCTGCTCGCGACTGGGCTGGCTTCCAGATACTGTTCGGGGCTGGTTCTGGTATGATCTTTTCTAGCACCCTACCTCCGATTCAGGCATCGCTGCCCGAGTCCGACGTGGCCACCGCAACCTCCACCTGGGCATTTATGCGTAGCTTTGGTTGTATATGGGGTATTGTTGTCCCAACCACCATCTTCAATGCACGTGTCCAGGAGCTGCTATATCGCGTCAGTGATGTGTCTCTGCGTGCAAAGCTTGCTAGTGGCGGTGCATATGCCATGGCCAGTGAAGGGCTGATGCGTACTTTGCACAATACCCCGAACCTTATGGCAGAAGTGCTCAGTGTCTATCAAGATAGTTTGAAATGGGTTTGGTGGATTTCGATTCCGTTTGGTGGGATCGGGTTGCTTCTTTGTATACCCATTAAGCAACTGGAGCTCACGGAGGATTTGCATACAGAATTTGGATTACCCATAAGCAGACAAGGGTGAAATTGTTGATTTCCTTTAGTTATAGATGGCTATGAATATTTAGCTCCAGGGTTTTAATGTTCGCCATTGCAGGAAGATCTGAATGTTTGTGGTCTCAAGATTTGGTGGATTGCGATTGCAAATAGTATATTTCATATATCTTTTAATATGTACATGATAGTGAAGACTGCCTTCGAGTCCAATCCCAATGATAGAAATAGTAATCCCGAAATCCAGTTACTCAAGCCCGCTGACCTCCAGAATAGAAGGTCAATGCCTTGTATCATTAACATGAGCTGTCGTCTCCATCAAGCGAGCCAAAGTAACAGCTTCCCGAAGCGCCCGTCCAACATGCCCACGCACACCAGCCTCTTCCATCACCATCAACCCACCAATTGTGCAGCCCTCGGGGGACGTCCCTTGATCTTTCAACAGAGCGGGGTGGATGCCACTCTGAAGCATCGTTGCCGTCCCTTGCATTGACTGAAAGATCATAGTATGAGCCAGGTCTCGTGGCATACCAACCGCCACCGCGGCATCAATCATTGCGTCGCAAATAACAGCGAAAAAAGCTGGCGTCGAGCCCCCGACAGCGGTAGTAGCATTCATCAACCTTGGGTCAACGTGTACTGCCTTACCAATTTGCTCGAAGATCGTCGTCGTTATCTGGAGATATCTTTCCGGCAATGCAGGCTCCGATGTTTCAATGGCCGTAAGTGACTGAGATACCTGGGCTGCGATGTTCGGCAAGGTACGCACCACCCAGGCTCTGCCAGCTGTGTTATCGCTAGTGGTTGCGCTGCCGTATATTGCGATTTCTAGCTTTTGTCTTGTCCAGCCGGCTGCAATGCTGATGATAAGCTTGTCAGCCAAGGCTTCGCGGAGCCCAGGTTGCACCAGGATGGTCTCAATATCAGCAGGGTCTGCGCCTAGAATAATGACATCGGCACTTTGTACAGCTTGTACATTGTTGCCTCGGGAAATGCTTATTTTGTCCAATGACTCGGCGAATCGTTCGGATAGTCTTCTCTCTGAATTTTCGCTGCGCACGCATGCAGTGTATCGAGCAAATGGTAACTCATTAGACTTCTCTGTGGGTGCATTAACCAAGCCGTCTAGGATGGCAATGCCCAGGTTGCCTAGAAACATTAGTCGATGTATTTTGCCCTATGGCTGCGCACTCACCACAGCCTAGAATGCAAAGATTTCCTTTGTGAATATCCATGATCTCAAATCAACCGAATAAATTATAAGAAGGGAACAAAAGCAAAAGCAAAAGCGAACTTTGAATTTTGAAGCCCATCGGGGACGCTTCCGAGTGTGGAGAAATCCGTACCCCGCCCCAATCGAATCCGATGAGCTTCATGGGTTTCAGGCTATTTAGGATATTTAGTACTTCTTCTTGAAAAGTTATGGTTATTGGCATTTGTTTTCCCTACACTGACCTTAAAGCCGCAGCTGAGTACATTAGTTAACCTTGGTAGCATCTTTCTACAAATTCCGCGGTTGAGAACTCCGAGAATAAAAAAGTATACAGTCCGTAGTTTACAGGACTCATAGGAATTGTACAATTTATAGAAACGCAGAATTGGAGAAACATCGGGAGTTCCCCCGAGTTCCAAGTTTTCCCCTCAGCTCTTATCTGGGCACTTTTTCTCCAACTCCGCATAATATAACTCTTTTGGGGGAAATGCGGGGAGAATACTATATCAGCCGAATAATAGCCCACAGAAGATGCACGTTATTTGACTTCATCATGGTTTCGACAGATTCTATTATTGTTGTCGGCGCTGGTGCTTGCGGCCTCTCGGTAGCACTGCATCTCTCCCTACGAGGCTACACAAATGTCTCGGTATTCGCAGAAGATGATTGTATCCCTTTCGGAGACTTGACAAATGTAGCGTGCCCCTAAAAGCCGTTTTATTCCATAACAAAAAGAGAACAAGAAAGAAGGAAATAGAAGAATTACTGATGGCTCGATTGAAATATAGGTATATCGTGCAGCACAAGATGCAGGCGTGCGATTTTTTCTGGGACAACAAGTCGACCAAATAGTCTACGTGAGCACGTTGACCGGGAAAAAGAGCGCTGGTATTCGCACAAGGAATGCCGGATTTCATCCCTCGTCGCTCATCATTGTCGAAACGGGAGCTAGGGATGGCGATTCATCCGAAATTGGCCAGTTGCATGCGCCTGACCCCTTGGCCACACCCCTTTCTTGCTATACCAACGCAGACTCGAATTTCGTCGTCGAATACGTACCACAAGTATCTTCTTCGGTTATCCTGTTGTCGAGGAATTTGGTACAAACCTCCAAGATTTCTTTGGTGGGACCACTAGTCGTAGATCTCTTGGAGACAACGGGTGGTCCACAAACTGCAGTGCAAAGAGGATCGGAGGCTTCACTTCAACCCTTGGCTAGGCTGTGACGGAGATTTATCAAGGATTGAAATACTCCGTACAAAATCGATATATTCACATCGCCCAATAATTCTTGGTTCTCAAAACCTACTGTGATGTACAAAAGAACTATTTCCAAATATATAAACTTTCAATATCTTAACTACATCTACTCTGTCCTTCAAGAGTAAGGCAGCTTCATTTTATTTATGAATAATTTTGAACACCAGATGTCAAACTATGAAGTCAACGAGTCAATATTGTAGTATCGTCGACGAGGTCTATCGACCCGCTCAGGGTCAACCAATTCAGGAGCTCCTGGAATCAACACAGCCCAACCAAGACAGGGACGACAAAGACCCATCGCAAAGGCATCGGTGATACGGAGAACAGGACGTGGGTTAGGGCAAGGTACTCGTCTCTCACGGGCATTCGCTTCTTTACAGCGCTCGATCCACACTGCTTCTGTGTGCCCACAGCCACTGATACCGCAGTGGCCACGATACCATTTATATCGTACTTTGCACATGGTTGGTGATGAGTTTGTTGAATAAGTAGAGCTCCGGGTCAGTACCCGCGAGTCGCGATACTAGCCTTAGGTGGAGAGAGATGATAGAATATGGGGGATTGGAAGTAAATATACATATTTTTAGAGTCTTTAAAACGCGCTGGGCTCAATGAAATGAATAATATCGCATTAGGATTTCTTTTGCCCTGCTTTGCCTTGTCTCAGACAAAGCTATACGTGGTGCAATAATGCATTGGTTGATATCTTTGTTCCAAATATGAGCTGCAGAGCGAAATGACTGATTCTAACTTCTCATGCTACGCAAGGTGTGACTGTAGAAAGTCTGGGGAAGATAATGATGGTTCATTCTCTAGGTATGGACATGCCCGAGTGGCCCACGTGACCGTATGGCCACAGTCTATCCAAATTAGGCCTAGCCTATATTTATTCTGCCAAAGTTAGCCGATGACATTTCACCGCATTGAAACCCATGAATTTCGAGCCCAGCAAAGACATGGATACACGTGGTTATGATTTATTGCTTCGCTTCGCTCCATCATGCTATTGGCTATTCGCCCTGTCAATCACGTTCCGCTAATCTTGCTGAAGAACATCGATATCTCCACTATTTTCATCTTGATTTCACAGGGCCAAGTCGATTTTTGATCGAGTCGGTCTGTCCGCAAGTTGTATGTTGACTATTGGTTGACCGTACGCTACTAGTTATCTTTGTAGAATATAGCTGAATGCGGAAGGCCATCCTTAACGTTGAGGTATACCTGGACGACGACTCATCCTGATGTCAGAGTTCATCCATGACCCAACAGTGGAGATGTATTGGTTCGATCTGACTGCCAACGCACTTGATGGAAGAACTTACAACATACTCCTAATCAAAGTTCAATTAGCGCTAATGGCTTGGCTATGCTACAAGGAACAATAGATCGTCTTCGTAATTTAATCACTATTGTTTGTCCACCTCAAATAAATATTTCGCTTGAAATTTATTGATTTTTGGATATAGTAGCGCTAGGTTGTGCTCGGAAACTTATATATATCTCTCATATATGCAACAACAATCAACTTAACGTTCCAGCGACTAGCTAGCTTGCTTCTTGAGCATTAATCGAACAGACCTATATGAGATACCAGAAGTCAAAAGTATACATATTTTGGTACCAGGTCCGGCGAGTACGATATCGGCTGCGGGTTATATGGCTAGGAATATGTTGGTCAACTCACTGTAAAATCTCCGCTTATTACGCAATTATTTTCATGTACAACCTTGCAATATTTTCTTGTGCAATATACTAAGCGGCAAAATCCTTAACCCGTCGACGTTATACAGCCTTACGTGGACATGACTAAAGCTGTTGGCGGATCCCAACCTGGCTTGGAAGCGGTTACGCTTCTCAACCTCGCAATCTGACTTGAAAACAAAATCTGATTTCATATCCCCCCAAATACCCACCATGGCAAATTTGAAACCTCCATTTACCGAGGAGACTGCGCAGAAAAAAGTCAAAGCAGCTCAGGATATGTGGAATACGAAGTAAGTCTCGGAATTTTTCACCTCTATGGCCTTTAACGGGCCATACGTTCGAAGGAAGGGTGAAGGTTTCATCCCTTGCATTCTTGCCGACTTGTATTGTTTGTCTGTGCAGATCGCCCTGGACACATGCAACATGCCTCCGACGGGAAGGATCTATCTTGTGCTATTGTGATGGACTGTTACTATTTGATTTTGCCAAAATAGATGACGTTAGTGATGTCATCTCCTGTTCTGACCATATGCGATTAGGGACCCTGCCCGAGTTGCTCAGGGATATACCCCAACGTGCATATGGCGTGTTCGAGACTCATTCTTTACCGGGACAGAATCTATTGTTTCGTTCTTGCAAGCGAAATGGAAACTCGAGCATAGCTACCGACTTCGAAAGGAACTCTTCGCTTTCCGGGATGATCGCATCGCCGTGCAGTTTTGGTATGAGTTTCAGGATGTGCAAGATGAGATGCGCTGGAAGCGGTGCTATGGATTGGAGGATTGGACCTTTGATGAGACAGGGAAGATGCGCAAACGTATGATGAGTGGAAATGACGTTCTGATCGGACCGGAAGGTAATGGCGAGGGGCGATGGTTTGTAGACGAGGTTAACGTGAACGATGTACATATTGGTGAGCAGCATTGGTGATCGCACGATGCAGATGTATCTTAATAGGTGATTTGGACCGGAGGTTGTGCGTGTTCTACTATTACTGCGGAGCTCTAGTAAAATCTATATAACCAAGAAAGATAGATATGCTGTGCAACTTTATATCTGGACTCTTAATTTGACCCTAAAAACCACATATCAGAACGTGCAAAGCTCAGGGATATGGCATGCTCAAAACAGATAGACCCCTGTACAGATAAAATGGTTAATAGACCTGGGGTTCACAGTTGATTTGTTTTTCCCCCTTCCTTGCGGGAATGCCATATCTCCCCGTCGATCGCAATTGATGTTGACAACGAGAGCATGATACTATTTTGAACTGTTAGATGTAAAATTATTTGAGTCAGGAACTGGGATGTTTCCTTAAAAAAAAGAGCAAGGAATCCAGTGATAAAGGCGATACTCCGGGGAGCGGAGAAGTGTGAAGTGTGAATAGTGACAGGAATTTTCCATGTTTCTGCCTCGCCACGGCGCTGATAGACCAAATCTCATAGTATAACAAACAAACATGCCTACATAGAGCCAAACGAGCACTTCGTACCTAGGAAACAACAATAGAGGGTGCTAATGACATTCCGATGAGAAGGAAGGAATCTCTCTCATTCCAGTCCAGCCGAAGCATGTAAGCCAACCTCTTGCCCTTCATCAATATTGACAGATCCAATCTGTTTACCTCCGCCTTGTGTTTTTATCTCTGTCGCTTAAGATCCTTCCTCTTCTTTTTCCCGCTGCATCTCCATCCATGATGTGGTGTTGACCAGCCCTTGTCACTCTTTAGTTTTCTTTTCTTCTTTCTTTCCCAGAAAAGTCTGGAGCCGATCTTTACACCTAACTTCTGTTGTTGACTTTTTAAGAGAGTTGTATTTTTGCATCTGAACAATTTTTCTGTGCGTTAGGTATTGATCTCCACGGATGCTTGTTGACGTTGAACGGTAAGCTGATAGGGGTCTAGATTGACGACTGATCCCCAAACTTGGAGGAGACGTGGAGAAACACGCGAATACATCCTGCAGCACCTCTACCATGGATCAGATAATGTCAGACGTTGGTGACTCTCAGCGGAGGCGTCAGCCCTTGAGAGACGCCTCGAGTCGGGTAAACCATTCCAAGTCACCAAATGTCGTCGAGACACCGCGCCTGAGGATCGAGGAATCCGAGCAGCTAAAGAGTCCGGACCGGATGTCCTTACTTATGACCCCGACCCCACAAAGAAACAAGGAAAATGAACGGCTCTCTGTGGCCTTGGACCTGCAGCCCGACTCAGCCCGAAACTCCATCATGTCTGCGGCATCCATTTTGTCGACCAAAGGGAAGAGAAAAACACATGTAGGACCATGGCAACTGGGACGAACACTGGGAAAGGGAGCCACTGGGCGAGTTAGGCTGGCAAAGCATGCTGTCACCGGACACACGGCCGCCATCAAGATTGTTTCAAAGAAGTCAGCTGCTATGGTTCAGAGTGAGAGTATCGCGGCAATGGACCGTAATATGGGAAACTTCCCCACCAATTCGGCCACCCGACAAATGCCATGTGGAATTGAGCGCGAAGTGGTCATCATGAAGTTGATTGAACATCCGAATGTGATCAGCCTCTATGATGTTTGGGAAAACCGCGGAGAATTGTTTGTGCACACCACTTTTGGAATTGGGAATACACTAACACAATGGCTAGGTACCTTGTTCTTGAACACGTCGAGGGTGGAGAGTTGTTCGATTATGTATCCAACAATGGACCATTACCGGAAGAGGAGGCCGTACGACTATTCCGACAGATCATTGCGGCCCTTGGGTATTGTCATCGTTTCAATATCTGTCATCGGGATTTGAAGCCCGAAAACATTCTGCTAGATGGAAACCATAATGTCAAGCTCGCTGATTTTGGCATGGCGGCACTGCAACCTGCAGGCCACTGGCTGAATACTTCATGTGGTAGCCCTCATTATGCAGCACCGGAAATCATTTATGGCCGCAAATACCGGGGCGACAGAGCTGATATGTGGAGCTGCGGTATCATCCTGTATGCTCTCTTGACTGGTTACTTGCCTTTTGATGGAGGGGACCTGGGAAGCACGCTGCGGCTTGTGAAGAAAGGAGACTACATGATCCCTCCCGAGTTGAGCGATGAAGCAGCTGATCTCATCCAGCGTATTCTTCAGAAGCGCCCTGAAGATCGGATATCTATGCAAAACATTTGGTTACATCCGTTGCTAACCAAATATGAAAAGCTCCACAATGCCATGGTTGATCACTACGTCGGTCCTCCTCCTGCCCTGTCGGTGAAGGACTGCGGTCAAACCCTGTCCTGTCAGCAGGACATCGATGTCGATATCCTTCGCAATTTGCAGACTTTGTGGCATGATGTCAAGGCAGACGAGCTAATTAAAAGGCTTCTATCTATCGAGTAAGTACCACCTGCTAGGTATGAAAGAGTTCACCTGTGTGACGCTAACAAATCCCCACAGACCGACCCATGAGCGAATGTTCTACAACGCCTTGGCAAAATTTCGTGATGAGCAGCTGGAGAACTATCAAGGACAGCCTCTGGAGTACTCAGCTAGTGACTATCACCACATCTCTCGCACCGGCGGTAGACTTCGTCGAGGCCGCAGCCAAACGGGTCAGGGTAGCTCTAAGCATCGCGCTCAGTTCCCATCTGTTAAAGAGTTTCCTCGTCGCCTCAGCTCCTTCAAGGAGCCAATGTCCTCTGGGACTGTGGCGAGCTATGACCCATACCGGTCACCCAAGCATAGTGACACTGCAACGGAAGCACAGTATGCCCATATTACCGTCCATCGAGAGTCGTCAGAGCAAGGTCAAGCTATTCTATCCTCGCCAAGGTTGAAACATCCCCATTCAATTGCAGAGGAGCAGGAGCCAGAAGAATTAGATGAGCCAGATGGCTCACCGTTCACTGTTCTCCCTAAACGGAAGCACGGGCCTAGCTCTATGAAGTCATTCGTCTCTTCCAAGGTACCTCATTCTAGCTCCCGTGCGCCCGTATTGTCGACGCACTCGATGAGCTATCGTCGCAACGTTTCTTTCCACCATGCTCGAACCCGCTCTCATGGATCCGCATCTGCCAAACTCAAGAAAAGAAAGATCGCTTCACCGAATCAGCCAACTGAGATCAAGCGGTCACCGAGTACCTGCAGCTTGCAACTCATGGCAAATAGCCTCGATATGCCGGATGTGCCAAGCAGCCCACCCCTACCAGCACAGCCTACCATGGTGCGAGGGAATGGCCCGAAGGTCAAGAGCTTGGGGCAAGTCAGAAAGGTTCGTGATACGGACTACACATGGAGGGAGGACACCCGGAAGGTCTCCCATGAGCTCAGCCAGATCTGCGAGGAGGCATTTAATGGAAGCTCTGTCACGACCATTCGCACCACGAGCGGTGGATCTGGATACGAAACACCGGGAACTCCAGTCTCAATGGCAAGCCCCGAGCAAGTTCATGGCAATTCGACGGTCCCGGCGCCTAACACTTCCAAGGAGTCACCCGGATCCTACAATATTAAAGAGCTTATCGAGACACGCCAAAAACTCTTTGAGCATGGCCGGGACCGAAAAGACAACGTTCCTTCTTATCTTTCTGGTGTCATAACTCATCTAGATCGCTTGATTGAAGAAGACCACGTTCAGAATGGTACACGGAGACCGTTGAATGTAACACCCTTCACGGATCCTTTCGTCACTTCACCGAACGAGAGTCTCGTCCCTGTTAACAATAAGAATTGCGCAAACCGTTTCCGTGCGCTGAGTGAAATCAGCCCTCGACGGCAGCAAAAGCCACGGACTTCGCTCGCTACATCTCAGGGCGGCGATGTTAAGGCAACCATCCGGATGGTACCACACAGCTCACTGCCCTCCATGGAAGAAGTAAAGCCCCTGACTATTCGGAAGAAGAACCACAGCAAGTTCGCTTCCTCAGATGTTCATGAATTTGCTATGGTTGACTCCGCGGGTGGCGATCGAAACCTTTCCATTGGATCTCGACATGCTGGTCAACCTAGTGGGCTGGCTCCCATTGAAGAAGTTCCGGTATCCCCCCAAAAAATCACTGCCCGTGCCCCGGAGGGGAACAAATGGTCATGGTTCAAGCCTCGCTCTCAGGGCTCTTACGATCCTCCTGCTCTCCCACCCAAGGACAGCCACCTAATCATTCCTAGTGGGGGCACGACTGTGCACAATGCAATTACCCTCGAGCCCGCTTCTCCCCCCAAGACAGAAAGCCCAAAACGAGTACCCAGACGAAAGGCATCTATGAATCGCTTTGGCGGCGGCTTTTTGAAGAAACTCTTGACTAAGAAATCCGCCCAGGACATGGAAGAACCTCCTGCTAGTGAGTGCAACATCGGCTACTTATGTCTAATATTCTAACGAATCTATAGATAATGATAAAGACCCCCAAATCACGCCAACCAAGGACAATCGTCATTCTTCCCTAATGTGCAAGGGACTCGCAGACGACAGTTCCGTTGAAGCGGATGATCCGCCAAACCCATTGCGCCACAAGCGCCGCTCAATTGCCAACCATAACTGGTTCGCCCGGGTTTTCCATATCAAGCCTGCTACCCACGTCATCGCACTCAATACATCAAAGGTTAAGGCACGCAAGGAACTCTACAAACTCCTTCGCGAGTGGCGGGATTTTGGCATGGAGGATGTATACCTGGACAAGACCAACAGCGTTGTTCACGGTCGTGTCAGCGAAGCAAATTGTAAGTCAGTCATTTCATCCGACCCAACGCTTGTGCTAATCATCCTTTAGTCCTCCATCTTCGAGAGGTTGAGTTCACTGCTGAATTCTACACTGTCCTTGAGCACGGCCACCAAGCCAACCTCAGCCTGGTTCGCTTTAAACAGGAGCGTGGAGCTGCATCATCTTTTACCAAGGTTGTTGAGACAGTGCAGAGCACACTGATGCGCCGTGGCATGGTTGTTGAAGACCCGTCTCGTGCAGAGAACATGTCCCGCGTTCTGGATTCCGTCCCGAACCATAAATAAGCTATTTCACGACTCATTCTCTTGATAATCCCTCAATCTCATCATGAAGGATCTCCTTCAAACACTGATCGCCCACCATCGTCTTTCGCTTCATCCCACTGGCATGCTGCGTTCCAGCCTTGCAAAAGCACTTTCTTTGCATCTCTTTTTGTCTGACCATTCCTATTTACACTCGTTTTTGTCCCATCAAGAAACCTCACAGGCCTACCTAGTATTGCCAGCCACTTCCATAAGTTCATTTCATTTTGTTCCCGTCGACCATTTCCTTGTCTTCACTTGGTTTACTTGTTCATTATCCATTTATTTCTGCTTGTGTGTCATTTCTGGGTTTGACCCATTTGTCAATCAGACAAATTTTCTAATCGAGGTTTCACTCTTCATTTCACTTTTTTGCATACAATGCTTAATTTCGGCGAGTCGGATGAATGTACCCACCCCATGTTCTCGAAGCCATAAGAAGGGGAAAGTCTGTGTGTTTAATTAGTGTCATTAAAGTGGCTGTAATAGTAAATGTCCACGCATTATACTATTTACTATATGTCCTCGGCATGAACATCGCCCAGGCGTAGGTCCAAGGTCGTCTATCTAGATTAGGGCAAGTCACGTGGTAGTTACTTGCATATGTACTCAAATGTATATCTGCCCCTGCCCGGTCTACATCATACATACATACGCAGTGTAGGCAGGTCGCAGTATGCTAAATGGGGTAAGTGCATGATGTAGCATTAAAAGAATGCAATACTCGATCTCCATTATGCAGCCAAGATTCCCCCTTCACAGGGACAAACCATGCAGCCAATAGTCCCGCTATCTAGGGCTGAGAAGCCATCCGGCTCTCTAACACTCCACCCTGGATCAGAAAAGAGGCTAACGGGAAGCAAGGGAAATGGCACCCCAGAACAAAGAGAAAACTAAGAAATGCTCCCGTCCAGATGGGATCAATTGGATCTGCAGAGCCAGAGAGTAGTACTCGGTATAATTCGCATCATAGAATTCATCAGAAAGCGCTCAGAGATACAAGATCCCAACGGAAAGTGGAATAGCACGCGGCAATAACTGAATAGCAGAAAGAGTGATCAAACAACCTCCGGATATAAGTATAAGCAGATATTTGATGACGAGAAGACAGGGAACAGCAAAAAAATGAGAGAAAAACAAATATAAAAAAGATCAAGACAGGTCCAACGATAATAACCAAGGCAAAGGGAAAAGATGACACAGCCAACCCAAGTATTTTAGCGCATAGGCGAGAAAACAGATGGCCACACATACATCGTAGAAGATGTAAAATAGTAGTAAAGAGACAAATGCCTTCCCAGTGATGTTAAATGGAAAAAAAGAACAAACAGGAAAAGAAAGCTGACAACAGTGAAAAACGCGATGAGTGAAAACGAGACAAGTTGCAAAAAAAAAAAAGATAGCCACCCGAAAATCAAATAACAATGCGGATAATATCTGCAGCCTCGTAGCTGCGAAATGAATTCCACGGAAAAGACAGCCGGGGAGTGTGTGATTTGACAGTGATAGTGCAGAATGCGTTCATGCGACATTTCCATGACATGCGAGTCAAGTCAGTCGAAAGTAGCAAATGAACTGCATGCACCTGGAAATCATGCCAAACCACACTCTTAGCAAAGCCAATCAATCCTTGAAATTGCGATTATTCAGATATCAAAGCCGAGACAAATCGAAAAAGAAAAAAAAAAAACAGATATGGAAGTAAAAGTTCGTATGCCGATAAGACCAGAGCCCATAAGCCTGGAAGTTTCAGTATCAAGTTCAGAATTGTGCTCGTAAAGCTCGTAGGTTCGCGTTGTGACCTTGTAATAGATCACAGAGTGACGTTCTTGTCGCGTTCATCGTCCAGGTACTCGTCAATGTCTGGAATGTCATTCCGAAACTCCCCTTGCAGCCTAATCCATAACGGTCCGATGAGACCTCAAAATCTTCTTTTCAAATTGTAGTTCTCGGCACATGGCACTCGGATCGTGTGGCCAGCACACGGACCATTCCTAATGTTCCTCATTCCTCACCGGTCCCGTATCGCATTCCTTCGTGCATTTCCTAGTTCCTACTAGGATATTGAATAGCAACGTGGGTATGACTATTGCGGACCGCGGCGATTCAGCGCATTGAGCATATCACTATCAGTGCTGGAGCGACCTTGGGAATCGCCGGGATTCAGCATATCGCGCACGTTCAAGCCACCTCGTTGCGAGCCACCCGGGGTGGAAGTTGGCGGCGGTGTCACACCCCCTGGCTGAGGGGTACCACTTGACTTGATTGGCACGGTACCCGAGACTGGGGGTATGCTGCCCTGGTGTGGAGTCATAGGCGCCTGGTGGGGCTGCATGGGTGGGAAGGGTGAGCCGTGAGGTGAGGAGGACGGGCGTGGGTCGTAGTTATAAGCGGACGGCGGCGAGGTGCGCCGATCGTGGACAGGCGGAGGGGGATAAGCGTAAGGGCTCGGAGTAGTGTGAGTTTGGTATCCTGGAGCAGATCCAGCGGGCGTCACGGGAGCCAGATTGGTTGGATCGGGGTACTCAAATCCAGAATTTGAGCCTCGGCGGTGTCTCTGCGCATCAAAACATCAGCTCGAGTCTCTCTTTCTCTCCCTCTTACCAGAGAGGGAATGGCGGCCTTACCTGATCGGGCATGGTTGACGCAAGGGGCAGTGGGACACCATCCATGAAAGGTCGTCCATTTTGATAGTACATCCCTTGAGGCGGCGGCAAGGTGGTCTCTGGAGCCTGTGGCTGCTGTTGAGGGGGCAGAGGCTGTCCGTGGGCACCGTACAGGACAGGCGGCCCACCACGGCCCCCTGGTCCTGATCCATTCTGTCCAGGTCGTAAATGAGGATAGGCGGTGTGTGCGGGCACAAAAGCTTGGGTTTGCGAGGAGACTGGAGTGAACATGCAGTCTTGATTGAATCGAACACAGTTACTGCATCGTCCATCTGCGGAGGTCTCGAAACCCGAGCAACGAATCTATCGGGTTAAGATTAGCGCGTGATGACTCGCAAATGGGAGGAATTCCCTCTGTACCTTCCGGCGCCGACAATACCGGCATGCGATAGCTGTTCGCTGTCGCGGAGCTGCTGCTTGATAAGGCCCTTGCCCTGTTTGTGGTCCATATGCATCGGCGCGATAAGGACCCGGTGGAGGTGGGAGACGGTAGGGATCTTGCGCTCCGTGGATAGCATTCATGGCTTGTGGGTGCGGATATCTTGGATCCGGATACTGCGCCGGGGAATACTGCGATGGGGCGTACTGCGGAGGAGGAGGATACTGCGATGGCGCGTATTGTGCGGGAGGGGGATATTGATAGGCACGGTCCTGGTCAGGTGGCGGAGGGTAGGAAGTCGGCGGGTACTATGAAGCTATCAGTAACCGCAGCCACCGCAAAGTCCCAGCACTGTAAACTGGCTGCAAGACAACACATACGGGGTAGGAAACCTGATCATCCGGATTGTTCCACTGGGTGGCTCTAGGGTCTCGATGATCTCGTGGGTCTCTAGGATCCTGGCGATTTGGATCACCCTGACGGTTAGGGTCGTGATCGTTGGGATTGCCCGACATTTGTGTTATTGGGGAAGAGTAAGACGATATGTGTCAAGGATGCAGGGATGTGATGTCGAGTTGTTGAAAAGGGGAGATCGAATCACACGGGCAAAGTGAGCATAGCGCAGTCACGCAGGGGAAGGGCAAGAAGGGCAGATGCAGGAGGATCCCAAAAAAAAAAAGGAAACAGAAAAAGGAAATATAGGAATAGGAAGCAGAAGGGGAAGAAAAAGAAAAGAAAAAGAAAAAGAAAAAGAGCCTCGGTGATTATGACGTGAGCAGATATAAGGAATTGGAAACCCCACGACAAGATAAGCAGAGAAGAGAAGAAGAAAAAGAAGCTCAGATCGGAATGGGCAGAGAATAAAGGGAATGAATTATTTGATTGGAAAAGCACAGGGGAATTTTTAGAGAACGGGGTGGAGCCCGGGCAGCGCGGGCTAAAGCGGCGCCAGTGACCCATAGACATGGAGGGGGGATTACTGTACAGTGACAGTGTATCTATACGCCCGTGGACCATTGTATGTAACAGTTTGTGTGTCCATCTCGAATACATGCATGGATACATCGAGCAGGATGACCTTACCTTACGCTTTCATTTCGTCAAGTGAAACATGGGAGACAGGGCTTTGAACCATGGAATTTAGTCTAGGATACCAGATTTCCGTTGCTATGAAGCCGAGAACGGCGACCGCTGTTGCTCTCTGATTTTCTTTCCATTCCTTTATTTTTACTTTTTATTTTTTTTATTTTTTCAACTAGTAGTAGCGCCCGAGAGTAACTTTCCACGTTTTTCGCCACTCTACATTGTTAGCTGGAACAATATGCCTACATAATAATAATGGAAAACAGTTCTACAGGTTCAGAAACATTATTTCAACTGACATCATCATAATGTGGCGGGTGACCTCTTTTGCATGGATCAATCCATGCACGTCAATTCCTCCGAGTGACCCTTGCTGCGTAACCCGTCCATGGACGAACGACCGCCTCGGACCGTAGTCGCACAACCGCAACCGGCCCCGCGGAACCAGGATCATTTTCCATGGCGATGGGCTCGGGTCGGGGCGACACATTCCCATGCATAATCGGGGTTGGTTTGATTGTAATTTATTTCTATTCCAACCATTAAATGGTATTATTATATACTCTATTTTTTCTTGCCTTAACCAGTACTACCTAGTCCATCAAGTACACTACTGCATGGAGGTACTATTTGAAAGAAAAATTCAAGCGGTGAAAGTGTGGCGATCAGACTTCAGCTGAGGGAGTGGGGTTCAGCTAGACCACTCGCCACTCTTCAACACGAATGGAGCATCCATAGGAAGACAAAGGTTGGATATGGACTATGGCACGAAGTTTGTGGGAGAAAAAAAAATCGTGGCGAGAGCGGATCTGAAATGAACCAGACTTTGGAGGGAAAGAAAGAGAGAATGAAGGGGGTGGAGTGCCCTAAGTTCCCAGGGCTGTAGCACTGGATCCGGAAAGCCCATTATAAGCCAAGGTAACCTGCATTAGCGCTGCGCTGACAGGGCGGGTTCCTTGTCCAAGAGCCACAACCACGTTGTACGGGGGGGCGTACGCCCCCCCCCCGTCACCGCCAATCCCTGATGAAGTCTTCTGCCCATGTCATGTGCAATATACAGGGAATGTGGGTTCTGAGATATAGTATGAATAATAGCAGATAGTCATAACTAGCGATGGAGGGTTAAAAAAAAGCCCACACTCACAACCATGGATTGAATAATATATCGAGTAAATTGTAATAATACGAGTATGTACTCTGTACTATTGCGCAGGATTAATCAATCAACTTTCGGGGTACTTGTCCCACGGGCCGCTCCGGCCTTCCCGCCGATCTATGCATGTGTGCCATCTGGCAAAAATACATCCTCGGTTGTTACAGTACAGTGTATGTCCACATCTCGGGAACACAAATATCTTCTACGTAGCAAATCATTATAGGCATGACCTACTTATCTTGGCTAATTGGATATGTATGATATGATTACATGGGCACCTCATAAAGATAAGTAAATGTAGACAGTGTTCGGATTTCATAATTATAGTACACTATCGGTAATACGAGGTAATACGGCGTGAAATGGAGCTCCGATATAAGACAATCCTTTCAGGCCACGTTTTTCGAACCCAATCGACTGCATTGCCGTCCGCGTCTTTCCGTTCCCCACTCCCAGGCGTGGCATGTTCAGCTTTGTCCCTCTAGTCCTAGCGTACTCTTTGGAGACTCTCTATGATCCACCCGATCCAAAGATGCTGGCCACTCGATGCTGTTTGTCCTAGAGACGCGCTAGCTGTCCTCAAAACTAGCCCATCCGACAGGGACTGAGCGCTGCCTGTCGAAACTAAAAGCCCAACGCTAGGGGACCCATTCCGACCGGGGGCTTTTTTACAGGCTGCGACGTTCCATCCTAAAGTTTTTATTACAACATATTCACATTATATAATATTTTTGTACTTTTTCTGGTTTCAATTTTGCATTTGGTGTAATCTTCTTCTATTTTCTATTTTTTAGTTTTTTATTTTTTTTTCTCGGAAAATTCTAAGTTTTCTTCCCAATTCCAAGGTATAAAACCCCCTCCTTACCCACACGGGAGCGTCTATCAACAAGGATGGAGACGGGTCGGGCACTAATAGACGCAGCCCGCATGCCCTTACGGTCACGGGAACACCATATGCACCAATATAGTAATGAATAAAAAGATTAACAGGGAGGGCAAGGTCTGTGCTGGGGATCTGACGTGGCGAGGGGTTTTTTTTTCTGCACCGAGCCGGAACAAGGCAGTGCTTTCAGAGTCGGTGTACAGCAAACTCGAACGTGCAGGTCGTGTGATGAGAGATGCCTGATGACTACCTGATCCTGGGAAAAGCATATGCGAGATCGGCAAGAAGTCATTATTAGCCGAGCCTTTGATCTTCCTTTGCTCTTCGGCTCAAGCAAGTTTCATATCACTTTTTTCTGCAATTCGTGTAATGTTCACATCTGATTGGTTCCCACCATCTCTACCTCATCGGTCAACAGGTGAGCCATGCTCCTTAACTCTATCCGGGCGCTATTCGGGAGACAAAGCGAGTCAATCCCACCTTGCTTTTTCTGGATGCGTTTCTCGGGATCGTGCGTGAAGCTAGTGACCTTTGACATATTTAATTGATGCGCTGCTTAACTGCTTTTTTTTTTTTTTTTTTTGCTTTTCGAGTACGGAGTCCATTTTGCTTCTTTCAGCTTGCTTTTGACTTTTCAAATCTGAAACCACCTAGAGGTTTCCGGCTAGATTGAATTGTGTATTGCATACAATTGCATTTAGGGTATCACCAACCTAACTCAACAGTAGTGTCTCATAAAATTGACCGACTCTCTCAAGGTTTTAAAGGTCGATCCGGCGTCTACCTTGATCCCTGGGTTTGAGTTGATTGGCTGTTCCAGGTCAATAAACATCATGCCCGTCGATAACCAACAAGACATATTGTGACATGTGACTATCTCTACCCTAAACGTTTAGCCTCAAATGTATAAATCTTGTCAGTCCTTGAACGACAGAATATAATCAGATTCTGTGAAGGATATTCGGGGAATAACATGTCTAATCCCAGAGATGTAGGCCCATCATGGTCGTGAATCACGAGCTTATAGCCCTAGATATCCCCTGATAAGTCCAAATAATTTTGATATCTCGCAAGACTTTTTGCATATTCCATTCTCTGTATATCCAGTGACTTACCCAAGGCCGCCACTATCAAGCTTTGTGATCCAAGTGTTTATAACACAAGGTAACTACTTATTCTGTGAGTGAGGTTGCGTACCTATATCTCTCGAAGATCACTCCGCACTGAAGGTCTCCTTGCGATTTGCAAGCAACATTAGAGCAACATGACCCAGGGTTTTCGGGGTTAGTGGCAATGCCAATCTTAGGTTTTATGCGTGAAGGTCCATGACAATATACTGACAGACAGAACAGACCCCGGGATAAGAAATGCTCAACTATCTGCATCGTGGACGGCCGAGTGTCGAGTTGATACATGGCCACCACGACATGTTAGACTGAGACCAGTGGAACCCTGCCCGACATGAACAGCATCGACCGAGAGTCAAAATTCGCAATGCATACAAACACATACAGGATGCATTACTCCGTACAACGAAACAAAATAATACCACCCAGTCAAAAAACAAAAAAAAAATTGGAGTCAATTCCAGAGAAGGAAGGTGCTCATCTCAAAGCCCAAAATCTGGGCCGGCGGAGTAGAACTATCCGGGCCCCAATCCACATTGTCTGCAGGCTCGAGTTTAGTCTAGCGGGCATGCCCGACAACGGGCCGAACGCGGGCGCTTGCGGTGGCGATATCATGCGCGTCAAGTTCCAACTGAGTGCTTCATTTAATTCCGAAAGTTGTGTCTTCTTTTGTTTGCATAAATATGTTGTACATTCAAAATTCGGTTGGGGAGAAGTGGTAGATTGTAAAAAGGTTAAATTGCATATTGCACGCGAGGGGCTGCGAGGGGCTGCGCAGCTATTGGGTGCTGACACGGGTAGCAGGATTGCGTCGAAGTGTCTAGAACTGTGTGTGTCACAGTAGTAATGTCTCAATTTGGAGCGTTGCCCGTGTGCTTATATAGTCAATGTGCAGCAGTGCGGCAGTGCAGCAACTAGAGGTGATATGACTGCAGGGCAAGTGTTAGCTGCGTTATTTGGGCCCCGCGCCAGTGGTCGGCCTGCAGTAGCAATCCAGGAAACGCGGCGGGGACTGACGAAAGAAGCCACGTGCAGGAGGCGTCAAGGTGGGGGATGAGATCCCGGTTTCAACTCGAGGCATTGCGAGAGACAAAAGACCCGAGCTAAGACAGACGTTGAACGAGGAAAATAAAATGGAGAAATCTGACATGTAACAAATACGAACAGCTCTCTATACCCAACTCTCATACCACACACGCATGCCCTGAAGTCAGAGGTAAAACGTAAAAGAGAACAGATTGACCTCTCTTCCCCTCCCGAGGTCCCGTCCAATACCAAATAGGCGCGGGTGGTCTTCTCCAATCATGTCACTGATCAGGCATCACTACACTGTTGAGATACGTCACCTGTTCGAGAGACGAGAAGCGGTCAGCGGTCAGCAATACAGATTATCCAACATAAAGGTTATTGTCCCAACAGCCTTCCGATCCTGTCAAAGCGGGAAGGGAGAAAAGAAAAAATAAGAAAAAGGAAAAAACACAAAAAAGGAAAAAAAAAAAGAAAAAAATAAGAAACACATCGTGACACCAGCGCTGGTTCGGGTGGGTAAAAGGGACGGCTAACACCGCCAAAGTGGCTAGCTCAGAAGTAAAAACAGACTAGTCAAGAGGGGGCAAAACCGGCGGGAAAGGGAAATCGGGAATCGAGAGATTGGAACAGGGCTTACGAAAGGCTCCATGACCCTAACCAGAGTAGTAATCTTCTCTTGGGCATTGTCTCCAGTGAGTTCATCATCCGCAAGAGGCTTGCCAATAGTGAAACTGCGTAGTCGAAGTAATTTGATGTTCTTGTTGTCTGCTTCGTAACCCTAGAAGGTGTGTCAGCGGTAAGGGCTCTTCCAAGGTTCCAAGTTGAATCAAACGTGGAGCCCGGTGCAAATGTGAACCATGGAACCAAAGTCGACGGCGCAAGAACAAATCCCATTCCAGCAAGTGCGATTCCCCATTGAGCTCAAGCCGTGAACCGTGGAAATTGCGTTCCTGGATTCCATGGTCGTGTTTCGGGAGTGAAAATTGGCCTAAAACACGGGTTGGCCTTTCCCGTAACCCCCGTGCGCGTGTCTTCCACATCTCCCGAGGTCTTGTGTTTGACGGTTTGAAGCACATAAAGCACTCGGGACACCTGAAACTCTTAAATTCTCTCGAATCCTCGGGTTCCTTCCATCTCTGGCCGGGTAGCCCGGCGTCGCGTCCAGCAGCCCGATCAAGGCATCTCGTGGTCAGCCACAAAGAACTGGTCGCTTTGATTTCACCAGGTCATGGATATTCAGGCCAGGAAGATGGTAGTGGTCGCTAAAGACGGGAATGAATTCCGTTTCTAGGACCAATCGCGGTCGGACGATGGACGCAACCTCCATAGCGAACCTTGTGCCCCCTGCCTCCAAGACTTCCGCATCCCAGCCATAAATAATAAACAAACCGCTGACAATGCAACCGAAGCACAAGATGATGGGAAGGAGTAAAGTCTGTCTCAATGGACACCATACTTCACATTGGGGTAAGGAGGGAATAGACAGCAGAAAGTTCTTACCTTGGGCTTCGTCTTCAAAGCAGACTCCCTATTGTGATGCGTAAAAGCATCTACAACCGCATCGTCATCGTCGGACGCTCCCTTCAGAAACTCACGACGCATCTCCGGCGCCCGGAGTACCTCCTTCAAGCCACTCGAGTTCTCATCGATGTCCTCTCGCAGCAGGGCAAGTGGCTCGGCCTCGGGGTTCCACAGGCCGCAGCCTATACACAGCGTGGTATTAGTCGCAATGGATGAGAATCACAAGAAGGGAAGCTAGGATAGCGATGGCGACAGTGGAAACCAGCCGGAGGACAACCTACCAACAAAACAAGAGTTTGGCTGGAAGTGGACATAGTATGCTGCGTACGGGCCTTTCTTACCAGTCCGAGACCTGCACTATGTTCAGTGACTTGGTTTTCTGAAAAAATTCAGTGAACATTGACTCTTACCAGGCAGCAGAGAAATGCGTCTATACGTCTTGAATCAGCTCAAGCACTGCTAACGAGCCCCCAGTACCACGCACCCCGTCACATACATACGCATGCGACAGGCACAGCGACAGGGACTTGGAGGGGAAGGCAGCCTACCTTGTATGGGAGTGGATTCTTGCTGAAGCGAACATCCCTGTGGATGCGGAATACCTGGGGCAAAAGTTTATGAGTGCCGGGCACAGGTAAAGACAGGAGTATTCGCAAGCCTACCAGGTCCTTCACAGGAAGTTCAGGGATGGTAGCATCTACCTCTGCAATCTTCGGCGTGAGGGAATCAACGAATGTCTCAAAGTCCTTCTTGGCTGCTCGGTAATCCGGATCATGTGCTACACAAGTCAGCCAGCAACTCGATAACCGGGGTATATGCGCGCTTCTCACCCTTCAGCCATTGGCGATCATTGTTGCTAGCTAGATCGATCAAGAAAAGCCTAGTATTGGGATGTAAGGTCTCATCCTGGTACGGGGTCTTCCCCGCATCTCGAGCCTTGGGCTTTGCGATGATAACTTCTTGGCCGGGCTCGAGGCCCGCTCTGACGCCCTCGCGCCAGAGCTCCTTGCCCTTCATAAGGTCGCTTCCGCTGCTGGTACTCTGTCCTTGTTTTTCCCTCGCGCTGGGTTTCTTCTTCGTGTCCTCGTCTGTGTCGGAGAGTTGTTCCGGCTCCGCATCCTCGGCGGGGGATTCCTCCATTGCTTCCTCGTACACGGAGCCAGAGGATTCCCCCGCAGAGACATCGGACTCTGGGTCCGGCTCGTCGGAGTCTTCTGCCTCGAAGTACTTGCTCTTCCTGGTCGTGGACTTAGCCTGGCGGAGGGACAGGTCGACGTTCGACTTGACCCGTTTGACCCCCGGTTCGGCGGCGGACAGTCTGGCTGAAGCGCGTCGCTTTGACGCCATAGGCGCTTCAGGCGACGCAGGATTAGGTCGAAATGATCGACGAGGCATACTTGAATAAATCCAATGAAAACGTTTCAACTCGGCAGTCCTTGTCCACCCTTTCCTCTCCTAGAGACTGAGGAGTTGAAAATTTCCGGTTTTGTATTTGGAAATCAAGAGAAGCAAAAAAGAAGCAAAATACAGTAGATGGAAGAATAAAAGTGATAGGAATAAAATCGAAAGGGTCCCGCAAGCCTTAAAAACCGGCTGTAATAAACATTCTCCGCTTTTAGTTCTCCCTTACGTTGTATTTTTTTCCTTCCGTTTTTCCCCCTCAAGACATATCCTTTGTACTGTCAGAGACATCCATATTGGTCGTTGAGAAGTAATGTGCAGAAAATTAGATTTGTTGGAAATGGCTTATTGTCTATGATTATATATTCCGATCTCAGCTGAAGGAACTGATCGGGGATGAGACTGCGATATCGGTGAGGGTTTTGGGCTGGCTACCACTAAGTACTTGTAGTTGTGCCTAACGTATTGCTGCCTTTATATCGGGTGCAGAAGGTCATTGACTTCACTAAGAGCTCTCAACAAGTCCCAATCTGGCAGTTGTGCTCCCTCACGCCTAGTCTGTAGTCCCCTTATTTTAGCCGTGTCTTCGTCTGTCACTCCGATCGTATTGTACCCCGTGCTCGTTTGGTCTTTATTCAGGATAGATGGCTCACAGTGGTAATAATGAGAATTCTGTTGATAGTAGCTGAGGTATTCCCTAATCTTGGTGACAGGCACATATTTTAGGACCGAGTGATCGGAGATTCTGATTTTGACAAATCCATAGATAGTTGCAACATCAAGATTAAGAGACAGGAGATAAGTTAGGAGCACGATAACCCAGAAAGAACACCGAAGACACTGATGTGCTCAAAGCGAGACAGCGAGTAGGAAATCAGAACTAGTAAAGTATTGACCTACTTCAACAGCTACCGGGAATCAAGGAGGTGATATTGCGAGATCGCTCTGATCAACTTTATCGTAGTCTTCCTAATGTTCCAATGTTGATCTCAGCCTTACATTAGCTGTTCTACTATATGCATGTTACCGCATAGCCTACAAACAAGAAAAAGAAAAGCCCGTCTAGAGAACAACAACAAAAGCAAAGGAAAGATTTCAACGTACATGAAATCCAGCTAGTCAACTAATTGAAGAGTGACATCAAAGCTAGAAAAGCATGAAATTCAAATAAGTTTCCTTTAGAGAGATCTCGCAAACCGGCCAAGCTCATCCCGAAGGCAGCAGCCATGAGTGGGAGATCTCCCTGGAAGAGAAAGCGAGACAAACAGAAGAAAGAAAATGGCGCGCGCGCCAGGGAGACAAGGATTTTATTGAATAAAGCTGGTGGACGTCTCCATACATCCACGCAGAAACAGACCGGAAGGAAAAAACCAGAAACACAAGACCATTACCATTCTGATGAACCAACACTCCTCAAGCGAGAAGTACTGGCCCAGGATACCCACCACGTGCGGCGATTAGTTCTTTGCGAACCGGGCACCGCGGCCAGCAGCTCGGAACTCATCAAACGCCTGGCGATCAATGTTCGGCAGACGGGTAGCGTCAGAGCGAGACCGGTGGCTGCTAGGACCAAGCGGAGGAACTGGACCGAAAGGATCAGAGGACGACCGAACGTTCTGCGCAGTCGCATGCGGAGCCCGGTACATAGGCCGGATCTCGCCCTGGCTCTGAGTCGAGCCAACCGCAGTTGCCTCATGAAGTTGAGGCATACGCCAGCTAACAGACTGTTTGCGGGATTTGGTTGAATCAGGTCGTTGGTGTGGCGGGACGTAAGCAGGGGCTGATGCGCGAGGCCGATGAGTCGGGGTGTCTGGCAGATATTGGTCGACACCAAGTTGCTGAGAGCTACCACGGAAGTTACCAGGGACATTCCAGTTGTTAGCATACTCATGGAGGCCGCTAGGCATATTTCTAGTAGCCGAAACGGTCGAGCTGTCCTGAGAAGCATGGCCGGAATTCACAGAGCCACTGTGGGACACTGAAATCGTGCGTTGGCTGTCGACTGAGGTGAGACTGTGGGTTGGCGACGAGCCAGGAGCAGTGCCAATAGTCGAAATGCTTGATTTCCTCCTGTGAAGTTGCTGGAATCCAGTGATTATGAACTTCCGCAGAACACTGGCTTCGTAGATAATTGCATCCTTGAAGACCTTGTTACGGGCAACACCATCATCCCACTCAAACCAGAACCTTCCGAAAATTCGTTCGATCTCAGGGTGAGTGTGTTGGTTGAGAAGACCGTCGTTCTCAGTGCGCAGAACCGAACCGTTGGACATGACATAGGAATAAAACTATATCGATTGAAGAATAAATTAGCAATCTCTAAATGAACACAGCATCTCAGCCATATTTCGTACCTGAATAGTAGCAGTATGGTGTCCAGGAATGTAGGTCAGAGTATCGAATGGGAAGTAAAGGCACCAATTATGGTCCAATGACTCAATTCTTCTCTTATCCTTCGACCACCAAGCAAAACAATATTTCATGCGAGGATTGAAGGCAGGGCAGTTGATCCCTGCATTAACCAACTCATTGAGAAGGCGGATATCCAAGCCCACTGTGTTTGCCTTCTGCATACGTTCCACCAGAGTCTTGATCAAAGTAACAAGAGTTTTGAAAAGTGCATTGCGGTGATGCACGGTGTAAAGATGAGTTGCATGCCATGGGAACTACATCCAAAGACAAAGAATGTAAGTATGATAAGGAAGGGCAAACGGAGAGGCATGAACAATGATCGACTTACCTTCCAGATAGTGGTAATTAATGATTCGTAACAACGCTGAGGGACCTTGCTAGCAAATGCACTCTGCAATTTGTTCGGGTTAGTGACATGAAAATGAAGAACCCAAAAGGAAAAGTAGACGTACACGGTGAGGCTGCTCTGCGTGCCGAGTGAGGCAAAACAGCTCTTCGTCGGTGAGAAAGCCATCAAAACCGGTGGACCAACTATCTTTGTTGACAAGCTGAACAGGATCCCCATCCTCCCATGAGATGCACTTCGCCCGGGGAAAAGCAGCCTTGAGAAGCTTAGCTGGGCTGCTAAGTTCTATGTCGACATGGCGGCTGCCCATACGTGGGGTGCTGCCAGCATCATAGGCACGATTGATCCGGTCGACAGTGTCTTCGGCATCCTTTCTTGTTGGGAATTCAACATAGCAGTCCATGGTCTTCCCAGTGGACCGTTCCATAATAATATGGATGGGGCATCCTTGAGAGGATGGAAGCAGATTCGCACTACGTCCAAGGAACGAGGCCACCTCCTGGCGTGTCACGGTGTACGGGATCTAAGTATCATAATTGTTAGTATTGGAATGCTAAACAAAGCAGAAGTCACAATAAGAACATGGTGGAAAACGCACGTTAGAAATCACCACAACACCATTGCGAGAAGGTGGGCGCATCTCGGCGATGCTACCAAATGGAATGGATGCTTGCTGAAGGAGTTCTTCGATCGAGAAGTTTTCAAGACGCTCAAAATCCCCAAAATTGGGGATCCCACCTAGGTCGAAAGGCCAACCCATCTTGATGGCGCTGGATGGGCCAAAGTTGGGTTTGCGGACGTTTGCTGTAGTAGAGACTCTTGTCAGTGAGGTTCAAACAATTTCACAGGCAATGGTATAGCAGGTTGACTGATCACGATGAAGGGAGTTGGAATATACTTACTGGGTTGGAACTGACCAGAAATGTCAACAGGATTGTGGTAGAGTTGAGGTACGGTCTCAAAAGGATACCGACGAGATTGAGACTGAAGACCGAGAGGAGAATAGACTTGGGGAACAAATTCAAAAGGCCTGGGATGGAACCCAGGCTCGAACTCAAGAGGACGGTTCAAAGGAGGACGAATAGTGGAAGAGGAAGATGAACTTCGGTAATGGGAAGAGGATGGGGTCGAAGGAGGGGAAGGATGAGATAGGAGAGGAGAAACCTGATCAGGAAACTGGGCAGGAAGTTGAGCAGGAACCTGAGCAGAAATCTGGGTGAAAACTGAGGATGATGTCTTGAGAGAAGAACAATCATCAGCAATTCCAGAAGGTGAGTGTTTGCGACTCTCAAAGACAGGCGTAGTCACAGTCGGTGACTCTGGGCGTGAGTTCTCATTGAGAGCCATTAGATCAATATCATCTGCTTGGATAGTTATCGCCGCAGGCCAATCCCCAAATTTGGGCATACGCCCAGGTCGTTCACTCATGTTTTAGGGCTGGGAATAGATGGTGCGTGGAAACAAAAATATTTCCGAGACTGAGTGCGTGTCGATAAGAATAAACTATTTATATGCGTGGAATTAGGCTACGCCACGCGTTAACGAGTCCGTACCCGCGCCGAGAGGCATATAAAACGGCTATCGATCTCACTTTTCTCAATAAATTTGTGGGATTTTCAAAGCAAAGCAATGAGCTATATGTCGTTCTCTTCAACCCTGTCATGTGTGCTGTTTGAATATCGAAGCTTCAAGGTACAGCGATGCACTTGTGTCTGCCCCTATCTACCACTTCCACGCACCTGATCCGCACCAACCGAAATTCTACGCCTTCCTTGTATCGCTTCTTTTGAAGATATGTATTCTGCTACTTTTGTCAGGACACCTTAGGTCGCTGGTGTGATTTCTTCTTGTTCTTTCGTTTGATACTATAAGCGCCATGTATGTGTAATTTCTGTCTTGATTGGGAAGAACCATCCATACTAGAACAGTAGGCTAGTGAGGCACTATGCCAATAAAATGTGTTACCGGATTGACAGAAAAGTTGGTTGACGGACATAGGTATGAAGTTCTCTCTCAACCAATGCAAGCCTATGCTATCTGTACAGGAGTAGGAAGTGGGAAACACAGGGCCATTTATTATTCGGAATCAACAAGGAAACGCTTGACAATTTAATCGAACTGGTTGATTGTCAGCAATTGAGTAAACGGTAGATTATTCAACAAAGACTTACCGGTGTCAGGAAAGACTCCGCAACAAATCGAGCTCGGGCATTCAACTAATGAGCTGTTAGTAACTTGCAAAGTAAATGATACATCCGTACACATACAAAGAGCTTCATCTCCGAGATCTCCTTGTCCACCTCCTCCATGAATTCGATCACGAAATCAATTAGCTTGTGGGTAAGCATTTTTTCCGTGTGGAAGTTCGTAATGAGGAAACTGATGTCATATCCTTCCACTGGCTTCCGGCGCAAAATGAAGAACGATTCCGCTCGCTGGGTGAGGAACCGAGTGAATTTGTGGACAAGAATGTGCTCGATCTCATCTGCCTGCTTAATTCTGATACTTATGCGAACGGAATTGTAGCTTGGCTCAATCTTCACCTTTTCATTTTCATTTCTGCTGATGTGCAACCTGGAAAGGCATCAATATATTTGTCCGGTGCGACCTTGGGAGATGACGGTCAGACGTACGGGTTCAGTAGGATCTCAGGCGAAGAATTCGCCTCAATCTCTGGGCAGTTGCTGGTGAAACCCAGGATATTAGCATTTTCCATGATTATCACTTGCAATAGGGGCAACTTACTGCCGCTCAGATGTCTGAGAAGCGAAATTGGAGATCGTCAGAGCCGCGGTAAGAGAGGACCGAACGCTAGTAAATGAAGTGTGAGAAAGCTTGCCGCTGGATATTTGTCAGATGCTGAACTCACGCCTGTAGGTAGGGCCGGAGAGATTGACTCTGATAACCAATTAGTATAGAATGAGCCGGCTGATTTGAGCTGTACCCACCATGATGAGGGGGTAGACACGACGATGCAGTCGTGACGATGATGGCCGGGAGCTAGTTGAGAAGAAATTGAAATTAGCCCGTTGTGAGGACCCTTCGACCCAAGGCAGTGAACGAGAAAGGAAGTTCTCTGGATAACAGGTTGTCTTAGGCAGAAGAGGAGTTGACGTCGGGGTGGGCGGTGATGATAGTGGTTGGGCGGTGAGAGACCCCCACGCTTCCTCTTTGCCCCAGCAATCGCAAGCTATTTCAAGCTCCTTATCCTTCTCATATCATCCATCCATACGCAGGACTTATTGAAAATGTCGGCTATACCGAGTATGTATGGACGTATTGGTATTCCCTGGACTATCACTAACGGATGCACAGTTATTGTCAAACACGCCGGCAAGCGCCACGAAGTCGAGCTCGATCCTACGACGAACGGCGAAACACTCAAGTACCAACTCTTTTCCTTGACTGGTGTGGAACCCGACCGCCAAAAGGTCTTGGTCAAAGGTGGCCAGCTTAAAGATGATACACCCCTTTCGTCACTTAATGCCAAACCAGGGCAGGTGTTCATGATGATGGGCACCCCATCAGGAGGTCAAGGTTCCGCTGACCTTGGTCGGCCAAAGGAGGCCGTCAAATTCCTGGAAGACATGACCGAAGCTGAGGTGGCTCGACAGAAAGGTGCCACCCCTGCCGGTTTGCAGAACTTGGGGAACACATGCTACCTCAACTCTTCCCTACAAGCCTTGCGAAGTGTCCCGGAGCTTCAGGATGAGCTTCTACGGTATCGGCCAAGTGGAGGAGCTGGACAGTCGACTCTGTCAGACCTCAGCAGCTTTGGTATTGGTGGCCTTGGAGGTTCTCGGGATTTGGCCGCTTCTCTGCGAGATTTGTTCAAGCAAATGTCCGAGACCCAGGAGGGCATCCCTCCACTGATGTTCCTCAATGCTCTCCGAGCCGTCTTCCCTCAATTTGCCCAACGTGACCGAAATGGACACGGATACGCCCAACAGGATGCCGAGGAGGCTTTCTCCCAGATCTTGAACCAGTTGCGGTCCAAGTTGACCATCACCGAAGGCGAAGGAGAGTCTGCTACCACCACCTCATTTGTAGATAAATATCTCGCGGGCCAATTCGAATCTATCACAGAGTGTGAGGATCCCGCTGCCAAGGAACTCGGCGAGCAACCGACCCAAAGTTCTGATGTTTTTTACAAACTTGATTGTCATATCGGGAAAGAAACAAACCATCTGCAGGATGGAATTTTGGCCGGCCTCGAAGAGGAAATCGAAAAGAACTCGCCTCTTTTGGGGCGCAATTCTATGTACAAAAAGCGTTCTCGCATCGCACGACTACCCAAGTACCTCACAGTCCATTTCGTCCGATTTTACTGGAAGCGCGAGACAAAAAAGAAGGCCAAGATCATGCGCAAAGTGACATTCCCTGCCGAGTTGGATGTTGTGGAGTTCTGTACCGAGGACCTCCGAAAGAAGCTCATCCCTATTCGTGACAAGGTTCGCGAGATCCGCAAGGAGGAGCTGGAAGTCGAACGCTCTCAGAAACGTCAAAGAGTTGCCGAAGAGCGTGCAGAACGTCAGGCGAAAGAGACCAACCTGGGCGAAAATGTAGAGCCAATGCAGAAGAAGGCCACCGAGGAGACCAAGTCTAAAGCCAATGACAAGGACGGCGATAGCCAGATGGAGGAAACCTTCAAAACGGATGCCGAGTACGAAGCAGAGAAAGTGGAATCTATCCGCGCCGCTAAGAAAGAACTCCAAGAGCTTGTCAAACAACAAGGCGCCGGAGATAGCGGAACCAATCAGTCTGGTCTGTATGAGCTTCGCGCCGTGATTACCCACCAGGGTGCTAGCGCCGACAGCGGTCACTACACGGCATACGTCAAGAAACAGGAGCAGGATGAGCCTCAGACAGGCAGCAAGCGCCGAGAGGCAGACGACAAGTGGTGGTGGTTCAACGACGACACAGTGACTGAGGTTGAGGCCCAGAAGATCGAGACCCTCTCGGGTGGTGGTAAGTGAACCACATTCTACAAATTTAAGGGCCATTGCTAATGACATATCTAGGAGAGTCACACTCTGCTCTCATTTGCCTCTACCGCGCGATTGAGCTGCCCAAATTCGAGTAAATGGGCTTGCCTGAGCATCTGTTCACATGAGAAAGAAATCTGCAAATGTTGCCTCTAGATGATAGAAACGATGAACATGAATGATGCTAGTCCCCAACGCCTTAACTGTTACCAACTGATTGTCTTATGGCTCGCAATGATCTACATTCTGTACGTAGTAGTCCTCTAGATTTCTTCCAGTGACATAAATTTAAATGACTAAGCAATACACACGTGACATGGCTGAGCCTCGGCCCGAATTGTTTAAAAGCTCTACGGAGTAATTATACAAGACTGGAAATGTGACCACCATGATACATTATCGCAGCATCCTCCAGTCGGCCTTTCGCCAGTCTTCGATACACACACGATTTTGGCGGCCGGCGGTCCGAAATGTCAGCACCGCGACACAACCAAATGCCTCCCGAGAACCGTCGCGCTGGACGCGCCGCCTAGTCTATACCGGGATCTTTGGAACGCTCGGCATCGGAGCAGGGAAATGGTTGGACAACAAAATCGCATCGCCATTGGCTCCTGGGTCGTTAGAGGACCAAATGGAGATTCAGGAAATCCAGCGGGTATACGAAATTGGACTCCCCATTGTGCAAGAGCTGCGTCGTAACCCCGATTACGTGGAAAAGAATGTTTACGAAAACTTCACTGATAAGCACAAAACCCATCGGCTGACATCAGGCCCCTTGGCTGGCAGTAGGGGCTTGGGATTACAGGTTAGTCTCTCGTTGTCTCATTGGGTTCCTTACATGAATGCCGAACCTTTTGGCTACCAAGCCTCGGAAACCCGCTTTGTCTGACTATCCCGTATTTGACAGAAAGTTTTCTGGAACGATAAAGAGGAGAAAATCATTAGCGTGGTCTTCTTGGGACCAGGCCTTGAAGGCTGGCCAACCATGGTCCATGGGGGCGCGCTCGCCACTGTGATCGATGAGAACCTGGGGCGTGTAGCCATTCGGCGTTTTCCATCGCGAACCGGTGTCACTGCCAACCTTGAGCTCAACTACCGAGCGCCGGTCTATTCAGACAATTTCTATACCCTGCAGACCACCCTAGATCAGGAACGAAGCACGGACACCAAGGCATATGCCAAGTGTGAGGTCCGTGACATGGCAGGCCAACTATGTGTTGAAGCTACGGGACTTTTCGTTGTCCCCAAGAAACTCAAACTAAACATGGTTGGGGAATATTTCTGAATCACGGAAATGTTGATATCTACGAATGGCCTTTTTCGATCGTGTGACTTCTTCCAAGCTTCGGCCAAGCGTTGTTATCAACTCAGGGCCGGCCTCCCGGTCCCCTTGGACGAAGCCAACTGAGAGTAGGTAACTAGCAAGGGAAAAACAGGTCATATATATGAACTATTTTTGTATAAATATGTGCATATCTGATAACTTCTAACAGATACAATCAGCGTCTCTTGTACATATGACAAGGTTATAAATCCACTACGCAAACTCTCCTAGCATGGGTTTCTGATTGTTTCGGGGCTGATGCCTATTCTGGCGTAGGTCTCCGGAGCAGTGAACCGCATCTACATACTTTCTCCGCGTTTTCTTCCCCGCATTTCCCCAGCGTCTTTGCCCCAGAAATACCACAATTATGAGCGAATTGCCAAGCTGCCTCGGTACTTTCTGGATTTCAAGCATTACTATCCCGGCTATCTGGGTTCAACGCGCATTCCTCCGTAGCTTGTCTTCATTTCCCCACTCTGGGCATTTCCTAACTTGAAATACCCACCAGATTCAGTGTACTGAAATGAACTTATATTATCGTCCTTTCTTCGACACTTGATTCAGTTCGTAATATCGTCTGCATTCCAGTCGAATTCAAATTATATCCAATTTTGTTGAATTGGGGCCAAGGCCAATTCCCCGTCTGTGCCTCTTTTGTTCAACATTGTGCTGCCCCTCACCCACGCTCATCATGGCGGACTCAATCAATCACTCGACTCGGCCGGTCGACGAGAAGGCTATGACGCAACATCACGAATATAGTGACACTTCACAGTATAGTCATCGGGAAGTGACCGGACTGGGCTCAGAGGAAGCTATGCATGAGTCTGACAAGGATGTCCCGGTAGGGCTCGGCCGCTTAATCTGTGGTTGCGACAATACTGATCGTTCAAAAGATGACATTCCGTCGCTTCATGGGCTTTACTGCCATGGCTTTCCTGTGGACCGGAAGCCAGATTCCAGTCTACCTGTTTGGTATGTCAAAAACCACGTGAAAGCTGTGATATAATTTTGATGCATTTCCACTAGGCGGAATCCCTCCCTACATTTATGGAGACATTGGTGGAGCAGATCGATGGGTCTGGTTTGTGAGTGCATACTCATTGAAGTATAGAGCTATGATTGACGAGCTTCTGTTAGGTTCTTGCAAACTTGCTCGGCCTCGCCGGTGTATGCCCTTTCGTTGGATCTCTATCAGATCTAATTGGACGTCGCCCAGTCGCTATTATTGGAGCGTCCCTGATAGTTATTGGAATGATAATCTGCAGCACAGTGCACACAATGAACAGCTTCATCGGTTGGTATCTGCCCTTTTGTCGAAGTACGTGGACGTTCTCTAACATGGATACAGCGGGCATGGCCATCGCTGGTGCTGGTGCCGGGATCAATGAACTGACAGCACTGGCTGCAACCTCCGAGATGGCGCCGACTCGAAAGAGAGGAGTCTATGTGTCGATCCTTATCTTCACCATCGTACCATTCTGCCCGTCCGTGCTATGGGCTCAGCTTATTGCGTATTACAGCCATTGGCGCTATGTCGGTGCGTTCTGTGCTGCGTGGAGTGCCTTTGGTCTGTTGATCACGGTTATGTTCTACTTCCCTCCGCCACGAGTCAACTCAGCTGGTCTAAGCCGGAAGGAGATAATTGGACGGGTCGACTTTGTCGGTGGATTGCTCAGCATCACCGGTCTCATTGTCTTCTTGGCCGGGTTGCAATGGGGTGGATATATGGTATGCTTGGAAATACCCTGTGCAGGGTTGCTTATCTCAACTGACATATTAATTTAGTATCCTTGGACATCTGCTCATGTCCTGGCACCATTAATCATTGGGTTCCTTCTGCTTGTTGCTTTTGCTTTCTGGGAAATCTATGGGGCCAAATACCCCATTTTTCCATCTCGCCTCAAGCAAGAGCCTCGGATTCTAGGTCTCACCCTCGTGATTACTTTCATTTCCGGTGCCAACTTTTTCTCTGTGCTTATGTTTTGGCCCACGGAATCGTTCAATGTCTACGGCCATGATCCAGTGGATGTGGGTGTCCGTAGTCTCCCTATTGGGTTTGGCATCATGACAGGAGCATGCACTGTGCTTGCACTTCTAAGTATATTTCGTGGGCATAACAAGGAACTCTTGATCGTTAGCAGCGTGATGATGACTGCAGGTGAGTTTTCTTAGTAGGTATAGGAATCCCCAAAAAACTAATTTTTCTTTTCTTATAACAGGATGCGGTGCTATGGCTATCGGCCGCACCGATAATATGTATCAGCTTTGGGGAATTCTGGTCCTTGCTGGCCTTGGAATTGGAGGTATTGTGGTGCCAGCCTCGATTATTACCACAATTATTTGCCCGGACGTGAGTCATCTTGCTAGAAGGGAGGAAGTCTGCCTATTGACATTCGCTTTCGCTAGGATCTGATTGCCACTATCTCTGCACTCACTCTCTCTATTCGCGTGGTAGGCGGTGGCATCGGCTACACCATTTACTACAATGTTTTCATCTCCAAATTTGTCCCCGCGGCAACACATTATATCGGTGGTGTGATGATGAGTGAGCTCAACATCACCGACGTCAAACTGATTGGCGAAGCAATTGAGCTGACAGGTGCCTCGTTGCTAAGCGAGCTGCGCACAATCCCTGGTATTGCTGGCAATGAGACTGCTTATCGAATGGTCGTAGAAGCTGGTCAGATTGCATATGCCGAAGGATATAAATGGGTATACTACGTCAGTATTGCATTCGGGGGTGTCTCCATATTGGCCGCTTGTTTCTTGGGCGACATCCAGAAGTATATGACAGACCACATTGCCGTGGTAATGTGAGAGCGTATTCCAATCGCGATTTGCCAGACATTTGTTCATTTACAGGAGACGTCTGAATTATGAGACCAATACATCAAGAAAGTAGATATTAGTACGGAGTACTCCGTACTTAGTACCTAAAAGGGTAGTAAATAGGATATCATGGGGCCGCCGATTATGACGCGCCAAGCCCGGTAACTTTTTTACTCGCACACGTCAATACATGCAACTTCAATCAGCAGCCATGACATCCCACCCTTCTGCCAAGCGGAAACCTTTTACTCCCTTAGCCCCGCATGGTGCAGCTGGGTCATCTCGTAAACGCGCCAAAACCTTTGACGCACGCACCTTGACTGTGCAGTCGGCCGACGCCGCCCTCTCTGCAACGGGCGAGCTCGATGTCGCCGCCTACTCTGCAGCTCGGGCATTCGAGATCCAGGCTCTGGAGGAGGGGATGCAGCGGTCGAAAAATGCGCTTACGACGAGGGCCTTCCAAAAAGTTCCCCGCTCTCTGCGGCGGCGGACGGCGAGTCACAATGTGAAGCGAGTTCCGCGAAGGTTGAGGGCTCGGGCCAAGCGAGAGGTATTCATTAACATTTATCTACAAAGTTCCAATAACAGTCGACTAACCCGCTATTCCAACCATGCTAGATGGCCGAGGATAACACACCTACTGTTACGGCGCGCAGACGCAAGCCATCCCAGATGATGCGCATTCGGCTCGATACCGCGCGGCGACTGCAGGCTCTCAACTCGAAAACAAAGGCCCGACGGGCGGCCGCAAAACAAAAGCGGGACCAGGAGAACCAAACTTCCTTGGAAAAGGAAGGAAGTCATGCCTTCGACATTGCGCCACGAGTTCCCAAAATAAAGAAGAATAAGCTATCGAGGCCGATTCCAGCAGAGCCTAAGTACCGCAAGCGCCAGCAATGCAAGACATGGCTACCTACTCATTTGTATCATGCAAAGCGAGCTCATATGGCGACAACCAAAGACCCGATTTGGCGTTTTGCTGTTCCATTATCCCCCACCGAAAAAAGCTATCGGCCTACGCACCGAGCTCGAGGCGCCCGGGGTGCCGTGGCGTGGGATATGAGCTATATGTCTACAATTCAGTTGGAAGGAACAGAACCAGCTATCCAGGCTGTCCTAATGGCAGTGGGTATTGACGAGGACAATGCATGGGGCACCAAGGGGAAGAAATGGAGAGCCGGGACTCGGTCTCTACGGGCCTGGACATTTGAAAAAGATGATCTGAAACGTCCGACAGCACCAGTGACATTGATATGGTGTGCCAAGCAGCAAGATGTTGAGATGGTTGATGCCGACGAACCTCAGTCCAAGTCAACGAAGAAAGATCACCGAAAACTCTGGATTAGAGTCCATCCTTCAGCCTTTCTCCAGCTGTGGACGGATTTTCTTGGGGTTTCCAAATTACAAAACCCCCCGGTCATGGTCGAGGACCTACGATTCGAAATTGGCAGTATTGAAATCACAGGGCCAGGGTCCACCGAGGCCTTGTTGGCGACACTGAAACCCATCCTTGAGTTAGACGGCAATGCTCCTTCAGCACAAAGTCCGGAGGCCGTCTGGCCATCTCTTCTGGGTGTATCGAACCCGTCCTCACTACCGCATAATTCTCTCCTCTCTTTTGCTATTTCTGATCCTCGCCTGCATTTCCCGCCACGTACACTTCACGTCCCGGATAACGAATCCCACATGAACGACCTTGCCATCTTACTTTCTACGTGGCATCCGGACAAAACCCAAGGTCCCTCTAAGCTGTTCGACCGATCCACTCGGTTAACAGCGGCTCGTCAGCTCCCGAGCCAGAAGGCTATCAACCGACGCCGCACTCTTGCCGGTCCTGGTGAATATCCGCCACCCCAACCATCAGATCCTCAAATTCCGATCATGGTACTCGCAAATAAGCCACAAGCCCGGGCCAAACGCAGCAATGCCCCGGGGTCCTGGACCGTATTATTGCCATGGAAATGTGTTGTCCCGGTCTGGTATTCAATCATGTTCTACCCATTATCCAGCGGAGGAAACCCATTGCTTGGCGGTTTGAAGCAGCAACGACAGCTCGCCTTTGAAGCAGGCGAGGCTTGGTTCCCAGGAGATTTCCCAGGAACTCGAGCTGGGTGGGAATGGGGCCAACGTGAGACTGCGAAATCCCGACGTGACTGGGAGCGACGTCCTAAGGGGCGGCGGCCCGAATTCGATAATATTTCGTTGGGTGATGGTCATCCAAAGGGGGAGATAGGCCACGGGTGGGCCTGTGACTGGGAGAGGCTTTTTCAAGGGCCGAAACAGGACGATGCTCCAGAAACTGCCAATGTCAGCTCGGACAAAAGACCAACTAAGTCCAAGGAGGCCGAGACCCAGGATACTTCTGCTCCTATCATCCCACCCCTCAATATTCACAATATTCGTCTCCCTTCGGCCGATACCAACCTGAGTAAGCTCGACAAAACATCCGTCGATGTCTCCGCCCTTGCCACGGTCTATCTTTCTCTCACCACGCGAGGCACACCCACACCCCGTGCGCGTATCTACCGGCTTCCTACGGACCCAGCTCTACGCCAGAAATGGCTTGATCTTGGCTCGGCAACAATCAACAAGTCAGGTCAACCGAAGCTCTCCAAAAGAGGACCTACTGCGCCCGAATCTGAAGAGGCTCGGCGTCTCCTTGCCATGGCTCTCATCTCACCTGCTGATGGAGAATCTGCCTCTGAGTCATTGGATGTGCCCACCGAAGAAGACCTGATTGGGTTTGTCACTACAGGGAACTATAATCTGTCCGAAGGCAAAGGGACAGGCATTGGGTCTATCCAGCTCTCGAAGGTATTGGCCCCCAATGTCAAGCCTTCTGAGAGAAGAATGTGTATTATTCGAGCCTCGGGGGAGAAGCGCGGGCGTTTAGGGATATGGGAATTTGTATGATATCGAATTCGATAAACCAGCAGTGAACATGCCCAATTGTGGTGTTAAACACTGTCTGCCCCAGTCACTTGATCCTTGGTATATCTTTCTACTAGCAGAAGGATAGCCCTCCCAAGAGTTAAACGACAAAGATCCACTCTCATCCATGGATTAACTCTATCCTATCCAAATGAAGACAAATGGAACAAAAGAAAAATGCACGTTCTATACATACAGTACAGCAGCTCTTAGCCCAAAATCAGGTCCCATAAAACGTAGAGACTTCATATCAAGCCGCTGTATTCCCGAACTCACCGATCTAACCCACAATGCGATCCACAAAAGCAGCCTCCATACGTGCAACCTCACGCTTGAAAGCATCAACCTCCACCCAGCAGTTCAATGGTCGACGGTCGTTCAACTGCAGACAGCTGGTAAGATCCGAGCGGGCCTTAGTAATGCTATCATCGAGCTCAACAAGCTTCCTCCGTCCATCAAGTTTGCTCCGCAGCTGCTCAATCTCAGCAGCCACAGAGTCGCGCGAGACGTCACGCTTGATGGGCCGTGCAGCGGCAGCGGTATCCTGCGGCACGGTGACTGTAGGCGCGGGGTCGTGTTCGCGGCCGGCGAAGGGGATCCGCGGTGCGTCCAAGTTCAGTGAGCCGGCTGGGTAGCCCGAGGTTGAGGGGGCGAGGGGCGCGGTTGCTGCTGTGACGGGCAGGGAGGTGGTGTCTTTAGACTCGGAGATGCGCTTCTCGATATCGGCTAGGGTCTGCTGCTCTCGTTCGCGGAGGCGGCGCAGTTCCTGCGCGACGCGGTTTTGGATCTCCAATTCCAGGGCTTTGACGCGGGTGGAGTCGGTCTGTTCAATTGGTAAATTGTGAGCTTTTCAGATTGAGCTGGGTGTTTCTCTTAGCCGCGTTGTGCTCACCTCTGAGTTTGATTGAAGTGCGTCAACTAGGTTTGAGGAGAATTGGATGGGAGAGTTGCTGTGCATAGTTAGGTTAGCGTTGGCCGTAGGATGCGTTGAATGAGCTCCGCGGTGTCGCATATGGTGATGGCATCTTGAGAGCTCTTCTAGATCTGCTAGAACCATCTGCCCTTGGCAATTGGTACCAATTGGAAGGTAGTTCCCGCTCTCTCCGCCATCAAGCATGAAATGCTGCGGAAGCTAAAATCGAAGTCGGAGAGCAAATACCTGGAGAACACATGTTGTGAGCCAGCCGAAGCCTCAGGCTTAGAGTTTCCAGCACCCATTTTCGGGGAAAGTGACGAGTCCTGTTAAGATAGAAAGACAGTGATGGTTCGAGATGCCCGCTCACAAGCCGTTCAGTTCGGAGGATGTTGGGGGGTCACGTGTATGTGTTAGTCATCTCCTCAGTTGCTAATCTCACGTGACGGTATATATATATATATATATATATATATATGGTCACATGACGTAATATCATTATTCAAAATATCATGCCGAGGTCATCTGAAGTAGTTACCTGTAGAATCTACTCACATCCCTAAACACATGGAATCAACATGTCAATTCTGATGGCCGATATGAGTAGTATTTTTGATTTCATCTCTCCAAATTCCCCAGACCTGCCTAGCCAAGACAGATGATCTACATTTGATCCAGGATTTAGAGGGTCATATTAATCGGGTTTAAGATGTATGTACTAGTATCAGACCTAGCGTCGTTCAATATTTTAGGTTCTCATGCCATTTAAATGCATCATTGAGAGCTCGGCTAAGTTGGCTTCAGCCACGAGGGAATGATATGCTATTACCCTGATCTTAACAAAGTGCATTTTCTAGTTGATACGGATAGCCAGCTCTTGATTGTCGCATTTCGTCAAATCAACATCCCGAGACTTCTATGTACATTGCTCTAGACTCCCTCCTAAGTGCTACAATATAATTGCAATCAGACCAACCACTTTGCGCAGGAAGACGATAGTTTCCGTCCGGCAGCAGTCGGTGTTGTGGGTAGAAATTCTTTTGCTCACACATTAGAGATTCGGATACTTAGCAGACACAATTACTTGTGGAAATGAGCATCAAGTAAAAAAGTGATGTATGACATTGGGGTCGGGCTATTTGACGGGCCGATGTGTATCTCTATGATGCACACATAGTATGCACATGCACATGTGGTTATGCTGTACTGTAGTTATATAAGCGTGCACATAGTTTAATGTCAATGGTTTCGAAATCAGCATATACAGGAACACATATTTGAATGAATTGAATACGGCGCAAAATACTAAGGTTATCCCCCGACATGGCATGTGTATATTTCCGTCCCCCGGTCTTGACCTGTGTTGCTCACCGGTGAAGTCGGGGAAAATATGCAGCTGGAAAGAATTGGCGGTAACAACGCCTCCCCGCACTGTCTCAATGTCTCCTGTTCACAGCGTCATAGAGTAAAAACCTAGGTTGTGAATGCCCTAGGAATGTAGAGGGTACTTTCAGTTATAGGTATACTCCAGACCAGTATTTGTTTATTCCCTATAGTTCGAAATAAAGTAACGTTTCTCTCCGGTGAACCCGGCAATTCCCCGTACCTTGACATTACATCGGAGATACTTCATTAATAGTGGCCATTGTAAGGGCGGAAAATGTACTGCCAAGGTACCGGACTGACCTCATGGATACCCCCCTCATCCCACCTTTATTGTTCTGCATTTCGTATCTTGTTTTCTTCACGCTTCCCCTTTTCTTCTTACCTTCTTCTTCCCACCCTGTCCCTTTCCATTCTTTCCTCAATTAGCCGATACTTGACTCTCAACTCTCAACTCGGCTGTTCTCATTTCTCGTTACACTATGTCTTCTGCGCTATTGGACCAAGCTACGCGCATTGCGCGTGACTTTGATTACCCCGCCGAGAAGGTGCAGCGCGGGGTTGCCGAGTACATCAAGCAGTCCATCGAGGGCTTGACCAAAGAGGGTGCCACCTTGAGCCAAATTCCTACCTTTGTGACTGCGGTGCCAAATGGCACAGAGAAGGTATGGAGGCAAACTATTTCAATGGGACTTGCGCGCTGATTCTCCTTGTCATAGGGCCTCTATTTGGCTGTTGATCTTGGCGGCACTAACTTTCGTGTGTGCTCGGTCCTCCTGCACGGCGATACTACCTTCTCCCTCACGCAATCCAAGATCCTAATTCCTCGCGAATTGATGGCCTCTGGTACATCGAAGGATCTCTTCCTGTTCTTGGCCCGTCAAATCGAGGCATTCCTTCGCATTCACCACAATGAGCACTTCGAAGCCCACCAGCTCCGCCGACGGGAGGGTACCAACGAAGAGGACATGTTCGATCTGGGCTTTACCTTCAGTTTCCCCGTACGCCAGTGTGGTATCAACCGCGGAACACTGATCCGCTGGACCAAGGGCTTCAATATCCCCGATGCGGTTGGCCACGATGTCTGCGCGCTGCTTCAGTCCGCCATTGATGATTTGAACCTGCCAGTGCGCGTAGCTGCACTAGTGAACGATACCGTCGGTACTCTCATGGCCCGCTCATACACCTCGCCAGGCAAAACTGGCACTTTTATCGCTGCCATTTTCGGAACCGGTACCAACGGTGCTTACGTGGAGAAGACCAAGAATATTACCAAGCTCCAGCATATGAAGGATGTCCACTTTGAGGACTCCACAGGCGAGATGATAATCAACGCTGAATGGGGTAGCTTCGATAACCACATGAGCGTGCTCCCTACCACGGTGTTCGATGATGGGCTCGATGCCGACAGCAACAACCCCGGTGTGCAAATGTTCGAGAAGCGTGTTTCGGGCATGTTCTTAGGCGAAATTCTGCGCCGTGCGCTCTTATCTCTACACCACAACACCGATCTGGAATTTTTCAAGGCCAACAAGAACTCCAAGGTCGTCCTTCCTGAAGGATCTAGGCTCTTCCGTCAATGGGGTCTTGACACGAGCATGCTAAGCCCAATCGAGGCTGATAACAGCAAGGACTTGGTGGGTGTGAAAACCGCATTAAAGGATCACCTCGAGATTGAGAACCCCAGCCTGGAAGAGTGCCAGGCTGTGAAGATCATAGTTCACGCCATTGGAAAACGTGCCGCTCGCCTGAGCGCTGTCCCATTGGCTGCCATTCTCGTGCACACCAAGAAGCTTGAGACTGATGATATCGTCGACATTGGTGTCGATGGCAGTCTCGTTGAATTCTATCCCAATTTTGAAGAGCATATTCGTGACGCTTTGCGCGAGGTTCCCCAGGTTGGAGTTGCGGGCGACAAGAAGATCCGCATTGGCGTTTCTAAGGATGGCAGCGGTGTTGGTGCAGCTCTGATTGCGCTCGTCGCTAACAGGGTCGATGGTCACCTTGAACTTCCCCGCGAGAAATAAATGACCTGAACTATCCTATGGTTCCCTTTATTGTTGTCTTTGTTTGTCGGAGCTCTCCGATTATCATGGCCTTTAAAGCGGCTATCCTTCTCTCTCTCCCTGGCGAAGTTGAAAACTACATAGGTTGGTCGACCTCCCTAATATTACTCAGAATCTCATTACACCCGAAAACAAATACCAACCTAAATTCTTCCATCTCTCGCTCACCTAAACCCATGGCAACAGTATCGCTGAAATCAAGAGTTAGATCTTGATGGTCAACTTGCCAACCCGCAGGAGTTTCCTACCTGCGTATGCGGGCATCCGCAATCATCATATCACGCCCCATTCCATCGACTTCCCATAACGATGCCACATCACATTGGGGCTGAATTCTCTATTCGGAGTTGCGAAGACATCCTCCGAGACGTTGCCGGCGGTGAACGACATGCACATTGTATCGAACTGGCTTCACACCCATCTTGGCTATTGCTTACTTCACAATCCCATTGCTTCCTAATAAATCTCTCCAAGTAGATGAACTCCAAGGTGGATAAATATCATTATATTTACACCAGTCTCACCGGCGTTATATACTTCTGAGGCACTCAAAGTCCTCTATTTACCATGCTCATATCCAATAGCCCGAGGTGCCTGTACAAAATCGATAAGACCAGCCGGGCCCATCAAGAAGGCCGACTTCCCACCATCAGTTCTCGGATCAACCCCAATGAAATTACCGGGGAACCCAAGATCAAAAGTAGTTGCCGCCTCCAAGAACTCGATCTGCTTATCCGTAAGCCGAATCGACAAAGCCCGGATATTATCATGCAGATGCTCAATCTTGCGGCCTCCAACAAGCGGGAACACGTTCGGCGCCTTGGAAAGCACATAGGCCAACGCAATAGTAGTAATTGACTCAATCCCATGCTCAGCAGCAACAACAGCTAACGCTTCGGAGATACGCTTCTCCTCTTCCGTCTGCTCAGCACCCATTGCATTACGCAGACCCTCACCCGTCTTCCTCCGCTCCTCGATCTGCTTAGCAGTCTGGAAATGCCCACTACCAAGCACATCCCACGGCGCAAGCGCCATCCCGAAATGCCGCGCCATGGGTATGATATCGCGCTCGAAGTCGCGGCGCATCACATTCCACCGGCCCTGGTAGATGGAGAAAGGCGTTTTGCCGTGCGCGCGCGCATACGTGTTCGCCGCGGCAACGACCCACGCGGGCGAATCCGAGATACCGAGGTACATGACCTTACCTTGCTCGACGAGGATGTGGAGGGAGTCCATGATTTCCTCGATGGAGGTAGTGTGGTCCCACCAGTGGAGATAGAGGATATCGACGAAGTCGGTTTGAAGTTTGCGGAGGGAGTCGCGAAGGCTGATGAACATGCTCCGCTTGTGGTTCCCGCAGGCGTTGGGAACGTTGCCCCTCCCGAGCGCGTGGCTGCGGTAGTCGGTTGTGAACTTGGTGGCTAGCACGATCTGGTCGCGGTTGTTGCGTGCGGCCATCCATTCGCCGAGCCAGGCCTCGGATTGTTCGTTCTGGTAGTTGTTTGCTGTGTCGATGAAGTTGCCGCCGGCGGCGACGAAGGCGTCGAGCAGTTCAAAGGATTTTTCTTTGTTCATGCTACCCAGGTATTGGCTCCAGGCGTCGCCGATGGACATTGCACCGAGCTGGAGCGGGGAGACGCGGACTCCTGCTGTTGAGGAGAGGACCCGGTACCGGCCCAGGGGGGTGGCGGGCTCCGGGGCAGGTTTGAAGAGTTCGTTCATTGTAAAGTAGTTAGGTGTAGAGTCTTGTTTGTTGTTAGGTAAATCGCTGATGGTGATCTGGGCTATTCTTCAGGTTGGTTGGAGTGCCTTTTATAATTGGGCGTCTTCGTGATAATTATAAATCAAGCCGGAGTTAACGACTCCGTAGTAACGGCCTTTCTGTCAGCTTCTTTCATCCATGACTTCATTGATCGGAATTAAAGTTCCCTCGTGATGATATCCCCGTTCCACAATTTCATTGTTCGTCTTCCTGCCTTCATCCATAGACCCCACATGTGACATCAGTAGGTAGTTATATAGTTAGTTATAGCCAACGATTAAGCTCTACGGTGCTAGTACTGTATTTTGTACTACACCGGGTATTCGTAGTTTGCCGTGTATGAGTCCTTGACACCGCTCCTCCCTGTGGACTGGGATGTACAACATGGATAAGTTAGCTACATATGTAGTGCTAATATCAATCAGCCGAGGCCATTCTGATGCTGGCTCTTATTATCTAATTGTAAGCTGTTAGAATGGCGAGTATAACAACAACATAACTAGAACAATCATAGAACTGATGACAAACTTAAATCCGATCTCCGAGTTGGTTCCAAGCCGCACTAAGCCCCATCCCGTTAAAGCCGTGTCAGCTGTCGATCGTTGCCCTTCAACGTAATCTCCGCAATCATGTCAATGGAACACTTTTGTTCCCGTTATTCGTCTGGAGTGAACCCTTGATCTCTCTTCTCTGAGCCGTTCGGACCCTATATTCATCCTTTCCCCCCTGATTCATCAACAGCGGTGTGTTCAGTAATCCGTGACAGAATTTCTCTGGATGGAGCAAGGGGCGATGTACTATTCATATCCCCTTGTTCGTTGATTGGCGAGCAACTTCCTCCGAGGTCTTGTACATTAGTTTACACGACAGCTGAATAATTAATCACCCTGATCCTTGCATTCTCCTGACTGCAACCCCGCCTGGCCAAACTGAACTTGACATCTTGTCCACGTTCAAGCGCGTGTTTTGACTCAGATCCTGTCGGATGAGAACAAATCCGGTGTCTTTTCTGATGGCTTATGAGGTTCCGGTCTACTGCAACTAATCATAGCTGCATCACCGCCTTGTCGATTGTTGCTATTGATGAACCAATAGACTAATTCCTTGAGAACTAGATGTCGCTGCCTAACTACAAAAAAAATAAACCGGCAGGGTACGCAGCTCAGCGGAGGATTCCATGTACCACATGGACTCTCCAAATACAATCGCAGGGTTCTGCGCAGCCTGGATTGGCCCTTTTCTCCTTCCCAAGAAATCCACAGGCAAGGTTCCTCATGAGACCTGTACGAACTGGTTGTGTTTCCAATGTCAATCTTGGCTTGTTTTCCCTGTTTCCTTTTAAATCGCTGTGTTTTCCTGCTCTTTATTCGTCCCAACTTTCGTTAAACCTCATTACAGGCTTTTTCTCTACTTACTTAATACTTGTCTTTTTTTTCGTACATTATGGGCTTCCTCGATGCCTTCAAAGCTAAATTTCGCAAGGAGGGAGATGTACCTAGAGACAAAACCGAGCATAACACTGAGCACAAGGACATGGCTCCCAATGACGACACCCATTCCCAGTCTGAAGGTCAGACTTCAAAGCCCTCAAGTGAAAAGGATAGCACTCTACTCGATGAGCCTTTGATCAGAAATACTACTCCCAATGATGACACCGACAATGAACTTGTGAGCCGTAATAATCCAACGCCTGTTTACAACGACTCCAACAGGGATCTGGTCCCCAAGGAACCATTCGATGCGCAGCCCACAGAAGAAGAAAAGAAAGAGGACAGTGACGCCGAAACGCCGGAGGATGAGGAAGAATATCCAAACGCATGGAGATTGACTATGATCAGCATTGCCCTATGTCTATGCGTGTTCTGCGTGGCATTGGTACGCACTGCCAGATTACTTTACTTGATGGTATGCCTAGCTAACACCGATCCTCCAGGACAATACAATCATAGCAACAGCAATTCCCAAGATCACTGATCAATTCAATTCACTCGAGGACGTCGGCTGGTACGGAAGTTCATATCTCCTGACAACATGTGCTGTGTCCCTGATGTTCGGCAAACTTTACACATTCTACTCGATCAAGTGGATATATCTCAGCGCGCTCTTCATTTTCGAGATCGGCTCGCTCGTCTGCGCTGTCACTCCCACCTCGGTCGGACTCATCTGTGGCCGAGCCATCGCCGGCCTCGGAGCGGCTGGTCTTTTCTCGGGCTCTATCCTCATCATCAGCAAGAGTGTACCCCTGGTCAAGCGACCGATGTATACAGGTCTTATTGGCGCGATGTTTGGCATTGCCAATGTAGCTGGTCCTCTGTATGTTGCTCCTGTTTCTTGATTGCCGAATTATGCTAACTTCTGACAGGATGGGAGGCGCATTCACCGACCACGTCACCTGGCGTTGGTGTTTCTATATTAACTTGCCTATCGGAGCAGTGACTTTCCTCTTCGTGCTGTGCTTCTTCCAGACGCCTAAAGCCATCCTGAAGAAGAATACATTGAGAGAACAGATCAAGGAGCTGGACCTGATCGGCTCCCTCTTTTTCCTGCCCGCTATCATCAGCTTGTTGCTCGCGCTGCAATGGGGTGGTACCAAGTATGCATGGAGCAGTGGGCGAATTATCGGCCTATTTGTGGTCTTCGGCGTTCTTGGTCTCATCTTCATTGGGGTGGAAATCTGGGCCGGGGACCGCGCAACCGTCCCGCCACGCCTGATAAAAAACCGTAACGTTTGGGGCTCGGCATGGTATGCCCTTGCTCTTGGGGCTTCTTTCTTCGTATTGACATTTTATGTGAGCCCCCTTTCCGATTCTTTATTCCACCTTCCACTCGTCCCAATCAAAGCTCTAATATTCTTAGCTCCCTATCTGGTTCCAATCAATCAAGGGCGTAACCGCCTTGAAATCCGGCATCATGAATCTGCCCATGATCATCGCAGTCGTGGTTGTCTCTATCCTGGCTGGTGGCCTCGTCACAACTTGCGGATACTACACTCCCTTCATGATCGCCTCGGCCATCATCATAACCATCGGCGCAGGGCTCCTGACGACTCTAGAAACCGACTCAAACCACTCAAAGTGGATCGGATACCAGGCACTCTTCGGTATCGGCCTGGGTCTGGGCATGCAGCAGCCCATGATCGTGGCTCAGACTGCTCTGAAGGCCGAAGACGTACCTAGTGGTACGGCTATCGTTCTGTTCGCCCAGACTCTTGGTGGAGCTATTTTCGTCTCCGTCGGACAGAACGTGTTCCAAAACCAGCTCATCCGGAACTTGGCTCAGTATGCGCCTGACGAAGACGCTGCGAAGCTCGTATCTGTTGGCGCTACTATGCTGCGCACTGTCGTTAGTGGAGATTCCTTACACCATGTCCTGGTTGCCTATAATGCTGCCATTACGCAGACCTTCTATGTCGCTGTCGCCATGGGCGCATTGTCGCTCATTGGACCCATATTCGTTGAGTGGTTGTCTGTCAAAGGCAAGAAGGTCGAGGTAGCTCCTGTTTGAGGATGAAGTTCGGACTAGGCAAGTCTTTTCATGCACATTGTTAAACTTCTTTCCCATATATCTTTTTTTTCTATTCTTTGTGGAATGGTCTACGAAATATTATACAGGGCCATCTATTTGTCCACTCAATTCTATTGTTTATTATAACTTATGCGTGGCCACAAATTAGGTGAGCAAACTTCTATATGAATGGGCAATATATTAAAAATAACAACGGTTAGAAGTGTACCGGGGAGAATATAAGCACATTGATCATATGCAACGGCGAAATCTCTTGATTGGAATATAGTCCCAGTTGTCGTCAAAGTCTAACCTCTTCCTTCCTATTTAGGAACATAGTTCATGTTTTACGTGCACCTTACGTAAAGAGAATTGAGGGTTCCTTGGTTATTTAGATATAAGGTCAGCAGCAAGAAGGTGATATATATTATATATTTGATATCAATGGTAAATTGACATCAAACTAGGCTTTATTTTGTTTGGCCTGGGGTACACCTGACCTATTATTGTACCAATCATTTTGATAAGACAACGCTGAAAGAACAAAGAGAAGCAGAATGACAGACAATACCTAAACTCCAGCATATAAACTCAAATACACACCCCAGATCACCCCACACGCACTTCCAAAGACCACTCGCCGATCCACAGGAATGATTGTGTACATTAAAACAGAAACAACAGGCCGATACTTTAGACGGGCACTCATAAGAGGTCGGAAATCCTACAGAAGTCAGCATCCGTGTAATCAACATTGGCAGAAGAGCCACTTACCAAAATAACCAAATCCCACGATTTTGCCAGACTCTCTCCCTTGAGCAGATTGATGATAATCACAAATAGCACGAGATTTACAATCGAGGCAGCCGTCTGATCAAAGAAAAATTTCATGGCGAAGCTACGCAGCCCAGATGTTGGCGCTGGCACCCATTGGACATGCTTCTCTTTGTCTTGATGGCTAGGGAGCGAAACATCCTTGCGGAATCTTGAAAAGACAGAAAGGCATGAGCGGGGTGAGAACATAGATTTCAGCGATCGAGCACTGAATGCATTTGAGAGTTCAGCACGGGTAGGAAATCCTGGATAACGCGACTCCAGGGCGCGTTGCCAGTAGAAGTTGGGGGCCACGATTAAGATGCCATAGGCCAGAAATTGGAGGAGAGCCAAGGTATTTAGAGTGAATGGAGTCTAGGAGTTTGTTAATGTTGCCATGACCATAGAGCATAGAAAGTTTTCGTACTTTGTTGTTGCGCTGGTCAATCAGCTGCGCGAGGACATTGGAGATAGCATTCAAAATGGTTGCCTGCACGAACGTCACGATCAGAGGCGAGGGCATGGTGAGAAGGCCCCTTGAACCAAATCCATGGAAATATCAATGTTCGAATGTACACAAATAAAAAGGTCGAAAAGGGTTGCCAAGCGCGCAACCGTGTCCTGAGAAGTTGAGAGGTTTAAGGGGGCGGGTTAAGGCTGAGAGATTAGGCGGCAACTTTGATATTTTCAACTTTTTTGCATCTTCTGTACCGCTTGTTGACTTGGAATAACTTGACTAAACTATCTGCGTCGAAATACAACATTCGGTCCATTCTTCGCCGAGGTAAAATGATCTGTCAGCGCCAGGTGCCCCCCCGCGTCTTCGCCCTGGCGATCGGCCAATGACATGTCAAAGAGAAATACCAGCCGCGCCAGTGTCAGCCGCATCTCCATAAAAGCCATGCTCTTGCCAATGCATCCACGGGGCCCAATACTAAACGGACAAAATGCGTGTCGCGCAGTCTCAATGCTTTCCTTGGTTGTCTGCCAGGATGATCCAGAGCCCATGCAGGTGGCGTTCTCAATCCAGCGCTCCGGCATGAATGTCCCTGGTTCCCGGTAGTATCGTTCCTGGCGGTGGATGGAGTATGTTGGTGTGCCGCAGTCTGTACCGGCGGGTAAGAAGACGCCGTCGACCACAGCGCCACCTTGCATCACTTCGCGGGGAATCGCACCGGGCACTGCTGGGGCCAGACGCAACGCCTCATCGATGCATGCTTTGAGATACACCAGTTCGCCGAGCTGACTGCTGGTTATGATCTCTTCGACTTCGTTGAAGGCGCCGCGTACCTCGGCACACAGCTTGGCCAGTGCTTCTGGTCTCCGAACTAGGTAGAAGAGTGTGGCTGCCAATGTAGTCGAGGTTGTGTCGCTGCCCGCAATCATAAGGACGTTGGACTCGCCCCAAAGCTCGGGCGTGCTGAGTCCATTGCCGGTCTCTGGGTCCTTCGCGTTCAGCAAGTAATAAAAGAAGTCCTTTTTGGCGTCCCGACCAATCTGGGTACGCTCCTTGGCGCGCTCGTTGGCTTCAACCCGCGAATTCATAATGAAATTCCATCGATCGCGCGTCAGCTTGCGGATGAATATCTGGTCCAGACCCCATGTGTCCAGGGGCATCCAAAGGCCACACTATGAGAGAATCAGATAAAGTTGTTCCTTAATGATGCGATAAAATAGAAAAGCTTACCACATAGTGCCTGTTCGCAGCGCGATCCACCAACCCAACTTTATACCTCCTGGTCTCAGAAATAAGCATATCAAAGCTCTTCCCGAAGCAGAGCTCGCCCATAACATCGTACGAGAGATAGCTAAACCAATCACCCATGTTCTTCACATTTCCCTTCTGATCATGCGATTCGAAATCCCCGTCATACCCAGCTAGCACGGCACACAGCTGACGCACATGGAGGAGCATCACATCCTCCATGCCCTTCAGAGCATTATCAGAAAAGGCCTGGCTAAGCACTCTCCTTTTGCGACCATGCATGGTTTTATCAATAGCGTTGTGCGTGTTATACACACCCTTGATGGCAGGGAAAGCATTGTAGAAATTGGCCTTCTGAAGGCGTTTCCCGTGCCCATAGATATCGTGTAATCCACGATCAGAGTTGACAGAGACGAAATTAGGCGCAGCTCGCACGTGGGTCCCGTACTGACTGTGCAGCTTATGTAGCCAGAGGTGACGGTCGCCCTTCAGGCCATGGTAGAGCTGTACCCAGGGTGTGATAGATGCGAGGAAGGGTCCATTGATACGGTGGAGCGGATGGAGGAAGCGATTGTAGAGGGTGTAAGCGATGGTCTGAAGTAAGTTAGGGTGATTGAGGGTATCAAGAGAACAGGACATGCGTACCGCTACTGCTAATAGCCCTACCAAGCCTCCTACAACCCTCTGTAGAGAAAAGCACTCCAAGACAGATTCAACAAACATTTTGTGAGATGATCATGAAGGAATAAGCATGGATTTGGCTCAACACGTCACTTATCCTATCAAACTACCTTTATACTCCAGCTACCGCCGATACCCGCCCCCAACCGAAGCTCAAGGTCAATGATGACGGATCCGTACTACAAAACAGGCCGGCCTTTGCTCCAATCAAGAGTTGCGAATTTCTACTACGGATAGGGTTCTGTTAGCTCGGTTATAGGCGGTTGTTTTAGGATACGTTGGAGCGCCGTTGATTGGTTATGCTTAAATGTCAGTATCCGCGGGGAAGCTTCAACTCTGGTACTTTTGCGGGGAGGATCCTAGTGGGTTTCTGTTCTGCAGACAAAAGAAATGATCTTTTCAATCTGAGGCCTTGTAGTGAAATAGTGAGTGTTCATTGATAGTTACATAGGAATGCAGCATAGGCCGATGTATCGATTTCTATTTTCGGCAACTGCCGTCATTCACTAATTCGGTTATACAGTAGCATCCCCGATATTCCCCTCTATCGACTCCACTGGCTACACAGGTTTCTCCAGGTAAGAATGATAAGGCCACCGTTATTAGCCGATTTACAGTGGGTAATCAGATATCCGCTCCGAGGATGTCGCCCCTTTCAGGTCTGAGGAATGCACCAGACACAGTCAAAATGTCTTTTTTTTCGCAGAGGCTGTCCTGTAACACTTAGAGGAGTAATGAAGCCGGTGATAATCCCTATAAAGTATCTCCAGGGGCGGTCGGTTTAGGATTATAAAGTTGGCCCGAAATGGTATTTTCTGAGGGTCAAGCATTGGGACTTGCGGTTAAATCCATGTAAGACTATGTTTGAGTGGTGTACCCATGTATCCCTCCATCCAGAATCCACTGCTCATTGTCATCGTTGTCATCTTGCACACGTCTCCAAGTCTGTTTTCGTTCGGTTTGCTCCGCTGCTTCAGCTTGCTTTATCTCGGGGGCACGCCACACAGGTCGCCTGAGACCACCAGCCGCGAGAAGGGGGTTACGACTGAAAGCATGTTCTCCTCGCGAGCTTTCCTCCGCACCTCCTTCCTCAACAGGGTCAGGCTCACTAACCTCTGGGGTTGATTCTGCCGGTGCAGAATGATACACTCGGCGGACCTTGCCACCCTTTATATCAAGACTCATCACAGTCTTCTTCCTCTCCCACTCAGGACGAGCTTTCTCGTCTATCTCGCGCTGAATCCGCTGCTGCTTCTTGAGCGCCAGTGCTCGTTGTATGGGTGTCATCCACAAGGTTGAGGCGACATTGGGAGTCTCGAAATCTGCTGTTTCATCGACAACCTTGGTCCGGCGGGCATTTTGCGCTTGGAACTGAAGCAGCTTGTCCCGGTGTGCTTTCGCGACATCCAGTTTGCTTGGAGGTTCGGACCCGGAAGTAGGTCTAGGACCCCCGTCATGATGAACACCTTCATTGTGTACGCGCATCTTCTCTTGTCCACGCTCCGCACGCAGTTCCCGAATCATGCCTTGCACTTCCTCGGCGGAGAGAAGCGGTGTGCCGCAGAATGAGCACGGCTGTAGACCCTCAAGTGAGCAGATAATTTTTCCGCAGTTGAGGCAATTGGGTGCCGGTTCAAACACTGGATGTAGTGAGCCGTAGCAGGAGCATTTGCGTCTCTCTCCCAGACTAGGATTCGTCGATACCTCCAGCGCGGCGATAGCCGCGGTAAGGTCGGAGATGTCATTGGTTGTGAGAGCTGCATTTCCCTTGGAAGATGATCCCGCTCCTCCAGCGTGACGTGTTGACTTGCTCACTTTTGATCGCACATTTGGTAACATGTCCGAGATCGTAGGGCCACTCGCGGATGGTGGTGGCTTCGGGGATGATGCGGGTAAGGGGGAGGTAATGCGCGCTGAGGAGGACCCATGCGATGATGATGCAAGAGCGGGAGCAGCTGGTTTTCGAGAAGACATATAGTCTTCTTCATCGGCTTTCTTGTAGCCACCGGCTACATCGCCGTAGTTGTCGGGTCGACGTGGTGGGCCGGTAGTGTGCAGCGAAGCCTTCTTCTTGCCCTTCTTGGCTCCTCCACTTGGCCTTGATGCATCTCTGTTTTGTGTGGAGGGGTTCTGAGGGGGTCGTTGAGGTTCTCGGCGTGAATTAAACGAGGTGATGAATTCTAGGGCGGCTGGGGAGTCACCGAGGAGGTTTTTAAGATGATCGGCACATTCCTCCCTCGAGAGACTGAGGGCATAGTCGATAACCTGAGAAAGAGAGTCTGAATCCAGCGGGAGAAGCTGGGAAAGACGAGGAGCTGCCCATGCGGTAAGATCAGCCATTTTAGAAAATATTTAGGCGTTGGTGAATGACAGGTGAACTGCCCGTGGATCCCCGCATTTATTAAGCGCCCCGGGGCTACCCACCTAACTACATAGGCATCAAGTCTCCATGGAAAAACAATCAGTCTGTGTCTTAGAATAACCATACATCCAATGTCAGTGGACAGTTTGGTTCAAGTGACAGAATGGGATCAGTCTACAGCGTACATGTTAAGCTATATACCTCACGGACTTCTTGGAAATTAAAAAAATATTGATATTAGCACAAATCAGTTGCATATTTTTGCAGTGCCTCTGCCAGTTGTGCCTCATGTTGTCAAATAATGTACAAAGCCCACCCCCCTCGTCATCATTCATCTATGCAGAAGTATCCGAAGGAAAGGTCAAACCATGACCAGACCAAACCAGACCCAGAGACGCCATGGAACATAACCAGCCCATCAAAAACAAAAGTCAAACGCCGCGGACACCATGGTAGGAAAAAAAGGGTATGAAAAACAAATGGAAGTTCAGTCGGCGTTCTCGCTCTTGATGTCGTCGTCGTTGTCTTCAACTGTGAATGATTGTTTGAGCTTACTGGGACCGGGCTTTTTGCTGGAGCCCTTCTTGGGTCCATTCAGTTTCTTCTTCTTGGTGGGGCTGGGGCTTTCTTCGTCGTCGTCTGCGTAAGGGCGCTTGGGTGCTGATGAACCGGGACTATTCCCATTGCTAGCTCCCCCGTCTGTGGGAGTCTTATTGCGGCCGCCGGTGCGACCACCGCAGACGCAACGTTCAAGGTGTTGGGCAAGACGAGTCATGACGAAGTAGCGCGGACAGATGGGACACTTGGTGGTTGGAATTTCAGGAATGGTGCTGTCTCGGTCACCCTTCTTTTTCTTGGGGTTCGGCATGACTGCAAAAAGCTTGCCGTGGACGTCATGGCCGGGCAGATCAATCATGGGCACATTTGTACAGTACTCAACGTCGGGATCGGGAGGCGGCACAGAATTAGCCCCGGTGGTCGGATACATGAGTTTGGGGAGGCGGCAATCTGGGCACACATGCTCCTTCACGGTTCGCATGGGATTTCCTTTGAGGAAGACCTTTCCACGGCTGAAGATGGCTGCGTCCGTTTCCATGCGCATACCCGCAAGCTTCTTGGTGTCGAGAATAACTTCTCTCTTGGTATCGGTCGAGGTCTTGCTAGGTGCCTCCTCCGGCATGATTGCGTCTTCCTCCGCCTTCTGTCGAGCAAGAACCACAGCGGACCGCATGCGCGCCACCTTCTCTTCGCGGTGAACTTTGGCCACAAGGTCGTGGATGATATTCTGGAATGTTTCGTTCAGGATGTCGGTAGCCTAGAAAAGAAAGAAAAAATCATTAGGACCCGTACTGAATAAAATGAAGTTCGCTCAGGGCCATCATACCACTTTAGCGATCGTTCCGGCAGGATAGGTCGGCCTGCGACCACCGCTGCTGTTGGAGTCGGCCATTTTCAGATTGCGGCCGGAGATGGATGCGCCAAATATATCTCCAGACCTAATTGACCGACGGCGGTGTCTGCCCGCGACACAGGTAGTGAGTGCTCCGAACCGCTAGGTCCGAGGTTTAGTTCTCCATGTACTGGAAATCTATGCAGGGTTGACGCAATGGGTGCACGGTTGTATGGGGGAAGAAGAGAGAAGAAATCCAAAACATAGAAGCCGAAATAAAAGGAGGAAAGAAGACAATAGGGAGAGCTGAATTGTATAGCCTATTGTAAGGCCTATTGTCAGTGAGCTTCAATAATAGGACGTGGTATGGATTAATAGCCAGCAACAATAGGGGAAGGCAATGTGATCAATGCAGGTGTTCCATCGACGCATACAATGGAGAGCAGGCATCGAGAGCAAATAGGGCACTAACCTATTGAGGTGTCTATTTGTATGCGAATCAAATATCACTCGGGGCGATGAAGAGACGGATGAGGCTGGAGCAAGTTGTTCACTGGCTTATCTTATCGTATCTCCGCATTCGCTGCCCAGCCTTGGAGGTGCCTGCCCAGGTGGTTTGTTCTTTCACAAACGACCACTGAAGTCGCTTCAAAATGGCATACCAGCTATTTGCAAAGAGCCAGAAAAGGCCAGCGACTTCTTCGCCGTCGATATCTCCTCCTCCGACCAATCGACACCCCACGCGGCCTCCTATTCATCCCCCTCCAGTACAGCCGCCTCAATCAGCCGTCGCAAACACATCTGGCCCAAAACACTCAAAAGAAGAGACCTTTGTCCCATATCCTCATGATACTCCAGCTGGTGTAGCGACCCAACACCCCCATATAACTGTCGAGAAAGTCAGCACCGCGCATATTCCTTCTTTGACGCGGATCACGGGGTTACTCCTTCCCATCCGCTACCCAAACTCGTTCTACACAGCCATCATAACCGATCCAGTGATCGCCTCTCTTTCGCGGGTTGCTATTTACCATGATCACCCTGTTGCTGCAGCCCCAGGGTCCAGCGCATCTGCCGGGACGGACAAGGTGATCGGGGGCATTCGGTGTCGGCTAGAGCGGATCCGGCAGGCAGAGGACTCGATCAAAGAGGACAAAATACAAGGTCCGACAAATCTCTACATTCAGACTCTACATCTTCTCTCGCCATACCGGGGCCGTGGTGTGGCAGCGTCACTGTTGAATTCGCTTTTATTTGCCTCGTCACCGGACAGCAAGGACAAGGACTCATACCGGGTATCCAAGCTCGTCAGGCACTACAACATCTGCTCCGTTACAGCACATGTCCATGAGGCAAACGAAGAGGGGTTGAAATGGTATATTGCGCGCGGGTTTAGGATTGATGGTGATGTAGCCGATTACTATCGACGATTGAAGCCGTCGGGTGCGAAGATCGTACGACTAGATTTGAACTGGAATGAAGAAGATGAATCACCTGGTCTGACAGAAAGCAATTTCCCGACTACAGGTTCTCCCGGTGAGGTAGAAGATGAGGACTGGGAGAAGGTGGAGGCGGAGGATGGCGAAGAAGGTGACCATGGAATACAGCATTTGAACGAATCACTAGTCCTTGAAAATCAAGATGCGCCTTCGCGCAAGCGCAAGGCTGAATACGATAACCACAAGACTCAGCTCGAGTGAGATGGCTTCGCATGTGTGACTTTCTGTTATACCTCGGATACCCTTTGCATTTGTTTATATATCTGATTTAGAATAGTGTGTGATTATTTTCGATGCGTGCATGATAAATTTAGTTGAATTTCTGATGTGAAAGATGATCGTGACATACACTCCTACGTGCTGAAATTGAGTATGAAAGGAAATGGCCTAATATTCATTCATATAACTGCAACGCCATGGGTATCGAATTGACTAAAGACAGGAACGCTACATTAGATATTATAGTTCTCGGCATGCAAAAATAACTCATCTTTCGAGGAGTCCGTAATCACCTGCATCTGCAGTTTGGCTACCGTGTTGGCGACTTCAACTCGCATGCTCGGTGGACCGCAGACGAAAACACACGCACGGCGGCCAAAGGTTTTGGAAAACTCATTGACCATCTGAGTGATGTTCGGGCGGAAGTAATCAGTCCGCCAGTTATCACGTCCACGTGCGTGATAATAAGCAAACCGTGGTGCATGTGCTGGCGGTGGCACAGGTTGAGGCGCGCCGAGTCGGAAGTCGAAGTATGAGGTGCCATAACCATTTGATGCAGCGGGGCTGTGAAGGTTCATGGGAGGCTGATAGAATTGACGGGCATTGGACACATGGTTTGTCATATACGCATTGGGGAGAGCAGCGACACCGTCTTCATTCTCACGGCGCAATTCCTTTTCTATATCAGGGTTGCCGGCAGCTTCATCGCGTATATAAGCCGAGTTCCGCTTATCAATACCCTGAAGCATACCGTAGATCTTCTCCTGTATCACGTCCCGTCCAATTTGGTCGTCTTGCTTCACTCCGGTGAGGAAGAAATGACAGCTCACAATGTTAGAAGGTGCGTAGTCACGGCAGATTCGTAGTTCCTCTTGGAACCACGTCATCATCTCAGGACCCTTGAGCGCCCAAATGACTTTGACTGACTTGGTGATAGCCTTGCCATCTCGAATTTTCTTGATGAGGTCCAGCAGTTGGCTTGCAATGGCAGTAATACCACTTCCTCCGGCAAAGAAGATTACGTCGTCGAAAGCAGCCATCTCGCGCTGCATACCACCGTATGGCCCTTCTACAAATGCGCTGTATATTTTGTAGGGGCCATGTTCCAAGGCTTTCTGGAATGCCTCGCGTGTGAAACCCTGGAATGGCCGAAAAACCAGTATCATGTCACGATACTTTTCACCATACGCAGATGGGAAGTCGTCGCTGCAAAGAGAGGCAATTGTGAAAGGGTGGCTCTGGATCACGGAAATCCTCGGTAGTCGCAGGTAGACATACTGACCGGGCCTCCAACGCATCTTTGTGGGAATGGTGATTTTTATAGCATTTTGCGGAAGAAGGGTAATGGTTGCCTCTTCTCCAATCAAAAATGACGAACGCAAAGGGTGTGTCCAGTTCAAGTAGAACAGCCGGACAATATATGAGATGGCCCAAATGGCAAGGGTTGTGAAAAGGTAGGCCCATGATGACAGGTAGTTCCTCGTGTGCCAGAAGAGCATCGCCACAAAGATGTACGAGACGGGGATATGGAAAAAGACAAAAAGCTCATACATCCAATGGCGAAAGACTGGGAGAGAATGGATACACAACACAAGCAGAGGAACCAGCGCCGCGATTCCAGTCCCATATACATAGGCATGTGGTGGGATACCTTTGCTATAGTTGACCAAAGCGCCATCTTCCCAGATTGGAGTGATGTAAAACGGGACCATATGAACCAAACTGAGGAAGAGGCAGATATAGGCTGACCAGCGGTGCAGTCCATTCAATCGCTCGGGACCTAGGCCAGTCATCATGGTGATAAAGTTTGCCTTGGTGCTGAGCGCAACAATCCAGGGGATCATGGCTACTGCAAGCATGCCTGCCCGAATAGCGAGCGGCGGCGACCCCAGCGCAATTGACCAATAGTATAAGGGCTGTGGCACGAAACAGTATAAAGCAACGAAGATGAATGCAACCAAGACAATCGCCGTAACTGCCAAAGACGGCAAAACAAGCTCTATGTTCCCAACCCTCAGGACGGGAACTGGTCGGTAGAAGATCCATCGCATAAAAGCAATTGCCTTGTTCAAGGGAACTATTCTAGCAAGAATAGATTCGTGCCTCTTCGGTGGAGAGACTACGGTCGGTGATGGGAAGAAATGGGCATTGGAAGCATCAGTGCCTGCACTCGGGAGCTCGTACTCGTCCGGTACCGAGTCGTCGCGGAAGATCTCTGGTCGGTTTTCTTTATAGAGGGCAATCCGCATCTTGTCGCCCCATTTATGCCAGCATCGGACGAAAGTTGTGAGTATCAGTAGCACGACGGCGAAATAGACAAATCCTACTCCATATTTTGCTGACTTTGACCATGGATCTCGCTGCATCTCAGCCGCCTCGGCTGTAGTCGTCGATGCCGTGATCGCGACATTGATGCGCTTCGCAATAGTGCTCAGCATTATGAAATGCATTAGTCGGTACCGACAGTGATATTTTTCTGAAATTCCTTTAGTCAGATCTGTCGCAAAAAAACAGTCTTGCACGGAGTAACCTACCTTTAGGTATCACCCACACATAAGAGGCTTCCTCTCTTGTACTATAATCAAGTTGAGCTCATATCTTTACTAGAGCTATCAATATTGATTTCATCAAAGTCAAGCAACAGAATAGGAGGTCTCGAGGGAAATTTTGTCTCAAGTATGGAAAAGGGAAGCGGGGAGTCACACAAGCTTACACTCTCGGCTCAGTGATAGCCTAAGCCCAACAACGGAATATTGTGGCTGGTCAGACATTGACATAGGTGATTCCAGACCGATTCATAGAGCATAGGCGTCTCGCCAGAGTGATAGTGTTGCAGTGCTGAGGGACATGATGTGACGGTTTAGCGCTCTGAAGCCCAATCACAGGCGGCGATATTAGCAGCAGAGTGATTCGATGTGACTGAGCCGCATTAGCGCGGTGGGGAAGATGCAGAACACTCATTTTGTCATTCTCTCATTGATATTTTTGTCGAAAATACCCATCCAATATTATTCATCTATGATGCAGGTATAGCTTGCAGGTATAGTTCATAATCTCCGGCTGGTTATGCCGGTTATTAGCCGAAACTATGGAAGTCGCCGCATAGAAACTATGTTGTATGTATTAATAGGTTCTGTCTGGGCTCAGTGTCTGTGACCCCATGAAGTACTATAGCGCGAAGAGGTCGAAGATGCTGTCTATGCGGACTCGGAGTACATGTAGGGTTTAGTAGCCGAAGCGAATAGCAACCGGTCGTAAGCTATAGTTTCCTTGACGCTGAAATCAGTGGTATATTGACGAATTGCAGGAATTCAAACCTTTATCTACATGTAAAACCAGAGGATTCGACATTTCAACCTTTTCAAGGGCGTCATTTCTGACATTGGAGCTGAGGCCCTTCGTGGGTCCCATCCTGTGGTATACAGCAGATTACCGTCGTGTGATATCCAACCTTGAATATCAGATACCTATTATCTAGAAATTAGTCATTGTTCTCTTCTAATATGAAGTCCTTTGCTGGTTCCTCAGTGACCCCCGCGAAACTCTTGGCAGATAAACAGTTGGTGCCTGGGGCAGCAGTGACAGCTTCGACCGCCTTCGATAGGAAATTATTCTGCCATCTCATGCTTGTCGGCTTTTTCTGCATTTCGATCATTTCCATATCAGTCTCTGACAAAAGTAGAGACGCTCTATTCAGTCATGGCATCCTCCACTACTACCAGTAATCTGACACCTCCATCATTAACCCTCCCACCGTCTCAATTTGCTCGCCTCCAACCTCATGCCTACCTTCTCGCCCACCTCTCTCCTCCACCGGCGAGCAATCAGCCCTCAATCCGCGCGAACGGTCGTGCCGTCTCACAATTCCGTGTCACATCCGCGAATGCCGGCTCTCTAACTCACACAAACGGCAGCGCAGTCGTACGAATTGGCGACACAGCCGCTGTCTGCGGCGTTCGCGCAGAGATCCTACACACCAAGGACATCGCTTCCTGGAGCGTATTGCAGGCCTCATCAGAGCAAAATCTCGACAATTCAGATAATTTGGGAGTCTCCGAGTCCCAGGGTGAGGAAGATCGAGGTCATATTGAAGATCTCAACCTACTCGTTCCCAACCTTTCCCTCAGCACTGGCTGCGCGCCAGGCTTTACACCCGGTGCACCACCCTCTGCGCTGGCTCAGTCACTCTCTCACCAACTTCTTTCCCTTCTGCACACCACACGCCTCGTTCGAGCAGAAGACTTGCGCATCTGGTATCAGCCGCCAAATTTGGCCTCAGAAGAATTCGGCAATGCGGGCGAGGGGATGGACGTGGATACAGAACAGAGCGGGGACCCCGAGCGGGAGATCAAGGCATTCTGGGTGCTCTACATCGATGTCATGATCATTTCTCTAGCTGGAAACCCATTCGACGCGGCCTGGGCCTCTGTTTTGGCTGCGCTTCGGGACACGAAGCTTCCCAAGGCTTGGTGGGATGCCGATAACGAGACGGTCCTTTGCTCGGACGATGTCGCCGATGCGCGCAAGTTGTCTCTGCGTGGTTTGCCTGTTGCCAGCTCGTTCTGTTCGTTCGAGGGCGATGCCGCTGCTGGTTGGAGGGCAATTGTCATTCCCGATGCTGAGGAGCAGAAGCAGAAGAAGAGCGCACAGCGAAGGTGGATTCTTGCGGACCCGGATGGATACGAGGAGGGTTTGAGTCAAGAGCGGGCTTCTATCGTTGTTGATAAAGACAATGGGAAAACGGTCATTGTGAAGATGGAGAAGCATGGTGGTTGGACTGTGGACAGTGATGATCTGCGCCAGCTTGTAGATGTTTCTGCTCGGAGATGGGATGAGATGAAGCGAATACTAGATCAGTGCTGATCGATTTGATATGCCATACAAATGAATGATACCACTACAAGTATTTCTTGCCATTTTGTTTTGTTTTTTTTTTTTTTAAGGGAGCTGTGCATCGGACTAGATGGAAACGGTGGTTGTCATGTTAATAATATACAAAATATTGAATTGATCGCATCGCTAATTTGCTGATTTCTTATTCATCATGCTGCGTCGTCTTCTCTTCAACGGCGGTTCGTTGTCCCCGTTGGCATCCCTGGAAACAGACACCTCCCCATCCTCCTCCTCTGTGGAAGTTGTCGGCAAATTAGCCTGTATTTCACGTTTAGACTTTCCAGGGATTGATACGGAGAAGGAGATCAGGTCCGCGCTGTCACGGTCCTTCTTGGGCTTCTTCGTCTTGGCATCACGCCCGCCTTCTTCCGATGATTTCGTTTTAGATTTTGAGTCATCAATTTTCTCTTCTTCTTTCTTAGCCCGCGTTGCATTCTCGTCTTTTGATGCACGCAAGTAGTCACCAGAGAGTATGCGCATAAAGAGGCTCTTTTCTTGAGAAGAAGGCTTGTCCTCGGCTTCAATTTCCTTCTTTTCCTCTTCACTTTCCACCTCCTCAGCATCAGAGAAGTTCCACATTGTGTCAATCTCACCTCGAATAAACGCAGTACCCCAGAGCGATATCAAAACACCCGGTACCAAATAGAGAAGAGCTGGCTGGGCATGATTCGTATATTGCATGGCAAGGAGAGTGGTGACCATTCCAACAACATACCCGGCTATACTAGCTTTGAAGTAGACCTTTGGGAAACGCCGCGCATCGTAGTAAGGAGGCTGAAGTTCCGGTTGGAGTGGCTTGACTGATGGCGCCCAGAACCGCTCTCCCCAAGCGCCTATTGCTGACTGATACTCAGGCTTGACAGTTGCCTGGCCTGACCCTTCAAGACGTGCCATTTGTGCGCCTTTCCGCTGGTAATAAAGAAATAGATCGAAGCGTAGTGACAGCCCAATCATCATTCCCGGAATGACAATGTCACCCAGTCCAAGCATGGCCAATGGTACGGAGCCAGGAGCATCACGAGAGTTCGGCGGCCGAGGAAACAGGAGCTTGATAGGTACATCCAACTTGGTTGCAACAGTGACCATCAACGGTGTGAAGAAGACAAAGTAGATATCATAGAAAAATAAGGATCCCATAATGAGTGTTCCTGTCCAGAACGTGGAGGGAGACATAAATTGCAAGGTGCCATAGCAGAAGCAGAAACCGAGGAAGTTGGTCAACCACCATGGGTTCGCCACGAATGCGAAGTATCCTACCGCAGACAATGCAAGGATTCCGCTGACGATATCAAGGAGACCAACGAGGCATCTAAAATCAAATAAGCCACGTATATGACCTCGCACCTTGAGACGCTGGTAAGACACATTTCGGCACTTCCAAAGCTGTCCTAGTAGCATATTTGGGAGCGGCACGCAACCCAAAATCCCAGGAAGAGGTGAATTCCGGGTAGAGTGTAAGTTGGCTGGATGGTCCTCAGATGCCACGAAAAGGTGTTCGGACTGTTTCGCTTTCCACAATTGTCCACCTTGGCGATAATACCTAGGAAACACAAATGAACGAATCATCAATAGCACATCCTTCAGGAATGCAAAAGCAAAGAAGAGTCCCATTTGAGAGAAGTAGAAACTAAGGATCTTGTTCAAGATGGCTGGATCTTCCAGCCATTTGATCACCAAGTATAAACCACCCAGGGTGAGTCCCGCAGTCAACGGGAATACCAGGGCATCTGACGGCTCAAGCCCTTCCATCTTCTGCAATGGGCCATGTCCCTCTTCATCATCCGTGTCATTTTCATCTTTATCCTTGTCGCTTTGCTTCTTCGGGGGTTTAGCGGCGGACGAAGGTCTTGTCAAAGATGCATGTGCGCCGATCCAAATTGGGAAAAGAGCGGAAACAAGTAGGTGTCCGTAAGTTGGCAGAAGTGGTCTCAGACGGTCGAAGTGATAGAGGGCTTGTCCAAGAAGTTCGGCGACAGGGCTGACGTCGGCCATGGTGGACAGGAAATTGTAGACTATCAGCACGGGAAAATGATAGTGTATTGAAGTCAAGAAACAAAGACAGAATAAATCAGACCATAATGCCCACGAAGTGTAGGAGATTCTTTGAGGTTGGTTACCAGCGCTTAGTGACCACGCGCAATTTAATTCACCGCTTTCTGCTCAACAACATACCCCATTTTGTAGATTCAATTATCCCCATGTTTTTCCTCATATATCATGGCTATTCCCACGATTGTGCTATTTCCCAATCCAATGTTACATACATGTCGGAGCTCTAGAGACGAAGATGCAGAACGAGCTCAATGGACAGCTGACAAAAAAAAAGCATATGATTGATCAACATTGGAAAAACATCCATGTTTTTCCCTCTTTTGCCGGCTGCCCAATTCACTGAGAAGATTCCCTGGAATGACATGGTCGAAAGGTAGCAGACACACCCGTGCACAGCGTCATCCTGGAATTTATCCAGAATGTCGAGCAGTACGCAAGAAACACATATCGTGAGGGCGCCCGGTCCCTAGCCAAGGTGCATCAGGCCCTCGGCAAAATCATCAAGGACACCCATCGGCTTAGTGAAAGAATCGAATCTCAAACACAATCTATCGAGTCATCAATCTCAACATCGAACGCTTCGATCTACCGGGCTATTTGCCGCTACCGCTGCGAGGGCTGAAATTTTAGGTGGATTAAGGCGCTTGACTCGGATTTATGATGCTATTGAAATGAAATATAGCTCTATAGATTCTACATCTCTCTATATTCTATTATGGCCTGTATGACTCTCCCCTTTCACTAACTTTGACAAGTGTAAATTGTAGTGTGGATTATTGAATCTATAGATAAGGCGGTACTGGTTTTCTGCCAGGCAAATTGGGGTCGCTACTCTTATTCGTATCTTTGGTGGTCCCGCTTCTCGCAAACTCTCAGCTCTGTTCCTCAGCTCTCTTATTTACGATTCCACGCTATATCCTCATTATGACAACTGAGGTGGCTTTTGACACGTCTATGGTAACTTGCGCCTCGTTGTTATCTCAATTGCTTGCTAACCGACAGTAGGGGTCATTCTCCGTGGAACTCTACAATACACATGCGCCCAAGGTATGAGCTCCTTCGTGAAGCTCCTAGATAACCCTCATTAATGTCTTTCTCTTCAGACATGCAAGAACTTTGCAACTCTCGCTGAACGTGGCTACTACAACAATGTCATCTTCCATCGCGTCATTCCTGACTTCATGGTCCAAACTGGCGATCCTACTGGCACCGGTCGAGGAGGTAGCTCCATCTACGGCGAGAAATTTGAGGATGAGATTCGCGGAGACCTGAAACACACCGGCGCTGGAATTCTGAGCATGGCGAACAGTGGACCGAACACCAATGGTAGTCAGTTCTTTATCACTCTTGCGCCGACACCCTGGCTGGACGGGAAACACACGATATTCGGCCGAGTGAAAAATGGCATGAGAGTGATCCAGCGTATGGGACTGGTCAAGACCGGTGCGGAGGACAAGCCAGTGGACGAGCTAAAGATCATCCGGGCTCGTGTAGTTGAAGCAGGCACACAAGAGTGAACGTCGTGCGATGCAGCTTATTCCATCGGATTACGATGAAGAGTCATGCACATCAAGTATCTTCTCCTGGGAAAAGTGTTGCCCGCGGTGCGGTTGCAGGCACAACCATCGGCGCGCCCGGCCCAAGTCATGCCAGAGCAGCATTGTCTTGTTGTCTCGGGGTGCTCTATTCAGCCGCCTGGACTCTACAAACTACAATATCAGAGTTGCACAGCAAGGTACCACTCTAATAATGGGATTATGGATGTATCACTACAAAACGAACCGCTTCCATCAGATGTCTCCATCAAGAGCAGCAGATACAGAGTGACAGGGAATCTTATCTACCACTCCCAAACGAAGTCCAGTGAAGGACTACGTCAATGAAGACCAGGCTACCATAGTATAGTAACCCGTTCTGTGCAGAACACCGGGAGTGGTATGGGAGGAGAAAAGTGTTCCGCCGAAATTTCAGTTCATATAGCGGAGTAGCCTAACCTCTTTGGGAACCGCTGAGTAATCTATTGTCTTAGTTAATCATAATTTTCCGCCTGAGGCAGATAGGCTATTTAGTTCAGTTGTCTCTTTATCAAAGTAAGCCAGCGTAAACATCATCTCCTGGTGTTGGTAACTACCCATAAGATAGAGCAAAATTGAGAGCAAAGATAAACTCCCACATCCGTGTGGGCAGCTCGCTTACATCAATAGAAGTTGTTGCGACGATGATCATTCATTCTTCATCTTCCCCTTCTTGATCAAGGAGATAGAAGATAGCTCTGCTCACTGCCGCAGTAATAACCGCTAGGTCCTCATCTTCATATTTTCATTGCAACGACTGACCGTGCTCGTCCACTCTGCGAAAGCGAACGAACATCTGGTCACAATTATCACCCATGAGACGTTCTCTTGACCAGCTCAACCGTTTATATTCCTTCAATGGCCGGGCTTTCTTGGGGTACGCGAGACTGCTTAAATGATCCATATGCCATCCAATCTCTCAGCTGGTGAAGTGATTCTAGTATGTTGTAGAATTGCTCTTGTTCCTGTACACCTGGAGTATATATAATATTTCTATATGCAACCTAGATTATCTCCCCGGTAAAGAAACAGAGAAAATCCAGTGTAAGAGATATCTAAATCATATAATTTCTGTACTTTTCATGTCACTGATGACAAGCCGAGTTCATTCAACTACTCCCTACCTGTTTTCTTTATAAAATGTTCTTTGACGTCGATATTAATTCTATGGTGTCCAAGTGGGGACCATGTTGTAGGTGACCGCCTTCGCGCGCACTTCCCGCGTTTTTCTCCTCCAATTTTTTTCTTCTCTTCTTCTTTCCCCCTCCCCAAAACCCAAGTTTGTGGGATCTCAACTGCCCGAGCTTATGGGAAGACCGAGAATGTTTCAGTTATATTAAATACTCATCCTCCAATTCTCAACCTCATGAGAGCTTGAGCTGCCGAATTGGCTGTGATACTCAAACTTACCTGCAGCTAGAGCTTCCTGATCTTCATACCATGGAAACTTTGTCAGACACGACTTGGGATGTGATCATTCTTGGGACTGGGATTTACCAGTCACTTCTGGCACTGTGAGTGACTATTCTAGGGTGGCGGTGAGTTGAGCACTCACACTCCCAAGGGCCCTCTCACGATCTGGAAAGAAGGTTCTTCACTTGGACTCAAACCAGTACTATGGTGGTTCAGATGCAGCCTTCAGTCTTGATGAGGCCCAGCAGTGGGCAGAGAAAGTCAATCAAGGTGAGTTCCCTTTTCATGGCTGTTTCGCTCATGGCTAATATTATGTTGCTAAATAGACACACATATATCACCGTTCAAAGATGCCTCAATCTTCAAACATGATGCATCCCCTTCGTCCGATGATACAAGCGTTTCTCCCAAACTTGCATCCAGTCGTGCTTACACTTTGTCCCTGTCCCCGTATTTCCTGTATGCCCGTTCTCAACTAATGTCAGCGCTCGTATCCTCAAAGGTATTTCGGCAGCTGGAGTTTATGGCTGTTGGAAGCTGGTGGATTTACGCACCTGAACAGCCAAAATCTGAAAATGACGAGCTCAGTGCGGAAAAGATTTTCTATCGCGTACCTGGCAACCGGGAGGATGTGTTTGCTGCAAATCATATCAGCATGAAGTCTAAGAGAACCCTCATGCGATTATTGCGTCATATCACGAAACCCAATGAGGATGACGCTTCAAATGAAGATGATGATATGTCAATGTCCTTGAACGATTATCTAGCTTCTAAGTTCAGCGTCCCAGAGGAACTTCACAGTCCTCTGCTGTCGCTATCCCTGTCGCAACTTTCTCAGCATGATACTTCCGCCGGCTATGCTTTGCCCAGGATTCAACGACATCTGTCATCCATTGGCCATCTTGGACCTGGGTTTGGAGCTGTGATTCCTAAGTATGGCGGTGGAGCTGAAATATTGCAAGCTGCCTGTCGTGCATCCGCTGTGGGAGGCGGTGTCTATGCCCTGGACACGCAGGTTAATGATTGCTTATGGCGCACAGGCTCTGAACATTCTGAGTGTCGTTTTCTATTGGAACTGGCCAATGTAGGGTCTGTTCAGGCGAAATACTTATTTACCTCTATGTCGGATGCCTACTCTAAAGAGAAGTCAACACCCGTGGTCGAGGTCGCCCGTTCGATCAGCGTTGTGTCGGCTACTTTCCCGTCTCTTTTCCCTTTGGCAGTGGAAGGTGCTCCTGTGCCCGCAAATGCAGTCCTCATGTTTCCAGGGGATACGTTGGGCAGCCCAAAATACCCACCGGTATATCTCCAGGTTCATTCGAGCGACACTGGCGAGTGTCCACAGCAGCAGAGTAAGTCGTTCCCTATGCAGTCTAGCATGATGTCCCCTCTCGCCCCGCTCGTATGATGATTTTTTTCAAAAACTTATCTACATTGCCTGAACTTGCTATGTTGAAAACCTTTTCACCTGATCACGAGCACTCTCCAAATTTGTTTCTTCAGCAATATCGTCGTTCATATGGCTAATTGCATGTCGCAGGTGTTATCTATTGCAGCGTGGCACTACCTGGGCCGGAAGGTCAAGCTCTTATCGAGTCTGCTGTGGATAGACTAATTCGGGCAGAAGGTATCCCGGCAAACGTGCTGTGGTCCTTGCGATATACCCATAGCGGCTGTCTCAGCAATGGTGTGCCCCGGCATCTCACTGTCGAGGATGGAGTTCCTGACTGCTACCGTTTCCCTCTGTCGAGCCTCGACTTGGCATTCGAAGATGACACCCTCGACCTTGTAAAAGAGGCTTGGAAGATAGTCGTAGGAGACGAAGTTGATGATGCCGATTTCATGATGTTTGACGATCGCGATGGCACTTCTGACCAATGACTCGTAGCATAGCATTCTTTTTGATCATCCATTTACCCATATTTCCCTACAGAAATAGTTGATGAGGTGGCTCTATGCTCCTCTCTAGACAGGATCGTTATATAAAGTATCTAATGCTCTAAAAATCATCTTCTACAAAGCTTATTGATTTACTGCCCAACAATCCCACACGGTGTTGGTAAAATCCGTGTTATTAATATCGGCGCCAACCGCAAACCAGTTGAGAACGCCCCATACGTCATGTCATGTTAACCTGATTATTGATATAGATCTTCCCAGTATCTACTGTTTTCTTAAAGGTAGATACTAACTACTCTTTGCTGGAAAAAGCTGATCATCATTTCTGCTCTTTCTATCCTAAACTCTCATTGATCGCAGACATATACCTACTAGCCCTCACAATGTCACTCGATAATGTGACCGGCCAGCTTCCTGTCGACAAGGCCCAATCAACAACAAGCGGAGTGGTCAAGAAAAGCACACCAAAAAAACTCAACCGAACGACAAAGGACCTGACCGACCCTGTCCTTCCGGGTCAATTTCCTTCGGACGATGCTCCCCAAAAAGGCGAGGAAATCGACAATGATCTCTCGTTTTCATCGATATGGTCCACCATAACAACATGGTTCTCTGCGCTATTCCCTCGCGCCTTTGATTATCTCGAGTCCTACATACAGGGACTGGTCGCCTGGCTCCTCCCTCCACCCCGCCAAGCTGCGATGTATGAAGCTGCACTGAAGCGCCCTGCCGCAACAACCTTAATCGTTTGCCAAATGATCTGCTGTGGAGTTCCTCTACTGGTGTTCTTGGCTGGCGTGTTTGTTTTTGCTGCGGTGTCGATATTGCTCTGGGCTCTTCTGTCCTTGCTCATTCTTGGTCCGGTGTTGTTGGTCACCAGCATGATGGGCATGTCTCTGTGGGGCTGGGGTTGGATCCTCTATGGATTGGTCAAATGGTTTGATCAGCGGTTCTTGGGCGGCATCATTTCACGCTTCTGGCTTTCTCATATACCATCGGAGTCAGCCGATGAAGAGGGTCAGCCCAAGGAGGAGGAGGAGAAGAAGGACGAGTAATGTTTAAATATCTCTCGAAGTTGAGAGGACATGTGATTCTGTATAGTACATGCGTTCTGAATCATATAGGGCATAAAATTGACATTGAAATTGAACACTGGAGGGCACGACGACATCTTATTCACATAAACGCTCAAACTACCCAAAGAGACACAAATGGTACCCCGATGAAATCCTCAGGCATCGTATATGTGATGTTGTAAAACACGAATTCGTTGACAGAGTGATCAGTATTGTAAGTGATCGTATAATTATGTTGCGCGTTTGTAGAGACCTTGATGTTCAAACCAGGTAGACCTTCTAGTCCAGTCACATTGAACACGTTGTTGACTGTGAGGCCACTGAACAAGAAGTTGAAAGAAACAGGACCGTGTGTAGATGTTGCATTTGGATATGAGATGTTCAAAAACCGAGGGGCGGCCACAGCATGAATAGATGACTCTGTAACCCAATGTGAAATGCAGCCGATTTTATGATCGTCAATAGCCCACTGGATGACTGCAGGATTGAACTGACTGGGATTGATACTGGGACCTCCGACAACTGTCTCGGCAACGGTTTCTGCACCGATAGTCACGTTCTCGGACACCCAAGCAGTGATATTGCGAGGATAAGTATCAAAGGGCGGCGAGTAAGCCTGCGCGGTGTACATATGCTCGCCAGGGAATTCGAGCAAATTTGCCTTTGCCTTTGCAGGTAGCGATTTCACCATTTCAGGCATTGACAGGGCGAATAGAGGGTAGAACGCCAAATCGTCTTGATGAAACATCCCCAGCTCCTGCTGAGGGACGGGGGCTTGTTCGCGGCCAATAACACCCCAAATCACAGCACCAGTAAGAGATGCATACTCCTTCATATCGTAGCCATATGAGCGATCCCAAGGGCCAGCAACATTCTTCAGATTTGCATTATAGAGCTGAGAGAGTTCATTCCAGCTGTATTTGAGCATCTCCGGTCCATACTTCTTCAGCAAGCTATCGCTTGTCCCATACTGGTTCCAGAGAGCCAGTGCCCACATGGCAACACCAGCGTAGGTCGGAGAATTAAATTCAGATAATGTGTGGTGCATACTCCAGAGGTCGTAGATTTCCTGTGCGAACTTCTCACCGGAGCTGGTTAAGTTTGCATCTCCGACTCGTGCACCAACCCAGTTTTGGAGAATGGTTCGCATCAACCAGGGATTGGAGTAACAAGGATAAGAATTGTCGCCATCAACTCCCCCGACACGATAGAGGTCACCCTTGGCTGCGATGTGCAGGGATTTTTCCACCTTGGAGACCGTCGCTGCTGGGAGGAGATGGCCGTAATCATTCAAGGCCACAATCCAGGCACATCCTACGAAATCGCGAATGTTTGGATCCCACTGACCATAATCATATTAGCAAAAAAGTGGATTTGACTAGACTTCATTAGCGTACCGAGCTGTATGGGCCATCATCGGGATATTCCAGTAACCCAGGCTCCGGTTCCGAAGGTGCTTGTTGATAATCCCCATACCACTGTTTAGACGGATCGACATATTGACCAGAGATGACGTTGTCGAAGATGCGGACGGCTTTTGCAACATCACCCGGTCCGTTTCTGGCTAGCAACTGAGGTGCATACCAGGCTGTGTGCCGACTATCATAGCGTCCAGGACCACTGGCCGAGGTGATCAAATAGCCGGCCTCGTTGTCCCAGTACTTGTCATTCCATTCAATAGCAGTATTGAACATTTCGACCGCGTGCGATGATGCACCAAACCTGGATGACCAGCTGTCTAGTGGAGCGGCAGAGACGATCTCGGTGTTAAAGACGGCATTGAATCCCAGAAGAAACAGTGATAGCTTCATGATGTGCTGCGATATGAAAATGGCAGGCAAAGAGTGACTTGCGAAAGAAGCTCAATTTCTCTCGTTCAACTTCCGCCTGTGCCCTTGCTGTATTTATAACATTCTCAATTTGGCTTTCGGCATATCTCGTTTTAGGTTGATTGCATTGCTACTACCGATACCTAGCATGTTAGTTTATGCCAGCGCAATCTAAACATTCAGACCCCGGTGATTTCGCCGTGATCTCCGAATATGCCGGTTAGCTTCCTATGCTATTCAGAGAACAATCCAAGTATTCTCGTCACTTACACCAGTGTCGCCCTTATCTTTAGCGATCGTCATCCGGTAATTCTCCTGCATTGCCGATTTATACCCCTCACCGAATCTTTCAGAGCTTCCCCGCAAAAGAGATGGAGGCAAAAGATAATTCCACCTATGATCATATAAAAAGCCGCAGAAAAGATAAGACCAGCTCCATTTGCTACGCATATATAGTAAGTATAATTATTTGAGCCACTTACAACCGAAAGTAATAATCTGATCCTGTCGAGTCACAAACAATACAGAGAGCGCGAGAATCCCAACGGCAAAGGCCCACTTTGAGCGAGCAGAAGTCGTATCATTGCCATACCGGTCAAACGGCGGGGTGACGGGCGCCATCATTTTGTGAGCCTTCTCAACCGAGTAGGGGGGATACCGCGCAGCGAGAAGCCCCTCCAACCATGAAGGTACGGCGTTGATATGCGTACGGAGATGAGAGAAAGTCAAGATACCGTGCGGACCATGATAGCGACCGTGGCCAGAGTTCCCAACACCACCGAATGGCACATCGCGAGCAGCTATATGTAGACCGCAGTCGTTGAAGGTCACGCCTCCGGACTGGGTTTCGTTCAAGATGCGAGCCTTTTCGGCATCTTGAGTAGTGAATGCGTAGATTGCGAGTGGATGCTCTCTCGCACGCGTCTGAGAGATAGCAGTATCGAAGTCTGCATCGACGATGGGGAGAATCGGGCCGAAAAGCTCCTCGGAGAGAAGGGAATCGCCGGGCTTAACTCTGGTGATGATCGTTGGTGCGAAGTACAGACTTTGACGATCCCGCTGGCCACCATAGACGATTTTTCCGGAGGTCTGCCGCAGTAGATTGTCAAGGCGGTCGAAGTTACGCTGATTGATGATGTGTGTGTACCACTCTGGATTGTTGGCTTTGCCTCCGAGGAACGTGTCAAAGTATCGAATCAAACCGGCGACAAGGCATTCTCGTACACTCGGATGGACTAGGACGTGGTTTACATTCAAGCAAACCTGTGTTCAGTTGAGATGAGTTAGTTGATGACTGGAAGGTACATAGTGTGAGCCTACCTGTCCAGCATTCAAGAATTTGGTAACGGCAATGTGTTTTGCGGCGAGATCGAGATTCGCCGATTCCGTGACAATCGCAGGACATTGACCGCCCAATTCCAGTGTGACGGGAGTCAGATGCTTTGCCGCTGCTGCATGGATGATTTTGGCAATATTGGGAGATCCAGTGTAGAAAATGTGGTCAAAGCGATGTTCAAGGATATATCCCATTTCTTGTGGACCAGCAGAAATACACCGGATCGCAGCTTGGTCCATGTATTGAGGAACAATTTCCATCAGCACATCTTGAGTGGCACTTGCTACGTCCGATGGTTTGAGAATGACGGCACACCCAGCAGCAATCGCAGCAGTCATTGGCTGCAGAAGCAGACTGACTGGGAAATTCCATGCGCCGATAATCAGAGTCACACCAAGAGGTTCCTTGCGGACAGTGGCTCTTCCTACGAAGTTGAGAGGATCGGATTTTCCCGGTCTTTCATCCTTCGTCCACTCATCCAGTTTTTCGAGAGTGCGTAGAATATCCGCTTGGATATTACCGCAGTCACCGGTGTAGGCTTCTTGGTAGTGTTTGTGCAGATCAATATAGAGAGCGTCGCAAATGCGCGTTTTATTGTCCTCAATCATCCACCAAGCCCGTTTCAATTGACGCCGCCTCCATTCCTTGCGCTTGGTGGTGCCGGATGCAAAAGTACCCTGTACAATTCTATACGCCTAGGAAATGTGAGGGGTGATATCACATAGTATATGGATGAGATTTACCTGATCGAACTCGGCCGTAGTGCTGAAACCCATGGTGAGCTTTGGAGATGATATGGAGAGGTGGGAGGAAGACGAAGTTATGGGGATATATCCGTGCACAGCTGTGTTGAATCTGACCTACTGAGGACCCTGGTCTAAGACTGCAGTTAAATTTATATGTCATGCATGTAAGTATGCACGATTCCGTTTCGTTAATTTAGATGACATTCTTGAGATCTTTATGGTCGCGAAATGAGTCTCGGGGTGAGACTTGTACGCTCCCCGAAGCCGAGGTACATTATTACTGCATTAGGAAATAGAATCGCCATTTCCTTTTCCTGGACGTCGAAGATGTCTATAGTGTACGGATTCTGCCAATCTGAAAACCTGGGAACTGGATATTCTCGCTGACGTCCGGTCTGGCCACGCTGATATGCAAAGTTGGGGTTCTATATAACTATGTAGTGTATAACTATCCAGTTTGGGCATATAAAGCCTCCAATAGCTGATTTTTATAGCATTTGCCATGTGTTCAATCATCTTAGCTATTAATCAGATACTTACAGCCTAGACGGAGACTCTAGGTTCCTTATCCAAAGCCCCTTCACTAGAGAACCCCCGAAAGATAAACCCCAAAGTGGGTATTCCAACGCAGCGAATAGAAATGAACAAAGATACGAATGCCAATAAATACTGAAAGACTTATCGCCTTGGCTCACATATAACAGGGGGGCTATTCCTCCACTCATGCGGGGTAGACGTTGAACAATGACTGCAATTTCGAGAGCGCGTACAGGTTGCTGGACATGTCGTGCGCGACGTATCAAATGTGACGGTAATTTCCCATCAACTCCTGCATCAACACAGTTCTAACTGAAATCTTGGTTAGAAACCCATCCGATTTGCCGTCGTTGCGCCCGTAACAATGCCCCATGCGGATACGGACTTCGTCTGGTCTGGCACGAGGAATCCTTAGCCCGAGGCATCTGTCATGGAAGAGCAGGGGTATGGTCCAAGCGAAAAGATGTTCGAAAGAGGGAACTGGAACAAGTGGACGATAGATTATCGCCGCGGACGGAGCATACGGCCGATCGGACGTGGATGTTTCTGAACACGACAATGATCGATCTCCAGATCCATTTTGATGGTACCCAGCCTAATTACAAAGGGACAAAGCCAATTTCTCAACCAAGCCCGTTGTCGCCTTGGCTGAATACCATATCTCCTGGCCAGCGATCAGATTGCGATCCTGTGCTTATGTCTTATTTCGAACACATCATCTGCAGCAGCTCAACTCTCGTCGATAGCGCAAGTTATAATCCATATCGATATCTCATACTCCCGATGGCCCTGCAGTCTGAGGGACTATATCACGCCGCTCTAGCTATCTCCGCCAATACCCTCAAGTTGTCAGATCAGCGATATCGGCTTCCGGCATTGGAGCATCATCATCGGGCACTAAATCACCTGCGCGGTCTACTGAATCAAGACAACTGGGCAGAAAATGAGCTAGATGAAATGCTGGGGCTGGTCTTGATGTTATGCTGGTTTGATGTAAGATTATTCCTTGCTTTCACTGTGAGAATCTCCTAATCCCTTTGCAGATATCGGACAGCAGTCGCCCTTCATGGGTCACCCACCTCAACGGATTCCAAAATTTAATGCGAACACGAAAAGAACGCCCCGGTCGCTCATGCCACAGCCAAGAATTGGCGAGTTTCTTCAATCGTTATTTCGTCTTCCACTTAGTTCTAGCCCGCACCGCCTTTCGGCTCACCCCTCCCTCATCCCATATATCGCCTCTCTTGCCGGACAGTATACTGGAAAAATCAGACATCATCGATCCGTACATGGGATTGAGCCCTGCTCTCTTATTGATGATTGATCAAGTAGCCGAACTAGCGTGGTCTCGGGAGGATGGCAACATAAAAATCAACCGTAAAGATGTTCATCAACTCAAGACGGACCTCGATAGTCTTCAACAAAGAATACCCACAGAACATATCGATCCGAACATGGAGTGTGCGGCAATTGCAGAGGCAAACAGGCTCGGCGCCCTTCTTCTCCTGCACGAAATCTGTTCGACCAAAGCCCCGATTAATCGCTCCGGTATTCCGACATTGGAATCTGAAGAGAAGAATGTTTATGTTGAACGGATATTGACCTTGATGTTGGAAAAGAAGGGCAATATGATGCGAACTGCAGCTACGCCTTTATGGCCTCTCTTCTTGGCAGGGTGCTGTGCTTGCAGGGAAGAAGAGAGGGTTATTGTGTTGCAATTGTTTAGAGAGCTGGAGGGTATTCGTCGATTTGGGGTATGTATAATCTTCTGTCTCCCTCTTAGTTGGCTAACTAACATCTCACTTTTCCCCAGAACATCACCCCTGCGATTGAAGTTGTCGAAATGGTCTGGCGCCAGCGGGATCTGTCGGTGCAAGATGAAAGAAAACTCCAGAAGAAGCTCAATGCACAGCGACAGAATGATCCCTTGCAAGAGACCCGGTTTGCGTGGGAGCATGCTATGGTCATGCTGGGTGGGTGGAAGCTCAGCTTGACTTGAGCTTCTCTGGTAATGAAGGGGGTTTTAATTATGTTATCTTGTATATATTAATCTAGGCAGATGGTCTTATATAGCCCGCAGTCAAACTGTGTTTAATTGTTCGACTTCCTCTACCTTGCACCTCTCATCTAGACAAATCATAGTTTAGAAGCATGGCTTCTTTCATGTGTATGTCTACCCTTCCACCCTGTAAGGTCGCTCAACTCCATTTCTGGATCCAAGTGCGCGAGGTTCTTCGCAGTGCTCTTTTGTCCAGCCCTCCATTTCCATTGACGCACGATCTCTGGGTCAAGAGTTCCCTCGAGCAAATCCGCGACATATTTCCCAATGACAGGAAGGAACTTGAACCCATGTGCTGAGCCGCCGGTTGCCAGAAAGAGACTTTTGTGCGTAGGATGAGGCGTGACAAGGAAATGCCGATCAGCTGTATCAGCATCCCAGCAAAGCCGTGTATAGCAAAAGGGTCTGTCTGCAAGCTCGGGAAACACGCGCCGTAAATTCCGGCGCATCTGAGCTTCGATCTCGAGAGGGAGGCCATCGGTGGGTGCCTGGACGAACGTGTGTGGGACAGAAGTGGTGATACCAGACTTGGTGGTTTGCACGTTGGTGATGAATTGACTATGAGCCATCTTGAATATCCCATCTTCACGAGGTGGGAAGAAGTAGCCCAGCTCGAGGTTATCCATAATGGGCATCGAGGCATAGTGTTTTGTTTCCGAAGGGGTGAGCTGGATATGAGCGACACTGTGTCCCTTGGCAGTCAACTGGTCCTTCACGTCTAGCAGTGAAGGTGTCCACGCGCCTGCGGCCAGGATGACCACATCCGCCTCATGTCTCGTGCCATCTGCAGTGATGACTCCCTTGCACTCGCCCGTCATATCATCCAATATCAACTCTTGGACACTCCCCTTCTTCCCCGAAATATATTCCACCCCCTTCTTCTGGGCAGCGTCTGCCATCCGCTCGATAGCTGCACCAGAAGCTGCCCACCCGGCTGTTGGGTTCCACACATTGATATTCCACCCGTCCAGCTTGCCCGTGACGACAGACCAGCGAGCACGGATCTGGTCCGGCGTGAGCTTCTCAAGACCTTGTACTCCAAGCTTCTTGCAAGTCTCAATCGAACCCTCAACAAAGGGCCGGGACAGGTTCGCCGCGCTCAGGATCCACCCGGGGACATGGTAGAGCCCACGAAACAGCGGCCAAGACCGCCACGCTTCAATAGACTCAATCCCAAGACGTGCATATAGCGGTTCGTTGTAATCGCTGCGGATGACCTTACTGATATCGGTGGAGGCTGCTTCGCAGGAGGGGATCGCGTATGGGTCGAGGACGCGGATGGAAGTGTAGCCGCGCTGTGAAAGGTGGTATGCGGTCGAGACGCCGAAGCAGCCGGCACCGACGATGAGGATTCGCGTGTCTTTTTCCATCATGCGAGCTGGGTTGTTGTCGTGACTTGGTTGGACTTCTCAAACTTTGAGGGTGGCGCCGCCATATTTATTGAGGCATTTGCCTTCTTTCGGAGGATCTGATTTCGCTACCAGCTTCCTCATGAACAATCATACGTATCGTGAAGGTGTTGTCGTAATGCGGGGAGATAATCGACTGCTTCGTTCCGACCTTCCGATAAAGGTCTCACAGCTCGGAGATACTCGGAGAATCTCCGAGTGGATGCTCGTTTCGACCTGCATTCTTTTACCCCGGCATTTCCCCCAAAGATTGCCCAGGTGCTTAATCTTATTTGTTTCCTGGATGGACGATTAGATTATTCAGAAATGAACAACCTGCCAAGGAAGTATGCCAAAGATAACATTCTCTCGGGCGACAATAAAATGGTTGGCTGATATTGCAGAAAATTGGCTAATCGTACAAAGTGTCCACTACTAAGAGCTAAATCATTCGTGACAAACAACTTCTTACTTAGATATGTGAAGAGCTTATAGATACAGGTATCACACGTAGTAACCTATAGATAGATACTACAAGACAATAATGACTGTGTTGTATGGATGTCTATAACAGTCTAAATATCGATCTTAATCATAGAATGTCCTCTAGAAGTCTAGAAGAGATAAACAATCTTGGCTTATTTCAGATGATATGAGAAAACACCGACTAATTCTAGTTCAAAGGGTATGGCATATATCAGAATCGCCAATCATTCCATTGCGTACATTTGCCACTATATCCATATCCTTATCAACAGTAACCCACATCTCCACACACATTCCAAGGTTCACTATCCTAATAAGTATACCGGAAAGACCGTTTTTCTTTATCGGTTAGATCCGAGAATGCAGCTTCGGATGTCTCCACATTTGACTCAGCTTCCTTGTCACGGCGGTAGTTTTCCCATCGGCAAAGAACCCCATAGGAAACAATGGCAGCTATAGCCACAACAAGACAGCCCAGAAGACCCTCATATCCTCGAGAGTACGATGGTGCATCATCGGCGCGGAAACACTGGGGACCAATGATGTTGCCAATACAATATGCCAAGAAGAAGATAGCGTTCATAGTCAACTTTTTGCTATGGCCGCTGGTATTGGCCATTGGAAGTGAAGTCGACAGCACGTACGGCGCCCAGTAGGTGTAGAAGACATAGTATGCCGCCAAAAGACCATGCTGGTTCTCACGTGGCAGCTTCCACATCAGAATAGCGCAGACCATGGGGACCAGGTTGGCCACGGCGATAATGTTGCAACGGGAGTTGGGCAAACTCGCAGCTAGGAAGCCCAGCATGATCTGCCACACTGTTGCAAGCACACCAGTGGGAATACCAAGGACGGTAGTAATCAACGGAGAATATCCCAGACCCTTCACAATAATAGCCGAGAAAGTCACCAGGCCACCATTGGGGATGTTCTGGGCCAGGGAAAACAGCGCCAGAAGCCAAGTCTTGGGGTCAAGTAAACACTCGCGCACTTGGTACCACTTGATGGTTTTGTCTTCTATGCCGGTATTGTTGTCTTTGACGCGCTCGAGGCAGACGAATTTCTCGCGGTCCGAGAAATACCAGCATTGGACGGGCGAATCGGGCAAGAATATGTACAGAACGACGGTCCAGAGGAGAGAGAATCCGCCTAGAACGAGGAAGAGCAATCTCCAGGGCCCTACCGACGTGTTCGTTTGGCCGATACCGTAGCTGATCAAGCCCGAGAAGACGGAGGAGAGCTGATTGAACCAGAATGCGACACGAAGAGGCTGCTCGCTTGTCTTCCACCACATGACAGTCAAAATGCTGGAGACTGGGAACACGGCGGCTTCCGTCATGCCCATCAAGAAGCGCACGGTGGCTAGGCCCCCAAAGTTCTGCGTGGCCGCAGTACAAAACAGCAAAATTGCCCAGCCCAAGACCATGCCCACATATAGTTTAGCCACAGGAAGCCGCTGAATGAGTAACGCAGTAGGGTACTCAAAGGCGAGGTATCCAAAGTAGAAGATTGAGCCTACCCAAGAGTACTGATCGCCAGTCAAGTGGGTGTCTGTCTTCATGCCGTAGATGGCCGCATTTGAGATGATGACCTTATCAATAGCGGCGAGAACCACTGTCACCATGATCAAGGGGATGAGGATCAGATCAATTTTCCAAAGCACACGGCGCGCTTCAGCCTCGGTGACAGGTTCCACCGCGATGGCAGGGTCCAGGCGAGCGAGGAATTGTGCTGCAACATCTTTGCCGTTGGTTTTGTCTTGAGCTTCAAGGATTTCTCCTTCTTGGGCGAGTTGAATCTCGGGAGGGTTGGGTTGTTTCTCGTCCATAGTATTCAAGTAAAAGGGGTGTGTATATATCAGGAGGTAGAAAGGGATGTGTACACATCGAAAACGAAGGAGATAGTCATTTGGGATGGTTTTATACTTCTGAACATAAGAGTCAAAGATAGTTCCAAGGTTATTCGGACGGTTATCATGGAAAGTGAAGTGAACTAAACTTTGGGTGCGCCAGGAAGGTCGGACCGACTGATAAGCGCATCTCCACGTTCCTCTCCCCGCTCTATCTATGGATTAGATTGTGGCGTTCTTTTTTCTCTCCAAGTTACTTCGCTTCGACCTGCTGGTTAGTTCGAATGGAGCTTCATAAAAGGAGGCTTTGGTCCTTGCATTCTCAGGGTATCTGAACATATCGCATATCATGTCTACTCAATTAGGTGCCCCAAGCATCAAGATCGCCATCGGTGAGTCACTTGAAAGTTTATAATTCATATGATATAGCAAGGTTTTAATATCTCTTCTAGATCGTGGTGGTACTTTTACCGACTGTCTAGGTATTGTTGATGGTCGCGATGAGGAAATCGTCGTCAAACTGCTTTCGCAGGATCCAGCCAACTATGCCGATGCTCCGATTGAGGGCATCCGGCGTATTCTGGAGCAAGCAACAGGCAAAACCTTTCCCCGCGATCAGAAACTCACAACTGCCGACTTCTCGGATGTTAGCATCCGCATGGGAACAACAGTCGCTACCAATGCTTTGCTCGAGCGCAAGGGCGAACGTCATGCACTTCTGATCACAAAAGGCTTCAAAGATGCTTTGCGTATTGGAACCCAGTCTCGACCAAAGCTGTTTGCGCTCAACATCCAACGTCCTGATGTTTTGTATGAGGACGTTGTCGAGATTGATGAGCGTGTCACAATTGAGGATTATCAACAGAATCCCACCCCGGATAAAGAGAGTCTGCAAAAGTCTTTGGAGTCAGATGCCTGTTTGAAAAGAGGCGTGAGTGGAGAAGTGGTTCGCGTCTTGGAGCCTCTCGACGAGGAAGGTACAAGGCAAAACCTTCAGCAGCTGTATGAAAAGGGCTATCGCTCTGTCGCGGTCTGTTTGGTTCACTCATACACATTCCAAGACCACGAACTTGCAATTGAGAAGATTGCAAAGGAAGTTGGATTTACCCAGATATCCCTTTCTAGCCAACTGTTGCCCATGATTAAGATGACATCTCGTGGTGCTTCGGCTACTGCAGATGCATACTTGACGCCAGTCATTCAGCGTTATATTCAAGGCTTCCGCTCGGGTTTCAAGGACGGACTTAGCTCTGCCAATACACGCTGCGAGTTCATGCAGAGTGATGGCGGTTTGGCTAATTTTGAAAAGTATGTCGACATTTTGTTTACCATGAACGCAGAAAAGGAATTTTACTAATCTCTTATAGATTTACTGGTCTTCGTGCGATCTTGTCTGGCCCAGCAGGCGGTGTTGTGGGATACGCGGGAACTTCGTTCGATGAGACAGATAGAAAGCCTGTCATTGGGTGAGTCTCAATTTATCTAATTCTATGAAGGGATCATCAACTAACTTCCCAGATTCGATATGGGCGGTACTAGCACAGACGTCTCCAGATATGACGGAAAGCTGGAGCACACCTTCGAGAACAACATCTCCGGTGTAACAGTGATGGCACCTCAATTAGACATCAATACGGTAGCTGCCGGCGGTGGTAGTATTCTCTTCTGGCGTCATGGATTGTTTGCCGTTGGACCCGAGTCTGCAAGTGCCCACCCAGGACCAGCATGTTACCGCAAAGGAGGCCCTTTGACTGTGACTGATGCCAACCTTTTCCTTGGTCGCCTTCTTCCAGCATACTTCCCTAAGATTTTCGGCCCGAACGAGAACGAAGCCCTCGATGTCGAAATTACGCGGAAGAAGTTCACGGAGCTCGCAGAGCAGATCAATGCTGAAACCGGACAAAACAAGTCCCCAGAAGAGATTGCGCTGGGTTTCATCCAAGTAGCCAATGAGTCTATGGCAAAGCCTATCCGAGCCCTCACAGAGGCACGTGGGTACGATACTTCCGCGCATAATCTGGCCTGCTTCGGTGGTGCCGGAGGACAGCATGCTTGCGCCATTGCCTCTTCTTTATCTATTGGAACTGTCATCATCCATCGATTCTCGTCTATTCTCTCTGCCTACGGCATGGCTCTTGCTGATGTTGTTCACGAGGCTCAAGAGCCAGCATCAGGAGTGCTGGATCAGACAGCCATGGAAAGCATCACTGAACGTATCGCTGCGTTGAAGTCAAAGGTCACTACTGCGTTAACAACGGACGGCATTGATGAGACTCAGATTCAGCATGAGGTTTACCTCAATCTGCGATACCAGGGTACCGACAACTTGCTGATGGTGCTCGAACCTGAACACGGAGACTTTATTGCTGAGTTTGTCAAAGAGCACGAGCGCGAGTTTTCCTTCACATTCCCCGGTCGTAACATTCTCGTCGAAGATATCCGAGTCCGGGGCGTTGGAAAGGCAACCTCTATTGCACCAGAGGCACCTCAACAAGAACTCAAATCAGTCAGGAAAAAGTCCGTGGGCCCAGAGAAGCAGGATGATTCATCTTCTGTCTACTTCGCCGGCGTCGGTGAAGTTGCTACGCCGGTCTTCTTCCTGGATAACATGCAACCTGGATATGTCCTTGAGGGTCCTGCGATGATCATTGACAAAACTCAAACTATTGTTGTTGAGCCAAATGCCACTGCTACAATTCTTTCCCGACATGTGATTTTGGATGTTCAGTCTTCCAAGAAGCAGACTGCGGATGCAACAGTCGTGGATCCTATCAGATTGTCTATCTTTGGTCATCGCTTCATGTCCGTCGCTGATCAGATGAGTCGCATGTTCCAAAAAACCTCCGTGTCAACGAATATCAAAGAGCGACTGGATTTCTCCTGTGCCGTGTTCTCTCCTGATGGAAAATTGGTTGCAAACGCGCCGAATGTACCAGTGCATCTAGGAAGTAAGTCATCCCCATTTTGGAAAATTCTCCTTTGACCAAGAGAATTTCATGCTGATATCTTTTTCAGGTATGGAGTATGCTGTCCGGTATCAGCATGAGAAATTCGGAGGTAATTTGAAGCCTGGCGATCACATTCTCACCAACCATCCTCTTGCCGGTGGAACACATCTTCCCGACATTACTATTATCACTCCAGTCTGGGATGGTGAGGGCAAAAATATTGTCTTCTATGTTGCTTCCCGTGGTCACCATGGTAAGCATGAACCTCTTCTCGTTTCCTTTCACTATTTGTCATGTCATTCTAATAAAAACCAGCTGAAATTGGCGGCATCGCCCCAGGATCTATGCCTTCAAACAGCAAAATGCTATACGAGGAAGGTGCCATGACAATGGGCTTCAAGGTGGTATCAGAAGGCCGCTTTGATGAGGAGATAGTCCGAAAGTTCCTATATGATGAGCCCGCCTCGTACCCCGATTGCAGTGGCACCCGGACATACAACGACAACGTCTCAGATTTGAAGGCTGCCATTGCAGCAAACCACAAGGGTGCACAGCTCTTGGAAGCTCTGGTGATCGAGAACACATTGGAAGTAGTCCACTTCTACATGGACGCAATCAAGCGTAACGCAGAGGTTGCTGTCCGTGAACTGCTCAAATCCATTGGCCGTAAGAACAACGGCGTTCCTCTCCGATTCTCGGACTTCATGGACGACGGCACCGAGATCAAGCTGGAAATTCGCATTGATTCTAAGACTGGTTCTGCCGACTTCGACTTTACAGGCACGGGCCGGGAAACATTCAACTGCCTCAATGCCCCCAAAGCCATCGCCCACTCAGCTATCATCTACAGTCTGCGTGCGCTGATCGATGTTGACATTCCCCTCAACCAGGGATGTCTTGCCCCGGTCAATGTGATAATTCCCTCTGGTACACTTCTCAATCCATCCGGGCATGCGGCCGTCTGTGCCGGTAATCCCATCACCTCGCAGCGTATTACAGATGTGGTTCTTGGTGCATTCAACGCCTGTGCTGCCTCCCAAGGCTGCTGCAACATCATCTCGTTTGGTATGGGTGGCGTTGATCCCAAGACCGGCATTGAGGTACCTGGATTTGGCGTTGGCGAGACAATCTGTGGCGGCTCAGGTGCTGGACCGTCCTGGAATGGCACATCTGGCGTGCATGTCCACATGACAAATACACGCATCACAGATGCAGAAGTCTACGAGCTACGGTACCCGGTCATCCTCCGCAGGTTTTGTATCCGAGATGGCTCTGGCGGTGTTGGTCGCTTCCGCGGTGGAGATGGTGTTATCCGTGAGCTGGAGTTCCGTATGCCTCTTTCGGTGTCTATGCTCAGTGAACGACGCGTTTATCGTCCGTATGGGTTGGCGGGAGGTGAGCCCGGACAGGCAGGCTTGAATCTTTACCTCAAGAAGGAGCTCGACGGAACGGAGAGAATGATCAATATTGGTGGCAAGATGGAGCTCATGGTTCAACCTGGGGAGCGGATTCTGATTCATACGTGAGTGGTCCACATCCTTCCTCGTCCATCTGAACATATATGCTGACAATTCTTTTGATTTAGACCTGGAGGTGGTGGCTGGGGTAACGCATCCGACGATGAACTAGTGGCGAGTGACAGCAAGAGTCATCAGAACTCCTCGGCTTTCCAGCCCCGAGGAAGTGTGCATGCATTCAGTGTTGCTGCCGAGGCAGCAATGTGACAAAAACATATAGGGATATAGATGAGGACATTTGACATGGAGTCAGCGACTTGCATTCTTTGATTTAACATTATGCACTGATGTATTTCATGAATTACTGATTATTTTCTTGCGCATATATGAAAACATATTAGTCTTATCGTTTAGCAAGGGTCTGATTCTTCGTCCCTGGTCCAATCTATCGCATTGACATCTGTACCAGTGGGGAAGGCGAATCCAAGTCAAAGATGCGATATTGATCTGACTCCACTTTCATGCTGAAGGGATAGACCTGTATAGAAGGCGCAAATGGTCGTATTTTTAGGGTGTGCTAAGATGCCCAACGAGGCTGAAGTCGTGAAAGTGCGGGAGAATGCGGTTTTCCTTGGGAGACATAAAACATGAAAATAACAAGTCCATCAGTTCTTTAAGGCTAAAGTCAAAGTTACGAAGAATCGTTTCGGATAAGGGAAGCTATCAGTTTGGACTAATAGAGGGAAATGTCACAGGAGCATATAAGACATATATTATTGATTGTCTTGAACTAAAGGTGTGCCTGTAGCCTTTTAACATGGTGTGTATGGCCCCCACGTGACCGTATCCCGGCGAACCAGTGTTTACCAAAAGTTTTGGCTCCCTCGATGCCCGACAAATTTATTCTTTCGTGCATTCATCTCGCAGAACCTCCCTTTATTCAGCTCTCACTTCCTCACACATCTTGACTCCACATTTATTCAACCCCTTGACCGCATCCCATCTACCATCATGGAGTACCACTCCGTCCCACCGGAGGAACGTGCCAGAGACGAAGATGGCAACCTCCTCCCTTGGGGTTACGTTTACAAAGAGTATGTTCAATGTATCGTGTAGCTCCTCTCTTATCTGAGCTAAACAATCTACCCCAGTGAATCTCGCAATCCTCGACGACCACCCGAAGAATCAGGACCATTCGGCAAGAGAAGAAATGCTCGATACGATAATGCTCGCTCACGAACACGGACTGGAACACCAGCGAAGCGCGAAAACCCTAATGTTGCTGAGTTCGGTCGACTATTTTCACAGCAACAACAGGAGGCCGAGAAAACACACGGCTTGCCCAAGTCATCATCATCATCCAGTCTCGACAATCCACGGAAGCAAACAGAGAAGGTCGCGACCGAATGCATACTCTATGGGTACAAAAACAAAGACCACGAATGGAAGGTTATCGACAAATATGAGCGCATTTCTCAAGGCATGATCTGCGAAGACTACTCTCGTAACGACCCGAATTCAGCGAACCACTACACCCAGCGATTGAGCGGGGGTGACGTCGTCATCCGAAACCTGTCGGCTGATGCAAATCGCAAGTCGAAGCGCTATGCCGGCGGATATCACTGGATCAAGGTCACCTACGACTCGACCCAGTCCGCAGACCGCGCGTGCTTCTTTTCGCCACAGGAAATTGATGGCTACCTGGTCTTTTGCGAGCTGTACAGTGGCCACGGTCCAGCCGAAGATGCCCCAATCCCTGCAGACTCTGTTGCCAACAGTCGGATTCGCAACAAAGCACCGCGCACCTTGACCACCTCGCACTCGACCGCCTTTCTCTCCAACTCCAGCAAAGACCAGGACCGCATGACATTGCCTCGATCCTTTGCCATGAACAATCTTTCCAGTGTACCGGATATGCCAGAAGATGAAGGGCGCTCGGTCGACTCTTCAACGGTCGCTGGTACCTCCGAGGGTACAGTCACATCCACTACTGCAAGTTCTGCAACTGCCACTGCCACGCCCTCATTCCAGCAAAGCAGTTTCAATACAACAACTTCTTCGTCAACATGGACGACAGGAGCTTCGTCAAGTAACGATCGCGCCTCAATCCACCAACGCCGAGCTCCCGATCAGGCCGAACCCACCCACGACAACGAATTCATGACGCATATTCCGACTGTCCGTCGCACCAAGCTGCGCCCCATCCTCGAGGCACTTCCTCCCCAGCCGACAATGACTGAGCGCATCCTCCGCTCAATCCCCATCTTGAGCTGGTTCACAGGCGACATTGTGGGCGACGGCCCGGTGCTCCGCGAGGATGGCACGTTCGATTCGGAAAAATCTGGCATTTATTGGAGGTTCTGGCATACGTTCGATTATTTCATGAGAACGGATATGTGCGGACTGAAGGAGGATAGTTGAGGCGACATGAAGGCCATCGAGCACTATGGAAATGGAATACCTTTTCGTCTTTTGTTATTCACTACATCACGGATCCTCCGCCACAATTGCGAAGTCTTGCGCGCGATTTACCTAAAAATCCGAATCGCTACGCAGCTTGAAGGGTCAGTCCTCAACAGTACTGCGCGCGTCGCGCAAGGCATGGGGGCCAATGGCTTTGCGGTAAAATGGATAATGTGTACGATAGCTGCGTTAGATGCAGACATAATGAACTGTCCTGTCGAGGGACCGCGCAAAATTGATATCCCGTAGAACAGTAACAAGTACAGTTCCCCAAACTTCTGCTTCAACAACCTTTCGGGTAAAAACCCCTCGAGCTGTCAGAAGTAACATCCCCCTTTCCGTCGCCAAGTGCATCAATAACGCTGGCACGTTATAAACCCATGCATCAACCCTGCCCGGAGGAAGAGACCAAACAGCCAGAAGAATAGAGAGAAAAGACTCAACAAAAAACAACTCTCAAACCAGAGCTTAAATTTCATTGATCATAGACGAAAGTTTTTAAAGACTCGATTTAGTTCGCACCTAGGCGTATTTATTCCTTAGTCTCGAAGTTCTCGCCCTCGACGAGGTCGGGGATGTCATCCTCCTCGTCGTCCTCCTTCTTATCACCCTGCTGCTTCTGCATGTTCTGGTAGCTCTCGGCGAGCTTGCGCAGGGAAGCGAGGGAGTCGGGGCCGAGCTGGTTCAGGATGTTGGGGACGAGCTCGGTGAGCTCCTTCTCCTCGCCGTTGCCGTACAGGGCGAAGGTGTTAGAGGGGACAGCACCGTGGACTATTGCGATGAAGGTGATTAGACTTTTTTTCTTCTTCTGCTTGCCTTCGTCTCTTTGTATTGAAAAGGTCAAAGTCGGTTTTCGGGGTGATTTCTACTCACCACGGGGGTTGGCGAAGTGGATGACGTTGCCGTCCTCCTTGAACATGTTGACCTCCTCGATACCCTGGATGGGCTGAACGTTCAGCTTCTTGAGGGCGGCCTGGAGCTTCTTGTCATCGGCGCCAGAGTTGCGAACGACCTTCTTGACCTTGCGGCGGGGAGTACCCTTGCCACTGTAAAATTGTTAGTTCGGGTTCGACATTGGACGGTTGAAAATGTGGTGTCGTGTGGGTGAGTGGGTGAATGTGTGGTGGGGGTGGAATGAATTGGGAGGGGTCCGAAAAGATCGAAGGAATGCGAGGATGACAAGGCCGAGAGCCAGACTGGATTTTCTGAGCCATGCGAGATGCGATATCTATGTTCGTTTCGAAATTTGGATATAGTGCCGTCGCATAGATTCGAGAATCAAGAATCCGTAGTCTGACTATCGGCAGTGTCGAACCAGAGTATCGCAGTCCGAAAATTCGTTTCATTCGTAGGGAATCGAGAGGTTGGGATGAAGAAGACGATGCTTGATGGAATAAACATACCCTGTCAATAACAATCATGTTAGCTATCAGATTCGCACAGTTCAATGTCCACTTAAGACATGTAAATTGCAGCTCTTGAGACATGACCAAGCTCCAGGATGACCGATTCCACAGAATCGCAACTCCACATCATCGCCCAGTTCATACCTCAAGCTGAAATATGGTTGAAAAGAGAGTGAAACGTACCGATGCGAACGCTCGCCTGCATTCTAGCCAACTTTGCCTGATCCATGATGAAGTCGGGAGGGGTGATCGCCTGGCGCGGAATTAGCTAGTAATTCGGGGAATTTCCAAGATTTGGAGAGAATTGCAGAGTCGATTATTCCAACAATGAGTCTCTATTGCATACCGTTAAAAAGGAGTTGAGGGGGAGATGGTAAGAGGAAACGTGAAGTGGAAGTGGGTGGAATGATGATGCATCCCCAAGAGTTTTGTGTGGGGAGTTCAGCCAGAATATTCGCTAATGCGCCGATTTGGGTTAACGGGCTGTTTTTGTTTCAACGTCTACACACCTATATGTTTTACAAATTGATTCTATTGCGACAATACTCTATTAGTTGTTCTTCCTGGTGATTTTGGCTATTCGCAAGTTCCAGGGTTGTTGGATTGTGGGATATTGCTCGGCTAAACCCTAATCGGGCTGTCTTCGGAGTATATGACGAACATGGGACTCATCCTGGCGTTTTTCACCCATTTTCATTCCTTGATACGCTGCTGGCCATATTCTTCTGGATCCCTAGCTTACACTCTACTTCGATGATGTTGTATGTGCCCTACGTGTTCGAGCAAGGTCTCATTGTCCGAAACGAGCATGTTGCGCGCGTAACCTGCGCGGTGGACTACAGCGTCTGGGTGTGGCGGGAGGCCTTCCAGGGAGGGCCTGTGGAGATTTCATTGGCTGGGCACTTATATAATGACTAGGACAGCATGACCGACATCGAAATCCATGCTTCCGGCTACTTACAGGCGGGAGAATGGCAACGCGCATTACAGAACAATGTGCATTGTAAAAAGCAGAGCAAAGCTAAGTCGCAGATAATATTTCAGTCATATCATACATTCTTATATATGGCTCATAGTTCTATTCATTGCTTCGAAACCTGAGTCTCGGTCCAATCCCAGAGCTTGTGAGCCAATTGCGCGTTCTGCGCAGCCGCAGTGCCACCACTGCGGTACCCAACGGGAGTATAGTAAGCTCCATTGATGAGATTTTCCCTTGGCGTGCCAGCCGCCCAAAGAGAATTCAGGGCTCCACTAGCGACACGCCGGAAGAACATGGAACCAGCAGCAGCGAGACTATACTTCATCACCGAGTTGAGACTCTTCGTATGTCCATAGAGCCCGCTGTCAACCGCCCCGGGGTGCACAGCGATAGACAAGATGTCAGGATGCCGGCGGGCTAGCTCGGATGCAAAGAGGATATTAGCCAATTTGGAAGCCCCGTAGCGTGTCCAGGTACTGGCAGCTAATAAGCCAGGGGTAGATGTAATTTCCGCAAAGGTGGAAGGGCTAACCGCGTGAGCCGCCGAAGCGACAGTCACGACCCGGACATCGGGGACCTCATCATTGGCACGCTGGAGATCAACGGTCTTCTGCAGAGTAGGCAGAAGCAGTTTTGTGAGCAGAAAGTGACCGATATGGTTCGTGCCGAGCTGGACCTCGAAGCCCTCCTCCGTCGTAGTAGGCGGGTTGCCCATCGTGCCCGCATTTAGGATTAGGATATCTAGGCGATCATTGTCGGACTGGAACTTGTCTGCGGCGGCGTGGATAGATTTGAAGGAGGATAGATCGAGTGCGAGGAAGCGGATATCGGCGGGTGAGGAGAGTTGGCTTTGTAGCGATTCGATTGCTTCGCGCGCTTTGCTCTCGGTACGGGCGGCCATGTAGATGCGCGATGGGCGATGCTTGGCGAGTTGAAGGATGGTCTCTTTGCCTAGGCCGGCATTGCCTAGGTCAACCAATCGCGTCAGTCTTCTAGAAGCTGTAGATAGATCGACAGAAAGAAGACCTATACTGTACCTCCTGTTACAAGGACGACCTTTCCGTCCAGGCTGCGAATGTCGCGCTCTGGCTGGAACGATGCCCCCAAGTAGCCGAAGGTGGCTTCATTCAGCGTCGGGCCAAAGCTCGATAGTGCCTCCCGAGGATGACGCAAGCTGTAGGTCGCGAATCCACGAGTGGCTATAATATCACGGAGATCCATAGTCCCAGTTCCAGATCCAATTGAAGAATATGAGGGGTTGTAGAAGTTGAAATCAGGTTAGCTCAGGGGGGGGTTAAGCATGAAAAGTCAATAATGACCCGGGGCCAAGGAATGACGCCGGCGATTTTTCGCATGTGAAGTTCGCGGGTGAAGTCCGCGGTGAAGTCTTCCAGATCTTTGATCTTATCAAGATTTCCTTACTGTTCCACATGGCAGGATTCATTTCTGTCTCACTTTGCAGTTGAACATAAAGAAACAGTACGGAGTAGATCTTGTATATTTATCCTTTTGTGGATCTTTGTGCATCTCACATCAGACCATGTCGAATTCATCCGCCAAGCTAGTCGCAAACCCCCCCGCAGGTTGATCCCCCTTGTATCTCTCGAGACTCTCTCCCGGCCACCTGTCCTGTAGACTTTCTTCTTCTCGTTTTTCTTTTCCTTGACGTAACACAAAAATTCTGAATTGTCCCACTAGTCCTTAACCAAACAATCCACGTTCCATTACGCGAAATCCAACCATGCGATTTCTTTGCTTGCACGGTGCCGGCACAAATGGCGAAGTAAGCATTCAGTACAGAGTAGCTTTGATATAGGAAATACTGACCAGCTACAGATCTTTGAAATTCAAACTGGAGGCGTCCGCCAGTTACTACAGAAAAATGGTCACAGCTTCCAATTCATGAACGGAAAGATAAACGCGAAAGTCCAAGAGGGTAAGCTCTATTTTCTGCACATGCCTAAGCCATCTACTTACCCCAATTCCAACCCAGAACTCGAAGGCATAGTGGATGGCCCCTTCTATAACCACTATACCAGAGGTGCCTCACCAGGCTCCACTGTTCTTGAAGCCTTCGACCACACCAAGCAATTCATCGCAGAAGAAGGCCCATTCGATGCGGTGATAGGCTTTTCACAAGGCGCGGCACTAGCAGCTGCGCTTCTAATCCACCAGAGCAAGACGTACCCGGATGAGCCGCCGCTATTCCGTGCAGCGGTGTTTATTTGCAGTGCGATGCCGTGGGAGAGTTCCGGACTGGAGCAGATTACGCCGCAGCCAGATACGTATCCGATTACCATTCCGACGGCGAATATCGTTGGTAAGGCCGATGCGCTGTACCCTGAGGGAGTCAAGTTATTTGAGCTTTGTGAGCCCACTAAGGCGACTTTCTATGATCATGGTTCTAAGCATATGGTTCCGTTTGATATGAAGAATACGGAGGAGATGGTCAGAGTTATTGAGGAGACTGTCGCAAAGGCTATTAGGGGTTGACTGAGATGATGGGAATTTGTGGATATAGCCACTGACTTTCTACAATTCCACCTATGTTGTACGGAGTAAATTTTTCCGACCTCGTAAAAGTCGTAGATTGTTATTCTTCTTTGCCTTCTCTAAACTATTACAGAATTAACACACTTTCAAGAGCTAATCATGCCAAACGCACCTTCGCCGTGTTGAATAAATCTTGTGTAAGATTCGAGATGAATTAATTCGACTTTGATGGATGATAATGTGCGAAATGGATATATAGCGGGAAAATGATATCCAAAAAGAGACTCCCAAAATGGGACGCTAGGTCATGATGGACATATTACTCGTTATGTACGGAATATTCCGTACTATCTTGTGCATATCGCATATACTCCGTACTACACAAAGTATGATTTTGGGGTGAGCAAAGTTGGAAACTGCGATGTACGATGCTGCATGTGTCATTACTCTGGCCCTGAGATTGGTTGTCTCTCGGTGGACTATGGTTGGCCGAACAGCGCCTCAAGTAGGCTTTTGGTAGGTTTGTGCTGGATGAAAGTGGACCACCCAGCAAGACTCGGGAACTACGGAGTTAGTAACAATGAGTTTACTAAGATTGCATATTTAGTTGGCCAACTAGTTATTAACTAACTAACTAACTAGCCTGTCCGGCGTAATCAGCGGCTGATAATAAGAAAAACAGTTCTCACTGAACAAGGGCGAAGTGTGCGCTATTACTTCCCTTCATATCCTTATAGTGGATGATGCCCTACTTGGCCTTCTAGGACACTCTTTTGACCAAAGGAAAAAGGTGGGGTTGATGCATTCATCATTAGAATAATTACTCCGTACTTGTATATAAAGAAATATGCTAGTCAGTCAGTCTGGCTGACGCTATCCTCCGCAACGAGTTGGCTGCACTAAAATCGCTTCAAGCTATGGTGGTTGGATTACATGTCTGTCTCTGTATCAGCACCTAACAATAATCATGGGCTTCCTTATATTCTTTTACAATTTGTTTCTCGGGCACGATAGTTATAATAGGCACGTTTCACAAAGCCGTCAAACGATTGATCAACAAATCATGATTATCTTTTGCGTCGGTGAAGAAGCACATTGTTTCATGTTCGAAGTATTGCATTGATGACTGATCGAGACAAAAGCTCAGATAGGTATGTGAAATATAATACATGAGATTATACAAGTAGTAACTACCATTACTAATAATAATGGTAGCATCCATGGATGAGACTGCCATCAGTTCTCAATGTGGGCTTTATACGGAGTACATCAAAATAAATATCCGGCCAATCCGCCTCAGGTACATACTTCGTCTTTTTTCAATATCGGAGATTGCGATAGAATTGTTTTGTGTTTGTCGCAACCTGGGGCTTGTTTCACAAATTAATCATCGACTTACACTGACTCCGTACTTGAGAGGTATATGTAGCGCCAAGTCAATGAGACCTCGGCGGAATCTGTTGCCAAATGCCAGTTGGTACTAATAATAGCACGTGGGCGGGTTCCTCGAGCAACACACTTCTACCAGCACTTGTATCAATAGGCAGCCGTATAATCAAAAGCGTTGGAGACAGACTATTTGTGCACAGAGGAATCCGGAATACAGTCATGGATTTACATATGTGATTATATGCAGTATAGAATACCTAATACCATCTACTATGAGTAGTACATGCCTAAAGTGACCTCCAACATTGTGCCTGTTTGTGGTAAATAATCTTCTTGATCATCCCACCACGATCTAGGCTGATTCAACGCCACTGGCTTCGCAGCCAATAAATACCATGGTCCTAGACTTGAAAATAATTAACATTCAATTCCAAAGACCAAACCCGGGAGCCTGCTTTGTACTGAGAACGCCACAACACGTGACTCTGGGCAAAGCCGCCTCAGCGGCAACTCACAACTTGTCAGCTTCACTCCAGACAACACCGTTAATCCCTTCCCCTCCGTCACTCGCCGTTGCGCTATATCCCAAGCTTTATCATCACGCACTAGCTCTTCCCCATACACACTGTCTGCGTTGATTTTAGTCCCCCAGACTGCCCCTTTACTGCGCCTCCCCATCAAAACAGCGCAACCCCTAGTGCTCCTGCGAAATCGTCTAGACACTCCCAATATCCGGCAATCAAAAATCTGAGCTTCTCTCAAATTCTTTCACGACTCTCATAATGGCTGCCTCCGAACAACCTTACGACCCCTATATCCCATCTGGCTCCGCTGGAGCCACCGCTGCCACCGGGCAGAATGGCAACCAGCGAACCGCCGCTTTGCAAGCAGTAAGTCAATCCTCAACAGTCTCTTGACTCCTAGCAACCCTAGCCATTGAGCAAACAGAAAAATCCTCATCTGGTGGATGGCGCATGATTGTTTTTGTGTTGATCTATCAAAATGCGAAGGCTGGGGCGGTTGATTCTTACAATGGGGCTGACATGGTATCATCTATAGCAAATTGACGATACTGTCGGTGTGATGCGCGAAAACATCAACAAGGTTTCCCAACGTGGTGAGAACTTGGATTCTCTCCAGGACAAGACCGACAACCTCGCCGTCTCCGCCCAGGGCTTCCGCCGAGGTGCCAATCGCGTTCGCAAAGATATGTGGTGGAAGGACATGAAGATGCGCGTGTGTCTAGTCATCTGTGTGATCGTTCTCCTCATTGTCATTATTGTGCCGTCCGGTAAGCGCTCCTTGGCATTCGCCTACCTGACTTTCCAGCTCGCCACTAACACCGTCCACAGTGGTTGCCACTAAGCACTAAGCACTTCAACTGCGCGCGACTTACGACTTATCTTTGGACATGGGATCTTGAATTTTACTGGGCTTACTGTTGCTGGGCTCGTGTGGCCTTTTCCGTTTTCTTCACAGCCGCTAATACCTCCTGCTGTTTTTTTCTGGGCGTGTTTTCAATGACCAAATCCTCTTTGACTTTTTCCATGCAACGAAACGAGATCATCCGATTTTGGGTTGTGTCACCTGTGACCCGGTCGACGGGTGAAGATGTAAATGATACTTCCATGACGCCGTGTTTAAGTATACTTACCACACAACCATTCGGGTGCTTTCTCACTGCAATGAATCTCCCTTATTGTGCTCTTATGCGGATTTCGAATGCCGAGTCCTGCTGGGATATCTGAATAGTATCATAGCTGTACCATGTAGAACGTCATCCACACTCGGATGAACAAAGACAGCACCCAGCCACATACCAGCTCATGAATGTGCACAAGTGGTGAAGGAAGAAAGGCGACTGATTCCGGCAGAAGACGGGCCCTCTCCGCTCTTGGCTAGTATTAACATTCCTGTTTCGTAGACAAGGCAATTGACATTATTTACAGGGCTGAGGGCTAGCAGACTTGGAAGTCCACGTGGCCCAAGACCCGTCTGACCCGTGAAGTTCCAATTCGCCAATGAGACCAACCTTCCAGGAACCCGTTATGCGTTACGGAGTATGAATGCTCGAGCTCTACTCCGTATCGGCATTATTCTAACGTGATCTAACTGTTCCCACCGTGGATCTCTTGCTATACGAGTGCAGCAGCGCAATCCTGGCCCGTCCTGACGAATCCTTCGGGAATTCATCTACCGAGGGCTGTTGAGCAGTAAGAAAAATCAGATAATAATGGGAACTCTTGGCACGAGAACAAGTGTCCACCGATTCGTTAATTAGACCACTTAGAGAGGCCCTCGTATATATGTCGGCAGGAAGCGCAGAGTGCTAGATCCAGCCAGAGTGGAGGGAAGTGGATAACGGTGACCTAATGTAACGAGTGAGAGGAAGGGACAGGATCAGATAACTCAGACTAAACCCAAGGAGGAGGACGTTTCACGATCTCCGAGCAGAAGAAGTGGGCTTTTTCGGAGGTCATACTCTCCCTTGAGGAAGTCTTAGGAGATTCCAAGTTCCAGGGTTGATATCCGAGCCCGTGAAGAAACTTTTTTCCTTTTATGGGTTTGAGTTAGCCCGGTTACGGCGTCACACAAATGTTAAATATTGTAAATAGAAGACAAGGAAAAGTGTTCTTCTTGAAGTTCTAGAGACAAAAAGAAATAAGAATCATCAATTACTATGTATATGAAACGTAAAAGAATCCCAATTGCACGCAACGAAAGATGGGGAGATAAATTGCTCGCTAGAGAGGGGGGCCCACCGCCTTCTCCCCGTCATTGGGTCAAAGTTATCGCTCCGAGGCCCGGCCGATGATCTGAAAAATATCTCTCTTGACTCAACTTTCTCACCTACCACCTACCTTCTACCTACTTATACATACTTGGGGCCTCTCCCACCAAGGGCCGACCGTGAGACCATTGAGGCTGCCGCATGTGCGTTGCCAAGATGATGTCCCTTCGCTCCGCTGTGCGGAGAGCTTCGTGCAAGCCCCTCCGTTCTCTCTCCGCACCGACTGCTCTGCGAGTCTCAGCAAAGACTGCCACATCCCTGCGCCAGACTCGCAATTACTCCCGCTCGACGGATCCTCACCTGACCTCTACCCGTAGCACCGTCGTGCAACTGTTGAGCAATATTGGCTCTAAGCGCGAGGTCCAGCAGTACCTGTCACACTTCACCTCCGTGTCCTCTCAGCAGTTCGCCGTGATCAAGGTCGGTGGTGCTATTATTACTGAGCACCTCCAGACCTTGTCATCCGCGCTCGCGTTCCTTAACCATGTCGGTCTGTACCCGATCGTCGTCCACGGTGCCGGCCCCCAGCTTAACCGCATGCTGGAAGCGGCCGGTGTTGAGCCTCATTTCGAGGATGGAATCCGAGTGACTGACGGTAAGACCCTGGCCCTCGCCCGCAAGCTCTTCCTGGAGGAGAACATGAAGCTGGTTGAGGAGCTCGAGCGCATCGGTATCCGCGCCCGTCCAATTACCGCCGGCGTTTTTTCGGCCGATTACCTCGACAAGCCCAAGTACAATCTGGTCGGTAAGATCAATGGTGTGGACAAGGCGCCCATTGAGTCGGCCATTGCCGCTGGATGTCTGCCCATCCTGACCTCCATGGCCGAGACCCCCGACGGCCAGGTGCTCAATGTCAATGCTGATGTGGCTGCCGGCGAACTTGCCCGTGCCTTGCAGCCCCTCAAGATCGTCTACCTGGCTGAGAAGGGCGGTTTGTTCAATGGTGATACCGGTGAGAAGATCTCCGCTATCAACCTTGACGAGGAGTACGACCACCTGATGAATCAGTGGTGGGTGCGCCACGGCACTCGCCTGAAGATCAAGGAGATGAAGGATCTCCTTAGCGATCTTCCTCGCTCGTCTAGCGTCGCGATTATTCACCCTGCCGATCTCCAGAAAGAACTTTTCACTGACTCCGGCGCTGGTACCCTTATCCGCCGTGGTAACAAGGTCCATGTGAAGACCTCTCTGGACGACTTTGGAGATCTGAAGGCTCTAAAGGAGGTGCTGATTCGTGATCGTGCGGGCCTTGATGCCCGCGCCGTTGTTGACCGCTATGTCGAGGGCATGAAGGAGAAGGACTTCAAGATCTACTACGACGAGCCTATGGAAGCTTTGGCCGTTGTGCTGCCCCCGCAACCCAACTCTCAGATGGCCCACTTGGCCACTTTCACCATCACCAAGTCTGGTTGGTTGACTAACGTTGCGGACAACGTCTTCGCCAGCATCAAGAAGGATTTCCCCAAGCTGGCATGGACTGTCAAGGAGGACGATGAGAACCTGACCTGGTTCTTCGACAAGGCCGATGGCAGCTTGAGCCATGATGGCCAGGTCCTGTTCTGGTACGGCGCCGCGAACGGCGAGGAAGTCAAGCAGCTGGTTCAGGAGTTCAACGCACACGGTCGCCAGATGTTCGGGGACATTAACCTCGAGGCGCGCCTTCACCGCGCTGCTGAGGCTGCCGCCAACATTGGCAAGGGCTTCGGCGCTAGCGGTGCTTCTCTTGAGCAGAAGCGTGGATTCTCAACCACCACCAACGCCCTGCGCATGGCCCGTGCTAAGCGTCCCGCCGTTGCTGTGAACTCTTTCCGCACTTACGCCACTACCAACCCCAACCCTCCTCTCGGAGAGAAGAACATTTCCAACACCCAGCCCGCCAAGGTTGCTCTCATTGGTGCCCGTGGCTACACTGGCCAGGCCCTGATCAACCTGCTCAATGCTCACCCTAACATGGATCTTCGTCATGTCTCGTCACGCGAGCTGGCTGGTAAGAAGCTCCAGGGCTACGAGAAGCGCGAGATCATCTACGAGAACCTCAGCCCCGAGGATGTCCGCAAGATGTCTGCCAACGGTGATATCGACTGCTGGGTGATGGCTCTGCCCAATGGTATTTGCAAGCCTTTTGTCGATGCCGTTGACGAAGGTTCCAAGACGGGTAACGTCATCATTGACCTCAGCGCTGATTACCGCTTCGACCCTAACTGGACATACGGTCTTCCCGAGCTGATTGAGCGGTCTAAGATTGCCCGGGCCACTCGCATTGCCAACCCTGGATGCTACGCCACCGCTGCTCAGCTTGGAATTGCTCCTCTTGTTCCGTTCCTTGGCGGCCAACCCACCACCTTCGGTGTCTCTGGATACTCCGGTGCGGGTACCAAGCCTAGCCCCAAGAACGACGTGCAGTTCCTTACCAACAACCTCATCCCCTACAGTCTGACTGACCACATTCACGAGCGTGAGATCAGTTCACAGCTGGGCACCAGCATTGCATTCATTCCTCACGTCGCCGTGTGGTTCCAGGGTATCTCCGTAAGTGCCTACTGATAGCTTGTTGATCCTCACAATTGCTGACTTTTGATATCAAGCACTCTATCAGCATTCCTCTGAAGCAGAAGATGACTTCCCGCGATATCCGCAACCTCTACCAGGATCGCTACGCTGGTGAGAAGCTCGTCAAGATCGTGGGCGAAGCCCCTCTTGTCAAAGACATTGCCGGCCGCCACGGTGTCGAGATCGGTGGATTTGCCGTCCACTCTAGCGGCGAGCGCGTCGTTGTCTGCGCTACGATTGACAACCTACTGAAGGGTGCCGCTACCCAGTGCTTGCGTAAGTCGTTGAACCTATCTACTTCATCAGCCTCGACGCTAACAACCCTAATAGAAAACATGAACTTGGCTCTAGGCTACTCCGAGTACGAGGGTATTCCTCTTGACTAAGCTCCCACTCAAAGTCAGTGACGAATAGCTGTCAGAGTGTGTTTGTGTGTTGTTCTTGCATGTCTTCTGTCTCATACCCCCCGTGCATTTCCTACATCGCTCTGGGTTGGAGATTTCTGGGTGCTTCCTATCTATTTGCAAATCTTCCATAGTTGATTATGTCTACGCTCATACTTTTGTGTCAAAAGAGTGCGGTTTCTGTTGGTCTTGGTCCATTTTTGCTCCCTAGAATTCTGCTGCCTCCTTTCGGTTCATCGTTTTCGTCCCTTGTTCTCAACTGACATATGGGCTCTCAAATAGTCTCGAGAAAAGTAAAATTTCTTTCTAATGTTGGGGTTTACCCCCTGCGAGTGTTCTTTATTCCAGGACCATATACGACTCGATTTGATTTACTGAACGATTGGAAACGGGGAAGCAGTTCAATCGATGTAATTAGAAAACAATATATGTCAATGGGATCCTTTGACCTGAACTCATCAGTGCTGTAGTTGAAAGCGTGGACTGTATGCTGAGATGCATAACGCATCTGTTCACATGGTCTTGTGCTCAGGCTGGGACTTGCGCACTCTCTCGATCACCTTCCACTTTCTCCCTCTTCCTTCAAGTTGTATCCTCATTTCTGTAGTCTCCTTGCCCGTGCTTATCGAGGGCACTTTCATCGTATTTTTCACTGTCCTTCATCCAAAACTACCCCAGAACTGCCTGCACATTACTCTGACCCACGGGCAAACTCGAGGCCACCAACCTGCGGCTGTGATATCTTTCTCTTTACCATCCCCTCCCACCGAAAATCATCTCGATCAATCCGCCACGCTATCCCTAACCCGCATCTGAAAATCAAAGCCTTGCGAAGACTCGAGGGCCTGGGTTTCACTCGAGTCCACTTCAGCCACAACCATGTTCTACAGCCACGAAAGTAAGTCGAAGGATCCCTGTGAGCGATCTCTATCGAAATGAACACTCACCTGCTTTACGCGCTCTAGTCCTCACCTCACCAGAGCATGGTGTCGCGACAATATGGTAAGGACACCCAGGGCTTCCTTGAATTCATAGCCAGTATTAACAATACCTCCACCACAGGCTAGTCGCAACTCTGGGATCCCGCTCGATCGCTAGAAGACTGAACAAAAAAGCCATCCAGGATGTTGATGTCCCCAATGCATGCCGAGTGATCATCAATCCAGACGCACCTATGGCCCTTCGACTGCAGGGGAGTTTGCTGTAAGATCTGCCGATGAGTGATGTCGCCACGGGTATGCTGACAACGTGCGTCTGATAGGTACGGTGTCTCACGAGTGTACAATCAACAGTGTGGGTACACGCTGCTTGACACACAGGCGATGCACGACAAAATGGTCTCCAAGCTGAAGATCATCGCGGGCAGTGGGCTTGATCCCGCCGCCGGACAGACCAGGTAATTCCCACTGATTCGGTGGTATCAGTTTGCAAAACATTGGCCGAATACTAACCTCATTCCAGGCCCAGCAATCTGATCCTACCTTACGATCCGTCTTTCCTACCCGAAACAGCTCTCCCGGGCCTTGAAATTGACTTGTCTTACTTCACTGCCGCCACGGATAACACCTCAAGCCAACTGAGCGGTCTCTGGACCAAGTCACCCAATAATAGCATGTCTGTCACTTCGCAACTCTCAAGCCTGCACCTTGAGCTCCCGTCGGACGATACTCTGGGAGAGGGTACTATCCTAGGGATTGATGAAATCAATGGGTCTGCGCAGAAAAAAGATACCTTTGGTAACATGGCAGGGTTAGGCTTGGGAAATGAGGAGGGCGTTCTCCTTCAACCTGACTTTGAATTTGACGGGAATGGTAATATCATCGAGCTCGGTGCCAGAGAGAAGTCCCCTCATGGAAGGAAGTCCACCGTTCGCCCAAGGGAAAGTGAAGAACCGATAGACGACCAACAACGACAGCTCTGGGAAGACCCGGTGAGTACCAAACAACCATGCTGTAACCACAAATATGTCCCCTGACCCTGTTTTATAGATGCAGATTGACGACAAGGAGGCTGGAGTGGCCGAGACCAACGACATGATGCAGCTCGACACGCAGGTCGCAGGTCCAACAATTATCGAGACAAATGAAGGCCTGAATGGGGTTGAAGAAACAATTGAGATCCAAGCAGCGAGGTCCCGCCGCGTAAGGCGCCCGAAGAAAATCATTACGGACGACAGCACGGCACTTCGAAATATGACGCTGGCCCAATGGAACAATGAATACGTTGCGAACATGATCCAAGCACAGAAGCAAAAGCAGCAAAACAAAATTCCAACCATTTCGAAGAAGAACGCTGCTTTCTGGGTTTTCGGTCAGGGAATCGGCTCGGTCGGAGTCGGACTGGGAATGGACCATGAGCTACACCCGCTCAACCTCTACTCGGGCGAAGATCTGTTCGAAGCCGTTGGTGGATACCCTCAGCGAAAAAGGGGAAAGCGCAGCGCAGATGACGATGAACAATCAGAGGGACGTCGAGTACGCGCGAGAGACGAACAAGCAGAGCATCTCAGCCGTGAGAACATCGACCGCCTTAATATGGAAGTTGAAGTCGGCCGTGATGCCCCCTCGAGTCTATTTGACGACCGCTCGTCCCTGATGCCCTGGAACATCACCGCTTCTATTCAAAGCTCTCGGCAAAGACCTCGATTCGGCAGTGTCAGCGAGCTGTCCTCTCAAGGACGTAAGCCCCGAAGCCGTCTCACCAGCGCTAGTCCGCTTGCCGGGCGCAGCTATCGGGGACAAGACCAACTTGATCTCGAGCTCCTGGGGGATTTCGGAGACGATCTAGACCTTACCCGGTATCTTGAAGGGGAGCTCGCGACCGAGCGCGAGAATATCAGTTCTCTCTCCCCAAGTAAACGTTCTGCTGTCGAACGGGCTAAGTCAACTCTAGATCGGGAAAGCTTGAATTTCATAGAGTTCATGAAGACCAAGATGGGTACTGCTAACGATGGCAAAGCAGGAAACGCACAAAGCCCGAACAGCAACGCGTCTAGCTCGTTCGCAACCAGAATCGGCCAGACCACCTTCGCAAGTCTTCTTCCTCCTGGGAGTACAACGCGAGCTGTCGCGACTCAGGCTTTGATGAATGTTCTCACGCTCGCTACCAAGGGTGTGTTACATGTTCACCAAGACGGGTACATCGACGAGAGCACCGAGTGGGCAGTCCGCTATCGCTATGGCGAGATTTTCCTACGACTGGAGTGAGCGTGAAATGTGCATACTCAAGTCTTATGACGACCACGAATGGTTCCTATTGCAATGAAAATGACGAGAAACGGCCATGACGATTGATCTATGAACGAACCTATTGACGCGATCTGTGCTGGCGTATTACATCACCACGGAATGCGCAGATGGAAGAACATTTTTACAGTGCGATGTGGGTAAGAGCGAAGGCAATAACTATGGGTATTCGAGGATATTTAATTTCCCATCGCATTTATACTCCCCAATCTTACCAGGAACCTGTACTCCGTATGTCGTAACTGAATATGTAGTTGACAGTATTGCGTATGGGATACGTCCACAGGTTCAGTAACAGTAATAATACCCGATGTTTTGATCGCGAACCCTGGAAATGGAAGCATACGGAAGTGTACGGGGGACGTATATAAAGATCAACAATCCTCGGTCTTGCTTCTGATTGTATGAGATTCAGATAGAATTTGTCTAGCAGTCTTTGATCCGAGTGTGCCTCGTTTGCCCTGAATTCTCCGACTCGGCGGTAGGCTTACAGCTTACACTCGGACTTGGAGGTTTAGAACAGTTCAAGCAGGTTAGCTATGGAATAGGGATTATTCCAGGAATTGCTTTTTGTTAGGCATCTATTCATGAGCATCTATTATATCGTATAATAACCACATATAACACATGTATAGGTAATATACCCCAGTACAAGTACCGGCAGCACGTACCGTAAGCAGTGCTCCAAATTACGCAGGGTGCGTAACCCGCGTATTCTCCCGTCTTCGTCTTTCCATTTTCTTTTCTTTTCTCTCCCTGACCCCTCCAACTTTACAACTCATACGCGCCCTTACCCATTCAAAGTTATTCTTTCGAACTTATTTGTTTACTATCGTGGATACTCTTCCTTTCATTACTCCCCTAATCATGGGTCGCACCGTCGACCAGGAGGTACACGCGGCGTTTGTCGAGTTTCGCGCCAAGGAAGATGACAAGGTGCGTGACTGTGTATTTCGTAATATTTCACCCACGACCTGTCCGTCACTAACATACGGAAACCCCGTTTTTTAGTGTCTGTCCGTTCAGTGTATATACTGCCAACAAATTCGAGCAAAGAACACTTCGCGACAGAAACAACATCTCCTTGAATGTCCCGGTCTGCGCGGTCACCCCAACGCGCCTCAGCCTTCCCAGCCCGCCCAGGCCGCCCCTAACGGAATCGGTCCCCCGAATGGCTACCCCGGCACTCCCAATGGCCCAACCGCAACCTCGACAGGTCCAGCTGGTCCTGGTACTATCCCAACTCCTAATGGAACCATCATGACCAATGGTGTCAACCCTCATGCTACTCCGTTGCAGACCCCGTTGGGGGCCCTCCAGAACCGCGGCGCGATGGCGACCCCGGTTGCGCCTACCGGTGCTCCGTCTGCACCGCCAAGCGCCGTGCCCTCGCGCCCGACTCCCAAGCCAAAGACCAAAACAACAAGTTCAAGCTTACCCGCGCCCCCACTAGACGATGTGCACGCAGCTTTCGTGGAGTTCCGCGCAAAGGAAGAAGACAAGGTATGGCGAAGAAACTCGGCGACCATCGCCGTTGGAACATACAAGCTAATAGTGCGGAATAGTGTCTGTCCGTTCAATGCATTTACTGCCAGCAAGTTCGCGCGAAGAACACTAGTCGCCAGCGCCAGCATCTGCTCGAATGCCCTACCTATCTCAGCGTGATGAAGGACTCGATCCCCGCCAACAATTTGCTCCACACATTTCCCGAGGGCGATGTCGCCCGATCACTTCAGATCCCCGCGCCATCGCTGGAGCTGGATTTCCGCATGAGCATCAAAATGAACCCCAAGGTGTCTGTTGGCCCCAGCGTGTGGGGACAAAGAGAGTGGGTTTCGTTCATCGGCGGCCAATGGGCCGGTCGATGGGGTAAGGGTGTTGTTCTGGTATGACTGAATCCCAACCTCCAACCATTACTTGTCCGGTGTCTAACCTTTGAAAACAGCCCGGTGGTCAAGATACACAGATTGTGACCAAGGATTCCACTACCAACCTTCGTGCGAGTTATATCCTTCAAACTGTCGATGAGCCACCCGCATTTATCATTGTGCGCACAGAAGGATGGTTGACAGGCGCCAAGGATGTTCTCGAGAAGGTCATCGATGCCAACATGGCAGATGGTGTCAATCCCGGCAGCTATAAGTACCGGGTCAATTTGTCCATGGAGACGGGCGATGAGCGTTACACATTCTTGAACACTTTGATGTGGATCGGCAGCGGTTGCCGTAGGGGTCAGGAAGGTAGGCTGCTTCAGTACTTTCATTTGCGATTGTCCCATACTAACTGGTTATGCAGTCATCTTCGACTCGTTCCGTGTCAACTAGGTCAATGCCCTTGTCAACCAATGATGTCTTTTCCGTTATTCAGCGATTTCGTATCTTTTTTTTTCTCAACTTCAAATTTGTGATGGGAAAACGGTGTTTCTACTTTGCCATTTTTTGACACACGGCGCAACGTTTCTACGATTCAATCCTTCTCACCACGACTTTCTTCTTCCGACTCTCTTTCTTCGATTTCAAACCATGGCTATATCCGCCACCCTGGTTTGCATATGTCCCGCAATTAAGCTGATCTTGAGCTCTGCCTTGTCTTTGCTCTTCATTTTACGTGTCTGTTGTGGTTCTTCTTCTGATGTAATTCTTTGATGGCTATATATAACATAGTCAGCCTTGTAAGGTATTGCTAGCTTTCTTTCGATCTCGGCTCTTCATATCCCATCTCCAACGTCCAGATTTCATATGCAATATTCCATGTAGTCATTTTTAAATAGGATTGAATGGTGTTCTGGATCTGATTGATCTCTATTTCATCATATGTAAGACCAGGTAACTCTAGCCCTGGATATTGTACGCTTACATGAGAATGGTGATTTCACTGTTAATATGTATTCTCCTCAAGCAAAAATCCGACTTTATAGAGATGAAGATATCTGAATTTGGACTGTGTCTTGTTTTTGGAATAATATAGAACGGAATATATAACCCGCTTGTCATGTACCGCAAGACCGTACTTTAACCACGGTATATACCTGTACGTACCAAGAACATAACGAATACCTTTTTATAGAACTTTGCTGTATATCGTATTATTATTTAGAATTGAACAACTCATTTGACGCTGTAATTCATGGAAGCTTTTATCAATACGAGGATTGCGATCATACATTAAGTCAATCTATAGCACACTTATCTCCAGTGCACCCGAACTTGGTTGAAAAACAAATTATCTGCCCCACGTAATAGCAAACGGGTTCCTAGCCGGGTCAGACAGCGGACTTCCTAGCCAAGGTGAAAGCGAATCTGGAACGTATTGCGCTCATCGTTGAGAAGCCCCTGAGAAAGACTCGGGAAGTTGGGGGATAGTGTTCGGAATTGCACGAGGGTAACTAGCTGGTTCCAGTTTGAGACGCAATGAGCTGAAATGGCCGATGTCGGATGTCACAAATAGGTGAGGTAAACATGTGCCTATTGGTTTGGGTACTCTAGTTCGAAATATTGATCCCGGTCTGCTTCACATAGATACAAGCGCTGAATGCTGGCGTGCTGATTGAAGGCAGTTCTCTTTTGAGCGGGTCGGCCGGGATCGGATTGGACGAGGTATAGGATTCTGGTCATGGCTGATTGATCGAGTTACTTCAACCTTATAAGAAAAATGAGCCTATGAGTATTATTGAATATTGTTTTCGGACACATGGTATTTAACGTCAAAATGAAAAATAAGAGAAAGTAATATCATGGACGACCTAGGTTTCCGATGCCAATAAACCAGCCTGACACGCCTCTCCAATCCTGAGCTCTCCCATCTAAGTTCCAAGCCTGTGTTCAATGCCTGGAAACGCAGCACAAGACTCCGGTCTTCACTAGGAAATACAGTGCCCCGAAGAATCGGAAAATCGAGAGACCAGAGGTGGCCAACAGAATGATCTTGAAATACCATGCCGTACGAGTTGTAGATGTCGACTATGTCAGTTAGCGGGTGTGAACAGTAGACGACATAACTCGAACTTCACTTACCGTCAGGCAAAGCCTGTCGATGCTGAGGTTGTTGATACACAGCGCCAGAAGACCATTACTAAATGTCCATAGTAACACTAGATTTGTTCGGAACGCCTTGTATGAATCATCGAGGGCCACACCTTCGTTCTCGGTTGGTTCTTGCCAGGGAGTCAAGGCCCGCTTCACAGTTGATGCGAACTGCTCATCAATGTCGACTTGAGGCTTGTCAAGTTCTTCAACAAAAGGCGTTTCATCATCCTTTTTAGTTTGCGCCGAGGGGAGTTTTTCAGGTGCATCTGATCCCTTTGTACCCCATGAAACATCATGCCAATTGCAAAATGCATAGACCATCAGAACATTGATCGAAGAAGGCATTCCAAGGAAATACGCCCAGGAGGAAGTGAGCATATGCCAGGGGTCGGCGTAGAGTATACTTGCTATGAAGTAGATGCCGTATGTTGATACCAAGGCAATCAGAACAAGCCCACCTGTTGAGTTGAAAAAGCCCGATATGAGTGCCGAAAACCCATGGCTGAAATCAAAATTGAGATTCTCGGGAGTCATTGCCTGTGCAACGAGATAAAACGACAAGATAAGGAGATAGAGCTGGACCACAGAGAAGTAGACGAAGGAGAGCGTGTACAGAAATATTGATCTATGATTGGATATTAGCGAAGCGAAAGTAGTACCGATCCTCAGGCCCTAATACTTACCCCTTTGGTCGATTTCCGAGAGCCAGAATGAATTGAAGCATAAGGAATGTCAGATAACCGATCTTCAACAGGTTATTGACAACTGGCGTAACATCATTCCCAAAGGGCCACCCTTTGAATTTGTTGGTCGCACTTGGTGTCCCCACAATGTCCAAGATGACGGAACTAGTGAGCCAGTAGGATGCTATTCCAAGTTAGTGATCTGGCGTAGGATCGACCTGAGCCCCAAAGAGCACTGTCAACTTACCGAGTGAAAGCCATGTCATGACTAACTGGCAGATATTGTAAATCAATTGGACATGGAGTAATAGCAGTCGAATGATACCATGCCCACTCTTGTATATCCGGTTAAAATGCATGACTGAATATAGCGATGCTGCAAAAGAGCCATTCAGCCATCGCCGACGTTGACTTAGGAACTCTGCTGGTCGTTCTGGGACGTCTGTTTCCCCCTTCGACGCTTTCACGTATGTGAGTAGCCACTTGTTGCCAGCCTTTGCAACTAACTCGAAGCAAAGAATACGATCCTCTGCAAGGAACATATTCTTCTTAAAGATATTCATTCCATCAATTCCTTTCTTACCGAGCTTTTGAGCTAGTGTATGGTCTCCATGAAAATACTGCTCAAGAGGCCTGCCCATAATAGCGCGATACCGATAGGCAGAAAAAGCCCCCGGAAGTACGCTGACGTAGCCAAAACTGCTCTCTAAGGGCTTGTCTAGGATATTCGAGATTTTGTATTCAAAATTTTGAGCCGCAACCAAGGGATTGAGGAGCTTCTTCCATCGGTGGCCAAGAAGCGCGTGGATTTCACCGCAGGCCCCACCGATATTCTTGTCGTTATAGAAGGCCTGCCATAGGGCTAGCAAAGACTTAGGCCCGGGTTTTGTGCCTGCGTCAATCAGGATACATATCTCCGGATTCAAAATGCGCCCGAATGCATTGAATAGCCACCGGTGTGAGTTGATCTTCTTGGTATTCTTCTTCTTGAGGCAAAACATCATTTGTACCGGGGAAAGATTCATAGGATCATCTTTGTATGGACGGATGAGCTCTTGTTTCGGCGTAACCGACAACTGTGTGGTATATTCGAACTAAGAACTATTAGCATCTAAACATTTCCCAGTATACCGAATTCCACAAGGGTTGGAAGGCGGGAAAACAAACAACATGAGCGATCGTTTCTCTTCCATCCACATCTTGCTTCATCACGCCATCTTGAAAAATGCCAATGGTCGCCAGCACGTCAAGTGTGTTTCTATCGCAGGGATCCATGCCGTCGAAGACAAGACAGACGACAATCTTCTGCCATGCGGGACCACCTCTATCCCAAAATTCTGTCTTCTTCAATTTCACGATATCTCGGACATTTAGCATTACCCCATGCAGGGTTCGGGCGGTCAGGACTTTATCTTCGTTGTAGTATGTGACGGCAATGAGAAGTTCAGTGTGCCGATTGTACATCGAAGGACGCAGATTGTAACCATTGCCTAGCGTGAATTCATCAGGATCACATGTCGCGGCAGTGTCTAAAGACAATGAAACAAGTCAGCTTATCATGAAGGGGTTGAACTGGAACATTGATGGGACTACTCACATCTCATTTGCGTGAATTCTTCAGAAAGTTCCCCCTCCGCATCTCGATACTCAGGCTGGATAGCATTGCGTATAGGACTCGGTACCGGATAGTTGATACTCAAGACCGAACCTTGTGTCAACTTGATCCGCCGTGTTGGATATCGACGGATGCTACTTTTGTGTCGTCCCGACTCCTTGGAAGAGGACACCGCGGAGCCCTGATTAGAAAGGTTGTGTAATCTGATCTGATCAGGGAGATCGAGTGATTCCATTGACCCTGGCTTGGGGCTTTTAACCTCAGCGGATGAAGAATTATACGGTCGACGAGTCCCTTCACTAGAGATTCGGCCTGTAGAGGGACCAAGAGACAGGGCAGAAGAATGGGCCGGATGGAGTAGGGAGAGGGCGTGCTCATTTGGGACTCCAGTGTTCTGGCAAGGATGGGAGATGTCAGTTCGGCTTGCCGCATGTCCGGAGATCGAGCAATTTCCACTTCGTATACACTTACCCGGGGCGAATAACCATCACTTAGGCTGTCGCTCTCGTTAGTTTGCCGTGCATAGTTCGATAAATAAGGCCGATCAAAATAATTCATCATGTACCAGTGTGAAGCCGATGTGGAACAAATACTGGGAGGGTGTGTAAGCTGAAAGTCTGAGATGCAATCCCTGAAACTTTTGATGCCAAGCCGGTTCGAATCGATTAAGGTATGACAGGCTGTAAAAATACGCCGAGGACATTGCAGGGGATATCAACCAAGCTGGAAGTAATTAAAGAGCGTTTACCCTTCCTTCTCAATATGGAAGAAACGCTAGAGCACTTTACCTTGCCCCAAGAGAAATTAAGTATAAGCGGCTATTTTAAGCTAGGACCCCACATCTCTGCTCAATGGGTTAGCCAATCAGATGGCAGGTCTTCTTCCTTAGCGTGAGGCTAAAATACCCTTATTATCCTCAACCAGCCAATGGGCAAACCCATATTATAGGCACTCTAGTTACCTGAATTCATCATTTGGTAAAATTTCACTTATTAATCAACTAAAAATAATTGAAATTCTCTGAAATCCCACGAAGCACAAAATTCTGAATGCGCCGAGATCTGGTCACTTTGAAGTAAGACACGCAGTGACGTGTCGTGTATTTTGAGATCATTTCAAAAACATTGGACCCTTTTAAGGGTAATTACGAAAGCTGGTTCCAACATAACACTTTCCTTCTCAGAAATTCTCATATCATTCAAAATGAGCTCACTTGGCCTCTCTCAATCAGCGTGGAAGTGAGAGTTAAGACCGGACGAGATACTGTATCGGGCGAAGTAATATTGCACACCGAGTTGCCGGCTGACTTGTCAACAATTGTCCTAAACTTGTCGGGAACAGCAACGTCTCGGCTGGCTCAAAGCAAACGCACGGAAACTCATAGTATATGCAAAAATGGCCACTTCATCCGACCATTGCATTTTGATTGTTGTCATTAACACTAGTAACCTTTAGCTGCTCCAAAAGTCTCACCGCCTCTTTTCTTCAGACTATTTGATGCATTGGTTCAAACAGCTCCAGCTCCAGTGTAACTATAGGAAGAGAAATCAAATTCTCTGATTCTCCATCACAGCCAGTACCAATCAAAATCGGAACCCCTACGTGATTAAATGTGTTTTATATTTTTAGATTTCATAGGTGATGGAATGCTACAAAACGGCCATTGGTCAAACAAACTACAAATTGCATGCGTTTTGGCCCAAAAGAAAATCCCACCAGCCATGGAAGACCCCCTCCTCAACGGGGAGCTCGACCTCACTGGCTGAGATTCAATATTCTTTGAGAGTTCTTGTTCCTGCGAAAAGTATAGTGAGAAAGGTAAGCAACTGCCTACTTTCTTAAGCAATTACCACCGGGCAGAAATTGAATTAGACTTATTCCTAATCACCCTCAAGACGAACGTTAGCGTTCGTATCAGTGACTCGAGAGTTTACTCCCGGGCTTATAACCTGTTATAGTTCAGAGGGATTCTTTTATATTATTTTGGACGGAATACATGAGGCTATATATACAGCATGATCTCCAAGTTGATTTCGAATCAACTTGCTTCTTCGTATAGACATCTCGGGAATCAATCCGATGGTGCGGCTTTGTTTCCGATCTGCGCCAGCCTCATATCACAACAGTATGTAACTCTCTAACTAACCAAAATGACAAAACTGACAAAACTGACGATTTCAGTAGACATGCTGGCAAAGTGTAATATGCACGTGTGGTATTCACCTTACCATGGTCAGGTGATCTTCTAGGTAATCTACCCTGTTCCAACCATTTATTCTACCTTGGTATTCGACACTTTTCCATCTACTAAGCCATTAGCCATTATAATTTTAGTATTCAAAAAGAATAGGGTAGTGCTGAAGACTCGATTGTTGGTCGCTACTTGTGTTTAATTCTATTATGGTGGCCTGGGGTCGTTGTGAGTCGTGACAGGAGATTGCTCATATTAGTTTTGCAGAAGATTTGTGACTAGATGGACCTTGTTCTCACAAGCTACAAGGGGCTTACTATATCCCGTTCCAGTGGAAGATATACAAAGCGAGGACAAACTCTCTTTACCAGATAGGACCTAGACAACATTAAGAATCCCAGTCGACTGGAGTACAGGCCCAAGCTCCAAATCCTCATAACCGCTAGTGTTCCTTCGTGGCTCCCTAGCGACGACATATGATGTCCCAAAGGGTACCCCAAATGCCGCCCATGAAGAGCGCGGTGCCCAAGCCCATCCGCTGTGGCTTAGGGACTCTCTAGAATGAGACGGAACGTGATACCACCGAATCCCTAACCACGCGAAGAAAATCCCAATAAGACTTCCGCCCATAATGTCCCAGCCAGCATGCATATAATCTGCATACCTAGTCGCGCAGATGTAGAGGGCCACGCCTACAGGAGATAGAACGAGTAGAAGGAGGTATAGGGGCGGAGCGGTTGCGGAGGAGCGAGTGGGGATGGGGTCGTTCGTAGTCTGCGCGAGGCTGTTATTTCGATCCCGCTGTTCTATTCGGGGAGTGAGACGAACTGGCGTAGGAAAGCGAACGGCAAATTTGATGCTGAGCCAGAGGGTAAAGTAGAGAAGCCCGGCCCACGAGAACGATGAGTGGCCAGATGGAAAGGCGGCAAACCCGTCCTTCACAATACTAGCATCGGTGTTTTGACATATGCTGCTGGTGACCATGATAGGGGCTGAGGTCTGCTTGAGACCAAGGCCCCCAACAACGTAGGCGGCAACGTTTGAGAGATCAGGGTCGCAGCGGGCAAGGAAGTCCGGTCGGGGCTTCCCTACGACATCCTTTAGACCAGATGTCACGAAGAAGGCACCTGCTAGACTAAGGCCAAGTCCTAGCCATCCTGCATGCCATTCCCATAGTCGACGTCTCCACACGCTCCTTCCGTCACTGTGGCTCGATGTTTCGATGGCCGATGAAGGGATCAGGAGAGATAGTGCTAGTATTGTGATGGCAGGCACACCGCAAGCGACGATTGCAACGACGGTGATGCTGACGGTATCGGAAACGAAGGGATATGATATTTGGGGATCTTCGAGAGAGAACGCATGGCGATAACCTGTAATCTTGTACAACACGCCACCTACAGCGGCAACAAGGCTTCATATTCGATTAGTAAAGGATGGAGGAGTGGTATGGGAATGATCGGACTAACATGATGATGGCCCAATCGAGCACGTAAGAAAATATTACTTGAACTGAGGATCGCTCTCCTGAAAGGAGCCTACTATCCAGATCTCCTGGATTATATGCCATGGGTAGAGATTTGAGCGGTAGTAAAAGTCACGAGAGCAAAAGGCGAGGTAGGAAAAGAACACGATATGAATTTGCTTGGAAAACTGTTAGCTAGATTACTGGTGGCTTGAACAACAAATAGACCTGCTAGTTTCAGATCCAATCTAAGCCAGGGTACAGCCCAGGCCCCACTTAGGGCATACAGGTCTGCTATGGACCTTCTAATGACCGGGGAGCATTGCCATATAGCGTAGATACTGTAGAAGCACGTTCGCTGTTATTAAATTCGGTAACTGAATTGACTTGAACGACAGGAATTGTACTATTTACATGGATCATGTCCTGTCCGTTGATCCAAGTCTGTTTTCGTTACTTTCCATTCCACGTAATTGCCTTTCAAATAGCGTGCAATGGGCTATAATACAAGCATTCTTCAGGGGAGCTGAGCCACTAGTTAGCAGCGTACCCAATGATGCTAACGCGAAAATAACAAAATAAGCCTGGTTTCATACCTCGAGCCAGCTGTTCACTTGTCTGTGCGCATGGTACTCTTCTTCCAGGTCGTGGATATGTACTCTCAATAGATAGAGCGAGAGTACAATTAGTGATGCGATAACCAGGGCAATGCGGACTCTATAGTCCATGGTCATGATAGAAGCGGTTGGTGATGTGAAGGCTTGGGGGTAAAATTCCATTGAAAAGTATGTCGACAGATAAAAACAAGGATATATCTTCATTCTTGGCAAGAAAGCTTGGTTTGGATGTACTTTGTGTATTTCCGTACAATGTACTCCGTATGTGTTCCATCACCGGTGAAGCACACTAGATATCGGATTCAATTTTGCCGCAAATGTAGGCAGATCCAAATCCGTAGGGCCAATGGGAGGGTTAAATCAAGGCACGTGATGCTGACCGGAGAAGGGAATGTCCCTTTTTGCCCGGTAGGCCGCGTGACAGTTCCTTCTTTAGGAATACCTTATCATCACCGTCCTTCGCTGAAAAGTAGACCATATTGTCCAAAGATCGGTAAGCAAAAAAAAGAAGAGAACATATCTCACGCACGGACCATGTCTCCACACCTCGCCTAAAGAGGTTAAGGGGCTAATTTTAAATCTTATGCTTCACGACCCAGGGAACCCAAAATGGAACAGAAGAATGTCACTCGCACCACGCTATTGGCCCCGGCAACTCTCGGCCGGTCAGGGTTCAGCCTGGGCAACCCAGAATCTCCACCTCATAGCCGATAAACCTCGTTTCTATGCCGCCAGGCTGGAAAAATTCTATTCTGCTGCCTGCCCAAGTGCCGTGGGAGACCTGTATAGGTTTGAAGAGGCACAATTGTTTGGTTTATCTTTTTATCTATGATCACATTGCTTTGAGGCAACACGGATCGGTTTCTACCATGGATATGCTTCTTGTTGTTAAGAAGAAGCCTGCAGCTGATACGTAACCCGCCAGACGGAGTTAGAACCGTATCGCATGCTGGCTTTGCGACAAGGGGTGAGCGTTGAAGGGGGGTTCAGTAGACGTGTACATGTCTTTGTCGCCGAGATTAGAGACTCCTGAGGCAGTAGACGAGGTATGCAAGTCCGTCGAACGTCTTATCTTGACACCAGAGCACTGGCGCCTAGGCTAGCTAAGCAGGCTAGCCTTTTGGTTTTCTCTGCTTGTTCCAGTCATATAACTATGACGGAAGAAAGTCAGAAATATCTTCCACACTCGCCATAAAAGCTAGATATAACCTACCGTTGTCGAGGTATCAAGTTGTGATTTATCTCATTTACTACGTATTTCGGACTGTTTCGACTGTGTTATTGATATCATGTTGAACTCCTTTTAGCTGTTGCCTTTGACTCTCCGAAAGTTCTTCCTAGCCCATTCTCGTAATCCAAGTGTAGATCGGCGATCTGCATGTACTGAGTAGACTGGACGGAGCTAGACCCGTAGGGTATCAGTTATTTCCAAATTCCCAGACACTGCGGAGTACGGAATAAAGCTGCACCTTATCCGAGAAACCATCGATACTCCATCGATACCAAAGTTTCGTACGGGACATTTAGGTGGTGCCTAGCCCTGCTTGGGCGATGCAGGGACATAGACCCAAAACCGAAACAAGCAACGACTAAGAAAGCTTGGCCTAGTAGCCAATCAGCTAATAATCTTCGCGGTGGCTTTCATCCGACTTCCTTTTCGAGTGTTTTTATAGCCCACAATCAATTTGGGCGTCGTAAGCTCTTCATCTACAAGCACTGGAATTCGGCGAGGACTCGGCAACACCCTCCCTGGACGAATTAACTCTCCCTTGGGTGGATCGTGGCCAGGTGAAGTCGGGACTCGGCTTCCAGGGATCTATTGCTGCAGTGAATTTTCATTATGCGGTACTTTTTTGCCCTTCTATAAGCGGCACTTGAAAATCTGCCCCTGCTGGTGGGAGCAAGGGTCTTTTTTCTACCGCTATTTTCTGGCTATCAGTCCTTCCACTCCTTAGGATTTGCGTTGCCAAATGTGCCCCGAATTCTCAAGGTCAAGAGCTCTATTCAAAATGTTTCAATGGATCACACGTTGTGTGCCAGGTTTAAGCATTCTAACTCTACTTGGAATCTCATTCGTGGCATTCGTTGATCTTGATTACTCTCTGCTGTCCCAAGATCTCGTTGGTGATTATGGCCGGCCCCCAGGTGAACATGCTTCGGATGGCAGACCGACCACACTGCCATTGACTCAGAAGATTTTTATTGGCATTTCGTTGTTCGTACACCTGAATGCCTTCTACTTCGCTATCCGCCTATTCTTCGCTTTGCTCAAAATACAGAGAGAGTCAAAAAAGGCGTTGCAGCGTCGCCACCCAACCAAGCCAAAGTCAGAAGGCACGGAAGATGATTTCGAAGCAGAGCTGGCAGGCAGTGTTCCGTTGAATGTTCTTGGGGCGACTCAATCTGAGGCAGAGCCGGACTATCTTGACAACAACCCGGAGGTCATTCACGCAATCATCCTACCCAATTATGAAGAAAGTTTTGATACCTTATGGACCACTCTCCATGTTCTGGCCAGTCATCCTAGAGCTGCCAGTCAGTATGAGGTGAGTTCCGTTCTAGTCGTTCATTTCTTCATGAAGGAGCTATATTGACCGATGATTGTTCCAATCTAGATCTACCTTGCAATGGAGCGGAAGGAGCTTGAGGCCCCTACGAAAGCAGCCAGTCTAGTTTCGACTTTCGAAACCAGATTTTCTCACATTGAAGCCACGTTCCATCCGTCTGGAGTACCAGGCGAGATGGCCGGGAAGAGTTCCAACGTCGCATACGCAGCTCAACGTATCATCAATTCACACCACGGACGAGACGGAAGGGAGGATCTGACCAGTAAATTGATCACTGTTATTGATGGTGTGTCGAGATACATCCATCTTCTATTAAGACTTCACCATGCTGATAACCCGTGCGGGTAGCCGATACCCATCTATTGCAGGATTACTTCAATGAGATCCAACGACTTCATTTCGACGATGTTGCCAGCCCCGAGCTATCCTTCTATACCTGTCCCATTATCTTCGATCGAAACTCATCCGAAACACCGATTCTAGTCCGCTGTGCAGATATGATGTGGGCATTCGCAGGTGTCTCAGCCATGTACCCTGGATCCCCGATCTCCATTCCCACCTCCGTATATACCCTTCCTCTCAGCATGGCAAAACGAGTTGGGGGATGGGACAGTGATGCTGGGGCAATTGGTGAAGACATGCATATGCTTCTCAAGTGCTACTTTGCCGTGGATGGCAACATCACCACACGTGCGGTCGCAAGCTCCGCAAGCCAGTGTAATATATCCAGCGATGACCATCGTGGCTGGCGCCGGAACATGGATATTTTGGCAGCGCGCTATCGTCAAGCTTTGCGCCATATGTGGGGTGCACTGGATACGGGATTTTGCATTCGGCAGAGTGCTGCCAACCTGTCGCGTCCCAGCTGGCGACTCCTTTTCAGCGGGACGCAATGGGCCCTTGCGCATCTTCTCTTCGAAGCGCACTTCCTTCCATGTTATCTGGTAATTACTTTGGCTATATCCTCTATTTATTCCGCCTTCATTCCCCCGGAGTCTATGCATCCGGTTTTGGAGTGGGCATTTCAATTCACCGGCCTTCTGCGGATTTGTTCCTTCATTATGATGAACATCTGCATGTTAGTCTATGGAAATTGGCATAATTTCTGCGTCAATACCCGTCTTACGGACATGATGGATGCCGGTCTCCCTGACGTGGGCTTTTCACTCCGAAATGAGTGGAATGGCAGTACTCTTCTCGAGCGCGTCCTTTTTCCCGTGGCTGGAACATTGTTCGGGCCTATCCCGGCCATCCAAGCTGTCTTTTCTCATTTCTGGACTGATAGGTTGGTATATAAAGTCAGCCAAAAGCCAAGCTTCGGTCCAAGTGCTGTCTAAAAGATATATCTTCTCTTGCAGGCTGAGACTTGGGTTTCCATGTGGCGATGAGCAACCGTCTGCAGTTCACTCCGGTTCTGGCTTTGGTTCGGTATTACACTTATTTTAAGTAATCTTATAAATTTTCTTTCTGTATCTCTATTGATTGAATGCAATTTCTTGTGCTGTTGCTGCGAATATGGTTTTATTTTGATCTTTCCAGTGTCCATCTTCGTGGCAAATACTGACTAATTGACAGAAAGGGGACGACCTCGGGAATTTTATCCATGTGCTCGTCAAGAAGCGTTGAAGATCTCCACAAGTTACTTACCAACGAGGAGGAAAACCAAATCTGCAACTGGCTCCATGATAGTGTCGGATGAACACGGAATGCAGACATTAACGACCGCTATGGGGCCTTTAATGGTCCAGAATCACCCGCAATGCTAATGGTCCCGGAAATCATGCAACAAATGGAGCAGGTATATGGACGGCCCATCTGCTTTGTACGCCTATCATATCGGCCCAAGACGAGGGGACAGTCACTGTCCTATCACCGTCGCCTCCCCGGGTATTCAATCCATACGGGGAATCAAATTACCCCATCATAGAGCCAACTCTGAAAGAAAATCCCAGAGTCGCCAGGATTGAAAAGGTACATACCATTGGCCCTTTCGTATACTAGCGCGTACCGCTTCTCTTGAAGTAGACAAGTTGCCTAGACTCTATACATTGAGAAATACAAGTAAATCCTTGTTTCATTTGGGGAAATACGGGTTAGGGCGTTCAGCCAAGAATGGATATTCTCATTTGTGGACCAGTACTTTCGGAATGCGTTTGTCAATAGAAGAAAATTTGCCCCTTGCGAGTTGCAAAGATTACCAGTAGTACGAGTGGCCACGGATAGATGTAAATAATTATGTTCAAGATTAATTAATACCCTTGTAGGCTAGACTATATGCTGACCCCGAAGGAGGCGCTTTTCCGGTCCCCAGTCGATGATAGGGGCTGGGTGACTTGATCGCAACCGGTAAGAGTGATCCCAGTCTCTTCTTGTTCAAACACTCAGTGAGACCATGCCAAGAAGATCAACGAGAGGAAATGCATAGATTGCTGCAATCGGCACTTTGCTATGGCAACGTAAGAGAAAAAAGGCACAATGGACTCTGATGGGGTGCTCACTCTTCCCAAAGACTTCGCCGCGTGGCAGGATCAGACTTTCTGAGCCATCATTGCTTGGAACATAGCATTTTTATTAGTATTTTTCTTTATGGGCAGGGGGTCAATTGGCTGTCTCCATATACCTACCCGAATAGGTAATAGACTAGGTCGCATGCGCCTGGTTCAAAGGGGATTGTGCTTGGAAATACCCCGGCCATGATTGGCTGCAAGCTAGCCCTAACTCACGCAGGATTGGAATATCCAGCAACAGCAAAGAGAGTGCATAAAAAGAAATATATATATAAATTAAGCGTATCTTATGCTACTTCCTTAAGAGGGGCGAAAAATTCTCTTTATCTTTGCAAAGAAATAATCAATCGTTATGGCTAGCACCGTCCACACGACAAGTGAGCTTGCGGTTGAACAACTGAATCAGACCCATGCCGCCACCGAAAAACATTTCGATTCAGGGGAGGTCATGCGAGACATGATTATTGGTCTGGCTGATGGAATGACTGTGCCGTTTGCTCTGACAGCTGGTCTGTCTAGCCTAGGCTCTTCCAAGCTGGTCATCCTTGGTGGTCTTGCTGAACTCTTCAGTGGGTCGATCTCAATGGGCTTAGGGGCCTATCTTGCTGCTGTAACTGATCGAGACCATTACGCGAGCGAGGAGAAACGAGAGCGTGAAGAGGTTGTCTCCAAGCCAAATGCAGAAAAGGAGGAAATCCATGAGATTCTCTCCGGTTACGGGATTTCTCGAGAGGCAAGCCAGAATGTTGTGGATTGCCTATCTGAGAACCACGAGAACTGGATCCGGGTATGTCAGCATGCTAGATACAAATCAATGGTGATATTGGCTAACGTCAGGACCTAGTTCATGATGGACTTTGAGCTGAAAATCGAGGAGCCGAACGTATCCAGAGCGTGGATTTCGGCAGGAACGATGGGGATCTCTTATTTCATCGGTATGGATATCTGCTCTGCCATTCTTTCCTCCATCTACACCTTATCTTAGGACCTGACTAACACACGAGTACGTGTTTCTAGGCGGCCTCCTTCCCATGATACCCTACTTCGTTATGCACAAGGTTGTCGACGCATTGTTCGTATCCATCGGGATCACAGTTGTGATTCTGATCGGCTTCGGCTTCATCAAAAATTATGTGGTGATCAAGACGAAACAAGCAGGACTGTACGGAGCAGCACAGGCCCTGTTAGTTGGCACCATCGCCGCTGGAACCAGTTACGGGATTGTGTATGGCATAGATCATAGCAACCTTTATTCATAGCGTGTTGCGCTTCCCGAGTCAAACACAGTCTGTTTCTTATTTATGGAAAAATTTGCATATGGAACTATATACATGAGGGGCTACTGAAAAACCCATAGTTACAGCCCGACTGGAAGATTTAGACGTCTGAGAATTGGGAAATCCTAGCATGAACATTTCCCAAAGCCACCAAGGCTATTCGATCCACCATCTCAGACACAAATTTTCATAATTTTGACAAAGCCCGGTTCTTGCATTCTCACACAATCTCTATGATCACATACCATGAGCTCTCAAGCCTAGAATACAGGCAGATCAATCAGAAGATACGACACGAATTGTGTCCCCAGCAATGACTAAGACCAACACTAGCCTGCATATCGTTCAGCGATGAAGTAACCAATTAAGAAAGCCCAAGCGTGGCTGTGTACGTGTTTCAGAGCCTGTGGTCATACCCAATGACATATCACTATAGCCCTAGCAGAGCGGCCTAAGTCGTCAATGTGCTTGCCCGGCGGATTCTCGCCCCTTTCCCGCGCACCAACAGTCTCCTGTCAAGTCTCTGTTTGATCTGCTGGAAAAGCCCATTAAGAGTCCATGATTATCCATATCTCAAATGTGTTCCCCAAAGCTTGCACGAGTCTGAAAAAATCCATATCATATATATTCCTCACCCACTACTTGATGCGTTGCGACAGCAGAGCACAATAGCCGCTAAGAATTACATAGTGGGAATGGAAAATGTAACGTACAATAGTGACGAACAGACTGGGTGTTTATCCATGTGATTCTTTGATAACTTACGATATTTGGGTTCGTACCAAGAAGCCCGAGCATTCTACTCCGTACCTCGCACGGCATTCGAGGTGTGTTATCTATCCCCTTGTAGAGATCCTCGCTCTTTCATTTTTTTGTCTCACAATCCATAGATTCAAATGAAGAAAAGCAATGCTATTTATAGGCAAGCACCTGCGTGGACCAAATTGAAAGGTTACTCAGTCAAATTGTCTCCGCTGTCTAAATGGTACAGATGGAAGTGATAATATCATAGCTACAAACGCAGTCGTTTAGGAATGCTGTTTCACAAAGTCAGAATAAATTCTGGCAAGTGGATCATGAATTCAGTAACCGAAAAAAAGCAAATCTGTACTCGGCTGAGTAGTACAACATGGGCTAATTTTGAACAAGAAACACAAAATCCAGGTTTCAAATGTAAGATAGCCAACCCCTTTCCAGTGACTGTTTGTTAGTCCACTGGTTTCATTATTTGCAGATAGGCAAGATAATTCTCAAGACACCGATGAATACGGCCGTAAAGAAATATAAATATCATCACCCTGCTGACGTTGAGTTAGACTCCCCCAGTACCATTTCACATTTGACATTTCCATAATAAAGACATAGTTCGTCCAATTTAAATATGCGTCTTATCTTCATCGTTATGGCCATCATAGGCGCTGCTTTGGCTGCAGACAAGGCCCCTCCTACGGCAAGTCCTAACAAATGAACGTCAGATAGCATTGAAGCCTCTAACTGTTCTTCAGATTCAGAACGGATCCCCTTGCAAGGCCGATGGCAGCGCAGGAATCTGTGCCAGTGGCTTCTGCTTAGTAGGTTTTCTTGCCTTACTGAAGATGTTGTGGCATCAATAATTAATCTGCCATGCAGCAACTTGCTCACGATAATGAAGGAGTATGCAAGTAGACTACGGATCTCATCATTGGTTTGAATTGATTGACGATGTGGCATTTTTGCTCAAAGCCTGTGAAACCGAACGGTATTTGGTTCACCTAAGTCGATCAAGTTATTGGAGGACCAGTAATTACGCTGTTCTACAGATAGGTTGCAAGATAAATAAGAAAGGAAGTTGTTAATTTCCTCATATGGGCTCTGTTTTGGAATGTATTTCAGATAGTCGCCAGGATAAATGAAAAGTTATCAATCTATAGCTTTTGAATCATAGTTAGAAACCTAAGGTTTGTTGTTAGCGATTTGATTATGTCTGAGATTGGTGCACGAGGACCTACCCTTTTCCGTGTTACCATGACCCATACTCTTGCTGCTGCTGCTTCCACTCTGGATAGCGCCTAGTATTCCATCCATGTAAGGCGCGCCACTCCACTTCTGGTGGGTGAGAACATCGACACCAAGCTCCTTTTCGCGGGCCTGGACAAGACGGACGTAAGCCAACATACCCTCATCCTTGAATGCACGGGAAAGTTCGGTCGTGATGGTGGCATTACTATGCAGACCGGCCAGGGAAATGAGCTGCAGAACAAATCTGGAAAAAAAAGTTAGTGAATCGAAGCGAGATAATTGCAATGTTGAGCTTACCCTTGCTTGGCAATATCCCAGACAAAGGATTTGAGGGAAGCCTCATCGAATCCTTGTCCCATCCAGTTGAATGAAGGGCTGAGGTTGTACACAAGCTTTTTGCCTGGGTACGCCGCCCGCACTTCGCCGGCAAGCTGTCCGGCTTTCTCAACATCTGGGTCACCGGTTTCGACCCAGAGAAGATCTGCGTACGGAGCAAACTCCTTCGCGCGCTTGGTCGCGGCAGGGAAGCCTGCTCTATAGTGGTAGAATCCCTCGCGAGTGCGCGGGCTATCACATGACCACACAACAGGCGTTTTGGTGTAATCGTTCGCTAGGGCACGGCGACGGGAGAAGGAAAGATCGGGGTTCTTCTTAACAAAGGCCTTGTACGCATCGCGAGAAGCTTGGGAGGCGCCCTCCGACTCAAGATGAGCATCGACGGCTACATATCATTAGTAAACGGGATCGCTTGATACAAAATCGATAGACGTACCTTCGTCGAATGTAACAAGCTTGTGGCGCTTGACCCAGTCAAGTTCGAATGCGTCGATTTCCTTAGGTGGGGCGCCCTCTCGTTCCATAGCTTGGAGGGTCTCGGCCAGAGGTTCCACATCTTCCGTAATACCAAGGATGAATTCATGATCACGCACATCGATGGCGCTGCTGATGAGTCGACCGCTCTCGGAATCTGTCCGGGCAATGACCAGATTTTCACATCCCATCATATCCCACTGGAATCGAGCTGCGACCAGTCGGTTGATGTGTTCACCCATTGGGACGAGCACTTTGCCTGCAAGATGGCCGCATTTCTTTCCGCCGTGCAATTGATCCTCAAAGTGAACGGCCGCGGCACCATTCTCTGCAAATAGCTTGGCGAGTTTGAGAACAGCGGATAAGCCACCATGGCTGCACCGAGATAGTTAGTAATACTTCGTGCGTTCAAACCCAAGTATCAACGTACCCGGTGTCACCATCCGCAACGATTGGTCGCAAATAATCAATATAAGGTGTAGCCTTTCGCTCATCTGGGGTCATCTTTCGCCTCGCGTCCCACTGTTTCCGGTCGTGCATGGACTGGGCCTTGAACAGACGCTGGACCTGGTTCGGGACGGTATTGTAGGGATAATCGCCGAAATCCGGTGATACTTCATTGGTACTTGTCAAAAGTGAAGAGCAAGCCCAACCCGAGACGTACAGAACTTCTTGGTTGGGGGCTTGCTGTGTCATTTGGACGGGGTCAATAGCTCCCACTTGTGTACGGAAACGAGGTCAGATTTGCCACAGTCGAAGCTCATTCGGTCAAGGACTCACTGGTGTGAACGGGCTGACCGGCAGCCGCTCGCTCGTTGAGAAGATTAAACAGCTTGCGCGCCATCAAAGAACTGGGATATGTTTGTTGCAAGGAGCCGCGCTTGCTCACAACATCTGCCGCCGTGTAAGGGCGCTTGATGCCTTCATAACGAGGCGAATTCCACCATGATTCCACATCACGAAGCTCTTGTTCATAAAGGGCGTCTTCAGCAGCACCTGCTTTTTCTTGTGTGGACAGCAGCTGGTATGCGTCTGTGGGGAGGACGGTGGATACGGGGGGCTGCACAGGCGTCATCCGAGTATAACCGCTTGTGAAAGGCCGCAATGAACGCGCAGAAATAGTAGACACAACAGGAACACGTCGAGGCAGACGTCTGGTCGAACGGAACATGACTGACCGTAATAATGCAAGAACAAAGTAATTGTTGAATTGAAACAGGGAGCAACCGCAGAACAGGAACTAAGCAGCAAATAAGGGCTCCTCTTTGACCTCGGGCCGTGAACATCTGGGGTTTCCCCGCCACTTGACTCCGAAGCTCCGAAATTCGCTACATGACTAAGCCTGCGGCCAATGGATATTAACTTCCGGGACCTCGGGCCTCGACTAACAACATTGGGGACTACGACGCGGCTACTTCATACATAGTATTCATTCATGTGCAGTCTTTTTGCCTTGCTCCTTTTTTCCGGCGCCACAGTCTCTCTACGTCTGAATATCCCATGATTGTCGGTTAGCGGTCAGGATGTTGTGGACAGTATGCTTTCAAAAGTGCGATCTCATTGGAATGGTCCTTATTGTCACCTAACGACTGGCACATTTTTTTGTTCGGACTTGCCTATAAGTAAAAGACCTTCTCATCTAGAGCTTTGGAGCTTCCAAGTCTGTCTGGTGGTAACGAATGTTGGAATTATTGTGTTTTACGAGCCGTCGAGGTAATCTTGCAAGTGCCTCTTGATTAGGTGTAAGGCCTCTAGTTTCACTGCCTGCCTTCGAGGCATTCATACTGCATTCGCCTGTATTCTGATCTTAACATCTATCAATCTCACCTGGCATCACTCTCACTTGGGCCCCACATTGCCTGTACTTCAGTCTCATTTCAATGGCCTTTCACTTCAATCCTTCTTTATGTGAGCGTATTAGACCCATTATACAACAGTCCGTTATATAATAGTCGACTATGAACAATACAATATACCACTCATTTCAATCAAGCCGTCTGACAATTCTAATTTCACAGTCACCATAATCGAGCCAGAAGATTCAGATCACAAGGTTAGGTATGATAGCAGGCACGGCACTGGCAGGTGAATTGATTGAACAATGTTATTCAAAGGCTCTATTGAAGCACATAGGTATTCAAGTCTATATTGTTCAGCAACAGAACTATTGAGCGGTTCTTGAGACATCACTCGATACACATTACGCTCGATGGAGACATTCAGCTTGGAGAAACAATGTTGGGCTCTATTCAAGTCGACCATCAATGGGCTCAATACTGTTTAACCACATATATAAAACCTCCAGAATTCTCTCATCTAGTCTTTTCTTTTCGCTCTGCAAACCTCACCAATCATCCGTCTCCCTCTCCCTTCTTTTCTTGTTTTTCTTTCTTTTTTTTCTTGTTTTATTTTTCGAAAATGGTGCTGGACACCATGCCTCCGTTCTCGAAGAGCGGCCTCCAGGTACTTGCTGGCAAGTACCTGGCTGGTCCTCTTCTGAAGTGGGACGAGATGTCCCTGTTTGACCAGTTGTTTGCCGCGGGCTCGGAGCCCGAAATGTCTGTCCTGACCTGGGAGCTGACCGAGCTCCTTTGCAACATGGTCATTGTCGTGGGGCCCGGCTCCCCCAAAGCCTTTCTCCTCCGTGTCGTCCTCGCTCCCGAGTTTGTGTGGTTTGGCTTGCACTGGGCATGGATGCCACACCCTGGTAAGTACCTTTCTTCAAACGTTGAAAGACGCATACTAACCCGCTATTAGTCCAGGTGTCCACCAACCCCTCCGACCTCCTCGACCTCCTCCAGTCCCGCCCCCTGGCCGCATCTGCGGCCTTCCACCAAAACCTGGGGGTCGGAGACGAGTGGAAGTCCCTCGTCCGCTGTCTGTGGGCTCACTTCGAGCTCTACAGCTCCTGCCTCCCCGCCGGCCGGCTGCAGTCCGCAGCTGGCAACGACAACGACATCCTTGAGCGAATGGGGGATGTCGAGTATCCCCCTTCGCCTACCGGCGAGGATCTGGAGGGTGCGCTGCACATGGAGGGCGTTGAATTTGTGTCCGTCTCCGGTGTCTACGTTGACACCATGGTCCGGGATGTCTCCCCGGACATGGATGTCTGCGAGCCTGGGAGCGTGTCTGCCTCCGCCGCCCCTGCTCCCATGGCTGTGCCTTCCGCCCTCCCCGTGGCTGCCCCCGCCACCAACAAGTACCGACAACGGTACTAGTTGCGCATGAGAAGACTGCGTGTGTCTGTCCCCTGATTTTCTGGGGGTCAGCCGCCGTTTGTTTTTATATATACTCTTTTTTTTTTTCAATGAAAGATTTTTCTCTTCACCTTTGTTTCCTCTAGTAGATATTTTTTTGTCGTAGTCCAAAAGTAGCGCTGTTGGAGAAATGATCCCCGCACGATGTTGTTGGGTTTTGCTTATAGTGATTGATATCCACATCCACATAGATCTGGATATCCACAGATACCCAGACTCTGGTTGGAATGATATACAAGCTCCTTCAGCCCAGCACAGGATAGAATTCAATGAGATATATTTCCATGGCCAACCCGGTTAAGATTGAAATGGAAAACGCACCTGGACGTTCTCCAAGATCGGCACCCCCGCATGGCTTATCATCTCGTCTCCGTGGGATTCCCTATCTTCCACTTACCATTCGCCGCCAGCGCCTCTTATCTTTCTGTCTTCATCTCCCTAGTTATTTCTGTATATCTCATTTTCTTCTGTTTGAATGGGTTTCAACATCGACTTGGTATGGAAAGCATTAAATTCCCACCGATTTTAGACCCGCCCGACAACCCGGCATCAGCGCGGGGAAATCTTGGGCCACAAAAGCCAAAACAGACAAAGAGTCGGAATGGTAAGTCAGAAGACAGTGAGCCTACATCTTCTTGTCCGCGAAAAAAGAAGAACGCAGTAGGTTACTTCATCACATTGTCCACAACATTGACTCGAGTCTCCACGTTTATAGGTTGCATCACCTGCAAGGCAAAGCGGTTGAAGTGCGACGAAGTCAAGCCATCATGTCACCAGTGTGAGAGACGAAAGGTCCAATGTGGAGGATACAAGAAAGACTTCAAATGGCGGCCGTTCGAAGAGGTCAACATGACTTCCGGGCGGCCTACCGTACCCAAAGCCAAAAAAGGTAAGTCATAGGTGCCTTGGGTATTAGGCCTGATATACTCACAAATCCCCTGTAGCAAACTCTTCGTCCAATCAAGCTCCCTCTGTCGCCAATATTGGCCAAACCTTTCCGACTCCTCCGACAACTGAACAATCGGCATCGCCGATTCGCATACAGTCTCACAAATATGGTGGCTCTCGTTCGCCTCCAGGATCCCCTTTGCATAGCTCGCCCATTAGTATAAATAGCTTCCTGTCCACGGAAGCACGTTCCCTCGAAGATCTACCTGTCACAAGGGAAGATGCTTCCATGGCTGAGTGCAACGAGCCTCCCCTTGATATCAATGTTTCATTGTCTGCCGACTCTCCCCCTTTCAATTTTCTCTCCTTCTTGGATCCTTTTCAGGATTCTCTGTCGCTTGCAAACCCTATGGGTTCTGATGTCAATGCTGATTCTGCTAGACATTTGCCGTTGATTCCAGAGAAGCCAGACACCGATGATTCGAGCCTGAGCTTCTCTCAGCTGTTGGAGAATGAAAACGATGATATTGAGGAGATTATCCGGAAGTCAGATCCAGCACTGGGACCTTGGAATTTCGCCCCAACCGAGGAAGATTCTTTCCATATCGACCCTCCAAGCATTTCAGACAACCCATCTCTACCCCCGGAAAGTCCGGAAATGCTCGTGTTGCGGTTTGATAAGCTCACATGTGGGATTTTGTCTATCAAAGATGGTGCATTGGAGAATCCGTGGCGAACACTCATTTGGCCCTTAGCAAAAGACACGCCTGCACTTCGCCATGCTATCTTTGCTCTGACGGCTTTTCATTCGGGAAAGCAAAGCCCACACCTTCGGGTCCAAGGAGCAAAACACATGCGCCAGAGCATAAATGGTCTAGTCGGACAAATTCAGAATATGAGGGCGGATACTGCGCTGGCGACTAGTTTGGCTTTGGCATTTGCCGATACCTGGGATCAGCACACCCGCACATGCATTCAACATTTGCGAGGCGCAAAAACATTGATGTGTCAGGTAATCGCGGCTGGAATGAAGCGAGGTGTCAGTGATGAGGAGCTGGATCGCATCCGATTTCTCTATAACACATGGTCCTATATGGATGTCATCGCACGACTGACTTCTTTGGATGAGTGTGGTCCTCAAAACTGGGATTCTTCGGTTTTCGAGCTTCCAAGTGACACGGTCCATGATATTGATCCGCTGATGGGCTGTGCAACGAGTCTATATCCTCTCATAAGTCGGGTGGCGAAGCTTATCCAACATGTGCGGAAGAGCTCGTCGAACACGGTGTCGGTTGTGGCCCAAGCTATGGAACTCAAAGCTCTCATCGAGCAATGGGAGCCGCCGCAATGGTTTGAGCCACCAGATGACCCCAACTCTGAGGTTCAACATAGTATCCAAGTTGCACATGCCTATCGCTGGGCGACATTGCTATACCTGCATCAGGCCGTTCCAGAGATACCCTCCGAGCCGGCCGATGAATTAGCAAAGAGAGTCCTGATCTTGCTTGCCACTGTTCCCTACACCTCCAGGACTACTATCATACAGATGTTCCCTCTCCTGGCAGCGGGATCTGAGGTTGAGACTGACGATGACCGAAAATGGGTCTTGGATCGATGGACCACAATTCAGTCTCGATTAATGCTAGGTGGTGTAGATCGCTGTTTGGAGGTGTTAAAGGAAGTCTGGGAACGTCGCGACGCAATGAATGCTAGAAGAGCGCTTGAAATGGCCGGTTCGCGGGGTGGCGAGTCTTTCTCATCTGGAAATAGGGAGAAAATGAGCTCGTCATTGCCAACCGATTTCCGCAAATACAGTCTCAACGGTTCCCTCAAAGGGCCAACAGGAAGGTCAGGACAACCTGTATCGAGGTCTGCGCGACGGGGTTCCGCACTCGCCCCGCTTGAAAATATTGAATTTGAAAGAACTGTGCGTGGCAGATTGCATTGGGTGAATGTTATGGCTGAATGGGGATGGGAAGGTGGGTTTGACAACTCTCGAACTATTTCCTCCAAAAGCTAACTCTGCAACTCATAGTCTTCCTTGGCTAGCCTAACAGCAATGAATGGCCCAAATCTTGAAGTTGGGTGCCATGCGAAAAGAATGTACTATTCTTTGCAGCCTGCTGAACTAATATGACGGCTAACAAAGCAAGCAAGTCCGAGTTCTTGTTTTCTTGATTCTCGTTATCATGTTCCCATTATTGTGTCTCTACTTTCTTTGTCCTAAGGTTGAAATTGTACCTGACTTGGTGTTGCCTTGAACCAGCGCGGCGTCTAGGGGTCTGTTGTTCTCCTGTTGATGAGTTACGACAACGATGTTTTTTTCGATTGAGACTTTTTTTCTGCAACTGTGATCTTCTCTCCGACAACGAATTACGGTCGATCTAGGAACTAATATGTCCAAATGATGGTGGTTTATTTGGCTTCCACGCTTTCATTCAGCTTTCCAATACGCGATACCCATTCCGGAAGCCCCTAAGCGACTGCCCAGATTCTGGAATATGGACATAATTTCCCAATGCTGATTCTTTATCGAATTTTCAGTAATACGGAAACCATGATTAGCCTATCAGAGTCAGGCACATCATGTTCATTGCCATACGCACCCGATACATCAGCTCGCTTGGCCATCATTACCGGTGTCGGTTTCGCATACCATATGCCAGGAATGGCTACCTACTAGCACTGATCATCCGACGAAAGCAGTAACCTACACTTGCCTTCGTAGGCGCTACCCAGCAAGGCCTGGTCTGATATTTTCCCTACTGCGAAAATGTAAATGCCAGGAAGCGATGTTTTCAGAGAGATAATTCTCTGATTCTTACAACGATCTACACGATACCTAAGTTTCTGGCTTCCCTTACGCGCAGAGGAACTATGTCCTCAGTCAGTTTCTTGGGTGGATTCGATAATGACCCGCTCCCTCAATGCTGATTCCGATCAAATTACGAAGTTCGGAGGGTCACAATCTATCAGTGTTTGCTACGTTGTGACATATTTGGAGTTCCTTGATCAAATTGATTGAAAGGGATGACGATCAATATCCAGATGCATTTGATTGTTGGCGAGTGCCCCTAGGCCTGGAGAAGATTATTCCCCAGGAGACATGATATCCGGATCTCCCTCAATAAGGGAATGCAAACTGCTCAGCTTTGGGGCCAAGAATAGGTACGAAATCTTCACCCTCACAAATCTTCATAGCCTTTTGATAAGCAGGCCGGTCACCAACACGCTTGAGATAAGCTAGAATGTTCTTATGCTTCTGCTCATCAAACTCAATAGGGCAGAATCCTCTCATGGTCGTGAGAGTACAGATTGCCATGATATCCGCGGCGGTGACGTCATTTCCAACCAGGTAGGATCCGGTTTCGCCAAGTCTCGCCTCAATCATTGAGAGCGCACGCTCAAGTTTCGCATTGCCCATCTTGACGTGCACTGATTCGGGGTCGTTGCTCAGGCGCCGGGTTATCAGCACTCGGAATAAGGTTGGCTGTAGGGAGGCATTCGCCCAGTGGTACCATTCCAGAAATTGGATGTATTCGTCGCCGTCTTTCGGGGTGCGCGCGAGACGGCCCTCTCCGTAGGCGGCGATAATGTAATCAATAATAGCGCCAGATTCAGCGAGCACGACCTTCTTTTTTGTGAAGGGGGAGTTGTCATCTTCGATCACCGGTGCAGTGCCGGCAGGATGCAGGTCTTTGATTGATTGCGGGGAGAATATAGGGTCGCGCTTATGGAAGACAAAGTCATACTTGATGCCAAGTTCTTCGGCAAGCCAGACGATGCGCTCTGATTGCGAGCGGCCAAGGTGGTGGATTGTCAATGGCATCTTGGTTTGGGATTGAGAAATGATGAAGATGTTGGGCTATTGGCGAAGTAGTTTCGGAATCGCCAAAAGTAGGATGGGAATTGTGTCGAGAAACAAGGTATTGATACTGAGGAGGATCGTCGGCATCGTGATATGGGCCATCTCCGCTTTACCTCACCGAGATTCGTCAAATTTGTATCCCTAGACCTCGACTTGGACAACTCAATTACTTGAGTCATGCGGCAATCGGATTTCGTCAGCTTGTTACCGTCTGCATGATTGTCTGCTCTATGACTCTATGGATCAGCGACTATCCGCTGTTTGCATATTTGCTAGATATATTGTTTGCTCGATAGTTAAGTGAGATGTTCGAGGATTGCAATTTTTGCAAGGCACAGCTATATCAACTAGCTGGTTCCCGCTTTGCCTTCTTCTTGCTTCTCTCCATCTTAGCTATTCTGTATTGCTCTGTATTGCATGCACTCTTCTATCTTTCCAAGACCTGGCACGTGACAGGCTTACGCAATGGTTGACTATGAGTGTCTAGACCCATTCACGAGGCTATTAACCGATACGTGTTGATGTTTAAGCGCTTCGTCTGTCTAAATATGCATGAGACTTCAAAGCGAATATGGGAACTAGGGGTGAAGAATTGTCATTGGAGAGCTGATTTTCCGAAGACGCATCAAAGCGGGGGATCCATGAAGTACGGGGGTATCGTTCTCGTTTTGCTTCGTTCACATCACCTCCATGGTTTGATCCTGTGCCTACCCACTTACCTAAGTAGCTACCCTCGAAATTAATCGCCCAGAGCAGCATTGCATGGATCACTCGTGTCCGTCAATTTGCCATGATCAATCATCAAGACAGATTCTGGTCTGACGGCCAAGCCTACTGCGGCTCGGTCGAAGACCCTGCTACCAAAACTTATTGCAATGTCTGGGATTGGGACCAACTACGGATGATCAAGGTCAAAGGCACCGCCAAGCTGTTTCCTCCGGATGGGAATATTGAGCCCTCAATTTTGGCACCATTAGCTGATTATCTATCGCCGGAAGTTCGCGCAATCACAGTCGACGATAATAGGCTCCTTACTGAGGTATCGACGGATCCGGGAGAGGACGAAACCATGTTTATTGCATATCCTCCCCTCTCGCTCCGTACATCGCTCGCCGATTGCCGTACAATTCAGTACTCTAGACTCCGAGAACTCGATCGGCTTGGGCCATTTGTTGACCTCTCATCGTACGAAGACGAGTCAGGGATTCCTCAAAAGGTTGCTTTAAAGTTTAACGTCTTATATAAGGCTTTAAGACTACAAATGGCTTGGGATGAACTTAATATTCTAAAAATTCTACCACTACATCCTAATCTGGTACCATTTGATCGCGTTGTCCTCGATGAGTCTCGGGTGATTGGTTTCACAACAAAGTATATCCCGGGTAGAACTCTCGCCAATCCAGGGGTCCTTTTTCAATTTGAGTGGCTACAGCAGCTTACTCAACTAATGGATTTCCTCGACCTTGAATATGGAATCATGCATCAAGATATCGCACCCCGGAATCTGCTTATCGACCCTCAAACACATAAGATCCTTCTTTTCGACTTCGATTGGGCTGCGTCCGGAGAGAAATACCTACAAGGCGGTCGAGATGACGTTAGTAGCGTTGTATTCACACTCTACGAGCTTATCACAAATGATACGTCCTTCTCGGATATCGCCCACTGGGAACGAAATATGGATATGGTACAAAGTATCTCAGAGTGGACTAGTCATCGCGAGCTGGACTCTGAGGTATCGAAATTCCGCAACTTTCTTAACGAGTGGGTTGCAACACGAAGATCCGATGTGGACGGCGACATGAAACGATATCTGAATGCACCACACCGATTCACGTTGCCGGACCTCCCGATAATACCTGAGTATAGTGTACCCTTTGTGTCGGGTACACTTAATGGAAAGCCAAATTGGGTTACGGGCCCTCGATATAGGAGAACTGCCATGGAGCTGGGACAGTATTGTTTTCGCTGGGAGAGACCACCACAAAGCCGCTTGATGAACAATGTTGAACCTAGTGTCAAATAGTCGATATCGGAAAGCAGTGTGTGGGAAACTGTTATGTACAATTGCTTCAAATTGTTATAGTACGCTTGTCCCCTGTACATTCGACCGGGTGTCCGTATTACTTTTGTGCCAAGCATTGAAAGACACTTGGGAAGGGCTAACCGCATCAAGTAAAATAATCCCTACTCAACTGCACAATCTTATCACTCGAAGTAGGCTCACCTAGGCGTAGTAGTACTCCGTAGTAGACGATGAGATCAGCAATGCCGTTGAAACTCGGGAATTTTCTCTTCATTGATAACAGCCTCCCCTACCATTCCCAGGTCTTTATCTCAAGCTTGTACTTCCCCTCATCACTAGCAAGCCCCTCAACCTCTCCGTGGATTCAAACCCATTCTCTGCTGGACTGCCTAGTCAGGATATCAAATCCGACTATCGCTTTTCATCTGGATTGAGTTGCCCTAAGTTTGAGGAAGTTTTCTTTCTAGGTGACATCCCCTCATTTAATGCATGACAGAGCGCGGCAACATCAGTATAAAGCAGAGGTAGTCCTCGAGAATAGATTGGAATATCAGTTTATTTCTATACTAGATTTTTCCCCATAGTCACATTGATTACTCAAATCATGGCACTTCCGTTTACCTACCACGCTAAGGCGCAATCCACCTTTAAGCCGCCACTTATTGCAAATGAGAACGCATTCTTGGGTGATGTGCAGTCAAGGTATGGCTCATACCTGTATAGATGGTGTTACAGGTAGGCAATTTTGTTGACATACTACAGCGAGAACGAAAACCCAGACAAGCCCATCTCATGCGGCTTTTACCGATTGGAAAAGGGTACACCCCTCGTCTACACCTACACCTACGACGAAATGAAGATTATCGTCGAGGGCAAATTTGAGATTGCAGACGAGACGGGCCAGAAGGTTACGGCGACCCCGGGCGATGTGTTCTATTTCCCCAAGGGCGCGAAAATCACCTTTACAACGGATGACTATGGACTGGCGTTCTATGTGGGTACCCAGCTGAACTCCGAATCATACTCCGACGGGCTAAACTAACGTAAACAGACTGGCCAACGGAAGCAGGGTGCTGCTTGAATCATAAGGCTTAATAAGATTAATAAAAAATAACAAGTTTTATTTTTCATTTTAAAGGTTTCCGGTTCCTTGGTTGGGAGCCCAATTATCGGGGTCCCCGTGCCTCCAATCCATGGAACACTCGGCTGTGTTGGGCTAGTGATTTCCCAATCCGGTAGTTTGCTTATATATCCCTTGCAATAGCTTCAAGATTTCCGAGACTGCGCCCTACTAAGGATTACCTACATACATATGTATCGACCGGACAATTATTGCTTATTCTCCCGAACACGGGGATGTGCGACATTCGCTAGTCTGGATTATGCAAAAGTCAAAATAACAAAGTGTCCACTTCAGTGGCGGTTTCATGTCGGACCCCATAGAGTCAATCTCACTTGAGAGGAGCCGTCAAAGCACAAGTAGCGATTGGAAGTGGAGATGATTTTCAGCTCGCTTCGATAAACTCATCCACTCGGCTGGGGTTTAGGGGGGGTTTAGGCGGGTTTTTCATCAATGTGCATGACGTGGGGGGAGTTGCTACAGCAACTCCGTGAGGAAGGGGGGGGATAGAGTCGATTGTAGAATTGGGAATCAAGATCTTCTGAGATCTTGGTGGAGAGTGATCGACTTCGAAATAACAAACATAAACCTTCCAATATTTCCGGAGACAAAGGCATTTTCCTCCTTTCCTTTTCTCTTCTCCTTAAACATCTTCGTTACTTTGCCTTTGTTCTTGGGTGTTAGTGCCCATTAGTTCCGGCCTTATCACAGGGGTCACATCCAACCCCTCTATCGCTTCTACATCATCACCATGGCTCTTATTCCCGAGGACCATATTGGTCTACGACTCCCTAATCCACCACCCTTGTTGCATACTCGTGGGCAATTCGATCGCCCCCCTACTCCTGCCGATGGCTTTACCAGTCCACCACAGACCCCCCAGGGTAGCCCCAGCAAGTCAAGATTGCCTCCGGGCGCACTCGACCTACCCAATGTCTTCGACAAGGCGATGAAGCTGACTCCCACTACCCCCTCCAAATCGACATACAACCACTACAATCATCCAATGTTCTCTGCTGGCAAGAGTGGCGAGGACTTCAGCGAGAGCGTTATCCACCAAACCCCTTCGAGCCCAACGCGCAGAGCCAACAAGGAGAACACACCCCCCAACCCACCACGCCTAACGAAGGAGCTAGGATCGACCCCGACGGCTGCAGCTCTTTCGCGCCAGGAACTATACCAACCACGCGATGACACCAGACGCCAGGTTCAGATGCGCGGCCTGACCCCCGAGGAAATGGAGAAGCTAGCACAGCCCAAAGTGAAGCGCCTTGTCAATGTGACCCAACTCTGTATGTGCGGCCCAGCCTGAGAATTTCAAGAAAGATTGACTGATCTGTGCATGACAGACTTCCTTGACCATTACTTCGATCTCCTCAGCTACGTTCACAATCGCCAAACCCGCCACGCACAATTCAAAGCCGCTTACCCCGACCCCCCTGCTACCCCTGCCGAAGAGCACGAACCCGCCCTCCTAAAATACCTCGGCCGTGAGCGCGCACATCTGCGGAAGCGTCGCACACGTCTCCGCCAGGGCGACTTCCAGATTCTGACTCAGGTTGGCCAGGGTGGATATGGACAGGTGTATCTGGCACAAAAGAAGGATACGCGCGAAGTGTGCGCGTTGAAAGTGATGAGCAAAAAGCTGCTTTTCAAACTGGATGAGATTCGTCACATCCTGACCGAGCGCGATATTCTCACTGCGGCCAAGAGCGAGTGGCTAGTCAAGCTACTCTATGCCTTCCAAGATGATTCGCAGATCTACTTGGCCATGGAGTATGTTCCTGGTGGAGACTTCCGCACGCTGCTGAATAACACTGGCGTTCTCCATAATCGACACGCCCGTTTCTACATTGCTGAAATGTTCAGCTGCATTGATGCGCTCCATGTGCTAGGATACATTCACCGAGATTTGAAACCCGAAAATTTCCTGATCGACTCCACCGGCCATGTCAAGCTTACCGATTTCGGTCTGGCAGCTGGTATGCTGAGCCCAGGCAAAATCGAGTCCATGCGTGTGAAGCTTGAGGAAGTCGGGAACACCCCCGTTCCCTTTGGTCGACCCATGGAGCAACGTACAATGGCCGAACGACGACAAGGATACCAGTCTCTGCGCCAGCGGGAAGTCAACTACGCCAAGTCGATTGTCGGATCGCCGGATTACATGGCGCCGGAAGTTCTCAAGGGCGATCAATACGATTTCACTGTGGACTACTGGAGCTTGGGATGTATGCTGTTTGAGGCATTGGCAGGCTACCCACCTTTCGCAGGCGCAACAGTCGAGGAGACATGGCAGAACCTAAAGCGCTGGCAGAAGGTATTGCGCAAGCCCGTCTACGAGGACCCTAACTACTTCCTGTCACGGCGGACGTGGGATCTCATCACGAAGCTGGTTGCTGGGAAGGAGCAGCGCTTCAAGAATATCAAGGAGATTCACGCGCATGACTATTTCGCCGAGGTCGACTTCGAGAGTCTGCGTGATCAACGGGCTCCATTCGTGCCCGAACTTGATTCGGAGACTGATGCTGGGTACTTTGATGATTTCAGCAACGAGGCAGATATGGCCAAGTACAAGGAGGTCCATGATAAGCAGCGGGCGCTGGAGGATATGGCCGATCGCGATGATAAGATGGGCAAGGGCTTGTTTGTCGGGTTTACTTTCCGGTATGTTAGGCTCAAATCCACGTCATTCTGTTACTGACCACCATAGTCATCGCAAACCCGCCGTCGACAGCAACGGCCGCAGCAGCTCGCCACGGAAGCCTATCGCGACGGATGGCACATTCGGCACAATGTTCTAGGTTCCCGACCAAAATGCAGATTTCACATTCATATTCGGTCAACCCTTTTCTCTTCTTGCGTTCTGCTGGCGCGTGCAGGACTCCGAGCTGGATCTTGGTTTCCTTGTGCCAGATGTCCCAGTATTGAGTTTAATGGCTCATATTTTCTCTTCCTTTTGTTTTAACTTTAGCTTCATTTTCGACTTGCAACTCGCAACGCGACACTTCTTTTCGACTCATTCTAGTTTTATGGTGCGTGTGGAGTTGTGGAATTCGATTCTTGTATGATACAGCCATAGATCGAAAATGGCGGAGTTCCTGTCTTCTGCTAGTAATAGTTTCATTGTATGGAATACGGAATATGAGATTGAGCTCGATTGTGATCCTGTGCCGAGTAGACTAGATGTAGCGCATATATCTTGCTGCAGTAAAGTATCGACTCTTTTAGTTTACAGGAAGCTGGCGCACCATGCGTAGGATCTCGGACTTGTTGTCTCCAATGACAGCGCGACCATTGACCCAGTCGACGGTCTATAGAGTATAGTATTAGCACAACATATCCAGAAATATCTCCAACATGGCAATGGGGGTAAGGCAAAGGTTGAACATACAATAGGTCTCACGAAATTCTCATTATCCTCCTTGAACTTCTTCAACGCATCCTCCGCATCGCGGGCGCCCTTCACCAGTTCCGAAACACCATACGTCACCTTCTCGCCCGGACTGCCAACACCGCTGACGGGCGAGATGTAGTCGAGGATGCTGCGAAGCTGGTCTGTTGTCGGGGGCAAGGTGGTAACCTCCAGCTCGAACTCGCCGCGCTGTTGCTTTGAGTGGTTGGTGTGATCGCTAGCCTGGTCTTCTGTAGCGGTTTCGCCAGCATTTGCGGAAGCTTGTTTCAGGATGTTGAGGGTTCTAGTCGATGCTTGGATGGAGGGGGAGTGGAAGAGGGTGATGGGGTCGAGGGTTTTGCTCTGTTTGTGAGTTAGATGGTGGCTTGACAGCTAAGGGGGGATGAATTGGTGGGTATGGGGGGTTGATATAGGCGAACTTACGAAGCGGAACATCTTGACGGTTTGGATATTTGTAATTTGGATGTGTTGTGGTGATTGATGCAGGTAGAATGGAGGGAAATTGAGGAAGTGGAGTTGGCTTAAGCTGCAGTTCCTGGATGATGTCATGTGCATGTGCTGACCCGGGTCGTCTCGGGCTAAGCTAAGCTGCGTTGGTCCGAACGCGTCAACTTGATCTTCTCTTTATGCTACGAAGTACTACAACATAGGTCGAGAAGTTGGGAAATGCCATGGGGTATACAGAATCATTTTCTATGATCGGGCTTCTGGCGCCTAACTTAAAACGATGGCGTGCCTACGTCCATTCAACTCTCAACTCCCCATTTTGAGAAGGATTTTGAACATGTCTCGATATATGGGACTGTATCTTTGCGACATAGCCTCTTACTGCTTCATTGACTGTCCCCATGCAGTCGATTGGCCCGATTGTGTAGTAGCACCGAGCGACACATTTGAAGTCGTGGAGATGGTCCGTGGGAATGGCTCGAGCTGTAATTTCCAGCTCATCTGGTTGTGTATTAGGACCGAGCGATGTATCCAACGTGGTTACAGAGGCTGTTGGGGAGGGCGCCGAGTTTCGGGGTTGGTTGGTATTGTACCTCACTGGCGTCCAGCGAGTATCAGATTGTCGCCTTTAATCATTCCTTCAGGTATGACTGCATATACTCATTCGTGACACACCAAAGTGCCAATCGAGCAAGAAGATGGACACCCAGAGGAAATCATAGACCAAAGTTCTCAACATGCAAGTAGATACCCTGCGCACCAGTTCCTTTGTGCACAGCTCGTTCATCGCTCAGAGAAACCACACTCCGCCGGACATCGTCTGCTAGGCCACGAGGTCCGCATACAACCACGGCACTTTCTCCTTCTGCTTTCTCCAGGACCTTGCGGATGATGGTTCGTGGCATAGGACGACCGGAGATAATACTGGGATGAACGATTGCTTTGCTTGCAACTTCTTCGGGCCGAAGGGACTTCACATCCAGAGCAGCCTTCTCAGACTGAACAGGGGCTGGGCCAGAGCAGGTACAGGCACAGGCGGTATTGATGTTCTCGTCTTCGACTTGCGCAGTGCAACAGCAGCCTCCACCAGGGAGACACCCGCTACCTGTGGCCACGGGACCTGGGGTCGATGTCGACTCGGCAGAGAAAGAATTAATCGAGACATTGTCCTTCTCGGGGATATTCTTCCCTTCATCCTGAGCAACAGTCTCCAGCGTAGGGGAAGACAGTGCCTGTAATGGTAGTGAGACAGAGATAGGCGGATCTAGCTTTTCATCGCATGTGATATAAATGCTAATTTCAATCTCCTTCTCTAAACTTGAATTTGTGCGTCGACACTCATTCACGTCTGCCAGCAGAGACTGCAGTTCGGAATCAAAGTAAGTCAGCTGAGAACGTGATTTGATTACCCAGACAAAACGTAACCGCTTGGTAGCTGTTAGACGGGCAATACGAGCGGGTATCTGCTCCTTGCTGCCGTTGCTCTCCAGCTTCCATGCTGAGACAATATCCCGCAGAAGAGGCACCGTGAATGTCGCACCCATGCCACCCGCCAGCAGTATGACACTGTCGAACTGACGCAAGGGCCGGATGCTTCCATATGGCCCTTCGATAAAAACCGTCGCACCGGATATTTCCGCCACTTGTCCATTCCCCAATAGACTATCGCTCTTTGAGGCATACCGGAAAAAGCGTCTAGTTCCCCCATTCTCTGCGCGAATAAAGAACTTCATCTTATTATCTTCTGGGATGGATGCGATGGTGAACGGGTGACATTGCAATGGAGCGACGGAGTGACAAGTGAGGAAGACATGCTGACCGGCTTGCCACCCGATACCGGGGTTTTCGATGGTAACGCAAGTGACATTTCCAGGTAGTGGAGTGAACGTAGCCGAGTGTTTCCAAAGAGCATTGGCCTTGTTCTTTCGGTGGAAAATGGCCAAGTTCGCATATGCACCCCAGGTGTAGCGAGCAACCCTATCGAAGACCACAAGCCCAATTGGGATCCATACCCAGACCTTGACTTCATCAGGCGCATGCATCCATACCGCAACAATAAAGCCAACAAAGGTGATTAGATGCTGAATGACAAAGAACTCATAACTGAGCCGACGAATCGGAGCGAAGGAAGTGAGCACAATAAAGGTCAGGATAATCCAAGCGGCAAACCCACGCTTCGTCAACGGATCATTATAAAGCTGGTAGGTGATATAATTCCAGCGACCCCAATCACGGAACCAGAATCCCATATGGATTGTGGTAGTTAGCCACAATGTTCGGGCAACCCAGCGATGGTACCAGTTCAAACTGACGTAGCTCATTCCTGCCAAGAACCCAATAATGTTCTGTCTGCCCGCCAGCAGAAAGATCAGCGGCAACTGGCAAATGGCGATGAAACCAGTACGGTAGCCAACATCCTCCCATTTCCATTCATCCAGAGTGTCCAGCTTATAGAAACACAGGACCATGACTACCACCAGGTTGGCTAACATGATGAGAACAGGACCAAGTGGCGGGAAATGCAGGGTCAAGCCTCCGAGTCGAAACGGCCATGGAGTCGCATAGCTGACTTCGCGGACTGTTGCTGTGATGGTGGCGTAGAGATTGAAGAACAGAGATTTCGGTTTGGCGGGCGTGAGTGAAGAATCCCGCAAGCTGATTATTGTCAGTCAAGATCACCGGATGTCAAGGCTCAACATACCGATGGCTAGCAATGACGCGATCCAGCACGTTCACAAGGGTTGCTGCCCCGATTGCACTTCCCACGACAGCCCAGTACATTTTCTGCAGGGTGAACAGACTGGGAATGCCGTCGCCCATGGACATTGAGCCCGCAGGCATGTCACCCATTGCCATGGACATCTTGTGCTGGAGGTGTAGAAGAAAGCATGAGATAGAATCCTACCAAGCATCATGCCCGTGTCAAGGTCACCAATGACAGGGCAGATTACCAATATTATGCTCATCCATGCTCACCTCCCGGGTTTGGGTCAAGGTGGGTCCGCCATGTGGGCATTCGTGGCACCGTTGGGCCCAATGCGGCAATGTGTAACTTCATGTTTCGGAGGTTATTTCTCTCCTCCTTCTTTTCTGTTGATTCTCATACTCTCTCCTTCCTCAATCATAGAATCAATCAGAAGACATGGATATGACCACCAGCTCGACCTCACACAGTATGAGCACCTCGACGAGCTCCATGAGCATGACTATGGTCTTCACAAATACACACGACACGCCGCTTTTCTCCAATGCATGGACTCCTTCATCCTCCGGTAGCTATGCAGGCACATGTATTTTCTTGATTATTCTCGCTATCATCGACCGGTGCCTCATGGCTCTCAAAGCAACCATGGAGCGCCACTGGCTCGCCACATATCTCAACCGACGATATGTCACTGTGGCTGGCAAAAGCACCGAAGCTGGCAAAATTGACTCTGACCCGGACGCGAAACTTGCATCGCTTATCACCGCGCAAGGCGTTGAAGAGTCAGTCAAAGTTGTGCACAACATCAGCCATGGGCCAATTCCCTGGCGGTTCAGCGTTGATCTACCGCGAGCAGTCCTGTTCCTAGGCATTGTGGGCATATCCTATTTACTGTATGTTTTCGTATTTACTGGTATTCGTATTGAGGCAAACGCTAATATCACGTCCAGTATGCTAGCCGTCATGACTATGAATATCGGCTATTTCTGTTCGGTGCTCGGAGGCGCTTTTCTCGGGGAATTGGCGGTCGGGCGCTTTATTCAAACTAATGAGCATGGCCATTGAAGATCTTACCTTTGACTTTGACACATTTTGCGCATGTGGGAAATTATTTATGACCTTGAAACAGCATTTGTTTGGCGTTAGGGATAGATAAGATGATACGAATTGACTTGACTCTAAATTGCTCTCATAAATCTCTCTTTTTCCCTTCCTCGCTGTCTCCGCGGTCCAGAGCTGCATGCAATCAGATGATTAAGCCCTGCGCGCGCAATTGAGCTAATTTACTAACCGGATCCGGACTAGCCCGTCGGTAATATCCACTTTTGACGCTAGCGTAAAGCTTTAATTTACTTTGGTCTGAGTTTCCAAAAACAGCAGGTCCATGCCATTGTATCTGACATATGACCGTTGATAAATTGTAAGGTGTCTGAAAATATGCCTAAGTTTAGTTATATAATCATCAGGTATGGCGTGGCAAAGAAGCATTGGGGAGTGAAGTCATGTGAGCCTAAACATTGCTCCATAGAACAGGATAACGGTGTCGGATGATTCCGAATCATGCACAATCTCAAAGAGGAAAGGGTCATCATTGCCGGTATATCGGATCCAACGGAGCTTTATAGGTGGACCCTGTTTTTTTCAAGTCCCGCTAACTCCCTCACCTTGTAAATGTATGCAGAACTCGTATAGACCTCCGGAGTTCAAAGAGCTGAGTTTTCCCACTTTTTCTAGAATATTTACTCTTGTCTGATTCCTTGCTACACTTATCCCAACTCTCCTATCTTAACACTCCAACAACATACTCCCAATGAAGTTCTCTCTCCTCACCCTCACGGCCATCGTGCCATTGGCCACCGCACACTTCAAGCTGATGTATCCCACCTCTCGTGGCTTCGACGAGGATACCATGCCCAATTTTCCCTGTGGTGGAATGAGCCAGTCTTCTAATCGCACCAAACTACCACTGTCCGGTGGCTCATTCCCTGTCGCTCTTGAGATGCACCATTCCCAGACTGCCGTCGAGGTCCTTCTTGCTCTGGGCAGCGACCCGGGAGACAACTTCAACATTGTCCTCTCGCCAACTTTCCAGGTTAACGGCCTTGGCGAATTCTGTCTTCCCCATGTCGAGATTAATGAGAAGCTGATCGGCCGTAATCTTACCAATGGAATGAACGCTACCCTTCAGGTGCAGAGCAACGGTGACCCAAGTGGTGGTCTCTATGCTGTATGTTCACTTCTCATTTTTGGTTCAATGTGGCTGTTTATTGCGGTACACTAATGCATTACAGTGCGCCGATATCCAGTTCTCTTCCGACGTCACATACCAGACACCATCTGCCTGTAGCAACAACACCAATCTCGCTGCCACCGCCTTCCCCGAGGCTTCTGCTGCACGTAATGCCAACGAATCGACCGCTGAGGGTCAGGCACAGAGCGGATCCTCATCCTCATCTACTTCAACCTCGACTACCTCTTCTTCCACTTCCACTTCCACCTCCGAGGGTGCTGCTGTACCAATGCAAACCGCCGCTTGGGGACTCATTGGTGCTGCTCTCGTCGGTGGTCTTGCTGTACTGTAAAAGCTGATTATTTAACTTTTTTACTCTCTTGTCTTTGGTCCCGGAGTTTAGCGATGCATAATAAACAATGATATCTCATCTCACATGACTCATCCCATCACAGAATGTGACATGCACCCCTTTGTCACCTGCCGATATTCCAGCCATGTTCCGCGTAGAAGATAGGGTACTCTGCATAATGCGCTTCCATCGTTGTATTCTCTTTTTTCGGACTGGATGAAGCTGCCAATTCATAGCATCCAATCTACCCCATCTTGTATCTGCTGACCTCCGCTGCGTGCCTTGTAGAGTCACGATGAAACCGGCGGCAGACAACACGACAGAGAATTCCCAGTCACCCTCCGTCGATGGCGCGAAATTGAATGGCAAAATATACGTTGCAGATTGGATCAATGATTGCTATACCCTGACGAAGAAATCTACTCAGAAGATGGTAATCCCACCTGCCGTCATAGTCATTCGCGAGGTAATTGGGTCAGTAAGCTGATGAGTCTCGGTCAAATTCAGTATTCAATCATCGCCTAGCACGGCAGTAGATGGCCATTCGTGGTCTACGTAGATATAGTATGAAGTGTCACGTGTGCGGGTAGATTGACATATCAGGCAACCACGAGAATGTATCAGGCGGGCACCGGTCTATCTCAAGACATTCTGAGCATCCAGCAAACTGAGATAATTGCTTGCATGGTCCTGGACAGAGTCTACGATGGACAACCTTGAGATACTGCGTCCAGTAGGTAAGTGGATACCTAGCAAAAGCAGTCGGAAACCTTTTCCGAAAGTCAACAATGCCTAACCCCAGTAAGGTCGATTGGAACAATATTCAACGTCACGTCATCAGCTTATGTTCTATCTAAACGTTGCTGTATCAGCAAACTATTTCCTACCAGACACGTTCGTGCTACCTGTCAAAGACTATGTCTATCAGGCATGCGAGGCCGCAATCGCGGAACATCCGTCGCTATCCGCCATTGTGGCGGACGAAGACACACAAGATCCATATTTTGTACGGCTGCCAGAAATTGATCTTGACCAAGTTGTGTCTTTCCAGGACAGAAAACCAGGCTTGTTAAGTACCGAAGCTGATGGCGAGCCTGTCCCGGATCTTGACCTGCAAACCTTGCTTGCGACCGAGCATAATACGCCTTTCAGGGCTCCAAATCCCTTCTGGAGAGTCTCTGTCCTTCTAGATATAGAGGATGAACGGCAATTCACTGTGGCATTTGTATATCACCATGCCATTGGCGATGGAACATCCGGAAAAGCCTTCCATCGGACCTTCCTACGAGCCCTAGGCGCAACAGAGTCCTCGGACCAGACTATATCCATCGTCAAGTCACCGAAGCTCCCTCTCTTGCCAAATATCGAGCGTGTGCACCCAATGTCCTTTTCCTTATTCTATCTTGCCAAGAAAATATTCCAGGAAAAAGTATACTCCCGACGACCCGCAGGTCTATGGACTGGCTCCAAGGTCCTACTCCCCACCCAAACCCGCCTGCGGCTCGTGCCATTCTCCAAACTTCTTGTCAACGCAGTAAGGGACAGATGTCGGCAAGAGAGTACGACAATCACCGCACTTCTGCAGACGATTATCGCTCGCTCTATCTTCGCACACATCCCGCCTGAGTTCACGCGGCTCGCCTGCACCGGCGCACTCTCTAGTCGGCGCTGGCTGCCGGATTTTATCACTGATGAATCAATGGGCGTCTGGGTCCAAGACTACGAAGAGACCTATTTTCGGGCGACAGTCGCACCGTCTGAAGGCTTCTCATGGGCAGAGGCTAGACGGTCTCGTAAGACCATTCAGTCTGTCCTGAAAATGAAAGGCAAAAATGCTAGCACGAGTCTGCTTCAGTTTGTCGATAATTTCCAGGAGGAATTGTGTATGTCCAAGGTTGGCAAGGACCGCGATAAGAGCTTCGAGGTGTCGAATATCGGCGTTTTTGACCCGCGAACAAATCCTGACCTGCCTTCTATCAAGGGGATGGTTTTTTCCCAGTGTGCTAGTGTGATGGGTAATGCCATTGAGGTGTCCGCTGTTACTGGGGGAGATGGGTGTTTGGTGCTAGCTGTCACTTGGCAGCAAGGGGTTGTGGAGGCTGAGCTCGTCAATGAGATCATAGAATCGGTCAAGCAGGACCTATATTCTCTTGACGTGGCGTGATCAATGGGGATAATTCTTGCTTAGGTATAGCCTTTTAATGTTTAATAGTCGGGGACGCTCTTCGGATGCTGTTGTCGGATAGGCGGTGAGCGAGCGATAACCTCGGCGGCAGAATCATGGGGAATCTACAGTCTGACCCTCCCCAACCTTCTTGTTAACATCTCATAACATAGAACTATCAACTTTCAATATGACTCGTGGCCCCTACATTGTTCCGGCGCTCAAGAAGCACACTGCCACTGTTATCATGGCCCACGGGCTGGGAGATAGGTAAGTGTATCGCCGGAAGATAAACTGCTAGTATCAAATCTGACAGTGTTCGAATCTAGTGGTGCCGGGTGGTATGAAAATGCCCATCAATCGCCTAGCATAAGCCAATGAGCATCGCTTCTGACCATCGATTTTCTAATTTCTAATAGGATGTCCCTTGCCCAGACCTGGCGCCGCCGCGGCAAGTTCGACGAGGTGTCCTTCATCTTCCCAAATGCGCCCGACATCCCGATCACAGTTGTATGTGAGCTTCATATTCATCATCGATTGAATATCGATTGACGGATTTTCAATTAGAACTTCGGCAGGCCCATGCCTGGGTGGTACGACATCTCGAAACTTGGCGGCGATGTGAGTCCTCCATTCCCAAACTTCCCGCATAAACTCATAGCCTAACCATCATCTCCATCTATCTAGTTGGATTTCGAAGAATTCCTTAAAAGCCAGGATGAACCAGGAATTCTCCGCTCCCGCGACTACTTCAATAGCCTCATCGAGCAAGAGATGGAGAAGAATATCAAGGCTTCGCGTATCATCCTGGGCGGTTTCTCCCAGGGTGGTGCGATGTCCGTGTTCGCCGGTGTGACCTGCAAGGAAAAGCTCGGTGGGGTTTTCGGTCTATCATGCTACATGCTATTGAGCGACCGGATCAAGAACTACCTGCCCGAAGCGTGGCCCAACAAGAAGACGCCGTTCTTCCTTGCCCACGGTGTCGAGGATAATGTTGTTCCGTTCGCTTCTGGCAAGACTTCGGCAGCTAAACTCAAGGAACTTGGCCTTGAGAATGTTTCCTTCAATCAATATGAGTACGTTTTGGTCGCTATTGTTCAGGGTTGTGATGGTCTGCTAACTTGATATTCTTACGTGTAGAGATCTTGGTCACTCGGCGACCCCTGAAGAAATTGATGATCTAGAGAAGTTCATTGAGAAAGCCCTTGCCACTGAAGGAGAGGGTAGTGCTTCTCCTGGCTTATGACTTGGTCATGATCAGAGCGAGAACATTGGAATTGGTTTTTGGGGATATACCTTGATCATAGGTTTCATGGTTCTGCTTGCTGCTGTCATCTGGTCTAAATATCAGTTGTTAAAGCAGAAACAATATATAAAGACGCAGCATTAAGAAACCCAACTCAGATCTGCCTTTGAAATACATGATAGTGCAATTCAAATACAGTCCCGTAAGTGTGGATTGTGATACTGTGAAGTCTGGCCGAGCCTGCTCAGCGTAGGAACTTCGGAATATATATCCCTATGTATACATAATGTATTTCATCAAAGCGTTTAGCCCTTATAGCTGGGGGATATTTTCCGCCAAGTGGTAATTAATGTACATAGTTCTGCGAGCTTGTAGGCAATGATGTCTTCTCCATGTTCATGATCATAAAATCTCAAGAGGGCATGTGGATATATATAGCGTGATTGCAATAGAATATTTGCTTTTAGATTATAATATTGAAGAACTCAGTTCAGAAGTCGGTAGTTGTACATTGATATAAGCCTCAGTTATCGAGGCTGTAGATGAGGGAAGAGTCGCAAACGTATCGTACGGCCAATAAGATCATGACATACACTCAGGGATATCCAAGATTGCTGATAGTGCAGAAACTTCGGGCAATTGAAGCCTCGTAATTGGAAAGAACAAGAGATTGGAACACTGGCAGGAGAGGCGGAGGAGGTTCGGAGGTGTAGATAGATCAAATTCTCTGTGCGGACACAGCATGATCACGAATCAATGGTCGAGGCGCAAAGGTCTAATCGGGGGATTATTTTTCACCAAGCATCTCCTTGCGCATCTCCTCCCGTTGTATCCGCGTTTGTTCTTGCTCATGTGCGCGTTTTGCGTCCAAAGCTGCTTGCTTCTTATCTAATTCTTCCTGAGCGGCGTACCAGACTAGAAAAATTGGTCATAACCATTAGCCACGAATGCACTCTCAAGGCCAAGCGAACCTGATACCGCAGATATAGTCATATCCGGGGTAAGTTGCGAGTACAAGACATACTAGACTTATCGGACTTGGACCACTCCTTCAGCTTAGTGACGTAGTCATCGAATTCCTGCGCCCGGCGGTCTCCCTGTTCGGCGCTGCGCTTCTGCAGATCCGGGTTGTATCGCTTTCTAAGCTCTTCGTCGGAGGGTCGGAGATACTCGACAAGAGCGGGGCCACCGACGACCATGAGGAGGCCACTATGGTGAGAACCGAATGTGAGCACAGGTTTTTGTGACGATGCAGGCGATCACTTACCCAGCTATGGTCTTCGCCCATAATCCAACGCGAGACATGGTGGTAAATCCGAAGCGCGGTTGCTGATTACCGATTTAAGGCTTCGGTATGACGATGTGTTTCTCGGATGACTCGGGGGAGACAACTCGAGATGCTAAGACCGATGGATCATTAACATCATCGCGGCTCCCATTTGCTGTTTGAGGCGGCGTGGCGCAGCCGTTGTGGCGCAGTAATACGCTTTGCCCGCTCGAGCGTGCTCCCACTTTCACTTTTTGTCGCCTCTTCCGTCATGTCTTGAAGTGTTCCGAGACAGGATGTGGAGTTTGTTATGTTCTCATGTGCTACCCACTTACTCCGTACATATGTACGGAATACTCACACAGTCCATACTTCCGAGGTAGCGTTTTACACAACCTTGGGCAGTTCTCAGGGGTGCTGTGCTGCCCGATTGGTTTCGGGTTTAGTTTAGTCAGCACGGTTTGACCTCGGGACCCTGAGCAGCTGTAATCCCTATGGCCAGTGTCACGGAGTACAGTCACCAGGGAAGTACAACTGATGCCAACAAAGTCCCGTCGGCCTTGAAATTATGATTGTGATGGGCTTGCAGGGCGAGAAAGTCTGCGGGATCCCGGGCCCCAGCTTCACCCCTGATCGTCAGGCACCGAGGGGAATGAATTACATGTACTCCGTAATTTTCAGGGCTTTCCCTTCACATACAACAGCTATATATTGTATCGACGCATCAAAGGGAGGCAGATAATAGGAATGCGGGTCTATGACGATACTGGATTTTTCTATTTCCCACTTTAGTTAGTCCTCTAAACGGCGCAAAAGGGGATTGGATACTTTTCAAAGTGAAAGTATAGAAAAGCATGCAAAATACGAGAAAAAACATAACAAAAACCGACCGGTTGTGGGTCGAGAGATTTGTTTAATTAAAAGGGTCACCTGCTCCGACCGCCCCTAAAGCATTCTGCCCCCCGCTTGGTTTACTCTCTACTTGAACTTCGTCGCTGAACTCGCTTTGGACCGGTGTGGCTCCTGACCACCCTCAGGTGCTTGATCAGCTTGCGGCAGGCGCGTTGGTCATTCGACACTGTGGTTTGGCATTGCGCGAGGTACCTAGGTAAGGATCAGTGTGGAGTCCCAAGGGTTACCTTCTCATGATATCCATGGATCGTGAAATGAATGAGCTAACTTCAAGTTGTAGCCCTGGAGCCTTGGAGTTTACCGAACCGTCCCCTCCTTGCATGCGACTGCCCACAAGATTTGCACGACCGTGAACGACCCTCGAACGCTACGCGAATTACTGTATAGTACGCTTGTCGGCCCGCGCCATGTCATACCCCCAGCAACATCAAGCGCATAGGCCGCCTTTGCGACAATACAGTAATCCCCCTCCGCGTTCTGTGACATCGCCAGGAGGATATTCGCAAGATGGCTCCTACGGAGGATACAGCGACAGTGGTATGAGTAGCCATGGCTACCAGCAGACTGACCCGGGCTATGACGAAGGGGCATACAGTTACCAGTCCAGCTCTTCTGGCTCGCAGTCATATGCTTCCACGAAATCTCAGCCACGCTCGATGCGACCGCCGGGACCACCAGGACCGAGAAATGGACGACCGCCAGGCCCTGGGTATGATGATCGGCGGGGCTATCCTCCTGGCGGAAGACCACCCCCGCAATCGCGGTCAAGAACACGTATGTAACTTCAGACAGGGACCTCAAAGCCCTACTAACCGACTAGAAGCTGGCGCACGCCCACCTCCAGGCGGTAGCTTCGATAATCCATTTCCCTCCTTTCCAAGTCGAGACCCAAGAGCTCCGAGGCCGCCCACAGACCCGCGAGATCCTAGAGCCCCTAGAGACCCAAGGGATCTGCGCGGTCCTCCACGAGGGCTAGAGAAAGATATGGCTGCAATGGACATTAATGGCAGGGGTCCACCTAGATCGGTCACTTTAAACTCGGATGGAAGACGGCCAGATATGCGACAGCCACCTCCGCGCGGACCTCCACCAGGGCGGGGCCGAGGTGGTTATCCAATGGGTCCAGTGCGAGCTGCTAGTTCAGGCAGACCAGATCGACCTGATCGAGACTACCCAGACTCCATGGGCCCGTCTATGCCTCCGCCATCAAGAAGCGCAACGATGCCGCTCGCCCCAGGTGCACCACTCTACTCAGGCGCACCACTCTACCCAGGCCAGTCGACCTACCAAGAAACAGATTACCCAGCGAGCTCCCTGAAGGAACCTCCTATGCGTCCTGGTACTGCTGGGAGCATGCGACCCCCACGGTCTCGTGCCCCCAACGATATAGACCCGGGACTAATGATCCCCGCCACTACATTGATGATCCCCCCTGAGCCCGCCAATCGTGTTTCATATGCGCCCAAGGACTTTTTGGACAGCTATTATGACTCTGGTGCTGGTGCTGCTGATGAACCCGATATGCCTAATTTCGATGCCATGCCCGACCCTCATCACGCCCCGATCGATGAGATGGGCTTGGACATAGCACCCGTCAAGAGACCGGTCCATGGACCGACTTCTTCGCTCGAAGAGCACTCATATACCCCCAACGGGTCGGAGGCTATGCGCTCCCAATCTCAACCAAACTTCCGACAAGCAGACGGTGCCAGTGCCAATCAGTTTGAAAATGCGGGATTTCAGTTTGGTATTCCTGGTGAAGCTTCCCCTGCTCCCGCTTTCGACCATCCAGGCTCTGCTGGGTATGTGTCGAACGGTTACGAAGATTACGCCGGTTACTCACATGGCTCTTCCCCTGTCCGGCCCAACCAACCAGGCTATTCCCAGCCAGGCTATTCCCAACCAGGCTATTCCCAACCAGGCTATTCCCCACCAGGCCATTCCCACGACCAGGCCGAGATGTCAGATCCTCATCAGAATCCCGATACTCTTCATCACCATCCAGCCCCGTTCCGTCTCGGTCATGATCAAGGGTCCAAACCTGCGCCGGTTCGGCAGTACAGCACTCCTGAATCTATCCCAGCCCTCGTTGCTCCACAGCCAGTGATGGTGCCTAGTGGAACGGTTCAGAAGCCAGTCACGATTGAAGAGATACAGCGGCTACAACAACAGGCTCGAGCCAATCCTTCTGATCAGAAGACTCAACTTCTACTCGTCAAAAAGCTAGTCGAGGCTTCCACGGTTCTAGTAGAAGAGAACAGCAGACTGGACCCGAAAACCAAAGCCAAGGCCAAGGAGAAGTACGTGGCGGATGCGCATAAGATCCTCAAAAAGCTTGTTACAGCCGGGTACTCTGAAGCCCAATTTTTCCTGGCTGACTGCCACGGTGAGGGTCTAATGGGACTGGAAGTCGACCCCAAAGAAGCTTTCTCACTATATCACTCTGCTGCAAAGCAAGGACACGCACAGTCTGCATATCGCGTGGCCGTATGCTGCGAGATCGGCCAGGAAGAAGGTGGCGGTACCAAACGTGATCCATTCAAGGCGGTTCAATGGTACAAGCGCGCCGCTGCCCTTGGTGATACACCAGCCATGTACAAAATGGGAATGATTAATCTAAAGGGACTGCTGGGTCAAGCTCGGAACCCCCGAGAGGGTATATCATGGCTTAAGCGGGCCGCCGACCGTGCGGACGAGGAGAATCCACACGCTCTCCACGAGCTTGCCCTGATGTATCAGAACGCTGGCGGGAATGATATCATCGTCCGCGATGAGCAGTATGCCTCCCAGCTATTCCACCAAGCTGCCGAACTGGGCTACAAATTCTCTCAATTCAAGCTTGGTAATGCTTATGAGTACGGCCTGATGGGATGCCCTATTGACAACCGCACGAGTATCATCTGGTACACTCGGGCCGCGGCCCAGGGTGAACACCAGAGTGAACTCGCCCTTAGTGGCTGGTATCTCACCGGATCGGAGGGTATTCTATCGCAAAATGACACCGAGGCTTATCTGTGGGCCCGGAAGGCCGCCACCGCAGGTCTTGCCAAGGCAGAATATGCTATGGGATATTTCACCGAGGTCGGAATCGGTATTGCTGCTAATCTAGATGACGCAAAGAGGTGGTACTGGCGCGCAGCTGGTGAGTTGACCTTCCTTGACTGTTTTTCACTCTAGCCTTAGCTAACTTTTTCTTTTCCAGCCCAAGGATTCCCCAAGGCCCGTGAGCGTCTTGAAGACCTCAAGAAGGGCGGAAGCCGAATGCAAAAGACTCGTCTCTCACGCTCGGCAGTTAACAAGCAGAGTGATGGGGACTGCGTACTCATGTAATTGGATATTCCCGTCCTCAATGATTTGCCACGCTCGAGATATGGCTTGCATGTATGCATCTCTCTTCATGATCACCGGCGCTTGATGTATTCTATCCCGGTCCAGAACGCTTCTCTTCCCCCCTGGACTGCTTGAGTACTTGATTTTTTTTTTGCTCATATCCCCTTTTTTCAATGCCCTTTTCCCGATTCGAATTGCTCTTCTTTTCTTTCTCTTCTTTGCTCCCCTCTCTTATCCTTTTTTTTTTCACGAATGGGATGTGCATGACTGGAATGGACACAATGGAGCCAATATCCCGGTACTGGTTGTAGCACTTGTATACATTAATAGATCGTTGAACGACTTTTTTTACCGTACGATGTATACATATACGAAGCAATCCCAATTTTCCTCGAGATACCCGTAAATCCGAGCCAATGCTGCAGAGCGGATATATGGGATGTTAGCGGGTGAATTCCGCACTGACTGGATTTAATTTCCAATGCTCAGCCTTATGATCAGGCTCTCTGCGCTTCCAAATGCATCTAATTAATCAGCTTTAGTTCCCTGGAATTAACTAATTTTCTTTTGTCTTTACATTTCAATATAAATAGGAGCTATTTGGGGATTTCGACAAGGTAGTACATTGCCAGCTCCATCCGAAACAAACCATATATGTCTTCCGAAAGCCGACATAACGACTCGGAAACACGAACACCCCATTCATTCAGCGGGCAGAAAATCGCTCTTGTCACTCTTTTAACCGTTCTCACGGCTGTACTTATTGGCCTACTCTGGGAAGACACCGCCAATCTGTTCGGCTTCCGACGCCTCCTTGGATCTTGCGCGCGCTCAGCGGCAGTACCTCTATCAGCTTCAACATCCGTTGCAGCAGCTGGGACAGTTAAGGGAAACTCAGACACAGTCACTAGTGGTCACGTACAATCCAGCATGAAAACACCTATTTACTTCCTCAGCCATGGCGGGGTGAGTTATCTATATCCTGTTTCTTATCATGAACTAAATGCTGATTTGATACACACAGCCAAACATCATGTACGAGGTCGATCACCCGGCTTACCGTAAGCTCGGGGAGATTGGGCGCGAGATAACCACCAAGGTGAAGCCAAAGGCTGTCGTGGTATTCTCGGCGCATTGGCAAGCCGCTCGAAATACGATCCAGGTGAATACCGCCGAGAAGACTGATTTGATCTATGAGTATGTTTGATATCAAAATCCTAGCCCCGAAGTTGGAAATCCCGAACTAACTGGATTTAGCTTCTATGGCTTCCCGGGTCACTACTACAAAGAGAAGTACCCAAATGTGGGTAGCAAGGAAGTAGCGAATGATGTCCTGAGATTGTTGAAAGAAGCCGATATCCCGGCCGAGGGCGTTGAGCGCGGACTCGACCACGGCGTCTGGGCTAGCTTCAAGTGCGGTATGTGACAGTTTATATCAAAACGAAAATTAGACGCTGACGAGGACAATGCAGCCTTCGAGCCAGAAATAAACCCACTGAACGTTCCCATCGTGCAAGTCTCGCTCTTCAACACAGAAGACCCAGACCAGCACTACCGACTCGGACAGGCAGTCGCGAGTCTTCGCGAGCAGAATATCCTGATCATCGTGTCCGGGATGGCTGTGCATAATCTGCGCGATCTGCGGTTTGCTTTTGGCAGCTCGACCCCGATGCCGTATGCGGTTAGCTTCGACGAGGCGCTTAAGGATGCCGTGACGACTGCGCCTGCTGAACGGCAGAAGGCCATGGCTGAGCTGCTGAGGAGACCAGATGCACGCCAGGCTCATCCTTCCTTTGAGCATTTGCTGCCTATTCATATTGGGGCTGGTGCTGCGGGCGAGGACCTGGGGAAGAGGATCTGGACGTTCCCCGAGGGTAGTATGAGCTGGGCGCAATATCGGTTTGGTGAGGTTGGCAATGTTAGTAGCGCGTTGTGAAAGAAACCATCAAATCATCACCGGGAGTAATTAAATTGGTTTTGTTTTGGATATGAGCTTCGATTTCATCTATAGGTACAGAAGATGGGCGTAGGACGGTGGGAACGCGGGGGCATAAAATAGATCTGTAGAGAAACGAAAAGAAGTTATAGCTGCTGCTTCACCAATTGTGTAATGCGCTCTTCGATCTGCGCGTCCGACAGGCCTAGAAACATCAATTAGCATTGCAACCGGATGCAGAATTGTGGTTGGCGGGGGATATTTACCAGACAACGCTTCTTGCTTCTCCTTGCCGAAAGCTATTGAGAGGGCCGATCATGTTAGCTTGACTCGTTGATCCAAAGAGCCCACACAATGGGCTTATAGGTGTTCTGTCATACCATATCGGGCATAGACTCGCGGCAGGGTGCCAGCGGCCTCGCGAATCATGATGGGAGTCTGGGGGTTGTGCTTCTTCATAGTCGGGTAGGCGCGGTTCAAGAAAGACCTATAGAAACAAAAGAACGTCAATCAGTGGGTTGAAACTCCAATCGGCCGTGGATAGGGATGTACGCACCTTGTGGCCGCGCTCGCTTCGGAGGTTTGGCAGAAGAGGAAGCGGAGCTCCTTCAGGCCTTGATTGAAAACGTACTTGCCAGACATAGTGGCAGGATGGTCAAGCAGACGTAAATATTAGGAAAACAGAGGTCTTGGATGAGCCACAGGGGAATGGGCGTGGGAGCAGTGGGATTGATTTGCTGGACAGTCTGCGATGCAGTTCATTATTCACGACGGCGTTGATTCGTTGCGCAGCCATATTCCCGCTAGTCCCGATATCAACTAGCGCACCATGCTTACTCAGCTTCAATATCTACCGAGGCCTCATAGCTAGCGACAGCGCAGGAGCGATAATACGGAGGGGATAATTAATCGGAGCAGATGATAGGGATTACTTGAGAGTGCACCTGTTATCTTTTATCGACTGTATTTCCATATACCCGCGGTGTGGTGCTTCGGTGTTCTAAAAACCGCTCCCAACAGAAACACCGCCGCCGCCTTCACCGACGACCTTCCCGAGGTTCACCCACCTTCTTTCTCACCAGAACAACCATCCCAGCTATCAAAATGTCTTCTCGCGTGGGTTTCCGCTTCGTAAACAACGCCAGATTTGCGTTTCGCAATGCATCTGCGCCATTCCGTCGGCCTGGCGCCCAGGGCTTCCGCTGGCAGAGCACCGAAGCCGGCGCTGCAGAGCACCAGAACGCCTTCCAGCGCCTATGGAACAGCCCTGTTGGTATGAAGACTGTCCACTTCTGGTAAGGATTCGAATTGCGCTGCATTCCTTGTCTCTTTTAGTACTACGAATTGATGCTAACTTCCTGTTTCGCAGGGCCCCGGTTATGAAGGTACGATAACTCGATTTCCTGGTCGGACACACAATCTATACCCAAGCTACCCTTGTGAATACAACATCTCTATCAGACTTCACCGAAATTGCGAGGATTCTCTATGCACGTGCTGAGCACGATGGCTAACATATTGTGTAACAGTGGTGCTTGGTCATCGCGGGTATCTCCGACTTCGCTCGTCCCGCCGACAAGCTCTCCCTCACCCAGAACGCTGCTCTGATGGGCACTGGTGCCATCTGGACTCGCTGGTGTTTGATCATCAAGCCCCGTAACGTCCTGTACGTGGAACCCGATAGCAGACCCACTGGCCATCAATGCTAACACGACATAACTCTGTAGGCTCGCCGCTGTGAACTTCTTCCTCGGATGCGTGGGTGCCGTCCAGGTGACTCGTATATTCTTGTGGCAGCGCAGCCAGTCTCATTCATCCCTCGAAGCCGCCAAAGTGATTGAGCACGAAGCTGTTGACTCCGTCAAGGCTACTGCTGAGGCGGCTGAGGGTGCCGTGAAGAAGGTTATCGACAAGTCGACTTAGATATGAGAAGAATTCTGTGAGGACGGCGGGAGCTTGGTGGGGGTTCCTGAATGCATTTAAGCCGGTATCTATAGCCATATTTTTACCTGCGCCGAGGTGGGGGTTAAGCGAGCTCGCTCGACGACCGCTGTTTCGTGTCCTCGAGAATTCAGTCCTCTAATTAAACAGCGTTGTACATATAAATCGTGTTTCAAAATGCTTGCTTACTGTTCCTTCTGCGAGACATGGTCAAGAATTCCGAAGAAATTCACTAGCATTCGTCTTGTAATCCCAAATACCCTCTGTTTGGTAGTAGCTATTCGGAAAACCATGGCGCTGACGGTATCTAGCTCCATCCTTCGAAATATATTGGATCTGGACTCTACTCAATTTATCCGGGATTTCCCTCCCAATCGGAGAAATCGCGCCAAATATTCCTCCTATCAAACTTGCTTGGGACTATGCTTACACAATGCGAGTCAATTATCTCCGGTTTGATCTTTAGCGAGACGGAAACTCACTATACAAGCCATGACCATACCCCGGTTTCTCCACACATTGCGGAGTCGCTAGTTTGTTTCCCCGGAATTAATTGAAGGGGATGGGGTTACCCCATCGCATGACCGCAAAGGGGGATGCTCAGCTTTGACCCGGTCGAGCTAGATTGGGGTAATAGAGACCATAAATCGTCAATGCCGAGGATATATAAGCTGTTCTGAAGGCGCCCGAGCCGAGAAGATTGTCAATCTAACTCAAAAAAACCCCCTAGACCCTCTTGACACCGACGATGAAGATTTCGAATACTTTCAACCAGGCCTTGGGATTTTGTTTGTTAATTAGTGCCGCAGTTCAGGCCAAGGAATACTCTCGAAGCGAGGCGTGCCATCCGCACCATCCATTCAAGCCCCTTCCGAGCAGCCAGGCCAGAACTCGCACCTGTCATGTAGTCAATCATGGCCATGGACGCGACGATTCAGCCAATGTTCTTACCGCATTGAAGAAATGCAACAACGGAGGAAAGGTTGTCTTTGATGCTGACAAGACATACACGATTGGAAAGGCACTTGACATGACTTTCTTGAAGCATGTGGATCTCGGTATGTAATACCTGTCGGAGTTCAATATGAGACAAGTGAGTACTTACGCAATCTGTCATAGAAATCCAAGGCCATATCCAATTTAGCAATGACACGGATTACTGGCAAGCCAATGCATTCAAGCATGTCTACCAGAACGCCACAACGTTCTTCCAGCTCGGTGGTGAGGATGTCAATGTTTACGGTCAGGGAACTCTGGATGGTAACGGTCAGGTCTGGTATGACTTATATGCGGAGGATGCCCTCATCTTGCGGCCGATTCTGGTAGGTATAATTGGGTTAAATGGAGGTACCATTGGACCTCTCAACCTTCGTTATTCGCCTCAGTGGTATCACTTTGTGGCAAACTCATCCAACGTCCTTTTTGACGGAATTGATATCACTGGGTTCAGCAGCAGTGCGAATGTGGCTAAGAACACCGACGGATGGTAAGTCAACTGATCAAAAGAGGAGCTAGCTTCATTTAACTAATATCTTAGATAGGGACCTCTACCGGTCGACGAATATTGTCATCCAGAACTCCGTGATTAACAACGGAGATGGTAAGTTTCTTCTGGAAATTGAAGCCGGTCTTCTTTTACTAAGAGTATCCAAGATTGCGTCTCATTCAAGCCCAACGTTACCGACATTCTGGTCCAAAATCTTCATTGTAACGGCTCCCACGGTATCTCTGTTGGCTCTCTCGGCCAATACCCAGGCGAGATTGATATTGTGCAGAATGTGCTCGTGTACAATATCTCCATGTTCAACGCATCGGTAGGTTTAGTACTGGAATGACATAAATGCGCCTCTAACAATTATGAAGGATGGTGCGCGTATCAAAGTCTGGCCTGGGACTTCCTCTGCGCTCTCTACCGATCTCCAGGGCGGCGGCGGATCGGGCCTGGTGAAGAACATTACCTACGACAGCATGACCATTGACAATGTCGACTATGCCATCGAAGTGACCCAATGCTATGGCCAGAAGAATTTGACACTCTGCAATGAGTTCCCCGTACGTGTCCATTAAACTCATTTTATCCCTATCTGCTTCATTCCGAATTAATATCGTCGCTATGGGTTGTTTCTGGTTGCCGAAGGCTAACGCATACATCACACAGAGCAAGCTTGTTATTGAAGATGTTGTCTTCAAGAATTTTAACGGTGTCACCTCTAAGAAATATGACCCTTACGTGGGCACGATTGTCTGCTCAAGTCCCGATGTAAGTGCTTCAGCAACACCGGCTATAACTCATTATCTGACTTGCACAGGTTTGCTCAAATATCAACGCGAGTGACATTGACGTTGTTAGCCCCGATGGGAATGATCAGTTCACTTGCACAAATGTGGGTTTATGTTGAATCTTGGTGCAACGCTGACAACAGATTTACTGACTTATTTCCTTTACCCTTAGGTTGATGCCAATTTGCTGAATTTGAACTGTGCTTCCTCTAGCTAGTGATGGAAATGTTGATACATACATGACAGATTGCATCTCGTGAGTGTTTCCGGGGGGTTGAATCTACTCACATCCTGTAAAACGTACGGAGTCAAAGGTGTCACCTCTCCCCGAGGCTGGATTTGATGCCGGCGCACAATAGCCGAGCCTGCCTACTCCATACCGAGCTCCGTACCTAGGCAGAGATAGATGGTACTGTCCTCCAATAATACCCTCATTGAAATTCGCTATCAATACATAACTACAGCCAGCCACATAGTCCATAAACCCCACTATCCATCCCGTGTGTGCTTGGCCGTGCATATATATTCGCGCAATCTAGTCTAGTTTCTACTAGTTACGTCGATATTCTTTTTAAACATTTCCCTTGCTTCTTTTTTCCTATTTATTTTTCCATGTGGGCCTTTCTACACCGCATTGCTAGAATTGAAGTCTGTATTATTCTGGATTCGTGCGCTGAGCCACTACAGATATGTATTTAATCTCCTGATGACACGCCGAAACAATATTCTCATACCCCCACCAACAACTTCTTTGCAAATCTGAGTGAAAACAGAAGACATTTCTGATATCCGAAATCAGATATTCTTTCTATCAGCCTCTCTCATATCCAGATCTATCATGCATCCCGATTCCCAACTCGAGACTGCCGTCAAAGACGGCTTTGACCCAAAGAGCCTCTACAGTACAGAGTTGATGAAGGTCAACGAGCCAGCAAGAACGATTCTCGAGCAATACAGCAAGATTCCAGCGGAGAACATATTGCAACATGTGAAAGACTTGGTTTGTGGCTCAACCCAAATGCGAAAGACAACATTCATTAACACCCAGTAGAGAGATCGCGCCTTTGAAGTTGTGAGTTCTCCAAGTCCATATTTTCAGAGGTCAAAGGATTGTTGGCTGACATGGAATATTGCCGACGTGTTAGTTCCCTTATGCCTGTATCGGACAAGCCTCATTCCTTGAGCTGAGCATCGCATCATCCCCATGTTACCCTGAAATGCTGGACCGTGTCAAGAAGGGAGACAGACTACTTGACCTGGGATGTGCATTTGGACAGGAACTACGACAATTGGTGAGTTGTGTCGAGAAAATGAAGAAAATCCGACGATTGCATCTTTCCCACCTTAACCAGAGCCGGCTAATCAGAAGAATTCCGGAAATTCAGATCTATGACGGCGCCCCATCGCAAAACCTGTACGGAACGGATCTTCGTCCTGAGTTCCTTGAGCTTGGCCTTGACTTGTTCATGGATCGCTCATTTATCAAGTCCCATTTCATCGATGCCGATATCCTCGATGATAGATCTGCTCTCGTTACTCAGCTGACAGGCGAGCTCAACATCGTCTATATCTCCCTATTCATCCATGTCTTTGATTTTGAAACACAAATCAAGGTGGCCAAGAGGGTACTCGATTTGCTTGCCCCGAAGGCCGGTTCACTCATCGTATGTCGGGTTGTGGCCTGTCGGGACCAAGCGATAGGAAACGCCACCAACGCGCGCCTGCCATATTATTACCATGACCTGGCGAGTTGGAACCGGCTGTGGGAGCGTGTGCAGGAAGAGACAGGGCTCAAGCTCAAGGTCGACAGCTGGGAACAGGACGATGCTTTGGCAAAGAAGCATCCTCTAGAAGGCATCTATATGCTAGGTTCATCGATTCGCCGGGAGTAGGGCCTGAATGAATCCTCGTCTGTAGTACATTACACTGAAACATTTGCAAATGGCTGTTTTGTATACGTCGTAGCTTACAATTGACAATCACGAGATGGGTGGGTGGGTGGCTGGCTGCAAATCTAGGGATGGCGAACTGAACGCTGGCAGCGAGACAACCTAATTCTGATTTGAACAGGATTAACCAAGTAAAAGTATGTAACTATGCATCATATCTGATAATTGCCATTTTATTTAGAGAACAGGTAATATGTCGCCTTCACTAGTTACATGTACCTATACTTACATGCGTGCATACGTACAGATGTACAAGTCCCACTATTTTCAATACCAAGGACGTACGATACATTTAAAAAAGACGAGGTTATCCGTATTATCCTTGTAACGGTATGATAAGGAGAAGACTAAAAAAACAACAACACAAAACCCTATGTAGGCAGATACGCACCATTTAGCCACTTGAACTTCCAAGGTTCTTCTTCTCTCTACTGATACGTTATTTTTTGTCCAAGAGTGATTCAATCATGGGATTATTTTCTAGCACACAGCCACCTCAACCTGCCACCGTGCCGAGCGATGAGATCATCCCTCTCCATTTCTGGAATACTGCTTTATGTATGCGCGGCACGGTGTTGGATATTTCGCTCAAATTTGATGATGTGTTGGATATATCAAAGCTGCGCGGTGCACTTGAGGAATTGCTTGAGATGAAAGATTGGAGACAGCTGGGTGCTCGATTGCGTATGAACGTGGGTGGTTTGAGACTGACCTCGGGTTTACATGATTGATGCTGACCGGAACGATTTAATAGTCAGATGGAAGACTTGAATATCATATTCCAGCGCGTTTCGACACCTCGAGGCCGGCTTTCACCATGACCAATGCTCAGCATGAGACAAGCATTGCCGACCACCCCCTTGGCGCCGGAATACCACATGCAACCGGCACGCCCACCATCTTTCCATCACCCGATATATTAAGCCCTCTATTGCGCAGCGTAGATGCACCCAAGAAGATTGATGACTGGATCTGTTCAGACCGGCCCCAACTATCTATACACATCATCAGCTTCAGTGACGCCACAATAATTACTGTCACATGGCTACACACACTGGCAGATGTTATGGGAATGGCATTAATCTTGAATGCATGGACTGCTCTACTCCGAGGGAACAGAGAGGCGGTTCCGAAACTACAAGGTTTCCGACTAGACCCGCTCACACAACTCGGCCAGCGCACCCCAGCGGAAAAGTACATGCATTTCGACCGTGTGTTTGGCCGCAAAGAGTTCTGGTGGTTTATCGGGTTGAACGTTCTTGACAGACTGTGGTACCGCCAGGAGGAACGGCGTACCATTTATATTCCTGCCGCATGTTTGCGGAATCTCTGCCAGCAATCATCCAGTGAGATCTGCGCTTCTTCACGCGGGGGAGGGGAGCGAGCGCCTTTTGTAAGTGAAAGCGATGTGCTGTTGGGATGGTGGGTACGGAGTCTTTACAGCGCGCTGGGGTTCAGGGCGGACCAAAGTATCCTAGTGAACAATGCGCTGAACCTGCGGACATCTTTGCATGAATCATTTACGTCCAACGATGGTGCATACATGGGAAATGCACTGTGCATGTCGCCGACCTTTCTATCGGGCCATCAGGTTGCCGACGAGCCGTTAGGCCAAATTGCTCTCCGGATTCGAGAATCAGTAGCGGAACAGAGAACTCCAGAGCAGGTCGAGGCGATGACAGCACTTCAAATGCAGACGATGGAAAAGACAGGCTATCTGGCCTTGGTCGGTGATCCTCGGATGGTGCTACTGTCTTGTTCGAATTGGCACAAAGCCCGTCTCTTTGACCTGGACTTCTCGTCGGCCGTATTACAAAGCTCGGGTCAGTCAAGCCTGCAGAACGCTCAAAATACAGGAAGGCCATGCTATGTGAATGGAGTTCAGCATTCGGCAAATTCATTTCGCAACGTTCTTTCGGTTATAGGAAAGGATGCTGGTGGGAATTGGTGGTTAACCGGTGTTCTACGAACCGATGCATGGGCGCATATCGAAGAACAATTGCGCAAACTGGGGTCGAGTTAGGTTGTATTCAAAGTATCACAATTAATGAAATATATCATGGGCTTTTCTTTATATTGATGGACGGTGTAGTTCAGTCTGACTTGATATAATCTTTTGAGAATGTATTATCAAGATTGCGATAGTTGCCTTTCCTGTAAGGTTCAGCACGTTATCCCGATACAAAATACAGAGCGTAGACTGAAAAAACCGAAACAAAATACTAGTGGTATTGATTTTAGCGTGAGATCCCGTCTCGGGCCGCACGGGACGGACTAGACCCACTATATTAAATACGGTTATACGGTATGGTACGGGCATATCTGAAATGTGATACAGCTATTCGCATTGCAGGTGCAATGACGATCCATTAATATGTAAAATACCTAGTACTTTTGATACCTATTCCGTAGCAACTCCAATTACATGCTGACGACCTAGTAGACTTGTAGATCAGATCAGTCCTTGCATTGACATGCGTTAGCATCGGATAACACCGAAAGTAGAACCATATCCTGCCCTTGAAGACAAAATCGTTCTCATTTTCAAAATTCTGTCGACAAAACTGCTCGTCTAAGATCTTCCACACAACAACAATGGAGGAATCAAGCCTGCTCGCAGCAATATTGGATCGCCGAGATGCTTTGGCGTCAGTCGCAGAATTCCTCCGAATTCTGGCTGGAATTTGCTGGACTTTGAACTACTTCAGCATTTTGCGCACGTCGCGAAAAGACAAGATTCCCAGCACAGGTATCTTTCCTCTCTGCAATGACATTGGGTGGGAGTTTATATACGCCTTCATCTACCCAACCGCGAGCGCTCATTGGGAAGGAGGAGTCCGAGTCTGGTTTTTGGTTCATTGCATCGTCATCATCTTCATCATCAAATATGCGCACAATGAGTGGGACCATTTCCCCCTCATTCAACGGAACCTTTACTTCCTATATGGAGTAGTGACCATTGGCTTTGCCATCGGCCAATATTCGTTTGCGAGAGAGGTTGGGCCTGACTTGGGATTTTTCTACGGGGGTGTGCTGTGTCAAACGCTGGCGAGCCTGGGGCCAATTGCTCAGATTCTTTCTCGGAATAGTACTCGCGGGGCTTCTCTATTGACTTGGTAAGTTAAAGCTAGGTCAGCCGTTTGCATCCGTCACTAACATGACAAGGCTATTGAGAGCGATTGCTACTTTTGGTGGATTCATTAAGTTGACTATCTATTACCTCACTGGAAATGCTGCAGGACCTTGGTTTGAAAGCCCAATGTGCAAGTTCTATATCGGGTTGACCTTGGTTCTTGATTTCACCTATCCGATCTGCTACTATGTCATTCGGCGTCAGGAGTTGAATGATGCTCAGAAGGAGAAAAAGAAAAAGAGCAAATTGGAGAAGGGAGCATGAAGCATGATAGCTGGATGACAAGTTGTTCTGTGGGGAGTACGGTATAATGCTAGGTGGTTCGCAAGGATCAAAGTTGGGTTGCGTTCAAAATTTTCATATTTCAGGTCTATTGCATTCAGCAATCATAAAATGACATATTTATGAAGCTAAAGAAGTGTCACAATATATCAATAAAATCTCATAAAAAACAAGTATCTGCAAGGAGCGCGCATTTGCACATTTTGTAGATAAAATAGGACGAGCCCAAAGAAGAAAAAGGAAATAAAAACACTGCACATGAGAAGGCATATCGAGGATCAAGGGGCAAAACCAACAATAATTGCATTGTACCTATCAAGTCGAGCGGTACACGTCCCTGTAATTGGTAACTTCATTTATCTCCGACATTCTTCACCGCCAACAACATCATTATATGTAGCATTAGAAAGATTTGCCTTTTTCTAAATGCAGACATGGAGAAAGGCATGGAAGCGCCCAAGTTCAAAGTCATCATTGTCGGGGGGTCTATCGCTGGGTTGACATTAGCCCATTCTTTGTCCCAAGCCAATATCGACCACGTCGTTCTCGAGAAGAGAGCTGAAATTGCTCCCCAGGAAGGTGCATTTATTGGAGTCTGGCCTAATGGAGCACAGATACTCGACCAACTTGGTCTCTACCACAGTCTGGAAAAACTCACTGCACCACTAAGTCGCATGCATCTTTCCTTCCCCGACGGGTACTCATTTAGCAGTCTCCTGCCAAAGACAATCCATGAAATGTTACTTCCCAATGTCCCTCAAACTCAGATATCGAACGAATTCTGACTGCTCAAACGTAGATTCAAGTACCCCATCATCTCACTCGAGCGGCAAAAGGTTCTTGAAATATTGTTTCAGAACTATCCAGACAAGGCAAAAATCATTACCAACCAGAGAGTATCCGAAGTGCGGTTGTTAGGCGACAGTGCCAGCGTGGTGACAGAGGATGGAAGTGTGTTCCAAGGAGACCTGATTGTCGGCGCGGATGGTGTCCACAGCCGTATACGTTCTGAAATGTGGCGCCTGGCGGATGAACTACACCCTGGAATGATCACACCACAAGAAAGACAAAGTAGGCAGCATCGCTCTATTCGTGAACTGATTATTTTGAAGACTTCGACTGACTGCTGAATTTCTTCCCGTTAGCTCTTACGGTTGAATACGCATGTGTGTTCGGAATATCGCGAGCAATACCCGGATTCCGAAGCGGAGAGCATATAAATCGTTATGGCGACAAATTTTGTGTGATTACCTTCCACGGAAAGGATGGTCGTGTGTTTTGGTTCATTATCCAAAAATTGGACCGCATTTACACTTACCCCAACGCTCCTCGGTATTCTCCCAATGATGCAGCGGAGCTGTGTGCCAAGATTCAAAATGTGATCATATGGCGGGATATCACCGTAGGGGACCTCTGGAAGACCAAGATGGTCGCGTCAATGACGGCACTTGAGGAGGGGCTTTTTGAAACCTGGAGCTTGAATCGAATAGTCATCCTTGGGGATAGCGTACACAAGGTGAGATCTGCTAGCTATTCTGGATGAACTGGATTTCCAATATCTAACAATATTTCCTCTTCGCCAGATGACACCAAATATCGGACAAGGCGCAAATACAGCTATTGAAGATGTTGCCGTCCTTGCATCTTTGTTAAATCGGGTAATCCACGCAGATGCCTTGTATAAGCCATCAGAAAGTTGCATCGAGATGATGCTCCAAGAATACAAGACTCTACGATATGAACGTGCGAAAAGCACATACGAACGCTCGAGATTTGGAGCTCGATTCCATACTCGAGACAATTGGCTCAAGGCCCTGGTGGGTCGATATGTGTTCCAATACGTTGGTAGCCTCATAGAGAACCGGACATCCAAGACTCTGGCTGGGGGGAACATTATTGATTTTCTTCCACGACCTGACAGGCTTGAGAGTGGGTGTGTGACACATCTTCACAAAGGCCAAGAAAGGACTCAGCGGCAGTGGACGCTACTCTGGGTTTCCTCTCTAGCTCTATTCTTGTTTTACCCTTGGATTAGATCGTATCTGCATTCGACCACATTCTGGTGAGCACTTCCCAGAGACACATTTTTGCATAACTTTGTGAACTTGTGCATGTGATTTTATATATGTGACAACGTCAATACAAAGATAATCCAAGTATCGGGCGTTGATCATTAACCCAATGAGATTATTTGCTTTCGAATTATTCTAGAAATAGTGGACTTGACTAGTATCTACCATATTACCATATCATAAATCGATCGACGAAGGCAATGGCGCAAGGCAGGCCAGCTGACAAGGGAGATGTGCATACACATCTAGTTTAATAAATGTAGCAAGGAACAATTGAACTAATGCGGTAGATCCATGCATCTTTGAGCCACCCAACAAAAAGTCGCTCAAATGGAATGAGAATCAGCTAGCCATGCTATCAGTGGAGCCAAAGAGGACCCAAAGAATGATCTCGATGGCGAAAGGGATGCACCTGTTGTTAGACTTTTACAGATGTATCCTTAAAAATTTTGACTTACGGGTCGACTTATCTGATACCACAGAAGTGACCATTCACCGATATAATTCATAAAATCCTTTCTACTCTCCCCTTTGTCATTGAATATTTGATTGTTGATACGCTTTTCACCACAAATTTACCCATCATTGCCTCTACATTTCACCCATTTTGCACAGTGGCCTGGTATTCGCTGAAGCCTTCATCCTCGAATTCCATTCTCATATGCTACGATGACACGAGGGAATGAAAAAGAAGAAGCCCTACCACAGGCCAAGATCCTTGACTCGTTTCCCACTGGCATAGCACCCTATGCTGAGTTGATGCGTATTCATCGACTGTTGGGTTTTTATCTCAATACGTCTCCTTATCTTGTGGGCGTTGCCTTTAGCGCATCCATCTCACCCACGAAGATACCAATCGCTGTTCTCTTGCACCGCACCATGCTTCTATCCATCTGGTCTATCTTCCTTCGAAGCGCTGGATGTGTTTGGGATGATCTTATTGATATGGACTTGGATAGCCAAATATCTCGAACCAGAACCCGACCACTGCCACGAGGTGCAGTATCCCCGAAGAACGCTTTTCTTCTCACTGTGACTCTCTTCGCCTGTGGAGGCAGTGTTTTGATGTTTCTTCCATGGCCCTGCGCCGTGGATTGCCTTATAATCACATTCTTTGCATTATTATACCCCTTCGGCAAGCGATTCACCGACTATCCTCAGATTACCTTGGTGAATATCGGATGGGCCATTCCGATGGCAATACACAGCTTCGGGTTAGACCCTCTATCCCAGATAGAACCAACTGTGTGCATGTTCCTGTTTATTGGATTGGTCATCATCATGATTGATGTAATTTATTCGCGCCAGGATACGGAGGAGGACTTGAAGGTCGGCGTGAAGAGCATGGCGGTTCGGTTCAGGGACTCCATTCAACTCCTGTCATATTCTCTCCTTTACGCATCCACTGGATTCCTCACGATGGCAGGATTCTTCGCTGGGCTTGGCCTTCCCTTTTTCATCGTCTCTGTTGGCGGTCATTTCTGCGGATTCTGGGTTCTCCTTAAAGCGACTCGGGTAGGGAACTCGGCTGGAGTTGAATCCTACGCCAAGTCGGCTTTCTTCCTTGCTACTTTGTTTTGGCTGTTTGGATTTGGGATTGAATATTGCCTGCGTAACTAGTCTGGTCTCAGTCTACGAAGACGACAGTTGACCCAACCTGTGTGCTGTTTTTTCACCCAACTGGTGGCCCACCAAAATCACGTGATTGATAGCCTACCCTATCTCCACCGGTTGGGTCAACTTCTGTAACTTTGTTTTTTAAACCTTGCCAATACCAGCTTTGGTATTATTCCCCGTATTTATAGAAGATTCAACTCGTATATTTGTTTATTAACTTATAATACGTTAAGAATCCAGTATTTGTTATGCGTAATTCCAATACAATTAAGGAATCACTGATAAGCAAGCTCACCTAACCGGTGGCAGTTTCACGTGATTCAAGTGGGCCACCGTTGGGTGAGAGAAGGGGCCACAGGTTGGATGACCTGCCCTGCACCTGACGAGCGCTATTGTTGTACAACTCCTCAGTCTTCATATAAGTGAGAAACAAAATTCGATTTGCATTCCCTAAAATTCCATATCCAAAGTTTGGTTCATTTTGGCTGTCCTCCTGTTACCGAGTCCAAAATTCAAACGAATTCCCAGCTAGATCACAGACCAGGCGTTGTCGATGGGAATGATTGCCCCGTTAATTCTCTTACTCTGACTTGAGATCAGGAATAGAAGACAGTTGGCGATATCCTCTGCCTCAACCCCCAGTCCTTCCTTCCTATCAGCAGCATGTGCCTGGTGAATAAGAGACATTGTCCCTAGTGCATCTTTGTCCCAAGTGCTTGGGTCAGAGGCTTGAACTATGCCAGTTGGAACTCCTAGTGTGAAGCATAAGCGACTAACACCAATGTGATGTTGATAATATATGTTGGTCACGTACCCCCCGGACAAACGGCATTACAGCGAATTCCCTCTTGTTTGTACCGCCATGCAACATTTTTGGTTGCACCCATCAGCCCATGTTTACCTGGAAAGTAGGTCTGTCACTATGCTGATGCATACCTTGATTCATGGGGATATACTCACTGGCTGTGTAAGCAACGCCGGATGAAGCACCACTCGTAGCTGCCTTGCTGCCAACGTTGACGATGCTACCACTCTTTTGCTGTCGCATAATAGGAATAACCTCACGCATGAGCTTCACCGGAGCTGTCAAATTGACTGCAATGCATCGATTCCACATATCATCGGAGAGACTATCCACACTGGAGTTCCGGTCCATGATACCTGCAATGTTGAGCAGACCATCGATTCGTCCACCGAACTCTTTGATACATGTCTCTACAACTTGCCTTGGTGTCGCCTCATGGGTAAGATCACCTTGCAGAAATTTGTAATTTGGATGTTCATTGAGTGAGATAGGTGCTGATGAGACATCAACACCTAGAACTCTCGCCCCTTGGCTTAGAGCTGCTGTGGCTGTTGCCAGTCCAATTCCAGAGGCGCTACCCGTGATTATCACAACCTAGTAATTAATTAGTAAGAAATATCGACGAGCAGAGCTGCTCACTAGCAGCTGGGGCATTACAATGTCTTGAAGCAGTGACATAACTTTGGTAAAATGAGCAATAGAAGAAAAAGAGAGAATTGACAGTCCAATTTGATTGGGAAGTAAAATCAGACCCTGGAGACAGTCTTTGAGTGCAGTCTCTAGGTTTACTCCCACTAAGCTTTGCAGTGTTTTATCCTGGTTGTGTCAATTCAAATTATTTCTTGGCCCTGCATAAGGAAAGAGAAATCTATGATCATCGTGTCTATCCTGAACATCATGTATACAGACTGTCCGTATCGACATATGACTATGAATATGACTATACGAGGCAAGGGACCAGATTATGGGACTCTATGTTATGGTGCTTATCTTGCATGCAATAAAGCCACCTTCTGCAACATGCAGAGCAGTGGAGCTCTCCCTCTCCGTGTCAATCTCAAGATCAACACGGAGAAAGCAACGTAAATTATGACACATCAAAGTAACGAAATTACTCAGCTCAGCCACATGATTCAAGGGCTGCGCGTTAATGCGCGCTGGACTGCAGAGCTCCAAAAATTAGCTCAGTTGATAGATCCTGTTCTAGCCTCGGCCCCTGTGCGAGATATTTTGGACCATAATTACTACTCAATACGGCCAAGGTCGTATTGTATATTTGGTCAAGTATCTATCTGACCGCTGTTTTCGATCGGAGGGAGTCTTTGTGGTACGGCTGAAGACGGCATAAGCAATATACTACGAGTTTCAAGCAAATCCTGATATCTGAGAAAGCCTCTCTAGCAACACAATGACGCAAGCTCAGAACTATGTCGTTCCGCCAGGCTCTAAAGTCCTCGTCACTGGAGCGAATGGTTACATTGCCTCGCACATCATCAAGGTCCTATTAGATCTTGGTTATCTGGTTCGAGGCACGGTACGCAGGCCTATGCCATGGCTGGCAGAGTATTTTGAGAGACAGTACGGTTTAGGACGTTTCGAACTTATTGTTGTCGCGGATTTTCAGCAGCCCGATGCCTTTGATGAGAGCGTGAAGGGTGTCTCGGGAGTCATTCATGTTGTATGTTCTTTCGATACCAATGGTTCTGACAACAATGTGTTAACCATAGAGATATCTAGGCTCAAGGCTTACCTTCTAGCACGGCTGCAGAAACCGTGGAAAGCGCAACAGCTTACACCGTGAATGGAGTCATCAATCTTCTCAAGGCGGCATCTACGGACCCCAAAATTAAACGAGTTGTCCTCACTTCTTCCATCGTAGCCGCGGGCTACCCTACCGGGAAAGGCTTCAAGTTAGACGTTGGTAAGGCAACTGTCTATAGATAATAAACCTAGGCTGACAGAATCTATACAGATTCATGGGATAAAAGTCTCGAACAGGCATCCAAAGATGGAATCACTGTACCCATCTATCGAGCATGTAAGATCGAAGGAGAGAGACAAGCGTGGAAATGGGTTGAGAAGAACCAACCACATTTTGAGCTCAATTCCGTTCTTCCGTGGCTTACAGTGAGTCTCATCGAGAATCATATTTTTATGTATAATGTCAAAGGTTGAACTAACAACGGAATCTTTTGAAGTTGGGTAAGATTCTTCATCCGAACATCGGTGGTTCAACCATGGGATATGTCTCTGGACTACTCAAAGGAGATACGACACCATTCAAATTCCTTCCACTGCGTTAGTATTCCAAATCAAATTTGCAGACCTAGTATTGACTTAAAACTTTGCTAGCTTGGTTTGTGGATGTGGAAGACACTGCTCGGCTACACGCCATAGCTCTGCTCAGTCCTAGCGTGCGCTCCGAGCGACTCTTCGCTACTGCAGCTCCATTCACATGGGGGAATGTTATTGAAATCCTCAGAAGAATCCAACCCAATAATACTCGTATTCCAGCAGCTCCTATACAAGAGGAACTGACGCTAGGAGATGTCATCCCAGCAGCAAGAGCCGAGAAACTTCTGGGTGAGACTTTTGGGCAGCCTGGCTGGATACCACTGGAAGTTAGCCTGGAAGTTGGCATCGCAAGGGAGTAACCGATGAGGTCCGGTGGTTGAAAACGATATGGTCGGACTAATCGAGTACAATGGTGGGATATTGTGATGTTGACATATATTTCACAATATTTTGACTTTGTCACTATAAATCATATTTCAATTGAAATTCAAAATGGACGGTTACTGGACCAAAACTATAATGCTCACTAGGGTATCTCTCCCTCTGACTTCAAGATGGGATATTATTGTGTTAAGATATCGGGGAGAACAAAATCGGCCCCAGTTCCGCCTTCCTAATTAGACTCATTTCTTGTCTTGACACCTGTTTCTGCTGACCGTGATCCACACCGCCTTCTGGTCAATACACTTTGCATAGAACCCACTAACAAAATTAGGTCACTTTTGTCATGCCAATCATCAACTGTTCCATCAACCCCTTCGAAGAGATTCAATGCTGTACTAATCAGCTAAGTATACGACTTTTCTGATCAAAATGCATGATTCTTTACTGTAAACCAGAGTGCATACCTGTAACTATAGTGGTGGCAGAATATATGGCAGAATGAAGTGTTGCGCCTGATTGGGAAGGCGGTGGCTGAACTTCGAGCCATTTTAGGGGTCGATCTACTCGCTGTAGTCCTCAAAATCTATATTCTAAGTGATACCTCCGCGAACTAGATCATGGAAAGAGGACTGATATTAAAGCTTGATCGACAAAGAAACTCAGTATGGGAGCATCTATCCGAAAGGCTTAGTCGTTTATTAATGGGATGATTATCACCGGGCAGAAAGTAAGATACAAATAAACATCAGCGATCTACTAATATGTAACATGATCACGCAAAAACCCATAACCCTCTTCAACAGCCCGAGAAGCTGCCTGGTCTTTTTCAAACCCAGGATAAATGTCAAACAGGTGTACTGCCTTGTCCACAACGCGGAGTTGTACCTCAACACCCTTCGTAACCAGCTCCTGTGATGTCCTTTGGGCCTGTTCCACTGGAATGAGATCATCAAGGGTTCCGTGTATGATGAAAGTGGGCGTCTTGTAACGCCCATTGCGGATCTGTGCCAGAGGGCTCACTGCTTGGATTTCCTGAAGTGTTGGAACGGGCAACACCTCTCCACAGTTGCCACCTTTATGATTTGACCAAAAGCGGCCGCCGTGAAGCAACATAGGCAGGGTTTGTCCTTTCCAGTTCATGTGCAACGCAATTCGGCTGCGAGGATCCGCCGGTGACATCCAACCTCCAAGGGCCTTTTGATCGACCGGAGGATTGTAGGCAGTGATTGGCGTCTCATGTACGCCTTCCCACAGGTTATATCGCATCTCTGGTGAGGCGGCATTCTTTCCGTAAGGGAAATTGGGCTGCGACCAAAAATGGTCTTCATAGTCTGTTGGGCCGTAGAATGCGAGAATAGCGTCAGGCGGGGCGATGCCCCTCTGTTGAGAAGTCCAAGCCAATGTCATGGCCAGATGTGCACCAGTAGACCAGCCAACCGCTACCGCTTGGGTTCCGTCTGGTTGGATATCAGGTCGACCAAGGCTTAGACTGGGAAGGACATGGCGAACCCAATAAAGAGCATCGCATACATCATGCATTGGGCCTTCAGTCAGGGAAACCTCTGGGCAGAGTCGGTAATCAACACTGACCGGCAAGAATCCCGCATTCAGGAGCATTTTGACTTGCTTGCTGCGGATGTCCCTGCGCGAGAGCATAATGTGCCCGCCGCCATGGATAAGAAGAGCTGTTTGTCGAGTGTAAGAAGGAGGGTTGTCACGGTTCGAGGAAAGAGGACCGGGAACAAGTTCGTCTACATACCAATTGGACGGGGCTTTCCAATAGGCTGAAGACCCCGAGGATAGTAAATGTCTGCAGAGAGCTCCACGCCATCGTTCTTGCCGTATACAATAGTCTCCTCGTTGATGAGATCCAAGGGGCTCCTGGGGGAAGGGGGTAAAATGACAGCCGAGGTTGGTGATGCAGTGATCACTCGAAGCACATTGGATTCTTGGGAGTCATTGTGTGTCCAGTCCACCCATTGGAAACCCGACTGGGAAAGAGTTTGTTTCCACACGTGTTCGGTCGCAAGGGCGTGTTGCCGACCATCCTCAAAAAGCCACCAGCCCTCCAGCAGACCGAAGACAAGATCGAACCAGAACAAGTTGCGGGTGAGCTCGATTAGGCACAGAAGCCCGTCTGACCGTAGAAGCTTGTTGATATTGGAACATGATTGAACGAGATTGCGGGTTGCGTGCACACAGTTGCTGGATAGGACGATATCATATTGACCGACCATGTCTGGGGTAGGAGCCCGTTCAACGTTGAGGACTTGGTATTTCATGAAGCTGTAATGCTTGAACTTCTTGCGCGCCAGAGTGAGGAGCCCCGAAGACAGGTCCGTGAATGTGTATTGGAAACGAAGACCAGGAACGGCAGTCAGCTGACTCAACAAAGCTTTAGTTGTGCCCCCAGTGCCACCCCCAATCTCGAGAATCTTAATTTCTCTCGTGGTATCCACGCGACCAAGGAGATTGACAAGATATTGGGCTAGGTGGTTAGTCGCAGCCTTGAACATTGGAGCATTTGTGTACACATCCTCCATCAGTCGACGAGCGTCTGCATCTTGAAAGAGAATAGAGAGCGGATCGGCTGCCCCGCTTAAGCAATCACTGAGTCGCGAGCCCGTTTTCCTCAGCAGATTGTGCTCAGATGTATGCTGAGGATAGAGGCGAATGATTTCCTCATGCAATACATCGGATGAAATGGCGGATATAGGAACCGAAGTTCGCACAAAGCCATGATTAGTAGCCCGGATGAGATTGGAAAACTGCAAGATAGAATAAAGCTGGCTTCGAACCTTGCTATGCTGTTGAAGAACAGGCACTTGTGGGATTAACTGCTCAGCCTCAAAGCTCTCCAGGGAGACACCGAGGGACTTGAAAGCCTCTACCACATAAGATGTGACAAGGGCCATCTGCCTGGGATATACGGATTCACAAAACCCGTCCCATTTGGTAGATTGACTGTGCACCATACTTCTCTGAATATCAGTGAAAAGGCCAGGTGCAATGTCAATAAGGCCATGTAATTCTTCATCAGAAATTGGGGTTGGAACATGGGTATTGCTCTCCGAGTCAGATGCATCCGTGGTCTCAATTTGCAATGACGGGTGAACTCCATTTGTGAGAGGAGGAGTTGCGGCATCGGGGAAAATTGTCTGCACCAGCGTTTGGATATCGGGGATATCAACCAAGGAGGAGGTGGCAATGGTGAAATTGAATCTCTTCTTTATTTCCACCAAAACCTCAGTTCGCATCAACGAATCAACACCAATGTCTTCGAGATTCGACGATGGCAACAACTCCTCGGAGGTCATTCCTAGTAGATCAGAGAGCATCTCTTGGACGACCATAAAGTGTTCACTATCCGGGGCAGAGTGTAGAAGGGCCGGAACAACGGGTAGTGCATTCTTAGGGGTATGATTGAGCGCAACCTTTGAGTCATCGTGAAGAGACTTGCTTAGAGGCACTTTTTTGTCGTCGGGCTCGTTGTTCAATTTCTTGAGCACTCGAGAAAGACCGGCGATAGAGACACTGGTGAAGCTCGCCGAAAGAATGGTGACAGCAAGTTTATCTGTTTCCCGATCTAGGACAAACGTATCACAAGTGATCTTATTTTTGACAGATCGGTCCACGTTGGAGTATACAGCCCACGAATGCGAGCAATTGGTATCTCGGGTCATGAAAGCCTCTCCAATCAAGATTTCCCCAACCCCAGTGCAAACGAAAACCTCATCTTGTTTTGTCTCCGAAAGACAGTTGACGTGAATTCCAGCGACTTGAATGAAATTGTCGACAAGCATTGGATCACATGCCGCGTCCTTTGTCCGGGACGAGGGGAGGTTCACGATTCCAGCAGCCTCATGATCAGTTGCGAACACTTGTTCAACGCCACGATAGTAATCAGCGTAATTGACAACTCTGCGGAAGGCTTGATATACGGCGAATCCTTTAAGACCGCTCGACTCTCGTGAATTTGCGATGGAGTCCACTCGGGAAGAATCAATCAATCGGTTCATGGAGTGAAGTCGAACGAAGAGAGGTGTATTCTGGCCGAAGGGGTGCAAGCTAATCTCACCAGTTGCATGTGTGGTGACTGTATTCTTGTTGGGCTCACGAGTGAAGAGGGAAAATGACCATGGGGAGTCACCCACTCGGGCGCGAGTAAGACTCAACATAACATTTCCACTAGGGTTGAGCACAAGCGGAGCCGAAATGGCAAGGTCTTTAAGGTGAGGCATGGCTGGTGATATGTCATTGTCCGAGCGAATCAGTCCCGCCGCCCGAACAATAATCTCAAAGTAGAGAGAGGCAGGGCAGAGGTTTTGATCAAGTACTGCATGGCCTTGTGTACACTCCCGATAAAGAGGGGCTTTCGTATTAATGGCAAACACACACTCGGTCGGCTGCTTTGTGAGCAGCTGCACAAACTCTTTCGGGGCATCAGAGGATGGCACAGTTGGCTTGACTTCAGGCAACGACGCGAAGGCATTTGGATCGTATCCAATCCAGTGACGTGTTTGAGCAAACTGGTAAGGTGGGAGGTTGATCCAGTTGTAACTCTTGGCTTGGGAATCGTGGAACTGCCAGAACTGTACATTCACACCTCTGGACCAAAGGTTGCACGTAGCCTGTGAAAGGCTTTTCTGGGCCAGTGGGCCTCTAAAGTCGAGGGCCTGGTAGACATGCTCTTTTGAAAAGGCTGCGACTGTATCGAGAACCCGTCGTACCAATGGGATGATGGGAGATGCGGATCCCGCCTCCAGCCAGATAGCAGGTCCTTGAATCCTCTGGGTCACCCGCTCAACGGCTGTCTGGAAGTCCACTCGTCTGCGGCTGTGGTCCACAATCTTGCCTGGGGTAACAGTAGTCCAGTCGCCATCCTCAGAACAAGCCTCAATAGGAATAGACAATGGCTTGTATTGAAGCTTCTGGGCTACCTTGGTTAGAGGGGGAACAATGCTATCGACCAGGCGGGAATGGAAAGCATGTGTGTTCTTCAATCTTTTTGTGCGAAGGATGGAGGGAGCTTTCGCCGACAGATTCTCAATCATTTGTAGAGATCGCTCGTCTCCCGCCAATATAATATTGCGTGGGCCGTTGACACAAGCCACATCCACTGCCACATCTGCCATATGCTGTGCTGCACGATTCAGCAAGCTTTGTACCTCCACCTCTGTCCCTTCCACTAGGAGCATAGCTCCACGCTCAGAACCCCACATGGTGTGGATCATCTTTGCCCGCTCCGAGACAAGATAAAGAGCATCCGAAAGGCTCAACCCGCCACCGACACAGAGTCCCGTAAGTTGACCAAAGCTATGGCCTATGATTCGGTCAACTTGCAGTCCAGAATCTATCCATGACTTTGCTGATGCATATTGGATTGAGAACAAAATGCAGTGAAGACTGACGGTATCCTCAATCGGACCAGGCTGGAAGATACTTGGAAAGAGGCTCGGTAGGTCAAGAGTTTGACAAACCTTTTCACATTCCATCTAAGACAGCGCAGATGGACTGTTAGCAAACAAAACATGGAGAAGGTGAAATATTTCCCAGGCTTACCAGATGATATTGAAGCAGTTCACACTGATTAAACAGGTCTTCAGAAATGGTTGCTTCGTTCCCATTTTGCCCACCAAAGCACAAGATGACGGGCAGACGGGCAGTCGATTGTTTTTTGAGATCTGTAGACTCACATGACATTGACTCCAGCTTCGCAATAAGGTCGTTGGGTCGATCTACGGGAATGCTGAATGCTGAAACGTAGTCCATGTCTCTGTTCTGCTTGATTGCCAAGTTGTAGGCTATGTCTTGGCAACTTCTCAGTTGTGCATCGCGGACGCTTGGAAGCAAAGCTTTGCAGTATGATCTGAGTGATTCAACAGTTTTGGCTGCTAGAATAACGGGCACCTCACTAGGGAGGAGAGAAACTGGATTCGAAAGGCCAGATTTTGCTTTGTATTGTTTCACAACGAGAGCCGCGTTGCTTCCTGCAGCGCCGTAATTGGTCACCATCGCCACAGCAGTCGAAAATGAATCAGCAGCAGGGGACCAGTGGATAGACTTGGTTGGAATTGCGATTGCTGCACCGTCCAATGTGGGAATCTTGGGGTTCAGTTGAACGAAATTGGCCTGCTTCGGTATCTGGTGTTTCTGCATCATCAAGACAGTCTTGAGTAGGCCAGCTACGCCTGAAGCTGTTTCAGTGTGGCCGATGTTGTCTTTGATAGATCCGACATAAAGCTTTTCAGTGCGCGCAGATCCTTCAAAAGTTTTGCGGATGCTCTCAAATTCAATTGGGTCGCCTACTTGTGTGCCTTATTTTTATCTGTGTTAGTGAATATGTCTCAAATCGTTGGTGGTGGCTTGACAAACCTGTGCCATGCGCCTCAACATAAGTGACGTCTTTTGGATGAACTCCAGATGCCAGAAGGGCCTTCTGGTACAGGGTTATTTGGGAGTTCGAGTCTGGGACAGTAATCGGAGAGCAGTTGGACCCTTGATTGACCGCCGACCCACCAATGATGGCAAGAATGGGGTCTCCGTTATGAATTGCGTCTGCTAAGGGTCGTAGAACCACTAGCCCCGCCCCCTCTCCACGACAATAACCATCAGCACTCGCATCGAATGCCTTGGAAGCACCAGTGGGTGAGAGAAAGGAGGCAGCCGCCAGATTTTGTGTCACCCTGGGGCTGGTCATAACATTTACGCCGCCCGCCACGGCAATAGAACATTCATTAGTTTGGAGTGCCTGCAGTTTGTGAATAGATTATCGAGTCAGTCACTTCTTCGTGGAGTTGTCCGAGACCCTCGTGTCTTGAGGAGTCGAATTGAATATGGAACGTTACCTTGCACGCAAGATGAATAGACACGGCAGCTGAAGAGCATGCGGTGTCAACAACCACCGATGGCCCAGTCCACCCAAAATAGTGACTAAGACGGCCAGTGCAAAACGCCTGAAGTGTCCCTGTAGCCGAAAAAGCGTTCGCGTTGCTTGATCCAACATTGTCAGTATAGTCGTCCGAGCCGACACCAACATAGCAACCGATGTCGGTCGGCATATTGGAGGTGCGAATACCACAATATCCAGCTGACTCCATAGCCTCATACCCTACCTGAAGAAGTAGTCGTTGCTGGGGGTCCATAGCCTCCGCTTCTCGGGCCGAAATTCCAAAGAAGCGATGATCGAACACATCTGGATTAGCCAGATAGTTTCCCCAGAATGGCCCCTTCGGCTCGCGAAGAAGTTTGTCCATCTTGAATCGCTCGTTGGGAAGTGCGTTGACACCACACCGCCCCAGCTCGAGCATCTCCCATAGTTGCTCTGGAGAATCTGCTTGGGCATATCGGCACCCCATGCCAGTGATGGCAATTGGGGTTACTGTCGGGCCGACAGTGGCCATATCAATTGAAGACCCCGATCCAGTGGCGTAGGATGGTTTGTGGATTCCATTTGGCAGTCTTGCGCGTTGTTTTGTGTCCGACCACTTGTTGTTCGTGTGATCTAGAACGCGGGTTCTAACTAGACGTGGAACAAACTGGCCAGTTCCAATGGCCACAAAACCTAAATCGCCATCTGTCTCTTTTACTTGCTCAAATGCGGCAGAAACAGTCATAGTCCATTGTGATGGCTTGGTCAGGATTGATTCCAAGGCAGTTTTGTAAATGGCAGATCGATTCCCAATCACATGGCCATCGACATTGGACCTCAGTGGAAGAACACAGGGACTATTCCTTGCTGACCGGAACCTGTCGTCTGTCTCACAAAGACCTGCAAGGTATTGAACAGCTGTGACATGTCTCGAATGATGAAATCTTCCCTTCAGGTCAATAGTTTTCACCGACAACCCATGACCTCCTAGCTCCTTGATCAAATCATCCACTTCATTTTCTGCGACTGTGACTGTGACTGAGGTTGTATCCGTAAAGCAAGAGATGTAGGCCTATATGTTGTTGTTATTAGATCATCTGTTCATCACGTATGTGGAGCCTCCGCCCAATATTGGGCCGTCGGATATCTCCTCGAGTCACATGATATTCAACACGTATCACCGCGTTAAGACCCATTATTAAGCAGAGGAAAGATAATCTGAAGTAGAATAACATGGGAGTATGGGCGGGATGGATATGTCACGCACCGTTGAAGAGCTAACCAACACTCGGCCGAGTTGTTTTTTCTCGCTATCCGACTTCCATCTCACAGCAACGGATCGGGCTGGACCATGCAAGATGCCATCCAGGTCAACTGCTGCTCCAATGCAAACAGCCAATCGGATCATAGTTGATGCGATATCCTCAAATTCGTTGGAATCATTTGAGCAGGCGACTGCGACCGCCGCTAAGAAGCCGACACAAAACCCCTGGGCGTCCACGATTCTGCACCTGTTCTGGGACTCTTCTTTGAATTTCCACACATCGATTATTTGTCGAATGACGGTGAGAGGCGTCATGAGCACATTCATTGCGCGTTTGGGAGCGACTGTCGCCCCCTGAACACATTCAGCAAGCACCGTAAGTTGTGTCACTCCAGGGATTGAGGATAAAGAGGACCAAGCATCTGTAATGGGCGACCATAGCGACGGCAGTTCTTGCAAGACATCCTTGAGAAATTCCAACGATGGATTTTCGTCAATGTTGCGGCTGATGTAAATTAGAGTTTCATCAATCTCGGAACTCTGGGGGCCGAAAACAACACAAACGGGCCGACCCGGGGTTTTTGATGGTTCGGCCATGGCAACTTGGATTTGTAAAGTAGGATTATTTTGGGGAATGAGACCAAGGAAAGAAAGGCAAATAGTCCCAAGATGGTACCTGATGTTGAACAGGTTTCAGTGTTAAGAGGGAACCGCGTCCATCGAGGCACATCAAGGTTATAATGGAAACCCGAAGGTTTAGAAAAACAGATACCGACACGACCTGCATACAATATCCGATCCAAACGCATGTATGGGCTAGCCATAGATGATAGATAACCCGGTATAGCAGTGTCTCTCCCTTGCTGTTTGATTCTAAAGCTGAAACCACTGCGATTCTGCACGCAATCTCCACCCAGCTATGGGATCTTCAATGGATCAGCACCGTATCGCGAATATACAGATATCCAGGGCTCACCTCCTCGGGGGTGGCTGGCTGATGAAGATGATATGGGACGGAATCCCCGACAAACTTCTGAGGCATCAGACAATTTTATAACTACATAAGGTAAAATAAATAGATTACATACATATGTACGGAGTATGTATGGTATTTTATTTCATTCTTTCCAGTAGTATCGCATTGTATTCTCGAATCCCGTACGGTGTTTGTTTTTTTCAAGGTTTTCTTTTCAGAAGTTTATTTATTTCTATTTTATATTTTAATACGACGCAATTATCACACGCTAGGGCTAGACACACCGGAATGTGACAGCCATTGGCATCTTGCATTCATTGCTGTTTATTTATTTCCAAAGTTAGATAATGCCTAGTCTACACCCGTGCCAGGGAAGAAAGAGTCCGTGGGGATAGCATGGTCCTTGCTTTATCGTGCAACACATGTATATTGCTTGGCCCGGACTCTATACGGAGTAATGTGTAGGCATGAAGGTGATTAGCTTGTTGTCTCTTTCTGTAATTACGACCCGGATAATCGCTTACCTTGAAACATATATGGCCATGACAGCTTGGGAATCGATTAGTTCCGAGCTTGAAGCACCAATGTATGTTAAGTTGAGTACAGGCTTAGTATGGGGTATCTTCTTTGGACTTCAACATAAACCGAGCTATCAATACTCTGAAATAATAGATAGCTATTGGGGGAATGTCACCCGAGTTTGAAGAATTTACCAGCCACGCTAGCGCAGTCATTGGTTGAACTGTTCTGGCTCAGACGCAAGGCATATGGAATAAAAATAATTTGAAGACGATCAGACAGAGGGTAATTTCCCCGTATGTTGTAAAAAAGTTCTACAAGCACTTGGGCAATTGCACCCCATACAGGGAAACCCTTTTGAAACATTATCCAAGTCTTTATATGAACCAAGTTGTCAGCCATATAACGCATGGCTCCAGGCGAAGACGACCAGGCGATGAGCCACAAAGACAAAGCTGCGAGTTCGTCTCTGAACACGACGAGTTCCACAGAGTTTTCCGACGGAGCACCATCGAGTGATAATGAGCGACTTCGCATTCGGCAGGCGGCAGTGGACGCAATGCATCGTGGATCACCCAAAATCGACCCTAAGATCTGGACCGACGTGACTTCCCACCTCAGCAATTCCACCACGATAGATGCCCGCCAACGGGACATTTTGTTTGAGAATTTGACTGTCCATGGAAAAGGATCCTCGCTACAAATCCAAAATACTGTTCTGTCCGCCCTTCTATACCCCATTGCGTACCCTATTAAACGACTCCTGAGCATTGTTGGTAACGAGAACCCCCACGATGATCGAAGAACCATCTTACATGGATTCAATGGGGTTTTAAACAGTGGCGAATTGTTGCTGGTGCTCGGTCGTCCGGGTAGTGGGTGCTCAACGTTCTTGAAATCACTATGTGGCTACCTTGAAGGCTTAGATCTTGACCCCGTCAGTGAGATCCAATACAAGGGAGTGCCATTCAGAGTGATGATGGAAAAGTACCGAGGGGATTTAGTGTACAACCAAGAGGCGGATCATCACTTTCCGAACTTGACAGTTGGTCAAACACTTGAGTTTGCAGCCCATGCACGAGCACCGCACAATCAAGTAGCCAATTCGAGTCGAGACCAGTATGTCAAATCAGTGGTGAAAGTGGTTATGGATACATTTGGTCTTTCCCACACATACGACACAAATGTTGGCAACGACTTTGTTCCAGGCATCAGTGGAGGGGAAAGAAAGAGGGTCAGGTAAGCTCATTCTGTTTGGCTTGAAGCAAGAGGAGAAGAAGGAAAGGTTATGAAAACTGACACAATAGTTGCTATGAACAGCATTGCGGAAACGGTTCTGTCACGGGCTTCGATTGCGGCCTGGGATAACAGTACACGTGGGCTTGATGCAGCCACTGCTCTCGACTTCGTTCAGTCCCTTCGTACCTCAGCAAAACTAGCGGGATCTTGTCATGCAGTCGCTTTATACCAAGCTTCGGAAAGTGTTTACAACACCTTCGATAAAGTTATCCTTCTATATGAAGGACGAGAAATTTATTTTGGCTCTCGTCAAGGGGCAGTTGCATACTTTGAGACGATGGGATGGAAACGACCACTCCAACAAGTGAGTGCAGATTTCCTCACAGCTATCACCAACCCTGGCGAGCGACAACCACAAGTCGGCATGGAACATGCAGTTCCCCGCACCCCAGTAGAGTTCGAAAATTACTGGAAGAACAGCCCGGAGCATGCAGAGCTGGAGACATCAATGCGACAATACAAGGAGAAGACCCTTCTTGATAGCTCGGAGGAGACCAAATTGGATGACATTAAGCGCCTTGAGCAATCAGCTCATGCTCGACTATCCAGCCCCTATCTTCTCTCGGTACCTATGCAAATCAGACTGTGCATTGCTAGGGCTTGGCAACGGACCCGCAATGATATCCCGGCGCTGATTGCTACAGCAGTGGCGCAGACGGTGGTATCCCTGATCATCGGGTCTCTTTTTTACAATATTCCAGAGAATACTGCTGGGCTAGGCCAGAGGGCATCTGTTCTTTTTCTCGCCGTGTTGACAAATGCTTTGATATCCATGTTGGAGATCACCACCCTATACAGCCAAAGATTGATCGTGGAGAAACAAGCTGCCTATGCCTTTGTACACCCCTTCACGGAAGCCATTGCAGCAGTTATCGTGGATTTCCCTATCAAACTTTTCCGATGTGTCTTGTCTGCTATTATCGTATATTTTCTTGCAAATCTCCGAAGAGAGGCCTCTCATTTCTTTATCTATATTATCTTCCAGCTCACAGCCGTTGTGACAATGTCCGCAATATTTCGCACTTTGGCTACCGTCACCAGGACTATCGGACAAGCTATGTCTCTGGCTGGAGTGGTGATTATCTGTGTTGCCGTGTATACTGGGTTTACCGTTCCTCAGTTCGATATGCCGCCATGGTTTGGATGGATCCGATGGCTCAATCCCATATTTTATGCTTTCGAAGGCATTGTCTCCAATGAGTTCCACGGTCGCCATTTTGAGTGTATGGAATACATTCCAAGCTTACGTTTCGACCAGGGGCTATCATTCACCTGCTCATATGTAGGATCCGTTGCGGGGGAGCGATATGTTTCTGGAGATGCATATATTGCAGGCAGTTACGATTACTCCTACGATCACGTGTGGAGGAATTATGGCATCTTAGTTGCTTTTCTCGTTTTCTTCTACGTCCTTTACTTTTGGCTCACAGAGTTGATCCCAGGAACCACACCGGCCCACGAAGTCTTGATCTTTCGCCATGGGGGTATGCTCAAACGGCTGATTCGAGCTGATCTAGAACGCGGAGAGGAGTCTCTACGCTTGCAGGAGGTGAAATCATTGGCCCCTGCGGACAATCCATCAAATACAGAACAAAAGAAAACCTTCAGCTGGAAAGGACTCTCCTACGACATTCCAGTCAAAGGTGGTGAAAAACGACTTCTGGATGATGTCAGTGGTTGGGTCAAACCTGGATCACTCACGGCACTCATGGTATGCAGTATTTTACTTTACTGAATCCCTAAATTCCCTCTTACAGGCATTAACATGAGTATAGGGCGTTTCTGGTGCTGGGAAAACAACACTTATGAACGTTTTAGCGCGGCGCATGACCATCGGGATTGTTACAGGAGATATGTTTGTCAACGGCTGCGAACTTGACGCTAGCTTTGCCCGAAATATTGGCTATGTCCAGCAGCAAGATCTTCATGTGGAGACGTGCACCATCCGTGAGGCCCTTCGATTCAGCGCAGCACTACGCCAACCCCAATCGGTGTCAATGGAGGAAAAATACAACTTTGTTGAGGAGGTAATCCAGTTGCTAGGAATGCAGGATTTTGCAGAAGCAGTCATTGGAAGTCCCGGTGATGGATTAAACATGGAACAAAGGAAACTGCTCAGTATTGGAGTTGAGCTTGCTGCCAAGCCTCAACTTCTGATCTTTCTCGACGAGCCTACTAGTGGTTTGGATTCACGAAGTTCGTGGGCTATCTGCGCGTTCATGAGAAAGCTTGCAGACCATGGCCAGCCTGTGCTCGCTACAATCCACCAACCAAGTGCCGTTTTATTTGAGCAATTCGATCGTTTGCTGTTTCTTGCCAAAGGCGGAAGAACTGTTTATTTTGGAGATATCGGCAAACAGGCTCGGACAGTTCTAGGATATCTCGAAAATAATGGAGCTCGTCACTGTGGCCCAACTGAAAATGTGAGTTCTTCGGCTCTTGACATACTCGGAATTCGCTGATGTTATCTCTTCTAGCCCGCTGAATATATGCTCGAGGTCGTTGGAGGGGGCACCCAAGGGCAGTCTACGCCCATCGACTGGGTTCAGGCATGGAAAAGGAGCACTGAGTATAGCAAGGTTCTTGAGGAGCTCGACATTCTCGTCTCATCACCATCCAACGGTGCGCCCGCCGACCCCGACATCGACGGAGAATTTGCAATGCCTCTCTCTTTTCAATTTTACCATGTCATGAAACGTGACCTTCAACAATATTATCGCCAACCCGAATACATTTTGGCCAAGTTTGGTGCGGGTATTTTTTGCGGTATCTTCATCGGTTTCTCCTTCTGGAAATCTGATAATTCAAGTCAAGGCTTTCAGAATGTTCTGTTTAGTTTGTTCCTTCTGTGCACAATATTCTCCACGCTCGTCAACCAGTATGCCTTTGCCCCAAGCTTGATGCTGACATCTTACGATACTGACTCCAAGCAGAATTATGCCGAAATTTATTTTTCAGCGAACGCTATATGAACTACGAGAGAGACCAGCTAGAACTTACTCCTGGAAGGTGTTCATTTTGTGTCAGACCCTCGTTGAACTACCATGGCAAACCTTGCTGGGGATATGTACCTGGGCCTCATTTTACTTTTCGGTTTACGGAAGCGGCCAAAGCTCCCAGCGGCAGGGGCTTGTTCTTCTGTTTACCGTACAGTTCTTTATCTTTGCGTCAACCTTTGCCCAACTTGTAGTTGCCGCAGTCCCCAGCGTGGTTCTAGGCAGCATGCTGGCTACTTTCGCATTTCTCCTGTGCCTCCTGTTCAACGGAATCATGCAGCCGCCTAGTGCACTGCCGCGGTTTTGGACTTTTATGAATCGAGTTTCGCCTCTTACCTATTACGTGGGTGGTATTAGTGCCACTGCATTGCATGGTCGTCCGATACATTGCTCTAATCGAGAGCTCAGAGTCTTTGACCCTCCACAGGGGCAGAATTGCGGTCAATATCTGGCAGAATATCTCAAAACAGCACAAGGCACGCTCTCCAACCCGCTTTCTACTGATCAATGTCAATATTGCCCACTTCGGGTAGCAGATCAGTATCTTGCTGCCCGGGATATCTCCTGGAATGACCGATGGAGAAATTTTGGACTTTTCTGGGTGTATATCATCTTCAACATCATTGGTGCTATTTCACTCTATTATCTGTTTCGGGTTCTGCCTTATACAAGGAGGAACTACACTCAGAAATCTCGAAACTGACTTTCTGATAACGGTGTACTTTCCTCTTCACCATTCTTTTCACCCAACTTTCATTTGATTTCCTTTTTTTGGATCCCTCTTTCGTTTCTTCTCTGCTTTTCTTATAATATCACTGTACGAAAATCTCATTTCAACGCTGTCTCACTCGGATGTTCAATTAGGAAGTCTACTTGCTTGGATTTGGGCTTGAGTAAATGATCTCATCGAGATTTATTCATACGCTACTCTTAGTTATGTTTTGGTGTATAAACAACACTCAATTTGAAAGCCTCTACAAAGCTTGCCGCCAGGAGCCACCTGGGATATTGTGCCATGTATATACAAGTGACACAGCCATTAATACTTACAGTGGGACCTCCGGAATGTTGGGCCAAGCTATTGTAACACCTCACCGCCTTTCAATTCTGCCAGTTCTGCCGGTCTAAACCTGTAGAGGTCTGCGGCAGTATCTTTAGAAGGCGGTGTTAAAGGCGGTCTTTCAAGGTACATTGTTCATCGCATATTTACATGTATCGGAACGTTCAGGGTTCCTGTATTTTCAATTCCAAAGATACGAAATACATGTACCCACACATGTAATTAATCGAGGGTGATCCTTTCTTGGCGTGTTGGTATCCCGGTACGTTCTATACATACGCAATCTGATGCAAGTTTTGACAATTATTCAACCGTCTCTGACTTGCTGAGTATGCAAGGTTTGATTGTCAGTATACTACTCGAATATCTGTATGGGAAGTCGCTATTGGATGTGACTGTAATACTACTGATGTTACTTTAACATTACATCGACAGTTATCGTTACACATAGAGGTCAGATATATAAACATCTAGATGGGGATGTAAGGAGAGATTAGCTTCAAATGATTAGTCCTGAAACTGTGATAACCAGTGCTTGTTTACTTCTGCAGGTAAGACAGAACCAGTCACTGCCTATCTCATGCAACGAAGGCCACTGCGATCTGCCACCGAAGCACACCGACAGCCTCTTTCTGTAAGGATCAACAGTGCATTGTGACACGTATTTTTAATATCTGGTTAGAATGCTAAGGAGAAAATATGTTTAGAGTATACGTTCGGAATGAGGAGCTGAACATATATTGTCATTTAATACGTTCATTTACTAGCCCCAGCCTGCATCTGCAATGCGCAATGCAATGTACGATGTTCTACTAGTTATTAAGCTAGGGTTATGAGCCTGCGTTATGCTTTACAATCTTTTCATACAGTATCCACGAGTATCATGAGGAGGTAGCATGGTTATCAGTCTCCTGTACGTTTAAATTTATGGCGGAATCTAGTTTCTCACCCATTCCAAACGTTCCTTCACAATGACTGTCGACAAGTTATCATTGTTATCCAAGTTGGAGCCTGTGAACCTGGTCGGCTTGGTCCTTCTATCAGGGCTATTTTTTCTATTGACAGCAACGCGAAAGTCCGACCTCCCTCTTGTGAACGGAAAGCGACCCCTTGAGTTTGGAATTGCCAAAGCTCGCCAACGATATCTGAAGAACGCCCATAACCTGATTACCGCTGGTCTAGAGAAGGTATGTGATTCAATTCTCATCTGGGTATATAGAAGTTACTAACGCGTAGGTCTAGGCTGGCGCATTTCGGATCGTGACAGAAAATGGCACTAGAACTATCTTGTCGCCTAAATATGCTGATGATATTCGAAGCCACCGTGATCTAAGCTTGAGTGCCGCTTTAGTTAAGGAGCATCACGTCAATATCGCAGGGTTCGACGCAGTCAAGGTCACTGTGACATCCGATATCATTCAAGATACTGTCCGAACGAAGCTCACTCAGAATCTCTGTACGACAAGGACCTTCTTCATTGAAAATAAGAGTTGCTAATACAAACAGTGAACATTACGGAGCCCATGTCAGAGGAAGCTACTATTCTGTTGAAGAAACAGTGGACGGACAGTACCGGTAAAGGCTTCTGGATAAGAGATCAATCAAACACAACTGACTTTTCTGATTAGAGTGGCATGATGTTGCGCTCAGACCTAAGACTCTAGGCATAGTCGCCCAGCTATCCTCTAGAGTATTCTTGGGTGACAAAGTATGCCGTAATCCTGACTGGCTACGAATCACTGTCAACTACACTATTGACTCTTTGATGGCTGCTGCTGAACTTCGACTCTGGCCTGAGATGTTGCGCCCAATCGCGGCCAAATTTTTACCAAAATGCAAGAAGATCCGAAAGCAGCTTCAAGAGGCCCGCGACATTATCCAACCTGTTATTGATGAGCGTCGACTGGCCCAGAAGGTGGCAATTCAGCAAGGAAAGCCCCAGGAGCGCTACCATGACGCAATCCAGTGGCTCGCGGAGAACACCAAGGACCGCACTTTCGAACCTGCCGCCATGCAATTGGCTCTCTCAACTGCGGCTATTCATACAACGACTGATCTGCTTACACAGACTATCCTTGATCTTTGTGGACGAGAAGAACTCATCCAGGAACTGCGGGAAGAGATCATTTCCGTGTTCAAGGATGGCGGTTGGGATAAAACCACAATGTACAAGCTGAAACTGATGGACAGTGTGATCAAGGAGTCTCAGCGAGTCAAGCCCATGGCGATCGGTAAGAAACCAGTCATCTCATCTTAAAGCAGTCCGATCTAACTAACGATGACGAATAGCTAAAATGGCACGTTGCGCCGAGGAAGATGTCAAGCTTTCCGATGGGACTATTATCCCGAAGGGTGAAATAATTCTTGTTTCTTGCAGTAGAATGTGGGATGCGAATGTGTACCCCGATCCCAACACTTTTGATCCCCATCGATTCCTGAAGCTACGCCAACAGGGCTCAGACCAAGAAAGCTTTGCTCAACTGGTTTCTCCCTCCCCCGAGCATATGGGATTCGGCTTTGGAAAGCACGCTTGCCCTGGAAGATTCTTCGCTGCCGCCGAGCTCAAAGTCGCTTTATGTCATATCATCATGAAGTACGACTTTAAGGTGGCAGAGGGTTGTAACCCACAGGTGCTGAAGTCTGGGATGAGACTTGCGGCAGATCCATTTGCCAGAATTGCTATTAGAAGAAGGCAGGAAGAGATCTCTTTCTGAGCTCTTCAGAATTTCCAGCTCCGACAGTAATTGGCTCCGCGGGCATTTTGACACTTGATCTAGCCCATTATTCAACACGCCTGTGTATTTTCCTGCAACTCCATGTTTCTTACTTTATCAACGGAGCTAGAGTCCACAACTAATGGACTGAATAATTGAATAAATCTAGGAATTGAATAACTAAATCTAGGGGATTGGTAATCAACCCCCTGAAGAAGCTAGAATACAAGTAGAATACTTTAGTGCTTATATTGTTCTTCAAAGTTGGAAGGAGGGAGGAATAGTATATCATAAGTCTTGCTATTGAATATACCAACTGAATAAATCTAGAATCCAAATGAAACATCAACAACTTGGCGAGACCCGAGGAAAGTGAATCGGTGCGAGCTTTGTTCGCTCAAGGCTTAAATCGGACCTGAAAGAGTTCTGCTAATAATTCTAGAACCCGATGTGCTCCAGAATCTCAATCAGGATTTTCTCGTTCTCATTTCGGCAGTTTTGAATGGCTTGATCAGTTTGCCTCCTCAGAATGTCTGAATTTGTCACGCGCCAGGGCAGGATAGAACTAAGCAGGGCCTCGACATCAGCGACAATGTCAATCCCTGAGATTGTCATCGGGCGCTTGCAACCCTCGTTCCGAAAGGCGTCTTCCCACGCCTTAGCAAATTTCCACTGCACTCCCTCGCCGCCTTGCTGGTCATCCGGAAGAGGGTCTGGGAAGCCGTGTAACTTGGCTTCCTTGAGAGCCCTTTCTTCACAAGCCTCGATGCCAGGCCAGCCCCCAAACTTGCCCCCAAACCCACTAAAGGAGCAAAGGAACTCGTATGAAGGATGGAGAATGCACGAAAAGTCGTAGTCAATTAATCCTGTAATGCGACCTGAGGAAACGTCGAATAACAGGTTGTTGGGTGCTGATAGAAAACATCTATAAGAACAAGCCGATGGTTCGGGAGGTGAAAGGGAAAAATGCATACTCAAGTCTGCGTGGATTATTGCCTTGTCGTCGCGCGATTCAAGCTGCTTGAAAGATTCCAGGAGTCCTCGCTCTATAAAGGCCTCCAGTCGGTCCCGGACGCCATTCTCATGCCAGCCCCGGATATAAGGATTCTCGTCGGTTTCCTTCAGAGCTTGCTTGAGCCGTGCTTCAAATGCAGCCTCGTTCGAGGGCCAGGGGCCAGTACTGGTGGTGGTCATTGGCGCACTGATTATGTTGTTCTCGTTATCAAATGTCAGTCCTCCGAATTTAGTAATAGAGGCGGGTAGCGGGAAGTCCTGAAGGCCTTTGAGGAGCTTTGCGATCTGTGCAAATATTTCTTTCTTTTCCTCGAGTTCCATGTCATCTAGCTTTTCGTCTAGAGGAACGCCTGGCATGAGCTCCTGGAGGATCCAACCTTGCTGTGGCTCCCCTTTTACAGATGTGGTTCCAGCCCAGCCATACAGGCGAGGCACAACGTGGGGTTCGAAATTTGGGTCTAGCGCAGCAGCGGCTAGAGCCATCATAGCAACCTCATTCTCGACACTATTCCTGCTCCCATGGATGTAGCAGCAGAGTTTGTCAGACGAAGGATTAGATCGCTAGTGCCGGAAGGAATAGCCACACAACCAGGCTTGTGCTGACAGGCACCATTCTCTTTGTCGAGTGGAGACGGCAGAGAGATGCGATACACAAAGTTATTGTACTTGAAGGGACACTCAGGATCATACGCAATTGGTTTAACCAGGGTATTTGCCTAGTGAGCCCCTTTAGCAGCGTTCATATCTCATTTCATCTTCAGACACATACTGGCAGACCGAACGTGCTCATCAATACGCCATGAATACCATTAATAAAATCAAGGCGGACCTGATAATTGGAATGATTGTGATTCATATCGTGTTATTCGGTGGAAGAAATGTTTGTTGGGAGAGCCCTTGTCTGGCGGAATTAGATTGAAGTAACGTATTCAGTAAGCGAGTCGGCCATGTAAGCCAGCACATAGTAAATGCGATAAATTGCAACTTGATATCTTAACAACCACGTCTTCGTTTTAGTTTACTGCTTGTAGATAGCTGTTGGTAAGACTTTCCCAACCCTATACAGCAATTTTAGGAAATCTAAGAGTTGCATTATCATGGTCTCGAAAATCACATTACCCAGAGCTTGAAATATCGTGAAATATATATACCCTAGTAACTAAGCTACAGAAATTCTCTAAACTCCCTAGATATGCTAGACATCACCTGAAAAGCATCAGGTTACAGGGAAAATTTTGTATAGATCACTGTTGTTGAGACATGAGGTTGTAATTTATCGCATTTACTATGTGTTTGCCCGCTGGCCGGCCTACCGCATACTTTAGCGGCCAAAGGACAAATGCCTGATTTTTCGGGTTTGATGCCTGAATTTGCCTGAATTTGCCTGAATTATTGATTGGCATATGACCTTGCTACTGTATGGATCAACACATCCGTATGCTAAAGAAAACCTTCCCTACAATTTTATACCGTTTAAATGTGATCTAAAGAGCAAAAACAAGAAAAACATACAACAGTATTTCTATGGTGGTGTTCACCTAGCGCCCACGGTTCGGGTGAAAGCGGCACGCCGCCCTATTCAGCCCTCTTCAGGGCCGTCCGACCGGATTTCTCCCACCTTAATATTCCCGGCCAGCGAAATATAGCTTTCCGCCTTTTAATCAAAGCGCAGTAAGCGACTACCATCCCCTCGCTCCTCCCTTTTTCTCCCCACCTCATCTGACTCACCCTGAGGCAAAATACTTGCTGAGTATGAGATCCAAGGTCGAACTACGCAGGATTTGTCGTGGACTTCGCGGAGCACTACAGCGATGAAATCAAACGGGAGATTCTTCCACGGACGGAGAGGTATTACCATCGCACCTTGGTTCTCTTTGATAAGTGAGTAGCACGTGGCAGCTTCCAAGAGAATTTGCACTCTTACCACTCTCAGCTCTACCATCAATGAGGTTTGATTCGCTATATGTTCCCTTTGAATTGCAAAGTTTGATTTGCAAAGGGGAAAAGCTCATATGGTATCAGTATATTAAGGGAGAATTGAAGAGGAAGATGGGTCTTTCAACCAAAGAGGTGAACAAATATGGCGTAGCGCAGAAGTAGCCATATTGATGTGTATAAATATTAAAATTGGTGTACAATTATCAACAGTCTAAATAAAATTCATTTTTGAAGCAATTCCCCTTACCTTTATGTCAATATATGATTTTGACATGGCTTTCAGCACGCGTTTTAATTTATAAAACCTCTCAAGAATGTAACAAAAAAGGAGAGATGCCACGCAGCTTCCAGGAATCAAATGCGAGAAGAGCCATCTTTTCATCATTCATTTGCTCCCATGTGGATAGGAGAGGACCATGAGATCACATCTTCAGACCTGGTTGTTCTATATTTTTGCAATGCATCATGAATCGCACAAGCAACATCTTTGCGTGGCCATTGACCATCAGTTGCTTGCTCAATCAAGTTCTTGTAGAATTGTGGGCTGATTTCAGCAGCTGCGTTATCACCCACTTCCTAAAGAATTCCAATGACGTGAGGAAAGCCGGCTGTTTGAAAAGCACTTGCGATATGTATTACCTCACCTATGAGCTCTGGCGAAGAGTTTTCAGCTGTTGAGCACGCAGAAAGATAGGCAATTTGGGCCTTTTCATGGTCTAAGGATGCTAGATCGCGGACAGCGAGGGAAGAAACCTCATTGGAGTTCTTGCGGAATGAGAGCCACAGAGCGCTGTTTGAGAGATCAATCACATTTGAGTGACCATAGCATGAGAAGTGAACTAAGTCATGCTACAGAAGTTCCTCCAACACTGTTTCAGTATTGGCTCATCAAGTATGTTCGGGCTTGTGTTGTTTAACAGGGCCACTTCTATTAATTCAATCTCCTCGGTTGTTTTCATATCCCTAGAACCTGGCTTTAACTTTTAAGTTGGACATCTGAACGTTCTAAAAGAGCCGTACTTCATCTTAACGTACGATCAGGGCGTGTTTATACGCTCAGAAAGCCAGCAATCTGGTTTGACAATATTTGTGGGAATTCTGAAGTACGGGAATGGTTGCAGCGTCAGTTAGAAGATGGTCATGAGATTCACTTTGTTGTCGGGCTCTATACCTTGTTTGATGCCGCAACTGCAGAGGGCTTAGCATTGACTTCAAAAATGGTGGTAATTTTTTGATTCCTTTAGATGCGATATCGAGCGTCCCGTGTTACCCTTCTATCAATCCTGGAATTTCTGCAAATGTGAGGCATGGCTATTCGAGATGAAATCGCCGTACAGCTCCGGTAGAGCAGATTTTTACCATTTGAACGAAGAAATTGGAGTTCCGTTTTGGGAGAAAAAAGACGTGCAGAATGCCCGTCTGGAAAAGAATAGTCATTGTGTAATATCTTCCGACAACAGAGGCTCCGATGGCGACTTCTCCGAGATTGTGGAGGTGTCGCTCGGCTCTTTGAGCGACAATGATGAAGACATGGGACAAGACTTTGAAGGGTTCAAGGATGATGATACACAGTTTTACATTCTTATTCATTGGGGTCATAAGGCCAGTCTGTATAATTAGACATTAGAAACTGTTTCTACATTCGTCACTCTTAAAAGGTTAGTCTTGTTATTGTAATACAAAAGTCGCGAAATGTACGTTACGGAATAGTTGTCGTTTAATTCATCAATATCCTCGCTAGATCTAGACATGTAATGTGATCAAGGGTGGATTAGAAGGTCATGGATGCGAACACATACGCGAAAACCATATCGTAGCAGGGGAAAGACACGTTAGCCCTATGAGTATCTGTGGGCTTATTAGTAACAGAATAAAAAGTTTGACAGGACTCGAGCGAGGACCGGGCTGAAAAGTCCCGTAGGGCGGCAAGGGAACTCTCTCCACGCGGATGAAAGACTGGAAGAGCAAAATAAAGATACAACAGCTTGTCTTGGGTTGTGATCATCTAGCGCCCACGAATCGGGTGTGGGCGCTGGCGACTCGCTCCTCTATTCAGTCCTCTTTAGGATAGTCCGGACAGATGTTCACTCACCTGATTATGATTCAGGTGAAGATTTAGCCACTTCTGATGGCATTTAGAACGCCGGATCAGCGTATTATCTTTGGTGTAGCTAAGACCCTCTACGGCTAGGCCAATGCGTTAACGCCCATGGAAAACCGTGGTCCGGACGATAAAATAATGTTGAAACTCCAATCCCGAATACGTAATCTCTGGACAAAATAGCCCCGGCAGCCTTGCACACCAGCTCGGTGGCCTCGAAATCTGCTTTTGTCTAGTCAAGTGGTCATCGTTGCCCCTTCACTCCGCTAAATATAGCTAAGTAGCAATTTTTGGAAGACATGACTAATATCCGCGGTCAGGCTTTACGTCCGAGAACCATCTGCGGAGCGTTCCGAGACTGTGGAATATATCCTTTTCGATCCTAATATCATTATTGGTTCACTTCAGGCTGAGTTAAGTGACGAAAGTGAGCCAATCCTTCAAATATGGGATACCACTACTCCCGAACCACCATCATCATCAGTCACCTCACTACCTACAACCGTTCAAAAGCTATATCGGCCAACTCGCAAGATCGATAAGCTATTAAATAATCCAAAGGAAATAGCTAATATTGATATTAATCGAATCATTCAATGGTCAAATTATATACACGAGGGTGCCCTAATCCAGGCTGAGTTCGCAGAGGAAATTACACAAAAGCTTACAGCTATAGAAGCTCGTGGTCGACCAAAAAGCACACCCAGAACCAAAAGACAACTTGCCAGGATACATGATATCAGGCCGTCCCAATATGTGGGTCCTGACACCTTCAGTTTAGCCCGAGATGGCATAAATCGCGCTGATCCACGCTGCAATTTCATAGAACGGTCACCTTCAATATCGTTTTGCGCCAGTTCCAGCCGAGCGCGCCGGTGGCATCTCAACTGATTTAGAGCTTGTGAGCGGAAGTAAAATCCCTGGAGCAGCTCTGCCTTTCATGAAACGTATCTTCATGGAATAGAGGCATTGTAGCAAAATTTGGCCTTATAATACTGAAGAGCGGATAATGTTATGGCCTAATTTTTAATGCTCTCAATTTTGAAAGCGCTTCAAATATCGGATTTCTTAAAAAATTTGTGCCCAGAATGTTGAACCATTTGGAAAATTAAGGGCTGTAGTTTTTAAAATGACTCGATTATTCCTCTATTCCTAATATTGTTTATGTAATATTGGGACCTGTGATTTACTACATCCGGTTAGTTTTGCCGTTCCTGGCCTAGCTCCCCAATACACTGTTTTGTCACCTCTCCCTCCAGTGCTCCGACATAAAAGACTAGGCCTGCCCTCTCGACCTCAATTTCCCTCCCTCTCCCTCCCTTCAACTCCTCTATCTTGCACTCATCGCCGCCCTCCTCCTTCCAGTCCGGCCCCCACCGACCATTGTGCCTTGGCTTTCAGCCCGACGCACTGCCCCTTTCATTTTACCGGAGATGCCGCTCGATCCGACGCCCAGCTCATTCTCGCTCCTCCCGCTGGACTAGCAGTCACACAGTGGCAGAACCACCGAGATGGTCCAGCTCGCAGTGGCATCGCAAGACATTCGGGTCGATACCCCTACTCCTTCCCGAAGGGAATGACTGTGCTCCATTCTACGAAACTATCTAGGTCTTCTTCTACCAGTGAGCCTTGTTCGTCTCTGATTGCCACAGCCCGTTACGCATCCGCAAGGCCCCGTGATACCCTCTACGCCGCACTCCCCACTGTGTCCGTCCCTCTGGGGTTACATTGTGCAGCCCCCGCCGTCACGGAACAGCCCTCGTTTGCCTGGTTGCGAATGCTGTGGCGCCCAGTTGTCGTCATACTCATTTTCCGGTTCCTCTACACCCGTTGATAATATCTTGGAAAGCACCGCTCGGTGATACGGTCCAATAGCAAATATACCGCACACGCTATTGACCTGGTCTGCATCATTCGGCCCCTGCTCGGATTGCGACAGGGAAACAATACTATGACCCCTGCGTCATATCGAATGGTGAACGGGCTGACTGCTAACATGGGCATACATCATAACGGTTATTATTGCCGATGAACTACAGCTCGTGGTTGTAGGTTGTGAAACTGACGTGATATTGCGTCTTTGCAATTGGGTGGGCTCGATTGCCGGGGCTGCGCACGTGGGCTACCATCATCTATAACAGAGACTACCAATTCCAAAAAAGGGCAAAATTTGAAATCACATCCCCTTCAAAGTCTCGTCTTCCTCTACCCCGGGTCCGCTGTTTTATGAGCGCCGACAAACACCACATCCGGAGGGTCTTTTTAGGCGTTTCTTGGTCTAACCAACTTGAAATTGAGGGTACATTTATACCTGATCTCTTGCTGTTGGCCAATTTGCGAAATCGAGGGCAGTGCAATGCGACCTCAGCTGGGACTGAACGAAGCGAGCGCGGCAGACTCCACTCAGCCAAAACGATTGCCGACGGTTACTGTGGTCATGCCAACACAACGCACCAGTCGAACTCCACCCACAGGCATAACCCGCAATTCAATTTTCTCCTTCAAAGGTACCTCGTCTTGACGCCCTGTGAAGGCGCCAAAACAGGCTTCCCTGCACCCCTTTCAATGGGCCTGGCCACAGGGGCAAGTCAAAATGATGCCAAGTGCCTACCGCGGCCTCATTCCTTTAAATTCTTCGCTCTTCCACCCTTCCTGCACCCCCTATCGCAAGCCTATCTCTCCTCGCTTACCAGGCGCCTTTCTCCTTATTCTTCGTTCTTCCTCCTTCCGTCCGTCCTGCTCCCTCGACCTTGAGTGAACTTCCTCACAAACCAGCTGCTCGTCCATCTATCATTGCGCCGCCACCCGCTTGGCTATATAGTGGTTTCGTGGTCTCTGTTCCTCCGATTGCCTCCTATTGTTGCCGTCCATTTGGCTTGTCCCAATCCCAACAATGAAGCGCACTCGAATCGACGGAATCGAAAGCTGGGAAGCGGCTGTGACGAGGATGATATAGCCGTATATAAGCGCCACGGCATCGAAATATTCGAGCTTTCAGACCCTTCCATTCATTATGTAAAATATATTATTATGACCACCGACAGAGGCTTAAGGGGTTGTATTACAATACAGTTGTAAACAAAAGCGCCAAACCTTTGTATTGATGGTGTATGGTAATGGTCTGTCACGTGTGATTGTTGCCTGGAGCTGCCCTTTTTGCCCTTCCTCGACTCTCTCATCCCTCATGCCTTGTCTCGTCCATTTTCCCATTACCATCAGCATGATTTCAGACACCTTCACTCCTTACGAATGGCTACCCCTACGCAACTCGAAGGCCATTCGTCTGTTGAAGATTCTTGACCAGGATCTTGGTGACGTACCTTGCTGTGCCCTTACGGAAGTCGAGCTGGACGATCAGGCAAATTATGTAGCACTGTCCTATTCTTGTGGGAGTCCAGGCACAGAGGCGACGGGGCGGGGCGTCACTGCAGAAACATGCAAACAGATATTCTGCGAAAATGGCGTCATCCCTGTCACTCAAAACCTCTCTGATTTCCTCGTCGACATACAAAGATTTCATCGCCACCTTCTCGAAGAATTCATTTGGATAGATGCTGTTTGCATCGATCAAGATAACCTCAGTGAGCGCGCAGCACAGGTTCAAATGATGGGAGACATATATATGCAGGCAAAGTCTGTAGTTATATGGCTTGGCAGGGCAGAACATACTACCCGTTTGGCATTGGAGTTCATGGCGATCATCGAGAAGAAAGAAATTCCCTTAATTGACGCTCGAATTGACAATTCTCCGCTATTAAGCGGCATTTTAGGATCACTCACGGATTCAGATGATCACTGGAATGCATTGAAGCTGATTTTTCAGCGAACATGGTTCTCCAGAACGTGGATTCTACAAGAGTTTTGTCTTGCCAATCATTTTTCGCTACTCTGTGGTCAGTTTGAAGTAGGCTTCGAGCAACTTGCCAAAGCTGCATCTCTCTGCCTGCGTTTTCCAACCTCCCGAGCAGGCGAGATTATGCGTCTCCCTGGCGCCAGGGTGCTGGACATTCTCGCGTTGAGAAAAGGGGTGAAGGAGAAGTCCCCTGGGAATCTGTTCAACATATTACTATATTCATCCAGCTCAACTGCGACAGATCCAAAAGACATGGTCTATGGAATTCTTGGAATGCTCAAGAGAAGCACCTCGGATACAAGCCCTCTGCAAAGCTTGGACGTTAATTATCGCCTTTCAATCGCCGAAATATATACAAAATTTACACGACTCCTCGTATCGGAAGATCCGCGATTACTATTGTTCCAGAATCATGATCCTGACCTACGAGGGTATGCAAACTTCCAAGTGGAGCTTCCCTCCTGGGTTCCGAACTATTCTAATGGGCTAAATCTCGCTCATGGAGACTTCGCAATCAAACTTGCAAATAATGCAGCAAAAGGGCTTCCTCTATCATCTATGGTTGTAAGACGACCCGATGGGCTCGTACTCAACGCACAGAAAGTTGATGTTATTGAAGACAGGGTTATTATCTACAATGGCATGTGCGAGGGCTCCTGGATTGCTCGGACGCTCCCAGATATACTCAGGTTTCTTTGCGCCTTTAGACCGGTGTATTTCGATGGTCAACCCCGAAGCCAGGCGTTATGGCTTACTCTCGCATCTGGCTTAATTAAGGCGGACCTGGGAACTACGGCTGCTCTGGAAATTTACCGGCCCATATTTGGACTTTGGGTGGGCAAATGTCTTTCTACTCTGGCAGCAAACGACCTTGCCACATACTTACGTATTCTGAAGGATCTTCGGGGGCCGATAGAAACATTAGCCCAAAGCAAGATGGATTTCTTTCCAGGCCTCTCTATGCTTGTGAACTTTCCCAAAGTGCGTACACCACAAAGGGATGTAACTCTTGCTCGTGAGAAATTCCGCAACATGATGAATGAACCGACAAGTATCAATCGCCCAGTACTCTTTCGAACTCGGGAAGGTCTTCTAGGCAAAGGCACCAAGAATGTGCGAAAAGGCGATGAGGTGTGGCTTATTGCTGGAATGCCGACCCCAGTTGTGTTGAGAAAGACAGAGAGTGAGAATTGTTTCACCAAAACTGATATTGTCTATGTTCATGGGATCATGCACGGAGAATTTGTTGACCAGAAAGGATTGTATACAGAAGAGATTGAGCTCATTTAGATGTAAGATCCGTAACTCTTTTGCCAGGCCAGAACAAACGGAGTAGCTAAACCGGCTCTCAGCCTCATCAACAGCATTGGTATGGCTACTGTGAGTGACTAGTTGCTCCTACTCGCATAGTTAGAGAATGATCATCATACTTGTACCTCGATCCAGGGTCTCGACTGAGAATGCGATATGCCATCATAAAATTTCGAGGGGCTTGAATTATCCTCGAGTAAGCGCCAAGGAAAGCTTTTTTCCAAAGTCACTGTACACTTACGCTACAGGACATACATTCCGGGGTGTGAAACCACTCTGAACGTGCCGCGAAGGTAAAAAGGGCGAGTGATACAGATGTACCTTGCAAATTGGACCGCTCCTATCCAATAGGACCACTGAGCATGTAGGGTATGGGCAGGAATTCATTTCCTCTGCGACCGGGAGGGAGGGGAGGGATCCCTGCTGCTTACATTGCAAACAGATAAGGCGTCTGCGCCCAACGAAAGTGATGCTACCTGGTCCGCATATCCTCTTATGTATATTAAGATCTCGTCCAGTCCCAAGCGTGCGTTTCTTTCGGTCTCTCATAGCACCATGGGACTCGCACAATGAACCGTGAACCGCATGTTGCTGCATTGGTTTGTGCAGAGAATATTACTCTCAATTACTTGCTGCATGAAGTTCCTGAGCCACCGCAACAAAAGCCCACCGAACGGTTTCAAGGCTCTGAAAGGCAGTACATACTTTCCTTCTCTAAAGAAAAGGAACTTGTGGAGGTCCTCTCCTTTCTTGCCAAAACTAAAGATGGATCGGATTATATCCCTGCCATGTGTGTTGAGCAGGATCCCAATGGTGCAGCAATGAAGGCTCTGCTGGCGATCAATAAGAGAACATATACAGATGGGGATGGCTTACTTCAAAGTTTGAAAACGGGATTTGAGAACATTTTTAAAGTACTTCAAAGATCACTATACGGTTCGTTAGTCTCTGCCATTTGTCGTAGCTTCTGATTCGAGTTTAGCCAGAGCGAGGCAGCTCCGCGGAGATCACGAAACAACTTCTAGATATGATTGTGCAAATGTGCTCCTCTCGAATCGCTTCTAGATTGCGGCTCACTGGCAAGAAATGGAAAGACTCCAAAGCGTCCATCAAAGACATTCTGCAAAAAGCAACAGAAGGCACTCGGCAAATACTTCCCCAGAAGCTAATTCAGTTCAACCTAGAAGAAAGCCTGTCGATATTCAGAGCAGAATCCAAAAGCGTGATCCAGTCCGTCAACGAATGGTCCAATCATCGTGTTTCGCATCGTCTCAATGACATTGTGGAAAAGATGTATCGATTAAACAACGTACATGGCTTGCAGCAACTCCTCCATCTGATTCCCTCTGGTCCCACAAAGGTGATCAAGGAGGCAGCCTTCACAGCTACTCTGCTCAACATCATTCGAAAAGTGTCCAGATATAAAGAAGCCGCTCAGGTGCTTCATCGCATTGCTAAGAAGTTTCCTCTTGTCCGAAACATTGAGATTCAACTAGCAACCCTTCCCCAAGAGGCTTTCGATCGACCCCATCACCCGACGTACTCGCCGAGTCTTCCAGCCGTGCTGTCTCGTTTGGGGAAGATCAATGGTAAACAGTATAATACCTCCCAGATCTCCCGATTTATGAAAAATGGCAAGACCAAGAATCCGGATGACCAATTCTCTGAGCAAACGAATAGGATTCTCCAAGAAGCCAAGATCCATGCGGAGATCCAGCTAATCGCCTACTGCGAAATTCAATCGCCTCCGCTGTTCCCGCGTGCCATCGCTTCCAGCAAGGATGCTTGTTTCTTGTGCCATGCATTCATCCAAAATCATGACAAGATGCACACATCACGCACACATGGAAGATTGTACCTTGGTTGGCGTCTGCCAAAGCTTTTGTCTTTCAAGACGCTGGAGCACCGATTCAATGAAATCCTTATGGACCACGCTCGACAGACTATCAGAGCTCGAGACAAAGGTCAAATGGGTGCTCACCCCTACCCGAATGAAAGTACCTTACTTCCTATGTTGGTCTCGGCATCGACAATGAGCGCTGTACAAGATCCGGTCGAAATCACTACGGGAGCGGTGTCGCTTTCTGGTGTCTCTCCAGGCTCCGGAACCGTGGAAACAGCGGTCTCAACTGCAAATCCGCCTGGGGATTCTAAAGTATTCAGTGGCTGTGTTCTAGCACCCAGAGACCTGTTGACTGGCATCATAACTCCGACGGCGCCATCGCCGTTCTTCCTGGCTGGCCCTCTACATATCCACCTCGAGATGGAAGGAAGTTCGACTTCCGAATCCATAACAAGGGGTCTTTCGTTCTCTATTGAAAGAACGGACGTCAATCAGATCATGAGATTCCCTACTGGGTCTCTAATGGTGGACGTGATGGAACTAGAGAGGGATATGACATATGCCCTCCCGGCAGACGGGACATTCTGCCTCACAGCTCACGGTATCGCGGTCAAAATTGAGTGCAAGCAATGGAACGGGTTATACACCAGCCTTCAGGAGAGGTAAATCTTTTGCTGAAGTTAAGAAGGGACGAGCAACGGCAGTGGTCCGAGGCGGATCTAAAACGAAGCATAAGTTCAAGGAGCTCTATTGCCTGTCTTACTATTTTTGTTTCCTCGGTTTTGTTTGCTTTCCCTCCTGTTGCTGCTCTCTTACTGTATATAGGGTCATGAAGCTGACTGCGACTGGATCCAGGTGATTATGTGCACCAACAATAACTGTAGAGCTACGTGTTAGGTCTCTCAAGCTTTATGCTGGACAAGGAACGAGTAGATAACCAAGGCTCGGCCTTCTGGAAGGGACACGCAATTGGTTAGGACTGTTTAGGAAGATTGTTTGTCCGGAACGGCGGTGGGTGGCGACTGAGGAAATACTGCTTAGTAAATCTTACTATACACCAATTGGAAATCAACCAGTCTGAATTGTTATAATTCCCCTAGCTGGCAATTTACCTAAGTTAGTTAACTAACTAATGCAGTGGGGAAACTCGGAGCCCCTACATTTGTGGCCTTATCTTTCAGGCAGGAAGGACAGGGGGCCTAACGTAATCGGTAAACGAGTGGGCCATGTAAACGAGTGGGCCACCTAACGCTAAACGCGTCCATGAATTAGAACCTAATTGATTCAACCACCCACTATGCCACCAATTCGCTCCCAAACCTCGAGAAATTCAATCGAGCAAGAGGGTAGGATCTTACTAGCTATCCAGGCTTTTGAGAACCAAGAAATTAGTACTATTCGCGAACTAGCACGCCGCTTTCAAGTGCCTCGCTCTACCCTACAACGCCGCCTTGCCGGTAATAGTTTTCGTCCTACAACGCGCGCCAACAACCATAAATTAACAGAAATCGAAGAGGAAACTCTTCGAAAATAGATTCTCTCACTTAATAATCACAGAGCAGCGCCCCGGCCTACTACCGTACGAGAAACTGTAAACCTTCTTCTTAAGGCCCGCGGAAATACCCCGGTTCAAACTATTAGGGAAAAATAGGCCTATAACTTTGTGAAAAGGTATTCTAAGCTATTAAGTCGGTTCTCGAAGCGCTATAATTACAAGCGCGCGAAGTATAAAGACCCGAAAATCATTAGTAAATAGTTTAATCTTATTCAAAAAACTATCCTTCAATACGGTATCGATCCCAACGACATTTATAACTTCGATAAGACTGGTTTCACAATAGGATTAATAGCGACTGTAAAGGTCGTTATAAGGGCTGAATACTACGGTCGGCGATCGCTTTTATAACCCGGGAATTGTAAGTGGGTAACCACAATTAAATATATAAATACTTCGGGTTAGGCCTTACCTCCGTATATAATTTTTAAAGGTAAGGTTTTTATCGAATCTTAGTTCGATAACCTCCCGGATGATTGGCGATTCGAAGTAAGCCTAAACAGTTAGACTTCTGATAAAATCGGCCTTCGCTAGCTTCAAAAGCTCTTTATTCTATCGACTTCTTCACGGTTACGAGGTCGGTATCGACTTTTGGTACTTAACGGCCATAGAAGTCATTTAACCCTAAGGTTCGACGAAATTTGTGAAAAAAATGATATAATACCAATTTATATACCTATACATTCGTTATATCTTTTACAGCCACTCGATATTAGCTGTTTTGCGGTATTAAAGCGCTTATACGGTCGGCTTATCGAAATAAAGATACAGAATAGAATCAACCATATCGATAAACTTGATTTTCTCGAAGCCTATCCTTCCGCTCGAACTCAGGCTTTTAAATCCGATACTATTAAAAATAGCTTCGGGGCAGCCGGTTTAATACCTTTTTATCCGGATCGAGTGATCTCAATGTGACGATCTAGGCAGGAGCGACTTCCCTCGTTCCTTCCAAGAAGGGCAAACGAGCTTTTGCACTGGAAGCAAACAAGCAAACAGGAAGGATATAAGAAGGAGGAACGCCCTCGTAGATAGTTTTCCCTTTTCTTCTTCTCTCCTTATGCTTAGAATTTTGACACAAATGCACTCTTTCCTTGAACGATCTGGCATGTAACAGCCAGTACAGAAATACAGACTGATTGAAACCATTGATTGGACACTTATTTTTACGGATATACTTTAGCGGACACAAAGTTGGTTCCTCAGGCATAAACCCCTCGTGATCTATGCGGTGCCAGATGGCAGAACACGCAGGACTTCACTTTGAAATACTTTAAACATTCACAATATCATAACATCGCCTTATCCTATATATAATAACAACAAAAACATACAACAGTGAGGATTCGCTGGTGGTCACCCACCCAACTACTAACTCACCGGCGTGTGGCTTAAGTACGGCTGAGCGGACGGGAAGCCCTGTTTTCCACACCCTATGGTCGTATGTATCACGTGGTGTATGAGAAAGAATGATAGATAGAAACAATTTGGTGTTATGTGGCGGATGACGGGATGGAAGAATGAGTGCGATATAGATAGGATGAGAATTGGGTGAAAATCACCCGAGTCGCGCGACCACTGCATTGACCCCTTCAGCTGAACAACAGCAGGATATGATTGGATCGTGTTATTATTTCCCTTGGAATGCTCGGTATCTTGTCATCTGCACGTAACTAGAACTGGAAGCATCGTACACCCAATAGTAATTAAGTTGGCTATACGGAGGACCGATCATCAAAACAGTTCATAGGTGGGCTAAGAGGTGGGGGAAAAGTGGAAATCAGGTATGATTCATTTTTCTCCACTTTTTGGATTTCATAGTAAAAACATCGGGCTTCTGAATCTTAGATTGAGAAATACGAGCTCGTACTGTAGGTATATCATTGATTATTATCCTATCGAAGAGCCCAAAGGCTAGATGACAATGAAAGAAATAGAAGCACAAATTGGCGCAACCTGAATCAAGGGAGTCTGTTACTTCTGAGCGCGCTTCCATTCTGCATCAAGGTTGTTGCCAATTGCGTGAATGGCCTCCTCCTCGAGCTCACGTTGAGAGAGTCCGGTACGCTTGGAGACCTTAGATTTCGACTCCTCACGCGACATTTCCACTTTGATCGAACATTGTCAGTCATCTACCTAATATCAAAAAGTGCGAGAGAGCATACCGTGTACATAAACAGCGGCTTTCTTGCCAGTGAACATAGCGTGTGGGACATTGGTGCTGCCATCGCTGTTCGCATCGCCTATGGCAAAGACACCGGACTCGCTGGTACGCATCGCGCTAGTAACATTGATCTTATCACCCACCATGTCCAGGTGCATCTTGGCTGGAAGTGTCGAAGTCTGGACAGTTGGGACGTTGACAATCAATGCATTCCGCTCGACAGGCTCGCCAGTAGTGAAGTGAAGGCGGAACTTGTCAAACTGCTCACCATCCTTGCCCCTGTCATCGCCGCCATCCTGCAGGCGCTCAATGGAAGAGATGGTGCGGTTGTCGATGGTAGTGTTCCAAGCGGCAAGTTGTTCCTTCCAATCTTCGACCTTTGCCGTTGCCCGGGCTTCGCCATCCGCGGTTTGCGAGCCGTTCACGAACGCGATGATATCGCTATACAGAGTGTGGGTTTCCAACACGTTGCTCAGCATATCGGTGATATCACCGATCATTCCAAAGGGTTGGTCCCTGTGCTCGTAGCCATCGCACCACGGGCACCAGAAGATACCGTGACCCCATCCCGCCTGAAGGCCAGGAGTCGCGGGTAGAACGTCACGGACACCGGTACCGAGCACAATTTTACGAGCTGTGTAGTTCTTGCTCTTGGTGCTCACCGTAAAGGCAGAGAAATCCCCCTGCGGGAAAGGAACGATGGATTCCACAGTATCATTGGTAAAGTGAGCAGTTGGATATTTCTCGATCTGTGCGCGAGCTAGACCTCTGAAGGTAGCAGGGGGTGTACCTGATGGAGATGAGATGTTAGGCACAAAGCATTGTCTCGGCATAGGGTTGGGGTGCAATCTCACCGTCATTTCCAATGACATCGTGCATTTCCCTGGTCGGAGCATTACGGTACTGCTGGCTATCAATCAAGAGAGCCGTTCGGCGGACACGAGAGACACCGCTGAGTGCACTCAGACCCGCAGGACCACCGCCGACCACGATGACATCGTAATCGGTCTTAGGAACTTCCACGGCAGTGGCACATGCCGCCAAGGAGACAAAAACGGATGCGAATGTTGCCTTGATGAGGACCATGGTGAGATATATACGCGACTGCTGAGATATCATAAACCGGCAGGGAAGGCCATTTATAGGCGTCTGCAATGTGACCCAGTGTCTTACATGGTGGTGGAACGCCCAAAAATGGCTCAAATAGGTACACGCGTGTGGGGACACTAGTCGAGTTCATGCATCTCGCATTGAAGTGGCTGAAGCTGAAGACTCAAGAGATCGTCGGGATCAACAAGATCGTCAGGGATTGACAGAGATCTGGTTCCCTTGCATATAAGCTCTGATTCCAAGCTGGCTGTATGTCGAGAAAATACTGGCTGGCAATTCACGGAGGGAATGTGCAGTAGAGAAGAACTGTAAACCTATACTTCGTAGACTAAGAACATATCTATAACCTTGCCAATACCGCTATGAGCACTAGCGCTATCAGCTGCGGGCGCTAGTGTATCAATCGGCGATCCCATTGGCTTGGCGGGTCCGCTAGTGCTTGGCGGGATCAGCCCTGACTATGGACTTCCCTCGACTTCCCTCGGCACTAGGAAAAGAGGCAACCCTTGCTTCTCTCAATCGACCTATTCTTCAAAAGTCCAGAGAGAAGCTCAAATTACATTCAGATTGTGTTACATTGCAGATAATTTTGATATGTAGCTTGGTATGGGAGAAAATATGCCTGTGCTACATTACTTTGAGTGGAATGAACGTGCTGGGAAATCAGTCCTTGTCAGGTATGTAGTGTTGTAACATCTGCCCTAGAGCTCACCACAATAACTGCGTAGGTATAGAATAAGGAGGAATAGACATAATAATGCATAATTGAGCTGGGCTACTACTTAGGCCTTACCAATCCATGTCTGATCTCGTAAAACCTACAACGCCTGCAAATGGAATGAGGTACCAAAGAAATAATTTTTGAGTCCACCATCTTTGCTCCTGAATTCACGAAAAATCGAATGACTAATCTGTCGGCCCTTACATTTCAGAAGGAAGCAGTAACTGGATGTAAGGGTGCAACGCTCACTTCGTACAATGCTTGCTAAAAAAGTATCTTGGCCGCAAACAATAGGTCGAGTAAACACAGCACGTTGATGTTCTTCTAATCCACAACCTTAGCATATTCCTAAATCCACGACATATCAAGATCTATGGACTAAACGGCCAGCCATGGTATTATTGAAAGAAAGAAGCATGAATAGTAGAATATGCAAAATGGATATCACAAAAGCAGAAAACCCCCGGTCTATAAGCACCGATGCCAAACGCCTCAACCTATCTAACGGAATAAACTAAGTTCCCAAATATATCCCGTCCTGCCATTCTAATTATACATCTTCCTGGTCGTCAAGCAACAATACCTTCAGCTTCTCCAGTTTATCTTCACAGTGCACTTCCATCTGCATCACCACGTCAACAGCATCCTTTCTGGTGATAAGTAGTTGCGATACCAGCCAAAAGTTGTACCCATTCTTATAGAACCCCATTGACGCCCATTCGGCACTTGTTATTCTGTTGCGCAGTGCGACCCAATAATCACGCCAGCGGGATAGAGCAGTCCGGATAGCAACGAGGATAGAATCTTCAGGAATAGTGGTGTTGTTTTTTGTGCCAACACCGATACTTTTCCCACTATTCTTGAAGTGGCCCCTGCGTATAAAAGAACCGAGAAATGTCATATGGGTGTTAATAAATGAGAATAAAACTAGACACGGAGTCAGCCAGCGGTAGCAACAAAACGAAGCTCTTTGGGACAAGGACATACTGTGAATCAAGATAAACATGTCTAGAGCAGTGAGGTCCATTGGGTTAGATTCGGGCGCTTCGTCAAACAGATTTTTGAATGCCTCCGAAAGCGTTAGGCCGCGTGAAAAGCGAAAGCTTGTCTCCGCGAACGGGTGCTCGGAGAAGAAAAGCGATTCATCACAAGGCAGATCGCATTCCATTTCAGTGTGCGTCAGGCGACACGGGTAGTTTTGAAAGAAGAAGAACGCGCAATCGAGCAGCGAAATCATAGAAATAGTCCTGTCGACATTAGTAAGGCGGGCATAAGAAGATGATATTGGAAGACAAGCACCTAATCCGACACTCCTTTTGGATCCACAAGTGCTCCAGGACCTGGTCATCAGGAAGATGACGGGATTTGACGAGTTCAATTCGTCGAGCAACCTTCACAACCTCACCAAATCGATTCTCCATCGCGCGATTCCGAGACAAACGGTTCCCCGCCCAGTATTGGACAATGGTGATGATAAACCCGGCCTGAAAATTCTGGAACCAATCCCAATCACGGTTCTCCTCATCGTAGCACTGGCCACCCGAGAACATGGCTCTGATTTCGGTCTCCGCCGAGAACACATCATTCGCAAAGATGAATAGCTCGGCAAGATCCAGCACTCTCTTAGCGATGTACACCTCCCTCTGGTCATTACTGTACATCGCGCCCATAAAGACTACCGCGGCTAAGAGCGGCAGGGGAACGGTCTCCGGATCGAAGGACATAGGAAGCATAGCACAGCTAGGTTGCCAGTATTTGTAATAGAGTTTGATGTATTTTCGTATGCGTGTGGTGGTCAATAGAAAGTTGAGATTCACAGATAGTTCCTCCTGCGCTTTAGAATCAAGCGGAATCTGCCACGCTTGTGTCAATATTAAATGAATTAATGTCGTCGCGAACGGTCGCTCCGGTTCGAAGATAGGTGGATCTCCGGGAAATGTAGTGGGATGCTGCCCTGGACGGATGGCGGATCGGTAGTTCAATTCACCAGTATGATAGGAATTCTCCGTGGGCTTCTGTCCATCGCCAAAAGGGCCGTGGAAAAAGTCCAGGAATGTATCTTGGAAGAACTGCGGCACGGCAGGGTCGCAATCAATGAATCCAGAACCGTATTCCGACCGAGCGGGTTCGATGTTGTACGGAAACCCTGAGCCTTGCAACTCCTCCAGGCCATTTGTATTATGATAATTGAGACTGCGTGTGCGGTCACTGTGTGGGGGAAGCCGAAAGTTTTCTGTGAAGCTGTCGGTGCCACCATTAAGTAAGAACCTGATCGATCCTCGGTCAAATGATGGCTCTTCGCAGATTTCGGATTTCTCTGGTATTTCTGTATGGTTTGCATGAGTCTTCCATTATAACCAAGGTTGTCAAGGCTTGTTGTACCTTCTTCAATCCCTAGGCGGCTCGAGCCAGCCGTCCGCTCGTTGTTGCATATCAAGTTTCTCTTCTGACACGATCCGCAAGGGCTTCGTCCATCGCACCGCAGTTTCATCGAGGTACACTATTCGAGCAGAATAGGTCAGTACTATGATTGGGTTTCATATCATCTTGCTGCGGACTAACCGATTGACAGGCATGTCGCCGTCTACCCCTCTGACCCGTCTCTGGAATTTCACGATCGCCGCGCCTGGCGCAATCGGTATAATGGACGCGCAGATTATCACTAATAGGAAGTATTAGATTGCCGAGTTGCTATTATAGATTGTCTTGGTTTGTCTAACCAGCGGGCGAACGAATCATTGCAAAATATGCAGGAATATGGTTTCTGGCCAGAATCTGTTGAGGTTCAGTATGTCGCATGGGTAGGTGCAGTAAGGGGCACACATACGGCGCAAATGGTGGCGTTTAAGGTGATCAATTCGTGTGAACGCACGCTGACAAACGTCACAGCGGAAATGCTTGTCTGTCGGTTTCATGGTGGACCGCCGGGGAGGAGGGGAATATCCGGGGTAAAGAAGAGAAAGGAGCGAGGCTGGAAGGGAAAGGGTGAGGTATCGGTATTACATTAAATCTCTGCAGATCAGAGGTACCCTTTCAGCGTCAGTAGCGCTAATAGATACTTAATAATTTTACCGGTTGAGTATGGTATGGTCAGCCCCTGATCTTCATAGTAGACACATTCTTTCTACCTCGTGTTAACATTCTGATTCGTATTACTCCATAATCCGTAAACTATTCTTATTTGCATGAATAGTCTTGATGTAGAATATAAGACCACGAAGCCCAAGTCCGTCCAATCATGCATGATACCAAATTATAAGAAGAGAAGCGTGAGATCGAAAGGGGATAAAGGATAGAGATGTCACGATCTACGATATATCGCTACTGTTTGTATTGTTTACTAGATATATTGTCTGCTAGATAGATAAGCGAGCAGGTTCGAGGTTTGCAACGTTTGCAAAATGATCAGCTATACTAACTGGCTGCTTTCCACTTTGCAACTTGCTTCTTCTTTCGCTCTCTATTTTAGTTGAATTGAATGCGCTCGTCCTTTCACTTCTTTGCTTTTACTTGCTCATTGATCCAACTTGTTATGATAATAACATCACGAGTAACATTTCACAATGAAGTTGTAACTGTATGCGGTGCTGCATAGATAGTGGGTCGAATGCGCGAATATCATTCTCCCATCCTCTCTGCTTATGTTCTTTATCTTAAACCATAATAGTGAAATCCCAGCTAGGTTGTATTGCAATAAACTGTACGCTCTCTTAATTCATGAAATTGATGATCCTATATAACTCAAGCAAGGCATACGAATTTAGGTCAATCGTCTCTCGAGGGCTGTATAAAAGCCATATACAGAGCGGGGAGACTTACAATTATCACTACGGTACTTCTAGCAATTAATTTGAGTTATATCGAACAAAAGATGGTTGCTGACCCTGATCAGATCAGATCAGGTTTAGCGCGATCTGAGTGGGCTGGGAAAGAAAGCGTTCGAATTCTACTGTATCAAGTTCTCGTTCGATCGTGTAAGTCATGCCCCTTCATGTTTCAGATTCTTTGTTCGGTCAAGATGAATTTTCGAGTAGAATCTATCAGGCTCAAGTCTAAGGTGCAGAAATATCTTTTAATGGAACAAAGAGGCCTGAGTATCCTGAGGGGTGCACGACCATTGACAGGATGCATGCGAGCCTTCCGAGGTTGACTTTCCTCCCCGTTGGCATGGCAGTTCTTAAGACCGCCAATAGTCATGAGAGGGAAACAATTATATTTGATAGAGAAATACTGCACTTTTGATAGTGAAATCACCCTTTACATCCGCGCTAGACAAATAACTACTTGTAGGCGGGCAGTTGATGTACATACCAAACCACTACCCACTTTGAGCCAGACTCTTCCTATCAAAAGACCGTGGAGTCTGTTTAGTCCATAATCATTATTACATACTACGTACGTATCCCCGTCCCTGATCTGGCTTTGAATTTGAGTTTCTTTGTCTTCTGACCTAGTCCTTCTCACCCTCGTCCCCGTCATCTTCTCATACTGTAAAAATTCCAAATCACTAGCCCACGTCGTGCATATTGTGGTGGCAGATAATCAAACCCCCCTGTACAATGTTTGTGAGCCAGCTGGCCTGGCCACTGGTGCTAGAGTTGGCGATCATGACAGTGGCTGCAGAATCATCGGCAGCTTCAACAACCTCCTCCTCGACCGGTGTCGCGACCCATACGATTCAGGTGGGACCTAAGTCAAATCCACATCAATTTGTTCCAACCGACATAACGGCCAACGTGGATGACATTGTCATCTTTGAATTTTACCCTACAAACCATTCTGTCGTAAAAGCAGATTATCTTGCTCCTTGTGTACCAGCAAGCGGAAATATCTTTTATTCGGGAGCCTTCGTAAATTTCAACGAGAACGATGGACAACTTATCGGGCCAGTGAGCATAATAAATTCGAATTGTATTCTCAAAGCAGTGTGGCTAATATATGCAATGTAGCCTCCGACTTGGTCTTTACGAGTCAATGATACTCAGGTACCGTATCCAGACAAAACACATGCCCACGACCTTGGACTAAGACTAACAATGGCTTCATGTAGCCCACTTTTTTCTATTGCACTGCAATAGATTCATGCATAAAGAATGGAATGGTCGGAGTGATCAACGCGGTATGACTATCGGTTTCTTCCAAGCATGGATTCAAATTTCAGGCTGACTATATCGAATCTACAGAACACAACCCAGTCATGGAAAACACAATACGAAAGAGCTCTGACATACCCTTATATGCTAGTCCCAGGCCAGTCCATGCCTGCGGAAGGCGATGGTAGCAGTTCCAACAGCGACAATAGCTCTTCTGGCGGTAAGCATGGACTTAGCACGGGGGCTATTGCAGGTATTGCTGTGGCCGGTGTGGTCTTCGTGACCATATTGGTCGCACTGTTCTTCGTTCTCGGTCGGAACCGCGTATACTCGCAGTGGGTATCCTCGGAGGATGGACGAACGGAAAGAACCGCACGCTGGGCACTGTTCAACCACGGCGAGCCATACAACAACGGGAAAAGTGAAGCGGGGAGTAGTGTTCCAACCCACAACCCAGCCCCTATCGATATAGCCGCCGTCTCTAGTCCTGATCCCAATGTGCGCACATTGTCACCAGGGGCGCGAGTTATTTCCGGTGCCGTTTCCCTATCTATGCAGCAGGGGCATTGGAGCTGGAATGAGCCTCCTCCACGTGTACGTGCAAGCGCAATGGCCACAGAGCTAGAAGGCCACCCCATGATATTTGAGGCACCAGGCAGTACTCCGGAGTATCGGTGGTGAATACATGCCGTCATTCAAAGTTGAGGCGAACCTCGTGGGGTCTTGTAATACCTGAGGGTTATAGTGTTGGCGTTCAATTATTTTCCTTCCATGCGCAAATGGATCTGCCTTTCCTTTATGTTATATCAATACCCGTGGTTTATTGCCTGTAATATATAATTTCTTTTGGTTCATTACTGCCTCACACTTGATGGTTCTTATGGTCCATAGATACCCTATTTTGAAACCCGGGGAATGATACGTATCGTGTAATCATACAGAACCTCTAGAGTTGCGGGCGTTTGGCACTTCATCAAGCGATACATCTCAAGAGTATAAGGTGTCATTTACCATCTCTGCAGATGACGATATCTACCAGAGTCCGATCTTAAAACTTTACCTATTGTCTGTGTATTGTCGGCAGGACTATTTTACACCTCGTCTGCGTGCCATTTCTGCATGAACATCATATGAAGTTAGATCGTGAGGGTTGTGTCTCCATGTAGTAGTTGTTCAGTCGAAGGAATATCGACATGTGCCAAATAGACGATAATCGTAATAAAACCGATCATAACACAGTTACCACCGCGTTAACAGCCTTAGAGCGCGTAATATACGTACCGAGTTCGATCGTAATTACGGTATTATTGGTTAGCCGACTTCCCACGCGTCAAAAATTTATCTCCCAAGTGAATTGGACCTCCATAAACCATCATGTCCACACCTTCAAGACGTTCAGCTTTGGGAATCTCGGGGACCCAGAAACAAGCTCTTCGTATTTGGGCTCAAAGTCAAAACCCTCGTCCATCACAAGCGCAATGCTCTGCTTGGTTCGAACGAACCTATGGACGCAGCCTCTCCCAATCGACTATCTCAACAATCCTCTCTAAAAAGTTTGATCACCTCGATGCTGGCCCGGCATCTACCTTAAGACGTCAATTAGCACCACAATGGCCTCTCTTAGAGACACCACTTTATGAGTGGCTTGCGAGCCAAGAAGCAGGCGTGATGCCCCCGGCCGATACTATTATTGCTAGAGCACGCGAAATCTGGAATCAAATTCCGGAATACCAGACCCTGCCACTTCCTCACTTTAGCAATGGGTGGTTGAATAGATTCAAGAAACGATATGCTGCTCAAGTTCATGAGCGCCAAGATGGCGTGCCTCCACCCGCACCCCAAAATGTTCGCAAAGAAATGAGAGCACTGAAAACGCTATGTGGTGAATTCTCGGAAGATGATATTTACAACATGGATGAGACCGGCCTTTTCTGGCGAAAACCTCCATTTGGCGCTTCCCCCACTCAGGACCAATTGACAACAAACAGGGAAAATTCCCGTGTCTGCATTATGCTCTGTACAAACAGCACTGGGGCAGATCGGTTACCCCTTTGGGTCATCGGACATACGCCTATGCCAGAGGCACTTCAAAGGGCGAATCTCAAAGCCATGGACTGCCATTGGCGGTATCATCGGCAGGCCTGGCTAACGCAATCGATCATGCAAGAATGGCTGCTCTTCTTTTACGGCCATGTAGGAGAGCGCAGAGTCTTGCTTTTACTCGATAATCATCCAGACCACCAAGCTGCCGTCGAGGCGACTCCGCCGCCTCCGAATGTGCATATTCAATTGTTTCCTACTCAAAATCGTACCTCGAATGAGCAACAGCCGATCAACTTGGGAATTTCCCAGACCCTCAAACACTACTATCGCAGGCAATGGCTTGCATATATTGTGGCGGGTATGGAATTGCCCCAAAACCCAGTCCACATGATGAGTCTTTATCACACTATATCCTGGGCCACCCGGAGCTGGCGCCACGATGTCGCGAACGCGATTATTTACAGGGCTTTCCGGAGGAGCAGCTTAATGGACCCGCAGATTGAGTTTATCACTGCTCCAAAGTCACCCGATTTGACAACTCTTTACGAGACCGTCACGCGAAACAATCCTGATGGTCGAACGGTTACCAGCCTTGAAAACTTTATTCATCCCGTGGATGAGGATTTCGAGGGTGGATTAAACGTTGCCGGATTTGTCGTTGAGGGTGAACCTACTCTGCAGGAATTGGATGACGCCATCGTGTCCATCCCGCCGGAGCAACTTGTACCCCCTGCTGCGGATGCAGTCATTGGGATACAGACGGCCATCCGGTACTTGGTACACCAGCCTTGGATCACTGCGACGGATCTTCAGGCTCTGGAGAGGATAGAGAGGATGGTCAATCGTCTCGCTATTGAAGAGCGACGACAAGCACACGTTGGTGGTTTCGATTGAAGAAGCGGGCTAGGGACGGTGACAGTCGTCCTGGCAATTAGTGCCTTCATCTCGATAATTAATCAGCCTGAGCTATGAAAATGAGGGTTCTTTTCTTACTCGGGTGAAAGCTCTCAGGGGAAGGAAAGTTACATCTCATATGTTTCATGTTCGTTATGAACAGATCGCAGAGTCTGATACGGGGATCGACGCAATACTCTTGATATTGAACCCCTGGACGGGCGAGTCTTCCAAGCCCGCGCTCCATTTGATCCATGTGGACGTTTCAGGCACATGTTTTCTTATCTGTGAAGTCTTAGATCTCGATGAGCACCTTTGGTAATATGTTACGTTACTTTTGGGAAATATGTGGTTTGTATAAGAGATTACTCTTTAGCATGTGAAGCTTCTCGTCGAGATCAGCTCCCCGCATGACTTCGTCTCTAGTGGATTCGAAGTGAATCATACATCTTGTGAGCCGATACGCGCTGCAAATATGTTGGTGATAGGTGTGATGGTGGGCCGAGCTCCATAAAGTTAGCCTTTGTGAGTGCCCAATATCTGTAGTTAATAGCTGGGCTACATATGTCAGGCGCCACACCAGCACTGATGTTGGAGAATAATAGCTCATTACCACCGGGTTTACCTAGGGTCTAGTGTACCATTTCATACCTTGATATTCGACACCTGATCCATCCACCGGACCGAGTTTTATCAGAGAATTGGAAGGTAAGATTATCAGCCTGCAGCATTGACTGGCTTGGTCCTTTATTTTTGGGGATATAATATGTTGTCTTAAGATATAATAGATGGCCAAAGCTCCCATATTAAGCTCTAGACCTTCCTTGAGATACAAAAACCAATCAATTCTTTAAATGAGGCGTTCTATTTTAAGTTTACTCCAATGAATACATGAACCTCGAATCTCAAGTTTTCTGAGCCAAAATAGAAGCATATCAAGTCCAGATACACTGTTGTGTCTATTTGACGCTTTATTTATTCCGCACTTTGTATTTAAAGCCAAGGAGGATCCGTTATGCTGTTGATTTTGGCCTAGGATCGATCTCGCGTTCTCGGATCCGTCGGAGCTTTTTCAGGATTCTCTCAAGTTCACGAGTGTTCAGAAGTTCATAATATCAAAGATGAACAGGTCAATTGGAAATTATCCCTCCAGAGTCCCCATCCATGCAATCAAAGCACAAATCAGGAATTGGATACAGTCGTTGAAGGACCTCACCGTAAGTTATCTTGGGAGGAAAGTGTCAAGCAAGGCGGACTGCTGATGTTTGATAGCGTTCCATAATGCAAGGCCGCAGTGATGCTACTCATGGGTTCACAATGCTATGGCCCAGAAAGAACAGTTCCGATGTCGATGTCGATGTCACGTTCGGTTGCGTGGACGCCGGATCCTACAAACAACTTTCAAAGGCGGCCAAATGCGCCAAAGAAAAGAGGGCCGTGAGGAATCAATGACGATGATAGTTGAGTTGTTGGGAGTGGAATGATAGGGCAATTCGAAGGCGCACAGCGATGGAGATATGAAAGGAGATGGATATCAGAACGTCACATAGCCAAGTGGCCCTAACATTCTCCGATTTTGGCAGCGTGACAGGCGTTACTAAGAGCTTGCAACGAGAAATTAAGGACGTGACAGGGGCATCGTCGCTATCTGACATTTCAAGCCGGCAACGAAGTGGGAGCCGGACCAACAGGGAGCTTTGATACTTTCGGGTAATTCACTTAGAAGATTGGGACCATCGGAAAAAGTCGTCAGTCAATACTCGCCAAGGAAGTATGATGTGATAGACAGCATTATCTGAATACTGTGTTTTAACTAGGCGTTATCATGTACCTTTCGATGTCCAATATACCAAAAAGGGCCCACAAAATCAACCTACCTAGATGTACTTACATGTAGTGAAGTATTTGGGGTCGAACCTAATAGCTGAGGGTTGATATTTTGGCACTTCGATTGGTCGGGTTCAATCACAGATTGGCGCGCGGCTGCTCACAACACCTAATAGGTTGGAATCGTGTGACGGAGGATGATGTGCAGGAGTATAGCAGGGAGACCAGGATGTAAATAGAGAACAAGTGTCCAAAACGTGAATTGCAGAAGGGAATCGAATTGAACAAGGAAGAAAGTGCTATTCAAAATGATATCATATATAAGACAGGCTCCATAACGGGGAATCGCTTTTGTGTTTCAGATATGGTCCGGGAACAAAAAAAAGAAGACCAAAGGAAATATTTTACTCTACAGCATCAGTGATACAGCCAAGACTGGCATCCTGGACGTTTCTGGCATATTTGCCCAGAGTACCACGCATGGTAAGACCGGTCTCAGGGAGGTCCCCGGCAGCCTTGCGGGCTTCCCACTTCTCTTTGCGGTCAGCAAACTCAGCATCGGAGAGTTGAACATCAAGAAGGCGCTTGTTGGCGTCGATGGTGATGATGTCGCCGTCATTTACAAGACCGATGGGACCACCGACGGCAGCCTCGGGGACAATGTGACCGATCAAGAAACCGTGAGAACCGCCGGAGAAACGACCGTCAGTGATGAGAGCACAGGATTTTCCAAGACCGTAGCCCATGAGGGCACTGGAGGGCTTGAGCATTTCTATAAGAATGTTAGCATTATAGTCAACGATCAGGTAGATTTGTTGCACATACCAGGCATTCCAGGGCCACCCTTAGGACCGCAGTAGCGAATGACAACAACGGTCTTCTCCTCCTTCTTGATTTCCCCGCGCTCCAGGGCGGCGATGAAGTCATCTTCACCATCGAACACCCGGGCCTTTCCTGTGAAGGACATTCCCTCCTTGCCAGTGATCTTGCCGACACTGCCACCAGGGGCGAGAGAGCCACGGAGGATCTGAATGTGACCAGTCTCCTTGATAGGGTTGGAGAGCGGGCGGATGATCTTCTGGTCTTCAGGGAAGCCAGGGACCTTCTCCAGGTTCTGGGCCATGGTCTCACCAGTAACGGTCATACCAGAGCCATCAATGAGACCCTCCTTGAGGAGCAGCTTCAAAAGTGCCGGGGTACCACCAATGGCGAAGAGATCGGCCATGACGTACTTGCCAGAGGGCTTGAGATCAGCCAGGAAGGGAATGCGGTCGGACACGGCCTGGAATTCATCAATGGTGAGCTTGATGCCGACCGAGTCAGCAATGGCAATCAAGTGCAGCACAGCGTTGGTAGATCCACCCGTGATGTTCACAACAACCATGGCGTTCTCAAAGGCCTGACGGGTAAGAATATCGCGAGGGCGAATGTCCTCGGCGAGCAGCTTCTTGATGGCACCACCAGCGGCGAGACACTCAAGATACTTGGCCTGGGAGTTGGCCGGGTTGGAGGATGAACCAGGAAGGGTCATACCCATGGTCTCAATGGCGGTAGCCATGGTGTTAGCAGTGTACATACCACCACAAGCTCCCTCGCCAGGGCAGGCGTGGCGGATGACATCAAAGCGCTGGGGCTCGGTGATCTCCTTGGTAAGGAACTGACCATAGGCCTGGAAAGCAGACACAATATCGATGTCGGCGTTGTTTTGGGTAGCAGCGCAGCCGGGCTTGATGGTTCCACCGTAAACCATCAAACTGGGGCGGTTGATACGGCCCATAGCCATCAGAACACCGGGCATGTTCTTGTCACATCCGGGAATACTGATATTGGCATCGTACCACTGTCCACCCATCACGGTCTCGACGGAATCGGCAATAAGGTCACGACTCTGCAGAGAGTAACGCATTCCAGTGGTACCCATACTGATTGCATCACTGACACCGACAGTGTTGAACTGGAAACCAATCAAGTCCTGATCCTGAACACCCTGGCGAACCTTGTTGCTCAGATCAAGCAGATGCATGTTGCAAGGGTTGCCGTTGAACCACACCGACGAAATTCCGACCTGGGCCTTGTTCATGTCCTCCTCTTTCAAACCGACTGCGTACAGCATTGCCTGGGAAGCACCCTGTGCCTTGGGTTGGGTGATGGTGCTGGAGACCTTGTTAAGGCGTTTCTCATTCTGGAAACGAGGGAGAGTGGTTGAGAGAGTCCGACTAAGAAGAGAAGAGAAGTCAGTGACCGGAGAAGCAATTGCCGCCACGCCAACTTACACAGGGTTAGACCTGGACAGGCTCCGAAGAGCGGCGGGCACGCGGGCCCGAGTCTGAGGAAGCATGACGAGGATGGATGAGAGTATCCAAAAATCACCAGATAGAGTAATGCAATTGAAAGTCTGGAGAAGAGAGGGGGACAAGAAATAAAATGCGGAAGCTCAAGGAAGTGGGTCAGTCGGTCCGACAATCAAACCGGAGAGAGGCGAAACCTCCCCGCCAATTGGATAAGCGTCGTTGTCAGCCCGTTACTAGGGGAATGCGCGCATCAGTTGATATTTATTCGCTATATTGATGAACGACAGAGAATGAAGGCACAAAACAAAAGAAGTGACGGGAATGGGAAGGGAAAATATAGAGAAAGGAGCGAAGATGGAGGTTTAAGACATATAACGGCGTCGACAGTGTGGTGAGAATACTACTATCAGATAGAAAAACCTCATCAATACTTGACAAAATATGTCTAGATTCTATTCTACTGTGCAAAGAGTACCTAGTAGCTTCTAGGTAGACCGAGTACCTTCTCACTCACATAATTCAAGATCATCTCCCGACTCACAGGTGCAATGCGAGGTACGAAACATTCGCGCATATATCGTTCGACATCGTACTCAACCGCATATCCCATACCACCATGCGCCAGAACTGCCCGCTCACACGCCGTGAAAGCAGCCTCTGCAGCCAAATACTTGGCACTGTTACACGCAACACCGATTTCATGGAAAGGTACTGATCCATCGTTGGTATCATAGAGACGTGTTGCGTGGTAGGTAGCCAGCTTTGCCGCCTCCAGTTTCATGAGAGCGTCAGCCAAAGGATGCGCTACACCCTGGTTCTGACCAATTGGCCGTCCAAAGACAACACGGTCCTTAGCGTACTGCGAGGCTTTTTCTAGGGCGGCATAGCCAAGACCAAGTGCTTCACCGGCCAAAAGGCATCTCTCTGCATTCATGCCGTGGAGGATGATCTTGAAGCCTTGGTTCTCTTCGCCAATCAATGTGTTTGCAGGAATCTTATAATTATCAAAGAAGACCTCGTTGGCATCCACAGCGCGTCCACCCATCTTCTTGATCTTTCGCAGATCCAAGCCAGGGTCATCACGGTCTAGATCGATACAGAATAAGGAGAGACCCTCGCTGGTCTTCTTGACTTCTTCAAGCGGCGTGGTTCGGGCGAGAAGGATCATCTTTGAAGCCACTTGCGCACACGTAATCCAGATCTTCTGGCCAGTGACCGAATATCCGTCAGCGGTTTTGGTAGCCAAGGTCGTGAGTTTGAGGGTCTCCAGGCCAGTGTTTGGCTCGGTGACACCGAAGCATGTGCGCCATGTGCCGTTGATAATATTCGGGATGGTTGTCTCTAGTTGTTCCTTGGTGCCAAACTTGGCCAATGGCTGTGTCGCATAAACATTGGCATGAATAGCCTGAGCACCAGCCATACCTGCGCCAGATTGTGTGATGGTCTGCATCATCATTGTAGCCTCGGAGATACCTGAAAGAAGGTCAACGATCTGCATGAGAATAAAACATTTGCGCAACTATACCTAGACCAGCGCCTCCGAGGGATTCGGGTAAAGCAATGCCAAGCCATCCATCTTTAGCCAATGCTGCATGGAATTCCTTTGGATCTTTTTCTTGTTGATCACGCTCCTGCCAATATGTATTTGGAAATTTGGAACAAACTTGTGAGATCGCTTCGCGGACTGTAAGCTGCTCTTCGGTAAAGCCAGTCATCCCCATAATGTCGCGCCGCCCTGAAGTGGAAAATGCCGCGCGACCTTTGGGGGGTACGCCTGTTCGACATGGACCTCGCAAAAGTGCAGGCACTTGCGACCGCAGCGCGCGTTGAACTTGGAACCGATACATTTTACGTTGAACCTTTGGAGGAGCTTCTCGGCTCAAAAATATACCACGTTCGCATATACGGAGTACTAGCCGACTCGCAGTCTTGGCGTTCTCGGCCTCGGTTGAAAGTCGACGGGGTTTCTTTTGCACAAATTCGTGTCCTATTGACATGTTGCTCATCAAACATGGCCAAAAGTCAAAGGCCGAGCTGAACTACTCGAAAAGATAGCTGTACAGAAGACCAGCGAAACTAACATTGGGCGACAGGCTGGACTGAAGTCTCATCTGCGAAAACTACGAGATCAGCGAAATGTCAATTGGGGCTCAAGGAGAAGTGCATATCCCCAACAATACTTCAGAATACGATGAAATCTCCGGAGCTTTAGATATATTCGTGTCTTGAAAGAATTTAAGCACAGTAGCGTTCATCGTTCAGCCACGTCCTGTTCAGCCACTCTATCGCTCGCGTCCGGACTCTGCTTTTTCTGCTTCAACAATTCGAACTTTCGAACGACTTGAAGGGTAGCATAATAACTGAACGGTAAAGCTATGAACCACAGCCCGAAATTGATACTCGCTGTCGCGATCAACGCTGTTGGCACAGCTTGCACGCCAAATCCGACTGCAACGGCAGCAGTTTCGATCCCCCGAAGCAATGAACTGTATCGAATTTGATCACCTGGTGAGTCTGACAAATTTCCGATACACCAGTAAATATAATTCTCAACCAAGCCGAGACTGATGCGCTCAAAGAGATACAGGCCAAACCCACGACCGAAGGAGCGTTGATTACCCCAGTCTAACACGGGGTGGGTGTGTCGGTACTCGTTCTGGATAATGACCGCCCAAATCCATGTCGCAGTGTTCATGAGTGCAATAAAGACGAACGTGACAATCGCTCTATGCTTTCGATTTTTCAACCAAGGCAGGTCCACCAAGGACCCACCCAACCAAGTCGCCAGCGTTCCCACAACCGCCGACATGAAGCTTCCGAGCGCGCGCGAGCGAACTGTGAAATAGGTGGCGAGATATGTGCCAGGGTATGCTTGGATCCACCCGAAATACCAGAATAACGGGACAAGGAGCAATATCGACTTACTCCTTGCCAGCCGCCACATCGCGCTGAGCTCTTCACGCCAGTGGATGCCGCGGGGTGCCTCGATACGCGTTCCATCATCTCTTTGCACTTTCTCTGGATTTGACAACAGAGGGCCGATGACTAGTCCAAAACACTGGATGGCGATAAAAGCGAGATATGTCTGGTACCCAACCTGGCCACGCTTATTGACGGTGTGGTTTATGCCTAAAGAGACCGCACCACCAATGATGTTGCCGAAATTGCGGAACGTGAACCACGTTGCAATGTAACGACCACGCTTGTGTTGCTCGGGGTATCCTGTGGCGACAGCACCCTCAACACTCCAAAAGAAACCCGCGCTGATGCCACAAGTGACGCAGCCGAGATACACAAGCCATGTTGCGCCAGTGCGATTGTTCAAATACAATCCTGCTGCGTAGAGTGGGTATCCAAGTGACCCCAGAGTCAGGGTCCAGCGAAAGCCGATCGCGTTTGTGATGAATGGACCCGCAAAACAGGTCAGTGTCATGAAGGCGTATAGTAAGGCGTTGGCCGCGTTGACCAGGTCTGGGCTCTGGGATCCGCCCACGCCCAAACCATTCATTGCACTCCATATACCTGGCGCGCAAAATGCACATAATCCTACGACCAGGATTTGAAAAAGTGTACTGTAAAAGAATCTGGGACGAGGTGGTGGATGTTCATATTGGCTTTCCACGGTCGTTGACACATTGGCTTTGTCTTCGGAATGTACTGATGTTGACATGATTATAGCTGGGATTGCAGCTGAGTAAATCACTGCAAATATGATCCCTGTCATGCACAGGGCCTAGTCAGTTTATTTTATATGATAGACTCCTCGTATAGCCCGTTTATTGGCATGATGCCCAGGCAAGCACGCAAAACTATAAGCGCATGGCATAATGACAATCTCGCTCGGCAATTGACGATGAGGCCATAAGGGCTTGAAAGGTGTCTTCTATCACGAATCATGTCAAGGCTACCCCATGTGTTCCGCTATCTCGGCAGTTGTGAGGGGTCGGGCTCCCAACTACAAATGCACGGCATGCGCTTGGCTGGGTAGCTCAATCTACGATATTACAATTACCATTCGCACAAAAATGGCAACAACTACCGAAGAACTGCAGATTGAGAAGCTCCAGTTGGAGGACTCTATCGTCACATTCGAGTCCTTCGACCTCCCACCTTCCAACCAACGTATCCTCGGACAACCACATCCCAAGAACACAGTTATCCCGCTTGCGCTGCGACCTGCCAAGTCGGACGCCAAGGCAACTCTTGACGATGTGGTAGAGACAATCAAGACTCTCCAAGAAAAAGACGGCATATTGACCAAGAAGCTCGCAAGGCATGGCACACTGCTGTTTCGCAATCTACCCATCCACAACGCAGAAAACTTCAGCAAATTCGCGCATGCTTTCGGCTATAAACCCCATGAGATCATTGGAATTGTAGTCGACAGACCACTTCTTGCGCCAAATGTTGCGCCTGCCAATGAAGCGCCCAAGGAGGTCCTAATATACAACCACAACGAGTCGCCGCAAGTACCACATGCGCCCGAGTATATCTTTTTCTACGGACATCGTGCGCCATCGAAAGGCGGGGAATCACCGATATCTTCTTCGTTGGAATTATTCAATCGCGCACAGCAAGAGATCCCTGAATTTATCGCTGAACTGGCGGAGAAAGGAATTCTGAGCAAAGTGACATACCGCGTGGAGAAGCAGTACGAAGGAGGATCCACACTGAAGCAGGCCTTTGGCAAGGAAGTTGAAGACTCTGACGATGAAGAGACAAAACGACGCAAAATCGAGGCTCAGATCGCGCGCTATGGCAGAGGGCAGTATACTACGTGGGAATGGACTGATGATGGTCTTATCTTGACGCATCGGCTCCCTGTCATCCGAACGCAGCCCGGCACGAACCTGCCAACTCTCTTTACTGGGTTGGCGGCATATTGGAAACGTACACAGTTCGATGCCGAGGCGCGGAAAAACGTCACACAGCAGCTCTTTGGAGATGGGACACCTATTCCCGAGAAGTATCTTGCACATCTGGCGAAGCTCACGGATGAGATTCGGGTTCTGCATCGTTGGCAGGAAGGTGATGTTTTGGTCTATGATAACGTCATTGCACAACATGGCAGAGAACCGTGGCAAGGCGAGCAATCTGATCGAGTGATTATGGCAAGTTTATTCGATGGTGAAAGTGTGCCTGGCGCTTATGGATTTGGGGATTGGGCGCAGATTGTGCAAGCACTTGATTGAACCCCTTTTTTATGACCAAGACACTGTTTTTACTCAGCATACTTGCGCTCAACCTCAATATCTTTACATTCCTGTTGTAATCTACTATGATGTCTCTAGAGTATTCTAGATATAGCTTGAAGGGTCTAATATGCCACCGGGCCATAACCCTCTTGTTGCCAGTATTTTAGATTAGTCACTATTTTGAATGTCTTTCCACCTCTATAGTTGTATCAGGTTACCCGTCGTATGCTCTAAGTGAATTTAATTGATCATTTACAATTGGTAACTCTATGAGGCCCTTCGCACAACACCCACTAAAAAATTCGCGATGTTGAATTAACTAATGAAATCATGGAGTATTACCTAGTCGATGATCTAAAAATTACGATCTACATCATTCAGCTTAATGTAAATGGCAAATGAGGAGGAATCATATATACTAAATCCACTATATGTTCAGAAAGCAAGGACATGCTCAATTACTGGGACCTATACAAAGCCGAAACTAACTCATCTGCACGTCTTCCGTAGATCCGATAGACCTCGCTCAATCTGGGGAGAGAGTGGTTCGAGTTCTTCTCTCTGAGGGTTTCCAAAGCTCCTGGTGTTTCAATCCAGCAAAAACGCTGGAATCGCCGTGTGATCCAGATGGCGGCCTCGAGTGGACTCCCGCATTCTGGTCTAGCACTATTGTGCGATCTGTTCACGACATTCTCAATGGCATGGAGTGGTCTATCTACCAGAGTTCGCCACCAGAAGAAGTTCGTCTGATGAATTTTCTTGTATAGGGCGTTGACTTGGGCATCCAGTCTTGCGATTTCGGCAGACAAATCGGGGCTGCTCATGATACGACGATTGGCCTTGATTGCCGAGCTTCGGGGGATATTTGCTAGGATTTCGTCCAGTATCTCCTGGGGGACCTTCGACCCAACAGCTGGTCGGGCTTGCTGTAGATCCCTGAGATCGAGCAGAATCTTGATTTTCAACAAAGTCAAAGAGAGAAGGAAGGTGATGGTGTCTGTCATATCCATAAACCGGGCCTCTATTTCTAGAAAGAAATCAACATCCTCAAGAATATCGGGGTTCTCAATGGGTGTTGGTGCTATTTGCCCAGGAGGGTGGTCTTCAGATTCCTCCCAGAGATACCAGGACTTGATAAATCCATAAACCTCCTCATCCTCATCGAGTCGGATCCAGAGAGCTGAAACCAGACCAGCCGTGTAGTAGTTATCGGGATAGTAGAGCATCGTCAGCTTTGACAGGGCAACCGATGCTCTGACAGAACTCTTCGTGTAAACACGCTCCATGCACTCCTGCAGATTATAAAGCGCCATGAAGTATGTGTTCTTATCATCTGCGAATAGGCTGTCCGTCAACAGGCGGGGCACATTGGGGAGCGAGGGATCCTGAGGGTGAGGTCCCAGCCGAGTGTCGATGGCTTTTAATGTCACTTGAGTCTCTCCAACATATTTACAAATCTCCTTGTGACCTTTTCGGTGATCTTTTTGGTGATCTCTACTGCAGTAAGATACCAACCTACAACCAGTGCAGATTTTCAGGTCCTCTTTTTGATCGCAGATCGCACATCGCATATCCCCAAGGTAAGGTCGTTTTTGGTTGAACGGGTAGGAGCAGAAAGCCCGGCTGTCTGAGTGTGCGCGGTTGCATCGTGTGTACTAGAAGAATCTCTTAGTGAGATTATCTGTTGACGGCCCCTGGAAGAAATCACGGAAGCGGGATATAGTTACCGCCCTCTAAGTTTGGAATACCGCTCGTTCTTCCTCATTTTTAATTGGCAGATATTTGACCGGCAGAATTTGTATGCTAGCTTCCTTGGATCCCCTTCAAAACACAAAGCAAGAACGTATCTTAGAGAATTACTATTTGCACACCCTCAATTGCTAACCTACCCATCTGAACTGCTTTGGGAACGGCACTTCTTGGGCAACATTTTTGGAGTCTGGCAGAATAATTTGACGCCTGATTTATAAGGCCTGAACCAGACATGCTATATCTGACTCCAATCCAACCAAACAGTAATTCCCTCCAGCACATCCCGGTACTTCATGTAATAAGCCTGACCCAACATATGAAGTTTCCGCCGATCTGTCTTTTTGGATCTGGTACGTGGCACTCTATCAATTAGGAGATACAACCCAGGAACATAGTACTTCGGCAAGGTCTGGCGGACCGCGTCGCTGAGCGATTGGGTGAGCGCATGCACAGCGTGTCTGTCGCTAATCGGACGGAACTCCATCTCTTCGACTGGACCGCTGTCCATGTTCATGGGGTTATTTGCCAAGTATAAGTATACGGCAAGAATGGGATCGCCCTGGCCGTCAATCGCTCCAAGAACGTCCACAACAGCAAAGTCACCGGTGGATAGGTTGCGCCGGAGGACGTACTCCACTTGGCCAGCTTCGACCCGCGCTCCGTCGAGCTTGAGCATACTATCTTTCCGACCCATCAGCTCGATCGTTCCATCATGGTTGTACCGCCCTAGATCCCCAGAGCGATATAGACGATGATTTGGCCTTTCGGCATGGAGCTGGGCCATCCAGACTGGAGGCGTGGAGAGGAAGTTCTCCGATTTTCCAGATACGTGATCTAGATATCCCCTAGAGAGATGAGGACCCTCGATGATGAGCTCGCCGACCGCTCCGACGGGCATCAGCTGGTCAGGATTATCGGGATTGACGATCCAAATTGTACCGGTGGCAGGGCGACCAACCACTGACCCACGACCCATCTGAAGATTGCGGTTATAGGCGCAGAGGGAGGCTACCTCGCCCATACCGTATTGATTTACTACCTGTACGCGGCCCAGCCATTTTGCCAGTACCGCGTCCGACACTGGCTCGCCGCCAATACACATCATCTCCAGGGTGGGTACGCGGTCTGGTTCCAGATCGATGGCAACTGAGGGTGTTATGAACATTATATTCCCCTCCAGGTCGTTCATGTCATTCATGAGGGATTCCATCGCCAGAGACTTAGTGGGAACACAGCAGCATCCACCGGCAATGAGAGGCGCCAGGAAGTCGTTGTTGCTGATATCAAACGTATACGAATCGAATTGGAACATCCGGCTATGTGGTCCCATGTCCATGACTCGGATGTAATCCGTCAATGCCGAAGCATAGCTACGGTGCTCCTGGATGATTCCCTTCGGGCTTCCCGTGCTGCCAGATGTGAAGAGTACAACGCAAGGGTCGGTGGGCGTGACAGTCGAACAAGGGACTGATTCTACCAGTGGCAAACTGGAAACGGAAGCATCGCTGACCTCGAAGAGGATTTCAATCCGGTCGGCAAATCTTTCCTTATACCCTACTGAGGTGAGCATGATTTTTATCTGGGTGCGCTCGAGGACAGATGAAAGGTATGGTGGTGGGTCACTGCCATCAACGCAGATGTACGCACCACCAGCCATGAGAACAGCCAGTCTAGCCACAATGGCCCAGGTGGATTTGTAGAAGGCACAAGCGACATAGACATTAGGTCCAACGCCTTGTTCCACTAGCCAATGTGCCAACCGAGAAGTTAATTCCTCAAGTCGGCGATATGTTAGATCTCCATCCCAGGAACGAACGGCGGGAGCATCAGGGGTTGTCTTTGCGTGCTGTAAACAAAGATCATGTAGGAGGGAATCACGACTAGGGTTGATAGCTCCAGTGAATCGGGTGATCTGTTCACGATCTTGCGGTGAGCATAACTCGAGGCTACCGATTGTTTGTGTAGAGGAGCCATCAATTGACAAGAGGGCTTGGTTGAAGCTGCGCAAGAGGCTTGTAGCCAATGGCAGTCCAATTCCAGTATTTCCAACAACCAATCTGGCATGTAAAATATCGTCGGAGGTATGGCGTATTGAAAGCCGGAGACCGGGGAATATCGAGTCTACCTCCGTTGACTCTCTCGCCGGTGTGCCGCAGCGAACCTGGCATCCGCCCACGCATGCATCCTGACTAGACGGGATGCGCTCCGCCGGTTGCTTCTGGTAGACAATTGTCACATTGAAGCCGGAATGCTCGCCGACTTGGCCTGTATGGACTTTCTCTGTGATTCCGGTATGGGATAATGGGACTAATGCTTCAATACTCTCGCGAAACAGATCTCCCACGGTATCATGAGGATCTACATGGATCTGGACGGTCGGCTTCGAGTAGCCATGAGCCGCCTCACCTATGTAGCATTGACCCTTCGGATATTCTTGACCAATGTATAGGGTTGTCGAGCAGGAAAATGCTCTAACTGTAGTTACCCAGGCCAATTGGAGTAGTCGCTGGATATTAATATCCGGGTGTTCTTCCTGGGCGGCTGGGGGAAGGGGGTTGAGGGCATCGGCGAGGTGCAGGAGTCGACAAGGGCGTGCCTTTAGGGTGAGGTTGACCCTATCGGTAGAAGCACCATTGACTGCTACCTTAAAGGGAGCAGTACTGGGCTGGGAAACAATAGTGGGCTCTAACAGGACAGGAGCCATGATGAAAATGAACTGTAACTACTAACAAGTGTGGAGAAACAAATCATTCCATTCGAGAATGAAGGATTTTCTGGCATAAATGTACGGCTTGGACAGGGAAGACGCATAAACAAGCTGGCTCATTGTGAACATGCTCTCTTGGCACCGATCCCTTTGTTAAACAGGCTAGGCATTCAATAAGACCTCGTTATTGACGCCACTAGCATTTATTGCGCAAATCATGGCCATCGGTATGTTTGGAGTGTGTAATACGTACTCCCAGGGTGATTACGTCGTACTCACGGAATGTTTGCTGTAATGTGAGAGCTTGTATTTGGATATAGACTGCCTGGGCAAGCTAGCAGAGCAGGCAATTTGAGCCGAGGTTTTTGTGGCGCTCTGCGAATCAGAATTCAAATGGTAAACGTCAACAGAGGCAAACCACTATCGATGATCACCATTGACCTGCAGTGTATTTTGGCACTCAGTCAGCCCTGGAGTAGGAGTAGTACGAGAGGAGTCAGCTGCACATAGAGTCAATGTAGTCTGTACTCCGTAAGATATTAGGTGAGAGGGAATTAATTAAGCAGATCTAGACTTGTCACATGAATAGTGTTCATTTAATTCTCAAAATCAAAATTACAGGAAAGAATGTACAAGTCCCAACCAATCAGACATTCTGCATAATCCCAGGGCGAACGCCCTCAAGGATCGACGACAGCTCAGCCCACAGTTTCTCACGGGCTTGGCGCCCCTCTTCACTGCGCACTAGAGGGGAAAGCGCAGTATTCTCGACATGCCCATCTGTCATATATGAACCGTGGCTTTCGAGTCCAGCCGTAGCGCCCGCTACCAGCGTTCGAGATCCAACCTCCGTGGATCGCGCCAATGCCATTTTCAGCAACTTGAACTTCAAGCCACCCTCCCGTGTGAGTTGTGAATGACAGAGACCAGGGTTGATCATGTTGATCACCACCTCTGATCCTCGCACACGGCCCGCCAGTTCCTGCACAAGTAGCACCTCGAGTAGCTTCGATAACGGGTATCGCTCGTCCATTTTGGCGTTTGCTGGGTCACTGACAAACTTCATTGGCTGCTCTTCCACCCGTTCCGGGAAATTCACCCATCCGTGTACTTCACTGACAACGAAGGTGAGTCGGGGCGTCCGGGATGGATTCTTTTCTCGTGTGGCTTTCAGGGTTGGCAGGAGGAGGAGGCCGAGGAATAGAGTGTTGATGACATTGACAGTGAGACTTAGCTCATATCCTTCGGCAGTACTAAATTTCATTGTGGCAATTGCTGCATTGAGGATGGCTGCATCGAGCTGGGGGAGCTTTGAAATACGCTCGCCAAAAGCAAGGACCGAAGCGTGGGAAGCCAGATCGACCTCCCACACTTCACAGACGCCTGGGCGGCCTGTAGATTTTTCAATGTCCTCTTTTGCTTCTTCTCCTGCGGTCACATTTCGGACGCCCAGGATCACTCGTGCTGCACCTAGTCGCGTGATGTGACGTGCAGCTTCTAGCCCTAAGCCGACATTGCCGCCGGTGATGAGCACCGTTTGGCCGGCGAAAGACTGGGTTGGATATGTAGGAGTAACGAAGAATTGTGAGTAAATGAAACCCATTATGAGTGGATATTGCAATTGAAGATTCTTCGATGATAAAGGGAGGAGACTTAAATAGGCACCGAACTGCCAACGTCATGGAGGGCTTGCGGCCCGGAGATTACCGGGGTTAAGCTCATCGGCTCTAACATCATCTCTCCATGACCTCGGCATTTGATATCCTTATGACCGAATATAGAAGGAGAGATCACTATGTCCGAATAGACAACTACAACTGGTCCAAAAAAAACGTGGATTTAGCTGGACACTTTAGGTATGAAGGGGTGTAAGCGTGGATGCTTGCGACGGATGAGGAGACATTGGGGTGCAATGTGATTGGGTATGCCCACTTCTCTCAACCTACATGACTTTTAAGTCTACTCTGAAGAGATTCCTTTGCAGAAAACAGGGGGAGCATATAAACAACTATAATCCAACAATTCCAAAGTCGAAATGTCTGTTTATCCCCTGGGACAGAACGAACCACCAGAGTCCTCAAGGCACCAGCAAAGCCAATGCCATACTGAGGATAAACCAAAAGGATGAAACTTCCCAGAACGTTGGACACCATATTCCCCAACCGAGCATGGGTATGGCAATGGTCCACCTCGCCGCAGTATCACCCCATACGAGAGGTACAGTTCGCCGACCGCGTTTAGCATCCCCGGCTTGATCGGACATGTCCTGCAGTTGGACTGTGGAGAAATGATTCCGATAAGGACAAGAAGCCACCGACCGGACCAGTCAAGCGGGTGGAGAGGGAGGAAAGAGCCGCCCAAGGCCACTTCCATCGCTCATCGCTCCCGATGCGAAACAGGTAAATCCTAGTCCGTTGATAATGTTCCGAATGACTGGGTTCTTGTCTGCGCCACCCCAGTTATTGTACCACACCCCTAACCATATCAAAGCCACACAATGTCGGATTCCACCGGTGAATGCAAGGCTATATATCGGGGCAAATAGATACATACTGGTCATAACTCGCGTGCCCCACTCGTGAGACACCCGACCGCGAGGAAAGGGGCGCCATGGCTTGTTGAAACTGTCCTCGGCAACGGCTCTTTGACCTCGCTGGTTGTTGATAACGAATGGAATTAAGTTGACCAGAAGCCATGATAATACCGCGACAGCTCTTTCAATAGACTTTAGAGAGTCGCTGATAGTCTGCGGAAGAGGCAGAGCCCCTGCAACATGTGGGTCGTATTTCGACGCAGCCCAGGCGTTTGTGATTCCGAAAATAGTACTTGGTACCACAATTGTTTTGAAATCGCTGAAGAGGAATAGCCAGAAGGTATATGAGTGGTACTACAGAGAAGTCAATGCTCCTTGGATAATCATGGTACATCAACCCATGACGGGTTGATGTTTCAGTTGACGTTGATGGTATATGTTATACCTCTGGCTTGAGTCGGGTTTTTATATCTGACTAGGTGGATCCAAATTGATGAATTACAAACCGTGAATTAAGAGACGAAAACGAGGAATAGAACACCGTAGCCTTTTGAATGTCTCATACAAGACCTCGAGTTTATTCTAAACAGAAATATATCGACACATTAGGGTACCCAGATGGATACTCAAAGAGACTGGGTTCTGGCCATACTCTCCGATGGCTGAGGATAGCAGGTGTTGTCCAACATTTGTGTTCTAGTTCTCTCTCACTGTGACATTTATGAAAAGAGCCCTGATCGGTGCTACTATAGGACTCGTCCCACTTTGAGGCTTGAAATAGCCATTCCTACAGTTCTAAAATATTCTGTTCGATCGATCATGATCATGCTAGCTCCAGGGTCAGTTGCAATTATTGCGGGACTACTGGCCCACCAACTTGTCTTTATTCACGGAGAATGGCATCTTAGGGGGCCTAGGGTCGTTGTTCTTCATTTACTTCTCGGTACTCTATTATACGCAACCCATTGTTTTGGTCATGGAAGCCCTGGAGCCAGCTTGGTTTGGACAATATACTTGGCGATATGCTATATCGCGTCCCTATTCACAAGCATTGCAGTATACCGACTCATGTTTCATCGATTGAAACACTTTCCGGGTCCAAGATTGGTTGCATTGACCAAATTATGGCATGTTTGGCAATGCCGTGATTCGCGTGGGCATCTCGTCTTGCAGGCTTGGTACGACCTTCTATATCCCCGGATATCCTCGATCTTTACTCGCGACCGACAACTTCATCATGAGCGTCGAAAACTGTGGGAGCAAGCACTGAGCGGAAAAGGTCTGGTGAACTCAATGGCCCACAAGCAGTCGAGGACTGACACAATCATTCAGCATTACTCCAGTACCATCGGCGGGTGGTAGAAAGAGTACGCACGTTGGAAAGCCTAGTTTTTTTGGAACAATCACGCCCTGTTCTCATAAATGATCTGATGTATTTCTTCGCTTTCGACTCAATGGGTGATTTCGCCTTTAGCGAAGATTTTGGTATGATGAAGAACAAGAGATGGCATTCATCGATAGCGATGCTGCGCTCGGCGCTCACATTGTTGGGTCCATTCAGTCCTGCTATATGGATCCCGAGATTGGGGTTTGCGTTTATTCCTTCGCTGTGGAAGGTCCGGCACTGGTTTCATATGCTCGAATTTTGTGATCAGTGCATGGCTCGACGGATGGAGGTACTGTAAACCATACAGCAAATCTAACATCTGACTAATATAGACCTAGAAAACACTGTCCGACCACGATATTGCATCTTGGTTCATCGAGGACCATGTCAAACACGGATCAGATCCCAGGCGGGCGCGGTGGTTGAGTGGTGATACTGCAACACTAGTTATAGCTGGAAGGTCAGTATACTCAGGTTATCATGAGGCAATGGACTGATAATCATAGCGATACCACTGCTCCAAGCCTTACGCTTCTCTTCTATTTCCTCGCTCGCTATCCCATACATGCTGAGAAGATATACGAAGAGATGCACGGGATTGATATGGAGAATACAGCTGCCTTAGCCACGTTGCCACACTTGACGGGCACTATAAACGAAGCTATGCGATTGCTTCCAGCAGTACTAACCTTCATCTCTCGAGTAACTCCGCCAGAAGGACTGATGATAGATGGCACCTTTATCCCAGGAAATACCAAAATATGTGCACCACGCTATACAATCGGTCGACGTGAGAGAAATCCCTTATCGTCTCTTCAATCAGAAATACTAAATCAAGCCTCAAGTTGAGAAAGCATATGTCATTCCCCATGAGTTTATTCCCGAGCGGTGGTACAGTCAACCGGAGCTTATCAAGGATAAAAGGGCATTTGCTCCTTTTGGCGTCGGTAAGCCACAACCCTACCATTGACCGGTGTGGTCAGATGTGGTCAGTTGTATTGCACGGGAATAACAAGAGGCTCGTATTCTAGTCTTTGTTTCGACAGGGCGTTCGAGCTGTGTTGGCCGTCATTTAGCTCTTGCACAGATCCGACTTGTAATTGCTGCCTTAGTGTCTCATTATGAAATCAAATCTGCACCTGGTGAGAATAACGGCGAGGCTGTGGAACGGGATATGAAGGATCAGTTGACCGCGCAGCCTGGCGCTTGTCGGCTTGTGTTTCAAAGTCGGGTATAGGCAAGGTGAAGTGAGAGGGAGTGGAGGTAGTATGGTAAAGAATAGCTCTTCATTGATCTGGTTCGACTTCTCTTGGACATTACATCAGAATTGTTGGACTAAGATATAAACATGCACAAAATTCCAGTTTGTCCTTTCTATCAGGGCCGAAATCCCCAGGCAACGTGGATGTCAAACGTGACATAACAACCAGATTGAATATCTGCAAAAGCCCTCTGCTCTAGATCCACAATCATTTGCATGGGCAGTGCACCTGGCGATTCTCTAGCAGAATGAATGCGCGCCCACGCGAACATAGCCCTCATCCCATTTGCAGTCAAGCGCGGGCGTGTATCATACACCCGATCTGCAGAAACTGCCTCGTTGTGAACTTCTACTAGACCAGCAGCGCGCATCTCGGTAGCCAGTCGATTCCAGCCATGCTCGAAGCGGGGTCTCATGGCAGCCATGAAAATCGATCCCATTGTACTCGCAGCGTCAGTTGTAGAGGTAGCGCTTCCGGGAAAGTGGCGAACGTTAGTAAAGTCGCACTCTTCCCACTGCATAGCACCGCCAGGCTTTAAAAGCTTAGTAAGATTGCGAACAGTTCTCCCCCATTCAGACGCTGTCAAACCGGCGGCAATCAGTCGAACGTGCACGATATCATACTGTCCGTAGAGGCTGACGGGAACATCGTTGCGTGCGTCGAGAAGGTGCAGAGTCACGTTATTAGGGAGGGCTCTGACGGGTGGATAGAGCAATGCTGATATATCATAGCCGTGTAAGATTGCCTCGGGCCAGTCACGGGCGAGGTAGCGCAGGAAGGCTGCAGTGCCGGTGGCGATGTCAGCCACTCGCGCATGGGGATGCATTTTTTCTCGAACGGACGGGTGAAGCAGGTAGCCGATATTTCTGTTTCAGCACGAGTCAGCATGATTTGATTGTGGGCTGATTTTCAACATAGGACTTGGCGGATTTGCTTACTCGGTGAGAAGGGCGAACTGCTCGTCGAGTCTACCGAGCCGATGTTAGTATTAGGAGCTTTCATTGGCTGCTGGTGAGCTCTTACCGTTGCGCTTCGGTGGAATCTCTCTGCATATTCTCCGCGTATGGATCCATGAAAAAAGACATTTTGGACAGCGTGCTTTGGATAAAACGGACGGTCGATGTCTCGGAATGTACACATAAAGGGAGGATGCAGGAGGCTGCAGCAGATTGATGGAAAAAGTGTCTAATCTTTGCCTCAGAGAACAACTGAACTTTGGTCTTTCACGGCAGTCGTCAGGGTCGCACCTGAGGAAGTTGAGGTCAAAGTTCTCACGTTGTACGAAATGAAGTCTGCCGTACTCATGGCCGTTTTCCATATCCGACATCTTGTATATGCTGTCCTCTAGATTAATTGAAATGACAGTGTCTCTGGAGTTTACAAAATGATTCCCCCCGACATTTCTGCTAACAGCCTACATACAATATACCGCCGAACAACTTTGTTTTATATTGTCAGACGTTGGCATTAATGACAATTCTTTCAACATGGTCCACTGGAATCATCGCTCTCCCGTTCTGATTGCTTGGAGTTTGATATTCTTCTTCATTGCTGCAGTAGCCGTTGTACTTCGAGTTGCCTCCACAAATATTCGAAGTCGGGAGTTTAAGATTCATGATTACCTTATTTTCTTCTCACTGGTAGGTTTGACTGTGCCTTGGGCTATTCAGCTCGTTAATGATAATGCTAGGTGCTACTGACCGGCTATGTGGTGGACATGTTGATTGGTAAGGTTATTCGATCGACTCGCTATGCAGCAATAAGAGCTAAGATCTTATACCAGGGGCTACCATTGCTGGCTATGGCGGGCATACAGCGACTATGGCCGTACACAACCCGGGAGAGTTGGTTAGCGCATTGAAGGTACCTAGTCTTCTTGATCGTTTATATGATGTATTGACCTAGTTAGATTTTTTGGGCATCAGAATGGATGTGGGCAACCTCGACAGTCTGTTTTAGACTTGCCATACTCCTTTTATATCTGGAGATCTTCGCGGGGAATCAGAAGTTCTTCTGGTGTGCAACTGGGGTGGGATGTCTTGTCTTCCTATACTGGGTATCATCGGTATTGACCATCGCGTTGCTCTGTCGCCCGGTCGCCTACAACTGGGATCGCACCATTCAAGGGAGCTGCGGGGATGTTTTGAAGATACAGTATGCATCTGCAGGGTTCAACATGGGAATTGATTTGGGAGTTGTGTTACTGCCACTCCCTATTGTCTGGCGGCTGCAAATGTCGAGTCGCAAAAAGACTGGTGTCACTGCATCTTTTGCGATAGGCATTCTGTAAGCCCCCCACGAGCTCAGTCTTATTCTGTTTGTTGCTGACCGCTAGTAGAACGGCTGGTATCAATCTGGGCCGCATTATTCAGACCAAGTTGTGTCCAGCTGACGACCTAATCTACTGCCTCAGAGACTCCTCTATTTTTATCATGGCAGAAATGACGGCAGGAATCTTGGTGGCCTGTGTTCCATTATTTGGGCCGTTATTGTTTCGCGGGCGAAACAGACATCCAGCGCAACCACGCGATTTGCCCACAATTGGGTCAATTAGAATCCGCCGTCGGCCTGCGATATTCGATTCTCTCCTTTCCACTCTCGATCGCAGTCACAATGACAAAGAACGAGATCATACAAAGGAAGTGGAGCCTGTGGGTGCGCTCACAACACATGCCGGGACTGGGGCTGAGAATGAAGCTCCAGAAACAGGCATTTTGGTAACACACGACCTCGATGTGCATAGTCTGAATGTTCTGCCTCGAGTGTCTGAAACTTCAACTGTCTGAGGAGCAGAGAATATCTGAAAGTGGATGTTCAAGATGCAAGTTCCCTTTTCCTAGGAGATCTGCAAACCTGCCAACGAGGATATGCTCCGTAATGCATGTCAGAATTGTACCACCCTTAGATGAGTCAGAGCCGTTTGTATTGGCCATTTTGTGAAAGATAAACAATTGAGAAAGATAAACCAATTGGATCAAGCTTTCCCTCACCTGAGAGAGTATAGTCTTGGGTTGTTTTCTTTTCCATCAGGCACCAACACCTGGGCGATATAAGACTGTTAGACCACGTGCGGGGAAAACTCCTTGACTTTCTTTGTCCCAACTCCTTTCTCTTTCACAACTCACCATGATTTCCCAGTCCTTTGTGGTTGTGATCTGCCATGGCTCGTACCATACTCCCGCCCCATACCAACCTCTTGTTGATGCCTTAAGTGTGAAGCGCATCGAAGCTCATTGTCCCCAACGGCCCACTTGCGATCTCAGTCAGCTCAATATTGGCAACCCTAGCAACCCTGATTTTGATCGCAGGGCTCCCCCAGGAGGCTATCCACTCCCCGCAGATGATGCGACAGAGGTCTGGCTGCTGCTAGACAAGTTGATTGCACAGGGAAAGTCGGTGCTACTTGCAGGACACTCTTCCGGTGGCTGGGTGGCTGCTGAGGCTGCACAATCTTACCGCCAAGCTCCTGTCCGCCTAAGGGAAGGAAAGACTGGTGGTGTCATTGGAATCTTCTTCATCGGGGCATTTATTGTTCCGCAAGGCCAATCAGTGCACTCATTCTTTCAGCCTCCGGGCGATAAAGTTGTTGTGCCTCCGTTTATGCAATTCCATGTCGGTTGACCAGTGAAACGATCTTCGTTTATAGGTACTGACCGTGAATATAGAAACACGGTGTCAATGGTCTTGGCACCATGGTCAATCCTGAAGAATACCTCTTCAACGACCTCGACCGTGCCACTGCGAAGAAGTGGGCATCCACGTTGACAGCAGCTCCTGTGATGAATAGTCCCCTAACTCACAATCCTTATGACGTGCTCCCATGCGCCTATGTTGTGTTAGAAAAGGACCGTACATTACCCAAGGAGTACCAGGAGACAATGGCGGCGAGTCAGAACAAGCAGTTCACGATCTACCATGCACCATCTGGTCACTCGCCACACATTAGTTGGACAAATGAGCTCGCTGCGAAGATGGAGGAATTTGGAAATCAGGTTCTAGCTGAAAGAAGCACGACAGATTAAGTGAATCCCAGAAATAAATCATTCTTGAAATTATACAAAGAGGAAACATATGAGTTACACTCGAATCCCAAGGTTTGACGAATCAGAAGGTCAAGATATTTGTGCAACGCGCGCGCCTTCACTTCCTGTGCCTTTCCACTTCCTCATTTCTTCGTCTCTCCGATGTTCTCAACTACTTCTCCATCTCTCCATCCATCCAGCCATGGATACCCCTCGCTTTGTGTTCGGCGCCCAAGGATTTGGTGTCGCCTGGACCATTGGCAATGTCGACCACTTGATGAAAGGTCTCGCCGAGGCTGGAATCAATCAATTTGACACCGCCGCCCTGTATCCCGCTACCAACCCTGGTGAATCTGAGGAGCTACTGGGTACAAAGAAGCCAGAGAATGCAGTCATCAACACAAAGGTTCTCTTCATTGGCGATGACTCTTTGTCCTTCAAGAACATGGGAGCCTCTATCAAGGCCAGCTTGGAGCGACTGCAGGTCACGAAGGTGGGTAAAAGGAGCCCATTAACTATGTGTACAAGGCTAATATGGCACTACTAGATCCACACCCTCTACGCTCATGCCCCGGACCGCAAGACTCCAATCCCGCTGCAAGCTGCATACTTCGACTATTACCATCGTAAGGGGTACTTCGAAAAATTGGGTCTCTCCAACTACAGTCCGTCCGCGATCCGTGCCTGGATGGAACTCGCGGTAGAGGAAAACCTGATTATGCCTTCCGTCTATCAAGGCCAGTACAACGTGTTCTGCCGAGGCTACGAGGATGAAATTTTCCCCGTCCTTCGCGAGTTCGGTATTAACTTCGAGGCAACCTCGCCGTTGGCAGGTGGTTTCCTCACCGGCAAGCTTTCCTATCAGCCTTCACCCGAAGAGTTGGATGGAACCCGTTTCGAGATAGGTGAGGGTAACATGCTCGGTGCAGTCTATCGTATGTGGTATGATCAACCCATCTACCATCAAGCGATGCGAAAACTGGACAAGATTGGTCAGAGGCTCGGAGGTACGGGGGCTCAATGCGCCCTACGTTGGTTGCTTTTCCACTCTAACCTGAAGGATCCCGACCGAATTGTCATCGGACCAAGCACCTTGAACCAGCTTCAAGACTATGTGGACGCCCAGAAGGCCGGACCACTTCCAGCTGACGCAGTGGGCCAGATCAATGCGCTTTGGTCTCCCCTCAAGGAAGATGCGGCGACGATCATTGAGAAGGGATGGTGGTCTCTGTGACTGATATGTCGAACGTGAAGGAGATAAGGACGGAGGGAAATAACGATGTAACGACCAAATTTCCAATCGGTCACAAAGTATTCATACGCTGTCACCAGGCTGGACTTCAAGCATCTCATCCAGATATGCCCTATGCTCACAGATACAAACAAACTAGATGCAATGATATCTCCTAGTTTTTCATCATACGTATTGCTCCTATGATATCATTCCCTCTGGTAACTTTAAGACCTACACAATCGTCCATTCTCACCCACTCTCCAAGCCTCACTACCGACAGCCTTGAAAGCGTAGAACCTATTGTGAGGATCATACTTTCTCTTAAGCTTTAGTAAACTGTCATAGTTGTCTCCATAAAATGCATGTTGCCACTCCCTTTGATCTGGGTCTGCTTCGTTCAAATACGCACCACTTCCAGGTGTCAAGTCTTCTAGCGGTGGCATAAGAGTATCGGTAATGAGCTGGTGGCGAGCGACATTGCTATCCCAGTCAGTATAGTCGAACAGCCTGGATTAAGATTAATCAAGGCTCGCCCTAAACCTGGAAGAGAATGGGAATGAAATACATACGCTCCAATCACGACATCCACCAACGCGTCTCGCCAGGCTGGGTTGACACTGTTGTCGGGATATGCAACTCGAGATGAGTTGACCATTACCCCTGAAATGAGAAACCCGGCGTTTCTTTCGACAGTATTACGGAATATGTTGACAAGATCGCCCAGGTTCTGCTCGATCACGGATCTTGGAATCAGGCGACCACCAGCAAGTTGATCAGTGATGTTGTCTGGTGGGCTCATCATCTGGTAGGCGTCGTAGTATGTAGGGAAATCGTTCACATAGTATGCTGTTCACGCTCTGTCATTGTTCGCTCCAGCTTTGCATCACCTTATACTTACTGTACTGTATGTTCTTTTGTTCAAGGAATGAAATCAACGGTCTAAAAAGGGAATTGAAGTTTGTCGCTGTTCTGCCCGGAATGGTAGCAGGCGTCATTGACAGTGTAGTGTTCGTTAATCACCAGACACTTGCACCCCCAGAGTCCCCGACCGATGGAAGAATGGAAATAAACATGGCGACGGCTGCAAAGAATGTATCTCGCGATATACCCGTGTCGGAGAATGAAAGGTTACCCGATGCCGTCGGCAGCTCAGGGTAAGCCTTGCTCGTCATCGACACAACAACTCCATAAGTCCCCCCACCTCCACCAGAGAGTGCCCAGTAGAGATCCGGATAGTGTGTTGGTGATGCGGGTACTAGCTTCCCATTTGCAAGAACGACCTCCCATTCCAGGACCTGATCAGCGGCGAGTCCCACATGGGACACCAGTTGGCCATGCCTGCCGCCTTGCGAATATCCCCCCGCCAACCCGACTGTTGGACAGTTCGCGCCTACGATGACAAGGCCAGCTTTATAAGCGGCATCGCTGGCTTCGAAAGATTGGACCCCAGCTCCCATCTTCATGGCTTTACCGGAATAATGCGACGAGGCGTAATCTACAATGGAAATATCCTTCATGTAATGCATCCAGATCGCCAGTCCTCCAGCTCCAGTGGACTTCCCAAGTAGGTCATGTCCAGTATTGCGGATGACAAGGCGGATGTTGTGACGAGCAGCGAAATGAATTGTTCTCTGGACGTGTGCGGGATCTGTCACGTTCACGGCGTACTCGACGTAGTTCCCGATCGTGCAAGGTGAAGATTTTAACGAGAAGGGATTGCAGCTTAATCTCGTGAAGCTAGACGCCATGATTGACGAGGGACTCTCATAATGCGTTGCTGGGAATCCCCAATTGGACTGGAGTTGCGCGCATTTCGATTGATTGTACGGGGTGAACGAGGTGATGTGACAGACGCTGGCGATTGGGACTGTCATAATCAAATTGTCGTCCACTGTTCTGTTGAACTGTGTCCATCGATGATGCTTAGGCCAGCAGGGATCATCTGGCATGCAACGACAGGCAAGGGAACTTGTTTGATTCGCGATTGGAAGACCACAAGCCACAGTTGCGGCGCAAAGGACAGCTAGACAGAGCCGCCTGCATGCGAGAGAGGGTTGGTCATTGTGATACTCGGACTTCGGCTAACTTAATGTCCCTCGAGTAGCAGATTATATAGTAACAAAGGCATATTCTGCAATGTAAACCAGCCTGGACTTGAAATCAGCGTGCATTACATGTAAGACTTTGATATACACCGACAATATCACATCACTTCTGCCCTTCATATGTAGCTGTGACCGCAAGTCTGACTCAGAGCCCCGTGAGTTAAGAGCATTAGTTGAAATTCCGCCGAACAAAACACTTGCTCATCTCAGTTATATAGGTGAGAGAGGCTTGCTAAGATTAGTGTAGCCAGGTTTCTGCGGAATCTCTATCGGGCTATAGATAGGGCTCGGTTCGGTAGAGATACCTGGGCGGATCCAGACAAGAGATAATAAGCGCTTAGTACAGCTATTGAACACGGAAGACTTTATTAGCTGAGACCGGAATCTGACTATTAAATGAATTCTTATTGTGAGATGAGCGAAAAGCTCAGAGATGAATCCTAATACGAAAGATACTATCTATGTCCGATGGCAAGGGATATATATCACTCACTGCACATGAGCTTGCTAAACCCGGATTAAGTTTTTTTTTTCTTGAGTGTCTACAACTTCGAATAATACCATAAAAATGTGTTTCCATTTCCTACCTTTTGATTGTTGACTACAATACTGTATGTTGTAGAGAGCCGAAAAAAAGGTATGCCCCGTGACCTGGCATAGCCACAGCTCGATCACGATGCCAAGCCACGAGTGGCCGATAACCGGCACCCACCCGAGCTTAACCCACGTCACGTCACCTCTTCTAGTCGCCATGGGTTCTTCGTACTCTACAACATCGGAAGATGTCAAATCTGTCCGACATGAACCTTCAACATCCCATGAAGGAAACCAAGTGTACTACCCACGACACTCAGCTGATGCGGTCGAGAGCTTCAACATTCTCCGACAAAAGTTGCCGTCTGAACTCGTCCTGGAGATTCTAGAATTGGCAGAGTATTGGCTGTTATCTGCCACATACAGAAAAGACAGAGTGGGTTACGATGAAAGCGATTGCCGCGATCGAACCCCATATTTGAGATCTGAGGCCATCCAAGGCGAGCGATTCCCCGTTCGAGAGATCAGAATCAATATCTGGAGCCATGATCAGGGATGGAGCAGCTATGGCGAAGATCATGGCACATACAGGAACTCTTGGACCTGGTTTGAGCTCGCTATTGAACGACCGCCGGGACGAGATGATATTTCCAAAGATGAAGACCTACGCCTGGTGACGAATGTTCACGCTAGACGCGAAACCATGCATCACCAGATCACGTACCGGAGGGACCAGAAATTACGCTGGATGCAAAATCTTCAAGCCGGTGATCGGATCTCGATTGTGCCACTGGCGCGTTTCCCTGGCTGGCGCAATATCGTGGAAAGGGCTTCTATCGAGGTTTATACCAGCCCTGTTCTGTGACCACGTCTCTGTATTATTTCCTATTCGTATTGATTTCAAAGCCAGTCTGTATCGTCTACTTTATACATAACTGCATGAGCACAACTGTCTTCGATCTTTGACATTTATCGATGCGTCCCCGGAGACAGAACAGCAGCCACTTCCTCATAAACAGAAAATACGATGCCACCACTCAGAAGTAGCCGGCCCAATCGCATGGTACTACCCTTCCAAAATCCCCGAAGCCCATAGTCGCGAATCACGCTCCGGGAGGCTTCAACAATGCCAGCTCCTTCGACACTCTGTGCACGTGTCTTGACAGTATCAAATGGTTGTGTAGCGTACACAGTAACTACACCTGCCAAGGCACCGATGCCGAACGTCGTGAACACGTTTGGCTTGATGCTCCTAGCTTTCGTGGCTTCTTTGAGCACGTTGTACGTTCCCATACGAACCGCGGAAGTGACCGATTGCTTCATCATCGTGGACACGAGACCGCGGTAAAGCTCGGTGATACCATGCCTTTTTACCAGCACTTGTACTGCCTGTATGCTCGACTTGAATTGCCGAGCACCTTTTGCATCGTCGATTCTGTGACGGGATCGGTCAGCTCAAGCTTTTTTAAACATACAAGGGGATACAAACAATGCCGTCTTGATTCTCTCGGTCGGTGTGACTGCTAGTACACTCTCTACAGCGCCAGCGGTCATTCCAGCGAGCATCCCCCGGCCAGCCGAGAGCACGCCGCGATCATCTGCAAGAGAGTTGCGGATTGTATCGTAGGATACGAACCGGACTGCGGCTTTTGCTGTTGTTCCCTACAGGATTTCGTTAATGTGATGTAAAATTTCATTGGGACGAATAAACCAACGATGACAAGAGTTGAGCATCCTGTGTACAGAGCGCCGACACCTTCCTGTCTCGCAACTTGTACGATGAGACGGAGTGGATTCGATGTCCGAACAGGACCGTCATTCGACAGTTGAACACGTGTTTTCGAATATTCAAATGGATACTGCGGCAGTCAGTTATTGAACAATTATGTGTAAATCAATAAACCGACCGTTATGGCTGCTTCCACTCCACCGGCAATTCCTCCGGCCACGAGGGACACCCACTGGGGTGTGTAAAGCTGGACTAAGTCAGATCAAGTCCTCGATTGACGCTCAATTGAACAAATTACCCTCGCATTTTGCGGGCCAGGTTCCGATTTATCGGGCGCAGACATGGTATGGCAGTGACAGCTTGCAGCTTACATCGGTTGAATAATAAGGGGTTTGGCCCGACGGGTTGGAGATATTTTGTGGGGGAAAACGGGCGATGATCCCCCGGTATGCGGGGACGAACGGAAGGTGTTGTCAACTGGCCAGAATATGGTATTGGGCAAATTTTATCTACACAAAATTTCTGCAGTGACAAATAAAACCACTGCCGAGCTTGCTGTATAGACCTCGCTCTCGGATGCAGCTCTCGCGATAGCCAGCACAGAAGTGTCTTCTTCCTGTGCCTTGAAGCACATCCTTATCAGAGCAATGCTGGAGGAATTCAAGCTCGAATTCCTGGAAGCTAGGAATTGTGAGCGGTCGCGGCGGACGTAACGACCTTTGGTGTTCCCGGCGTCGCATAATTGACGGCGAATGGTGTGGCACGTCTGTCATAGAGGAAGGAGTAAGGGGGTAAGAGTTCGGCAATTTGTTGCAGAAGCGCAACAATAATGCATCACCACCCACTCTCACCGATCATATGACCAAGCCGCAGGGACCGATGGAAAAAATGCATGCTTCATGTCCTGAAACGCAGCTACATCCTCGTTCATTATGGAAAAACCAATCGCAAAGTCAGCATCAGGATCGACGGGGAGCCAATTTGATGTCATGCGGGTGCTCCCATCTGGCATCTCGAGTGGTGTGAGACACTCTTCATCTATTCTTGAGTGTTGATGGGGCGGGGAGCTGAGACTAAGTGTCTGGCCACGAGCCTGGCATTGAGAGTCTAATGTCGAGGTCGCGAGACCCGACGGCCCGAAATCGAATTGCATGTATTGCGAATCTTCGTAGTCGGCTTCACCTTCCCACCCGCTTGATGAAGCAAGGCTTGGTTCTGGGGATGCGTGGGGATCTGAGATTGGAGATCCAGGGAAGCGGAAGGCGAGCGTATTTGGGGAGGGAGTCATGAAGAGGGCTCGTTGTGTTGCGAGCTGTAAATCTGGGCGGGAATGAATAGGCCGGTTTTGGGTGGTTTGGGAGGAGTGGCGTGAGAAACTAGTATGTTAATTAGCTAATTAGCCCAAGATGCGCGTCTTTTCTGTTTCTTTCGTCTCGCCAGCAAGGAACCGGTAGTAATTTACCTCGTAACATTGTTTTTCGTTCCTCCACAATCCCTTCTCACTAGACCGGCGTCGTACCATGTCTGCGGATATGGTTGGAATGCGGTCGATTTAACCGGGCATTCATCCACCCAGCTCAACTGCTCAACAGCCTTGGAGGGGTCCAGTCCCTCCTGCATCGTCAGAGGAAAGTCACTGGCGATGAAGGTGTGCGGACCGAGCTCATCGTGCTGTCCCATACGCAAATCACCCAGACTCTCCATGGGCCAGGAGGTAATATCGTAGAGAAACTGAGCTTCAGTCATGGTGAACGTGCTTTATTTGCCACAGGCTTAAATAACGATGGGGCAAATACAGTAGACAAGACACAGATCAAAGAAAAAAGATCTGGTTGGAGTTCGAGTTAGAGTTGAAGTTGAAGCTTGAAATAGTTTCTCTCTCTGTAGAATCTTGCTACCAGCGCAAGGAGAAAAACGAAGAATGATTGCGCGCAAAACTGGGGGCATCCTGCACTTATTTAAACCAAAAGAAAATCGAATTCAACATCAAATCACGGACCTGGGGAGCTGTGGAATTGCGGAGTTGCGGAGAATCTGGGGCAGCTCCAACGGCAAATATCCCTGGAGACCGCATGATCCCATGCAATCCTTCAATTAACCGATTTCCCCGGATTTTACTGTCAAGGCCGTGCATTCGTCGGAAGTTGTTGTCCAATCGGTCAATTCCGGTAGCTCGCGATCGAGAATTTAATCGAGACCCCGCCTACCCCCGCCGTTGAGCGGGTAAATTGAAGAGGCTCGAGACTTCAAGAACCTAAATGAGAACGGGGAATGACATCGCCTTGCTTTATACTTACTATATAGGTATAACCGGGCTGATATAGGGTTGGGAGGAAGATACTGTCCACACCACAATGGAAGAATGGACCGAGATACCCTCAGAAGTAAATTATATACCTGCAGAATTACCCGCCCTCAATTGTTACATGGGAAATAAGCTTCCACCGAGGAAAGGCCAGATACCCAAAAACGCCACCCCAGAACTATACAATGAGAAATCGTAGAAAGAAGTATCCAGTCAACCCCAAGATTGCTTAGATCGACCGTGGGCAAAGGGGTTCCCACCCCTCCGCTCAGGTACGCAAAACCAAACCAGGACGCATGCTTTAGCCTGTACGGCGCAGGGATCGGCAGGAACAGAAATCCTAGCCTGGCCTGCTTGTGGGGTATTTACAGGGCCAGGCCAGTCCCTTTTCGCGTCCAGCGATAAAGCGCGAGAACCGCTTTTCGGCGATGTCGAATTTCACTCGGGTTAACAGGCCGGCCTCGAGCCTGGGCGACCGCAGAGCGCATCACTTGCCGGAAGCTGCGTTGGTACTCCGTGTTGAGGGTGACCACACAAGATTCTGTCGCTCGGATCATGGTCTCGCACGCGTTCAGTATGCCCTCACCTGCTTCCTTTTGGAGGCGCTCTACGATAAGTAGCAGGAGGAAACTACCTTGCAGCAGCTGAATGCCGAAGAAGTAAGGCATGAAACTAACGTCGGGGTCGAAGCGGAGGATTTGTTGTACGGAATTGGCTGCTTCCAGTGCGTGTGAGATGGTCGACGCAAAGGCCGGGGAGGATGTCCAGAAATCCTTATCTTCTATCAATGAGACAGGATCCCACTTTCCAACGAGCAGGATATGGAGGACGTGTGTAAGGTAGGAGGAATAGGCAATCACGGTCTGGGTATGCCAAGAATAGGCCTCGGACAATTGCGGATCGGCAGGTTCTGGCTTGTTGGTGTAAGCAGTCGACGAGGGCGCTGGGTCTGCTGCTGCGAAGGTTGTGAGACTAGCTTTGTAAATCTCAAGCTGGCGCAGCACTTCCGACACGTGAACCTCCCACGCCTCCTTTCCTTGAAGCCGAACACCGAGAGTAGGGTGGTTTCGTGCCTGGTTCAGATCGATCAGTTCGCCAGTGATCGTCATGAGTGGGAGGAAAAAGCCAAGAATAGAGTGGTCATGGCAAATGAAGTTGGGGAAAATGCGACGTTTGTTTTGGTCACCCGACCGGGGGCACTGAGGCCCATCTGGACGAGGACTATTGCTGTGAATGATTCCTGCTTGCCAGGAGCTTTCATCCAGTGGAAGCAACAGGTCCTCGCTCTCGGCATCCAGTAGGGCTAACGGACGATTATAGCATAATGCGAGATGACGGTCCATGATATATAGCAGCCACCAGGTTCTGCGCCGCTCCTCACGATGCTCTTCTGTAATAGGAACATTATGCAAATCATGCTTTCTGTCACATACGCAATTCAGATTTGGGCGTGAAGGATTAGAGTAGTCAAAACCCAGCCCACCTGGGGAGCCAGGCCATCCGCCTAGACCGTAGCCGAAGGACGGACTTGAACCATCGCTCATGCTGTCGATGTTGGGTGTTATTTCCATCTCTTGATTCAATTTAAGTTCTCGGGCTAGTGTAAAGGCCGCATGCCACCTGGAGTGGAGTTAGTGAAGTGAACAAAAGATAGGAACAGGTGCATAACGAACCATCTCATACTTGCTGCCTTCTGTTCACTAGATGAGATAATCGAGGCCACATGAATATAGGTAATGACATCGTCTAAAGACCCAGCGGGGCCTACCAGCCCTTTATCATCACCGACTCCTTCGAATGGGTGGTGAGTCCCTGCTGAGAAGTCGTGGGTGGTTGTGTTTTCGGCGGGTGATGAATCTTGGTCTTTGAATGATACATGTATCAAAGGCCGTAGTAATCGAATAATCAATGCACAGAGAAATTGGCATATCTTTCTCCGTTGTAATGGTGAGATGGATAGAGAGAAAGCCCGGTCATCCACAGCAGCTACCCAGAGCATACTTGCCAGCAAGGCTGGACTAGTGGGCCTGGGGCGATCGACACTTAGAAAAGAAGTCTTTCGCAGGACATAGCAATGAATATGATGACACACAGGATGCATATGGGTTGAAAAAGCACTGGTAAAGTAGAGTTCAAGCAGATCGCACACCAGTCGACGCGGGAGGTGCGATTCGAGAAAAGGCATGAGAGGTTCCAACACAGGGTACTTCAACGGCGACCGGGAGATTGATGGCCGTCTTCGTCTTGGAGGGTTCGTCCCCGACACAGACGGTATGGGAGGGGCGTGCTGGACCGGCTGGTGGCCAGCGAACTCAACCGGATTCCAAATATCCATCAATCGGGGCAAAGGCGCGTCGCTGCCACCCGTTCCTGCAAGCATATCGTACGAGTCTGGCGACAGATGTGCCGCTGAAAGCCATTCCTCTGTGATATTCGCGGTAGGGCCTGCGCGTTGCGGCTGTGGACAATCCGGCACAGACCGAGGGTCGTCGACACTAGGCGCCGACACGGCGCTGATCTCATTTGTTGCAGGCGATCGCTGATGAAAGGTCGATGCAGGCGAATTATTTCCAACCGGCGACAGCACCTGCTGCGACTGCGACTCCCGCTTGTGTTCCCCGTCGGCCTGCTTCCCCTCGGTTGCCTCGTCCTCGGCATTCGTATTTCCATTTGTCGGCTTCGATTTCGCGATACGTCCTCGTTTTCGGCGCTCACGGGTAAATTGACAGTTTATATCACCGCGAAGACATCTCGAGCAGGGGAAAGCACGATCGCATCGTACGCGGCGAGTATGGCATGAGTCGCAGGCGACTCTGTTTCGGCGCCATCGCCGCTTGCCATTTGATAGCTCAACCTCGACCGATTCAGGGGCCGGAGACGGCTGATCACCCTGGGCATCCATTTCGGGACGTCATTGGCGATGTTAGGTGTTGGAAAGGAAGCCGAAGAGAAAAAGAAGAATGTTGCGGGGAAGAGGCCGGACAATTGGACTTGGCAATTTCTCCAACTCGTTAAGTTCTACGGAATACTCCATCTCGTCTGAGCAGCATCGATCATATATATGCGCTCTATTCTAAATTACATGTTCACCATTCACCCTTTCTGAAGTACACTCTTGAATCGCGTCAACGCTCGATCCCGACTCTTGGCGTGGTCCACAATGGGCTTGGGGTAGCCATTCTTCTGCGCAATAGCCGCGGCTCCCCTCGCATAAGGTTCATGGATAGCTTTACCAGAGACGTCGCGCAGCTCCGGCACCCAGTGACGAATGTACTCTCCATCCGGGTCGAATCGCTCACTCTGCCGAAGAGGATTGAAGATTCGGAAATATGGTTGCGGATCCACGCCAGTACTGGAACCAAACCCCCACCCGCCGTGATTGGACGCGAAATCGCCATCAATTAGATTCTCCATGAAGTAGCGCTCGCCACGGCGCCAATCGAGCATCAAGTCCTTGGTAAAGAACGAGGAGACAACCATGCGCGTGCGGTTGTGCATCCACGCGCAGTGGCGGAGCTGGCGCATCGCTGCGTCGACGATCGGAAATCCTGTCTTGCCATCGCACCACGCTTGGAACTGATCCTTATCGTACTCCCATTCAATATCGGTATGTTCAGGCTTGAAGCATTTGTTCATACTACAGAAAGTCTTCGCATTAGAATGGGAAACCCCTTCGCTAAGAAGATAACAACTTACCAGATGAAGGGCCAGTTCACCAGGATATGCTTGTAAAAGTCACGCCAGGCCACCTCGCTGATCCACGTCATGTAACCGGGATCATATCGATCGAGATGGCCTTTGTTGACCCTCTTCGCTGTCGCAACGGCAGTCCTTGCGCTCAGCGCTCCGCATGCGAAGTAAGGACTTAATAACGAAGTGTGCTCGCCAGGCAACATGCTCCGCAACTCCTCATATTTTTTACCTTTCTCCTCGAGAAATTTCTCCAGCCGCCGGAGGGCTTCATGCTCTCCGGCTGGGTAAAGCCCCTCAAAGCGTTTCTGCTCTTCGTCCGACAAGGTATGGGTTTTAGGTGCGGCTGGCACCTTGCAATCGAACAAATCCTTCAATTGATGGCGCGCATTGCCTGAATTTGACCCGGGCTCCTCAGAGGGCTCGAGGTAGTCGGGGTTCTCTTTCAGAAAGGCCAACCAGGAGCGATACCACGGAGTGTAAACGGAGTATTGCTTCCCTTGCTGGCTAGCCAGCGCGCCCGGAGTGACTACACAGGTATCATGAGTGGGAGCGAAATTGATATCGTTGTCCGCGCAGAGTCTAACAAGCTTAGCTTCGCGTCGGAGTTCGTCTACCTCATACTCGATATTCGCATATAGGTTCTTCGCGCCCCACTGCTGACACAATTCCACAATCCGTTTCGGTATTGCCTTCCGTTTCGCCTGTGTTTCCATATGCAGAGGGATATCCAACTCGCCCAGGTCCTGTTGCAATCGCTTGAGGGTGCGCAGAGTGAAATCCACTCGAGCGGGGCTAGTCAAATGAGCAGTCCAATCTTCGGGGGAGACGATGTAAAGACCGATCAACGGGATCTGGTTTTCTTTCGCAGTTTGGTAGGCAGTGTACAGTGACCTATTGTCATGAAGTCGGAGATCGCTCTTGAACCAATGAACCACGGCACTACCCACATTGGTCGACTGGCGCTTGTTTGCGGTTTCTCGGCAAGCTTTCTGTAGTGTCTCAATAGGGCGTTCTAGCTCGCCGTCGCTGTATGCTTGGCAGCGCTCATTGCTCATCTCCGCCGGATAGAATTGGCGTAGGACTATTCCGAAATCCTCGGTTTGGTTCGCGTTCGGGTGCGGTTGGTGCAAGTCTGGCCGACTTTTTTTACTGGCACTCGAGCCATTATGCTGTTCAGCTGCCGGTTCGGTAGCCTTCCTCTTTGGTGGCATAGCTGAAAAGTTGCGAGCAAGCTCGGCTCGCAATTGACTGAACAGAAACAGGCGCGGAATTGATCTAGAACAGCAAAGAGGCAGTTTTTGCATTACTGGGAATAACAGGGGAAAAGGGTGCTAAAAGGAATCCCAAGTCCTTGGATCCAGATCCAGATCGGGATGGAGTTCAGATCGGGTGACGTCAGTATCCGATCTGATCTCGATCGCGTCCCTGTCTATGGCCTGGACCTGCTCGATGCATTCTCGGTCTCAGTGATTCCGGTGATGCTGGTGACCTCAGTGAGTCACCGTTTCTTGCCAATGCCCAATCTAGGCATATGGCAACTCTCGCGCTGGCCAATCATTTCCCGAATGTGAACAAGTTCTTGTTCTGACACAATTGCTCTCCGCGCCAAGACTGCAATTCACCGGGAAGTACTGATATTTCATACTTGTCATCTCCGAGGGCTCAAGTTCTTTGTCTTCCTTTGTTGACAATCTTGTCAACTACCTGGACAATATGTTTTTTGGAGTACACCAAGCCTCCAAGCAAGGGGGATCGACATCCGAGAACAAAAATCAAGCCACCGGTCATAATGCGATGATGGAGGCGTAATAAAGGGAGCTCATCCCTTTTTGATATCTACTTTTGGAGTACAGAGTAAGGTGTACCCCAAACTTCCGGTCCATGGCCTCGGAATTTCTCATCCAGTCTGCTTTCGTCAATTTCCCCACAAAACCGAGGCTGTCAGATGCTCCTCTATGATCCGATTGCCTCCATTCGCCGCCGATCTAAGTTCTTCCCGCCACCGTTCAGGTGCTCAGCCTTAAAGTTAACTTTAAGCATCCAGCTCACTGGAAACAAATTTAATAGCTTATTCCTATCCCCTAGCTCTTCCCATCTTCAATTTCCCTCTATACCTCTATCCCCCATCCCTCCTCCCCCGATATATCTAGCCCAGGGCACAACCAGCAATGTCCCTCAACCGCCAATGGCCACAGGAAACGCCCGCAGCGTTGCAGACAACCTTCTTCGCGGCTACAGCTCATCCGACATAACCCGCACAGGCGTCTTCGCCGCCTTTGCGGCACTAGCCTGGTACAACTCCATCGAGCTCATCATCCTCTGTTTTTTCACCTTCAGACGCTGGAAGGGCACCTACTTCTGGAGTCTTCTAATCTCCTCCGGCTGCATCATCCCGTACACCCTCGGGTTCGTCCTTCTCTTCTTCCGGACTGGCGTCACTCCCTGGCTATGCGTGACCCTCGTCATACTGGGCTGGTACGGCATGATCACCGGTCAGTCGGTCGTGCTATGGTCACGGCTGCATCTCGTGCTGCAGAATAGGAAGCTGCTCCAAGGTGTGCTATGGATGATCTGTATCGATGCTGTCATTCTTCATCTCCCGACTATGATTCTCTTGTACGGGACTGTTGCGCTTCCGACGGGTCGCTGGGTCCAGGCGTATAATATCATGGAGCGAGTTCAGCTGGTCGGTTTCTGTGTGCAGGAATTGATAATCTCTAGCATCTACGTCTGGGAAACGATTAAGCTGCTTCATCTCAGGCCCGAAGGTCGGCCCAAGGGGATTCTGAACCAGTTGCTGGTTATCAATATCCTGATTCTTTTGTTAGATGTCTCGGTCGTCGTCATTGAATATGTCGGCTACTATGCTGTACAGGTCATGTTCAAACCTGTCGTTTACAGTATCAAGTTGAAGCTTGAATATGCTATTCTTGGTAAATTGGTCGCGATTGCGTGCGGTGGCTCGGATAGTCAGGAGATGGATTCCAGTTCGCGGGATATTAACGAGTCGGATAGAGATCGGCCTACGCATCTGGAGTCGCAGGTGCGGGTTCGTCGCCAGTACAGCCCATCGTGGCTTGGGCGGAGGACCTCTAGTCATTCTACATCTACCTTATCTAGTGTCCTGCAGAATCCATGACAGCACGTTTCAGTCTGGCGTTTTCGTTCTAGCTCTTGGCTTGAACTTAAACGTTGAGAAGCTCTACATCTTTACCACGTGATATAGCACGTCTCAAAATGTCCATACGAGAAAGTAATTATCTTCCCAAATATCCGAAAATATTCACAGCGGCTTCGAGCAATATATTCAACGATAGTAATCCAATCCAGCGGTACCAGCCTGCAGCACCAATACGCTGCCGTAAATCTTACTCTCCGGCTGTACCATCGCAGTACCGACTGGTCCCAGAGCTCGGCGGGTATCAGAGCCAATACCATCCTCCGGAAGACCCAGCTCAATATTAGAAGAGAGACTACGACGACCAACGATAATAATGTTGTTCGCCTTGTTCAAAGTGTGGTTAAGTTCTTCACGCACAGAAATGACAGCCATTTGAGCTGCGTCGGAAATGGTCTCGTTGACAGCCGGTTGATGGAAGACGACACGCTCTCGAAGTTCTTCTGGCACTGAATCACGCATTGTCTCAAAAAAGACAATGTCGGATTGAGAGCCGGACGCGGGGATCGCACTTGAGCTCGAGGCAGATACTGTAGTCACCATGGCTGTTTTCGTGATATCACTTCCCAATCCTCCAATCTGAATAACAGTCGCAGTGACCTGGTCATTCTGAGCGAGCTGCATGACCATCCGAAGAGCGAAGCGGTCGTCTTCGCCGCCGAAGAATGGGAGGACAATGTGGTGGGAGCGGCTGCCGGTTGGCTGGCGGGCGAAGATTGAGCCCTGGAGGCTCATAGCGCTGGCGGTACGTGAGATCACAGGGCGCTTTGATGAGGCAGAGGATGGACTGTATTCAATTAGGATGCCCACATGGCCGGGGACCCGTTCTAGGATATCAGAAACGAAGCTTGTGTAGGTGCCGTTAGAGAAACGATTTGCGTCGTCGATGTCTAGCCCGTTATGGCGGTCGGCAAGTGTTCCGGTCTCGCTCCAGGGGAGAAGGAGCAGATCTGCGGTGTCCTGCTGCACCATGCCGATGACGGTGTCTGCGTAAGAGTGCTCGGGGACGACAGATACACCAGCCATGAGCGAGAGATCGTGCCAGTCTCCGAAGGCGCGGAAGGTGTTGACCACCGGATCCCACAGCGCATGCTCGCCAGCAGCAGCAACCTTCATGACACTGGAATCACGGTCGGTCAATTCCATTAGCCTAACACCGTGCACCTTAAGTGTGGTGTCTTCGTCTTCTTCTTGTGTGATAGGGTCTTCGACGGTCTCCTCGGTCTGTTTTGGCATCTTTGAGGGGTGAATGCGTGATGACACGGATGCACGTCGCTTTGAACTGAGGAGGGCTGCTAGAGTACAGACACCCGAGAGACCATCGAGACGAAGGTAGACGAGGAGCTTACGTACTGGGACGGTCTTCAACTGATCCTTGGCAAGGGCGACGCTGTCGTTGCGGCCATCTTGCTGGACAGGGTTGCCTTCCCAGTCGATCTCCCCGCGTCTCCACCGGTCGACCTTGACCTGGTACCAAGGTGGATACAGCAAGGTGGTTAATGGAGTGGTAAGGAATGTGGTGACCAAGGCCATGACGACGAAAATTGTAAACGTGCGAGTGCTCAAAATCTTAGCTTGCAGGCCAATGTTCTATGGTTATTGAATTAGCCTTCATTCGCAATCGGACAACTTCCCGCAGGTTGTACTTACTAGCACGATTAATTCCACCAAACCCTTGCAACTCATTAACACACCGATCGAGAAGCTTTCACGCCATAAAAGGCCACAGAGCCGCGATGCAATAGCACCTCCAGTGACTTTCGCAATGAACGCGATGGCGATTACGCCAACCACGTAACCCCAGACGATTCCAGAGTCAAGAAGGCCCAGATTGGTGCTCAGACCGGACAAGGTAAAATACAGTGGCAGGAAAATGACAGCGACCAAATCCTCGACTTTCTCGGTGAGCTTGATGGCAAAGCCGCCTTCGTGTGGGCAGATCAAACCGATGACGAAGCCTCCAAAAATGGCGTGAACACCGATAACCTGTGTGAAGAAGGCTGAAGCCAGGGCAATCAGCAGGGTGAGGGCCACCACCGACTGGCTGGGTCCTTTTTGGAGACTGCCCGTTTTCTCGAGGAAGCGAAGGAACAGTGGGCGGAAAGCGAAAGTCAAAAACAACATGTAGCCAACGCAGACAAGTAACACGTACAGAGCCGTGATTCCACTGCCCGCGTTGACAAGAGCAACACATAGTGCAAGCAGGATCCAGCCCACCACATCATTACCAACACCGGCGGACAGCACGATAACACCGACCCGGGTTGAGAGCAGCTTCAGCTCAGTGAGAATACGACACAGTACCGGGAAGGCTGTGATGGCCATGGCGATACCGATGAACAGCAGATAGGTACCGAAGGCAATAGGCTTGGTACCAGGATCATCGTGGAACTCATGGTAGAGGCCATATGAAATCGCACTACCCAACCCGAATGGCAAGATCATGCCCGCCGCGGACACGCTCAAAGCGACCCGCCAATTACTGACCAGGAAGCGAAGGTCGGTCTCGACACCGACCAAGAAGAGGAACAGTATAAGGCCCAGATTGGCGACTACATTGAGGCTGGGAATGCTGGCGGTCGGGAAAATCGCGTCGGTAAATCCGGGGATGCGACCCATCACCGATGGGCCCAGAACAATTCCCCCGATAACCTCTGCGATCACTCGGGGCTGGCGAAGCTTTGAGAGGGGCCAGTGGATAAGGCGACATAGCACGATGATTATGACGGCCTGCTTGTCAGTTTCATTTCTGCTTTTTCGGATGGCGCCATAATTACCTGGATAATAAACAACACCAGTGGATTCTTGGAGTCATAATGGGTTGGGTTACCGCCCTCGAGGATACCACCCTGCGGACTGACTACGTTAGTGCTATTGGCCGCAGCTGTCGTGGTTGCATTTGCGGTCGCCATACTGGATAATATCCAGCTCTGGCAGAGAGAGCAGGCAAAGGGGATCTTTTGAAGTCGAGAGGTCAAGAGGTCCAGCCCCAGACAAATGAACGAGTCAGCCTGCGCTAAGACCAGGGCCAATAAGATTTCAAGTGCCATGGATCCTGCAACGGCTTGGCCTCGCTAATTCCAAATTGGGATTGGTCGGAGGCCAATTAATTCATAAATGCGGCCATCACGTTTTCTCTGGTTGAAGGGAACAAAGAGAATATCACTGCATGCGGCCGAGGAACGGACAGTCCCCACGGAGTACATTCCTCTCTTTGCTGTACACGAACACGATCATCCCTGAAAGAATAAAGAGTTCCAATCTCCGCTTTGGTTTAAAGTTCCCACGTGGTGACGGTGACATGACAGCTCGGGCCTTTGGCGAGGCAGCTGATCTACCCCGGATTATTTGCCCCGGATACATCCAGTAACTTACGATCTATGCATGCATCTTACTATGTCATCTGATTATACAGGGTCTGTAGTAAGAATCATGGCTTGTTGGCATGTCCTCTTGATTCTCATGTCTTTGTCCATGTGATGGAGCACAAAATATATTTCGGAGGTCATAACCCCACCCAAGCTAGGTAACCCCTTGAGTTCAGAATTGGAGATTAAGTATTCTCATTACAGCGCTTCCAATATATATTCCAATGCCCTATCAACAACGTGAAGCTATTCAGAGATTACCTGATCATGATAAAGATAATTTAATTATGAAAATGGCATATAAATGCCAGCTAATAGAGAGTGTCTAATTAATCAGATGCGCCGGTATCTAATGCTAGTTATGGCTCAATTGTACAAAGTCTGCAGATTAAAGGTCCCATAGAGACCAGCAAGCCCAATGAAACACCAAGCAAAATGCAACACCTCCTGATACCATCCAGAAATTAACCAATCAAGCCTTCTTCGTCTTGGCCTTGGAGGTTCGCACTCTGAAGAGGTAATAGAGCGTGATAGCAGCAAAAATATTGAAAAAGAAGTAACACCAGAAGATGCCGTAGTTTCGCCAGCGATCACCCCACTCAATCTTCCTCGCAGCAAGATACTGATCTGCCGAGCTGAGAGAGCAGTACTCACAGCCGGACGTAGCATTGTAATTGGCAAGGGTCCCGGGCGCAGTCGCGAGGAACTTCTCCATATACTGGAAGCAGGTCTGACCAGCAGGCGGATCAAAGACACTCATCTCCGCAGAATTGCACTCGACCGGGCGGCTATGGAGCGCTGTAGCACTGATACCGCCGATGTAGTAGGTAAAGGGGGAGACCCGGTACATGAAAATCCAGAAACGGGGCAGATCATCGGGCGGCTGCATCACGCCGTTGAAGATGAAGGAAAGACCAAACATCAGCGTGGCAACCATAGCTGCGAGTGCAGGCTCGGGGATTGCGCAGACGACCAGCTGCGCCATACTTGCGGCGTAGATGTAGAATTGCACGATGAAGAGCATGATCAGCGCGCGGCGCTCGGAGTCCTGGTCGGCGCCGAAGACACACCAGTAGAAGCAGGCCCAGGAGCAGATGCCGAGGCAGACTTGGAAGGGGATTTCGACGAGCATCTGGGATAGAATGAAGACTTTCCAGGAGTAGATGCGGGACGGGCGTTCGCGGACTTCATAGAGGGAGCGCTGGACGACGAATTTGGGCATGATCTGGTTGACAAGTGTGTTGAAAATTGTGCACAATAGGAAAATACTGAAGAGCACGTTTTGGAAGCCTTGTTGGGTATTGTTGGATTTCCAGAACGAGAAGCCGATGAATAACCCAGACACAATACCCAGAATAAATTTGGAGTAGACGTATTCTGGCTGACGGTAGTACTGCTGGAAGACTCGTGCAAGGACATAGTACAGCTGGCTGCGGAGTGGCATGGCGAACTCGGAGTTGTCGTCGTCAAACTCGTCAGACTTTTCCAGTGAAGATCGATAAGCAGACGATTTGGGAGCGTTATGAAGTCGTTCGACTTCAGCATGTACCTCTTCATACTCCGGGCTCTTGTTCCAAACCTCAACCCAGTCTATTGGGCAAGAATCGCCGGCAACCATTTCCAACATGTATTCAGCGGGGTTCTCGAGTTGCTCACACGGTCGGGCGCCGTTCTTCTCAAAGTATTCCAGAAGGGTGGAAGATTGATGTCCGATATCTCCAAAGTAGACGGTCTTGCCTCCCTTCGCAAGGAACAGCAAACGATCGAAGGTTTGGAACAACTGCGCGCTAGGCTGATGGATTGTCGCAAGGACAGCCTGGCCGTGATCTGCAAGTCTTCTGAGGAATTGACAAATAGTCCAAGAGCTTTGAGAGTCAAGACCGCTGGTAGGTTCGTCAAGAAAGATAAGCAGGGTAGGTTTCGCAGCAAGTTCAACACCAATGCTAAGCAGCTTCCTTTGCTCGACGTTGAGACCCTCTCCCAGGCTTCCTACCACCGCTTCGGCGAAATCTTCCATGCCAAGGACTTTGAGGACTTGTTCGACATACTCATACTTCTCGTGCTTAGTGACATTCTGGGGCTGCCGAAGCATAGCACTAAAACGCAAAGCTTCTCTCACAGTGGTGGTGGCGAGGTGAAGATCTTGTTGTTGCACGTATCCAGTCCGACGGGGGAAGTTTGCCGCAAGGGTCTTGCCGTTCACGAAGATATCACCAGAGACCACACCAATAGAGACTCTCTGCGCAAGGACATCAAGAAGGGTTGTCTTTCCAGCTCCAGAAACACCCATCAAGGCAGTCAGGCTACCAGGCTTGACCCAGCCATTGACGTTGTCCAAGAGTCGTCGGGTGCCCTCCTTTACGGGGATATCGTAGTTGAGGGAGTTCCATGACAGAATGTCCTTTTGCTCGGGTAAACGGATGGTGTCATTGGTCTTCTGGAGCTCGAGCTTATTGACCTCCTGGATTCCAAGCTCGAGGCTGTGACCTTCCTGTAGATACTTGGGCGCATGTCCAGGGCGGAAAACCAGGGCCTCAGCCTTTGACTTGTCATCAGTAAGGTACTCCGTCGCAACCAAGTAAAGTGCATTGAGGGCGATCAAAAAGCCGATGAGAATTCCGTAGTTCCGCCACAAATGAGAGTGCTTGTACTCGTAGTTCATTTCAATGAAAGAATCCCCAGATACAGTTCGCTGACCGGCGACTGCACCGACAGTGGAGCAGATAAAGGACGTGCCAGTTCCATAACTCGGGATGAATGAGGAACAGTCAAATGTTCTGCCGTGGAATTCATTGGCCACGAGCGCTTCGAATGTATAGTAGATCGGGCTGATCCACCGGATCCATGAAAGCCACGGATGCATATACGGCTGTGGGAGAGTGAATCCAGTATAGACGACAATACAGAGCACAAGCACACCGGCAATCGCCATGGCCTGTCCAACTGTTTTGGTCAAGGCACCGACACTACGGAACAAGCCAGACATGGCCAGAACTGCAGTAAGCAAGAATAGGTAGTGGATGAAGAAAGCTCCCGCTTCGCGGCGCAGGTTTGCCATGAAGTAGAGGACCACTGTGAAGATTGAGATCCGTATGATCTTGATCGGTAAATCGACGACGATGCTGGCTAGTGCTTCAGTGAACGGGTGGACAAATGCATACCCAGCTTGCTTTTCGACAACAGGGCGCTGAGCATAGAGTTGGAGGATTTCGTTGATGGTAAGAATGGCATTCATGAGCACAGCAAAGTACATCGCTGCACCCTTTTGGAAGAAGAAATTGGGGGAGTCAGGGGTATTGTAGAAGATGGATCCAATAATCAGAGAGAGAATGATCTGAACAACAACCGGTGCCATGGCTGTTGGAAGATCTTGAAGCATTCGCTGGTAGGCTCTGTGCATGCACAACCGCACCTGCATAGGGACGGAGAGCAGGTAAGGGCTGCGGGCTCGAGTGTGGCGAGCTTGCTGCTCTTTGTGACTTTCCAGGAGTTTTTTCGCTTCTTCGACGTTTGGGTGATGTTCAACTTGGAATTCGAAAATATCCTTCTGCAAGAGCTGGTACTCCGGGCTCTTTTTCCAATACTCAGAAAACTCTTTCGCTGTGCGGGGAACCCTGCCTTCCATGCCAGGCCGTGCCGTGCGTTCTGCTGGGTTGGTGATTGCAGTCAAAAAGTCACCGCTGACTTGGCGCTCAGGTCTCTGCCATCCCATGTCTTGGAAATAGGATACTGCACGCTCTCTGGATCCATAGTAGATCTGGTATCCTTCGTATAGAAGAACCACCTTGTCGAAAAGATCATACATCGACTGCGATGCTTGGTAAGCGGCAATGGCATGGCAGGATTGCCCCATGTCAGCCGAAAGGCGTAGTGATTTCACGAAGTTTAGAGCAGATGCAGCATCCAGACCACGGGTGCTGTTGTCCCATGCTCCGATGCGACAGCGAGCCAAAAACATCTCGGCAATACTGACCCGCTTTCTCTCGCCTCCGCTAACACCTCGTACAAAGTCGTTGCCCACCTTGGTGTTGTAGACGTGGGACAGTCCAAAGACGGACAGGACAACCTGACTGATTGTCTCAACGTATTCATGGCGGGTCACACCCTTCAGGCGTTGTTGGGGTGCACGAGCATGAGCGGCGAATGTGAGGGTCTGACCTACAGTCAAGTGGGGAAAATGTAGGTCTACTTCCTTGTTGTATGCGACGTCTCCTCGGTGGTGTTTGATCATATCATGAAATCTAATTCCTTTGTAATGGATCGTACTTTGAGACCCCATGGTCAAGCCCCCAAGGTGTCCGCAGATAGTCTTGAGGAATGTCGTGCATCCACTTCCAGGTCGACCCAGCACAAGAAGGAGCTCTCCCCCCTGGAGTAAGCCATCGAAGCTGTGGAGAATTTGTCTTGGTGGTGAGGTATGCCCAGTCAAAGCTCTGGTTGCAGCTCGGAAGGGGACTCTCAAACTGGAAGTGAGAGTTTCCTGGTATTGTAGAGCGGAGCCAGAGCCATGTATGGAGAGATTGGAGAATACCACGCCTTGATGGGGAATATCGATGCCTGAATCGTTGACCTGGTCAAGCACCATTTGCGCCCATCGGCGATGATCGAATTGGGGGTTGGTGGGATCAAGGTACGGTGGGACACCTTCTTTCTTGCTTGCCGATCTTGAAAGCTGTTGGCCAATTTTGCTCGAGGCAATGCGAGTCAAGGTCTGCTGTTCTCGCTCCTCTAATATGGTTCCAACGCGCTCCGTGATTGGAGCGAACTCGGGATCACCATAGTGCTCCATGGCGAGGAATGGAGTAATGTGTATATTCGTGTAGACGTCTGAGCTCCTGGGAGCATCGGGCGTACCCAAGGGCGTACCCAACCCTTTTAATCAAACCATCTTATCGGTGGACGGACAACGAAGCCACCGAAGCCACCGAAGTATCCATATTTATTTCATCGGGTTGGAGGGTTTCCGATGTATAACGGAGGGACGGACTCCGTTTCACCGAAAGCTTCTACTTGTAGTGGAGTTTAGCGAGTTATAGTTACACATAGTTAGGTACCAGCCTATTATTAGTATTGACAAGTTTTCTCATCTGATCGACAACTCTCTTTGAAGAGAGATATGGCAGAAATATAAAAAGCAGGTTTGGTTGCGTACTTTATTCCTGTCAAAACGTTCAGTCACCGCCACCGTTCAGGTTCTCATTATTATCATACTATTCTGTACGGAGCGCACGGGTAGATCTTCCTTCAAATACTCCAATCTTGAAACAGTTTACGACGACAATTGAGCGTGAGTGGAGCCTCGCTGAAAATCCATCCCGAGCCCGAGCACAAGGAGGTATCGGTGATTAGGGGTCCCCTTATCTCCATGGTCTTTTTTTGCATTGTTTGCAATGTATGCCATGTTTGTATCTTTGCTTGTTGTTGCGGAGCGAAGCGGAGCAACAGTAAATCATAACCTCGTGTGTGCACATGTCACGTGACCATCCTCTGTATGAAAAACTACGCGGTGAAATGTCATCGGCTGTCTTTGGCAGAATAAATATACACTAGTCCTAACCTGGCTAGATTGTGACCATACGGTCACGTGGGCCTCTCTCTTGGGCATGTCCATACCTACAGAATGAACCATCATTATCTTCCCCAGAGCTTCTACAGTCAGACTTTGCGTAGCATAAGAAGTGAGAACCAGTCGCTTTGCTCTGCGACACGACTATCTCGACGGCCTGCGGACATCACTGGTAGCCTTAATCCTCAGGCATAGTACAATTTCGTCACGGTACTCCGTACACACTCGATGGCCGTTGCTTGATATAGATAAGAACCTACTTTTTTACAAATGGACAATTGTTCACCATCTCCGACTATCGAGTGCAATAAAGAGTTCTGGAGTTGCCAATCCCAGGCCAATGCTTATTTTATATCAATGCTGAAACTTTTTTCTTGATTTTGTTGACTATTCTTCAAAATCACCCAGTCCGCGAATGACTGGCAGGTCGCTGTAAGATTGCATCTGTTGACTGCGTCCATAGGCCGTCACTAGACACACTTTCAGTCTGCCTGGGATCTCATGCCGCGAGAACTTCTGATACATCTCTGCGATGTTCTCGAATTCGTCCACATACGAGAACATCCACGACGTATCTAGTTTACCTTCCACCACCAGATCCATTAAGTACGGATAATACTGCGCCTAGTCAGTCATGAAATCAAACCAGAAGGAAAGAGAACCTACCTTTTGCGGCCACGTTTGACCTCCACGGACTGTCAGGGCTTTCTGCATCAATGGCCCGATCGGGAAATCATGCGTCGTGAAAAAGAAATCACCAACCAATGCTACGTTACCACCCTTACGGGTTGCCTTGATCATTGCCGATAATGTATCACTACTATCCCTCTCGAGCCCAATCGCCCGCATAGCCGGATACTCATGTTTCTCCGAAGTACAATGCCCAATAGTCTCAATAGACTGATCAAGGCCGTGGTCCTGAAGCGACAGAATGTACTCAGCCACGTCCGGATGACCATCCACATTAACAGGAATCATGCTAAAGTCCTCTGCAATCTGGAGTCGCTGCGGATCCTTATCCATGGCATAGACCTTTTTCGCTCCACGGAGCTTCGCCAGTCGCTGTGTAGCGAGGCCAATAGGCCCACAGCCCCAAACACCCACCACATCGCCATCCTGCACATCAGCCAATTCCAGCGCATGCCAAGCGGTGCTCACGACGTTCGTCAAACCCAGTAGCTTCTGCGCGTCGACATCATCCGGCGCCCGGACACACGATAAGTCTGCATGTGGCACGCGGCAGTACTCCGCCTGGTCACCTGGATACCCGCCACACAGCCGGCTGTAGCCCAGTTTCCCGCCGAGTCGGTGGCCGTACGCGGATTCCGTGTCCGGGGATGGGTTTGTGTTGTCGCAGAGTGAATACTCCTGTCGCTGGCAATAACTGCAGGTGCCGCATGAGATGACGGGCAGGATGATGACCCGGTCACCGGGTTTAAGGGTTTTGACATCCGGCCCGACCTGTTCTACGAAGCCGATGGCTTCTTGGCCGAGAATGTCCCCTTTTTCCATTGAGTCTTTGAGCTCGCCTTCGTATATGTGAATGTCGGAACCGGAGATCGTGCAGTGGGTTATTTGGATAATGGCATCGCTGGAGTCTGTGATCCTAGGCTTGGGCACGATTCCCACTTCGATGTTTCGTGTGCCCATCCACTGCGCTGCCTTCATCACTTCCGTAGGGTGCGGCGTGTATGCCGTGCTGCGTTATATTAGAGTGAGGCTGGCTGTGTGCGGTGGCAATCCTTACCTGGGCATTACGGCCGCCATATTTGGGAGTAGTAGCCAATCGCCAATACAAAATATCAGTTCGAATGAGTACCGAGGGGGACTTGTTGACTGACTGTTGATACTGTCGACGTATAATCGTTTGCTCCAGTTGTTGAAGACTGAGCTATGGTAGACTTGGAGCAATGGCAAATTAACATCAAGATGATGCCACCAGGAGTGGCCAGAAAGTCATAGAGTTGCCATGAATGGTCATCTGATTTCTCGGTTCTATGGTTTTTCAGAAAACCTATCCGAGCCGGAAATTAAGGCCGGCTATCATCACCCAACGGTTGAGGCAAACAGCAGTATATAGTCAATAACATTGTATTGGCTTAAATCACACTGTTTGAACTCAAAAGTACATCTATGTTCAGCATTGGTTCAATATCATACACTGGTGAGAACAACGTATAGGATCATTTCGGTGTTGACAGGGATGACAAGTCAATGCATCATATTTATGCGAAAAGAAAATAGGATATCTTAGAAAGTACAACCGGTCTATTTACTCGACCGCTGACCAAAGCGCTTGCGCAGTTTGATTAACTGGCCGCTGGGCATAATGTCCCCCGAATCACTTTCGCTCTTGCTATCATCGTCAGAGTCAGACTTGCCGGAGCTAGGTACCTCGTATACATTACTGGGGGGAGCTCGGGCAGGCTTGGGCTCAGGTCGCAGCCTAGCAGCCATTTCCTGTTGTTGGCTGCTAAGTATGTCCTTGAGTGTTGGATTCGTTTTCTTTGCAACAACTGTCCGAGGCGCGGACTTTTGCGCCTCCAGCCTCTGTTCACAGTTTTTCAGGTTATTTCGCAAGACATCAAGTCGAACGCGGAGCGGCTTTCGCTTAGCCAATTCAATCCTAGAGTTTGCTAATTTCTGCAGGAGTTTCTGCATCTCAGTTAAAATGACAGTAAGCTGGGGATCATAGGCTTCCCCAAGCTTGCGGTCTATTTCTTCTCTCTCCTTCTTTTCTTTGTTCTTTTGTATTTTTTCCTCCTCCCTTGCCTGTGCCTTGGCCTTCTTTTCGATCTCAATTTCCCTGGTCAACTGGTCGATATCAACGCCGGGTGGGTAGACCACTTGACTACTGGATGGTGTTGCCTGAGCATGCTCGGAAGTAGATTCAAGTGTTTGGTTATCGAACTTGGTCTTAGTCGTGGCTTGGCTAGATTTGGAGGTCGAAGGTGTTCCCAGAGTAGATTTGACCTTGGGCGTGGGCATCTTTTGAGTAGACTTTGACTTGGGTGTAGCCTTTTGTGGCGTAGAGTTGTTGGTGGTGAAGGGGAATTTGCTAATCGCAGTATTGCGCGGAGTGGAGCGTGGATCGGAATTCAAGCTAGAAGCAGGGTCCTCTCCTTCGGCGAAAGACACGGATCGCCTCTCCGTTGCCGGGGAATCCTTGCCACGGATAGCGGATTGCAGCTTTCTCGTTCTGTCAATCGCAGGAGTCTGTTTGTCAACAGCAGTAAAAGAAGGCTCATTGGTAACAGACTTGCCATTTGGGAGAAGTGGCTCGCCAGATGACTGCTCAGTGTGTGTTACGTTTGCTTCTTGCGAAAGATGTAGGCTGCCGGGCTGCTTGCTGGGAGGGCTCTGCGTAATTCCCAGCCCAAATCCAGAACGAGGAGGCCTAGGAGGCGTTTTGTTCTCCTCTCGAACAATGGCTTGTCGAGCTGGGCTCGAGAAAGAGGGCGCACGGGATCGTCGACTTAGTGGGCTCGTTTCGGCAGCTGACGACTTCGATATGGACTGCTGAGCCTGTTCAGAGGTCACAATGGCCGTGGGCGCGGACAGAGGAGGGCTAGATGTGGGCCGCGTGGAGGGGTGAGCCTGTCCTTGGCGAGCTTCCTTGACCGAAGTTGGCTCTTCGGATGCCTGCTTTCGCTTGCGAGATCGATTCTCATGGGTTGTACCATTTGTTGTCGACATCGCATGATCCGATGGATCTGGGGACTGGGCGCTCCTAGGTATCATAGGCTCTTCCATCTGTGAATCGCTGTCTAGATCAATCACATCCTCGGTGATCAGATTCGAGTTATCAATTCGAGGAGCGATGGGCTCATTCTTGGGTCCTTTCTCTTCGCTGGCGTCAAAGTCCGAGTCAGACGTGGATTTAGAAGTGTCAGAACAAGTCTGATCTTCCGCTTCTCTCTGATCTTGCTCGGCGTTCTTCTTTTTCTCCGCTTCGACCTTGTCATCCTCACTGTCACTTTCCTCTTCGTCCGACTCCTCGTCCGAATCCTCACTGGAGATGCCGATCACCGTTTCCTCTTGCAATTTCTGGGAGTGGGATACAATCTTAGCCACTGTCGCCAGATGCCCCTGTGAGTTGACTCCATTGGTCATGTCCGACTTGGATGGTATTTTCACGATAGGCTGCGGAGCAGACTCTGGTGCCACGTCACTCGAGCTCGCGCCGGCGTCCTCGATAGATTGTGTTTGTCGGTAGGGAGTGTTGTGGTTAGGCGCGGACGACATGGGTGGAGATTCAGCGTCATCAGGAATTTGCGTGATTGTTCGCTTGGCTGTACTACTCGCAATGGGTATCTTTACTTGCTTTTGCGGATTAGGCTGCAGTGGTGACCCAGCAGCTACAAACGCAGCTATAGGCTGGGATCTGGCGCTAGATGCTCGTCGCTCGGCCGGTGATGGAGACTCGCCGAGCTCCTCACTTTCGTGCCTGGGAGGCGGCGTGCCAGCAATTATGGGACCTACGGACTTTGCTGGTAGGTGAGAGGCGACGTGGTTGTCAATTTCAACAGACGAAAGAGGTAAATCGCGATGGCGGTGCTCAACAGGTGACTTCCGAGTTGACACATGAGCGACATTATTGGGCGATCCAGGCGATTGTTCCCCTTGCATGTGATTTTGGGAAAGATAGTGAGAGTGACCACGCAGGGGTTGAACGTTGCTCTCCTCATCTTCCTCCTGAATGGCAGGGAATTGGGCTTCCATGGCTTTCTTCTTATCCTCCATGGCGCGCTTGCGTTTGTAGGCAACAATAGCAGCATCCCAATCCGGTTCAACAGAGGGGAATCGCTCCGGGGCAGCCACGGTAGGCTTTTGAATAACGCGAACAGAGCCAGACTGGTCAAGGCCATCGGCGCGAGCTTTGCCGTAGTCAACCCAGACATCAGCAACAGTCAAGTCGGGATAAAGATCGAGGTCCTCCTTTGTATCGTCGAGAATCTTCTTGATCGAAAGCGATCTATCAACCAACAAAACAGTTAGCGACTGAAATTGGACAGACTAGAGAAGTTTCTCATCAAGTATGTGAACACTCACTCAAGCTCTGGGTGGAGCTTTCCCCAATGCTCTTGGATCATGTCTGCAAGTCCGCCGAGCGAAACCTCTTCGGGGTGCTCAAGAACAAGCAAGAAGACACCAGGTTTCTTCGATATCGCTGAGACTTGGCTGGAGTCATCGTTGGTAGTCTTTCGTACGCCAGGGAAGGTCCTGGAGCTGGAGCTCGAGTTCAGCTGCTCTCGCGGGAAGACTTTGATTGAAAGTCGGAGGAACACCATTGCGCCAGATGATAGAATAGGCAGTAGATGAACATGCAGCTAATGGTTTTGGTTGGAGCAATTGCGCGTGAGGTGAGGGAAGCCGCTAAAACCGGTAGAGCTGGGGAGGAACGGCAATTAATGGTAGGGAGTAAATTAGCAAAGACGAATTCATCAGACACACTTGTCCTCCCAAAGAGACAAGGTGCCAAACACCAAACGGAATGGTGCAGGGTAGGTGGGTGGGAGGGAGAAGAAAAAGCGGAAGAAACTGACGCGAAGTACGGAGTAGTTATTGTCCACGCTCCACTTAGCTCACTAGTCAACTAGTTATCTGCCGTGACGATAGAACACATTTGCTAATCTAAATGAGAAAAGTAAGAGGATAACAGTTCATTGATACTAGTATATTGTTTGTTGGATCCTAGTCCTGTCTATATTCTGAGGTTACGGGTTCCCGCGCATTCCCATGCAAAATATCGATCCACCAATACGCATATAGATGAACAGTACGGAGTACACAGAGACAAATTCTTGTAGTATTTTTTTTACATGATTTCCGAAGAATATTCCTGGAGACAAAGCTATTCCGGAGGCACGAAATACCTCCGGAAGCGATCGTTGTGAGTCAAGTCCAGCTCGACAACGACCGCATGGCAGCTCATCAACAGACTTGGGAACCTGTATGTCCAGAAATTGAGATATCCTTCGGGCAAGCCACCAATGTTATCCTTGAGATGATCAGGCATATCGTTATAGTGATTGCGCTTGTTGCGGAGAGCTCTCAGGAGATCCAGCATCCGCCCCCCGGTATATTTGCGCTGCTTGCCGAGATTGTCTTTGAAATCTCGCGGCAACGAGCGCAGGAAATCCATTTCGGGACCCATTACTCGCTTAGCCACAGATTCCAAACAAAGCAGTGCGTCTGATGGAGGATCGCGGGGCTCAAATTCGAAGTGATCAGATACATCGCAAAGGAAGGCGAGGCGGTCTGATGGGGGCCAGAAGAAGGGGTGCATTAACACAGCGCTTGCATCAGGACTAGACATTCATGTTAGTAAGTTGTGTGTGTTTCCGCAAAGAAGAGTGCTTACCGTTGCCGAGGGTCTAGAGACAGCATTGAGCGGATCAGATCATCCGCCTCGAAAGCGTAGTCGCCTAGGCGGCTTAATTCTTCCAAATCGAATTGACCTTTGACGATGTTTGCTTCACGCATGAACTTGCCATTCTTGTCGAATGGGTGGCTGCCACGAGTCAAGACGTAGTAGAACACACAACCCAGTGAGAAAATGTCAATGGCCCTAGTGGCGCGGCGGTTGGTCTGCGGGTCCACCACAGCGGGCTCCGAAGACTCGGTGTGCTGGGACGCAAGAGACATAGGGCCGTCATCATCCACCAGGAGCTCAGGGGCACGCCAGCCAGAAGTTCCAGCGGCGTGAGCCGTGGTTGCTCGGAACGAGCTTTGGTTGTCTTCAAGTTTCTTGCACAGGCCAAAATCCGAGATTAGGAGTCGCAATGACCGCGAAACAGTGCGGCCACGGGGCATAGCCACGAGAATGTTTTGCGGCTTCAAATCACGGTGGACAATCTTCAAAGAGTGCAAGTAACGGACACCCTGTGTGATCTGCCGTAGTACGTCTGGCAGATCTAAGCCGCTTTGGACTAGTTCCGGGTAGCTCGCAGGACGCTCAATCACATCCTGAAGAGATGCTGGACAAAGCTCGAGGCCAATATACAGGAACCCGGTGGCTTGTTCACGGCAGAAGTATCGGATCACGTTATGGTGGTCATCACTTTCCTGCAATAGGCCCACTTCGTGGGACGCAATGTCATAGAATTCCATCAACATACGCTTGACCGCGACGTCTCGTCCATCGAATGAACCGCGGTAAACCACAGTGCCATGGCTACCATGCCCGAGCACAACATCAGTGAAAACCCGAAGACGGCCGATGCGAACGACGCCATCCATCTCTATAATCTCGTTCGAGATCGTCCTGACCATCTGGGCATCGGGCTCAAGTCGAGGCTGGGGGGCTAGGGTGTTGACTTGCTCGGCAACCTGATCGGCTCCTTCGGGGCTATCACCCTCACTGCCAGGCTTCTTGCGACGGCGGTGTGCCTTTCCTCCTCGAGATCCACGATAGCGGGTTTTTTTCTTTGGTTTTTCAATTTCATCGGCGTCCTCGTCACCAGGCCCACGTGACGGCTCGCGAATCTGCACCCGGGGGGTGGGGTCCGCACTGTGTTCTCGGGAGGCACGCGGGGTTAACCCACCCTCTGGTGATGTATCCTCCAAATCTAAATCCACTGTGACGTTAGGAACTTGTTGGGTTGGTGTAGACGAACGCTTAATATCCGGGGCACCGCCGACAATAGGTGTAGAAGGGGTAGAAAGAGAAGGTTTATCATTGGAATTGATGATGTTCTTGATGTCCAATTTTTGCTTTGCCAAATCGCGAAGGTGATGCGAGTTGAAGTAAATGAAGGTGCAGATGAACAGTAAAATCAACGTGACGACAATATCCAAAGCATTGTCCCAGCTCTTGCGAATGATGGCGCTGTTGCGCAAGGCGGGAGGCAAAGCCAGCTCGGAAGGGCTGCGAAGGATATCTCGTGGTGTGTCATTCGAAAGTTCAGACGTGGATGATCCGGCGATTCTAGGGATATTTGGCCGGATGACACGAGGTCCAGTGAGAGAGTGAACACCTGCCAACGCATTCCGCTGCTGACGCGCGCTCAGACTCATAAGTGCTTGACCCCGGCGGAAGAAGTCTTTGTCATAGCATTGAGCCATTGGAGCCCGACCCGTGGCCAGGGGATAGGTTTCCTCTGAAAAGGCATACCAGCCCCCAGCCTCGGTGCAATCGATGTATACACGCATGTCTCTTTCCTCGTTAAGGGATCCATAATCCGGATCCGGTGGCTGGCGAGGTTGTGAGAGCAGGACTAGCGGAGTCGAGGCATCAGGTGCATCTTTGTTGGCAGGACGAACCACGTCAAAGACACGCGCCACAGGGGATGAGAAGCGCTGAGTATAGCGAGGCCGACCCAGGCGCGAGTGATCGAATCCCAGCACAACGCCATCATGCATACTGTAAATGTGACTTTCATCCATTGTCCTGTAGTACTGGCTTTGTAGGTCCATATCACGATTGTTCGGCGCCCACTCGGAGTATTTCAAGGTACAAATTGGATCTCCCGTTTCCGTGTTTTGTATCGCAACTGCATATTCAACCCGACCAAGAACCAAAGTGCCCGATGTCGACTCGCATTCATCGGATTCCAGATCTTCTCCGTCCACCTTCCGACATTCAGGTGCAGCGGTAATTGGACCACGGGAACTAAACACCCGCAGAATGCTGCCAGTCCGAGCGTCAATGGTATATAATGTAGTTTCCTTCCGGGCAGTATAGGTCACAGCAGGGTCGGTGCCGGAATAAGGGGTTTCGTCAACAAGCTGCTTCACTGTTAAGCCGAGCTTTTGCAAGCCGGCGTCTGGGGCGGGGCTGTAGATATATAGGCTGCCATCTTGGCTCGGCTCGACTATCCATAGGAAATCGTCTTCGGGTTGTGTATCGTCAAAACTGGAACGATTCGCTCTGTGGTAGATGCTTTCGACCACAGGACTACTCGGGACCTCCAAGGCCCAGCGAGCAGTCCCGGTCTTGCGATCACGGGCGTGAATGGTTCCGTCGACGGTCGCCAGCAGCACAAAATCCTCAACCTCCCAGTCCTGCAAGGACCGCGCGTGAAGCTGCGAAGCCAAGCCTGCAGCGGTGCTGCTGGCTTGGACAGGAGGGGCTCGAACGGCGCGGCCGGAGCCTGCCAGAGCCAGAGTAGCAAGGGCGCTCGCATCGTTGGGTTTCACGATGGGTGGTGCGGCCACATGGGCCGCATGTTGTCTGGATGACTCTTGTGCTAGTGGCACAGAGACGTGAGATATAGGGTCATGGGCATCTGATTGCTGCAGCGGAGCGACCAGAGCTGGGAGAAGGAGGAGTGCGACACTGGCGGGGAGTGTCGAATGGACGCCCGGCAGCCGCCACCGCATCGTAGAGCTGTCAGCACAAAGATTGAATAGTAGGTGAACGATCGAGGGAGGAAAGCGGGTAGGGGCGTCTCATGGGCCGATGTGTGAGAAGAGAGGTCTAATGGATCGAGTGATAGTGTGGAGCGAGTCAAGTATCCGGGTAGCAGATCATCCCCCAACCCATAAATGATCGAAATGAAAAATGGCAGGCAATTCAGTCTAATAATAATGCATGAAAAGATGGGTGAAACTGTCGAGGATGCCACAATATTGAAGAGATGAAAGGATGAGAGGAGAGAGGTGACAACAGGCAGAGGGATTGTGTGTAATCCACGTGTACATTACAGGTTGTGACCAGGCTTTCCCGCCTCCACTGCTGTAACGGTAATGTACGGTACTTTCGTCCACGCACGCCTTCGATCTTCACTCAATACAGCGTAGTCTGGAACAATAAGAACATTCGAGAGCCCCTTGATAGACATAGCCCATACATATGATGTATACCTATTTTGTGCTTATAGAACTCATATATTTAATGTTTTATATCAGTCACCCTTGACACTCGGTTCTTGGTTACTCCGTACACAACTCTGGATTGATCATTTGAACGAGTCTTTCACAGTGGATCTTCACATGCTAATGACGAAGATTGAAGCCTTTCAGCAAGGTGGATCACCCTGCGCAGCGTTAGGGGGCTATGACCAATCAAGGGCGAAACAGCACATTACGTTCAAGGTCTCATGAAGAAAGAATCAGTCCATTACCACCAAACAGATTTTAAAAAAAGAACTATGTAAATCAAAGCAGCACATCCAACGCCACAACCCCGTCCTCGTGTAGTACACGCCGGAAGTGCCATTGAAGGGGAGGGGGGAAAAAGGAAACACAAGAAAGATCAAGTTAAATACAGGTTTAGAAGGATGTGGCCACAGAAGCATGTGGAGAGAAAGGGACTATAAAACAAAAAAGGGGATAGCGGGATGTTCTCAAGAAAGAAAGTATGGTAGATATTAAGCGTGAGACGACCTTAACCGCCGCGGATCATCCAGGTCACAGCAACAGCCCAACCACTGACGAAGATGACGGTCAAGATGCCTGCACCTGCACGGTCACCGGTACCGATGGTGTTCAATACAGGGACATCATTGTCCGAAGTATTAGTGCCAGCGTTCGGGTTACTCTTTGAAGTTCCACCCGATGTTAAACTCATTGGCGCCTTGTTCTTGAACGGAATCAGATTGGCAGCCAGGACACCCAGTACAGCCATCTGTTGCTCCAGGCCCTTGGTCCCGTCCCAAGCGGCTTGCTTGTACCAGCGAATACCACAATGTGTACCGTCATCACCACCGGAGCATTGCTTTGCAGCGGCGATAGCTGAGGTTCTCAGCTGAGGGAAGATCAAGTCGTAGGTGTCGGGAACGATTGTAGTCAACATTCCAAGCCAGTTGGCGAAATAGGCCTTGAAGGTGATCTGGTTGCGATCACAATTACCGCTGGCTTCGCAGGTGATCTCGCAAAGAATTTGGCCACCGTCTCCATTAAATCCTGTGGTCGGGTAGAACTGTTGAGAGGTCTTGATGAGGCCCACAATACCTTCCTTCCATTTCGTTTCAGTGCCATTAGTCTAGTCCGGAGTTAGTATCAACCATCTTTCGGCAGCAAAACAGGACATACATAGTTGTGCATATAGGCAGCACCACTGATATAGGTGGCATAGTTGTAGGTCCACTGGTAATCGCCATGATCCGTGCACTGCGTGCCGCAGGTGGTAGTATCGGCGATGTTCCAGTTCTTCTCCTTAAGCAGCGGGGTGGTAGCACTCCAATCCCAGATGCGCTCAGCCCAGTCGGCGTATGTCTTATTTCCGGTGTAGAGCGCGAGTCGGGCCGAAAGTTGGAACAGTCCTCCGTTTGAAATCGCGTTCTTCGTAAGGTAACCATCCTGGTACGGCCAAATCTGCCAGCGCATACCACCGTGGCAGCTGCTCGTATCCCATCGGGGGTACTGCGTGTTAAAGACACCCTGTGCGAGGGATACCCAGGAGGGTTCGCCATCTCTTTCGGGGTAGTTGAATTCCGCGGCGGTGATAGCAGCGAGACCCCAAAAGACCTGATCGTCGTTGCCCAGGTACTGACTGTAGTTGCTAGGGAAGAAATTGTCATCACCCTTTTGGAAATACATTCCATCCTGAACGGCGTTATTGAACTGGCTGTCCCCGGACACGAACCAGTACATGATAAGGGTCATGAACATAGAACCGCCCTCCCACCAAGTGCCATCGAATTTACCAGGGATGTCCTTGGAGTCGCGAGCATCGTAAAAATCCATCATCGTGGTAGCGACTGTTTTGGCCGCATTTTTCAGGGAGGCTGAGAGAAGTACTGAATTAGAAAATGAATGCGATCGAAGGGGGAGGAGGACGTACTCTCGTCATCGATGTTCACATCGATAGCGAGGGCACCCTGGACGGCGAACGCGCCACCCAGTAGAGTGGCCAGCCACTTGGACAAAATCATATGTGGAATCTCAAACGAGCGTAAAGGCCAGTGGCATAGGGGAGTTGAATCGAGGAAATAGAAGTTTGGAGAGAAGGTAAAGGTGGCTAAGAAAAGATGACGGGGTAACCGGCAACCCGGGGGGTTCAGTCCCTGGTACAGTGGGCTGGCTCCGTCTAAGAATGTTGAACTATTTTACATCCACAAGTATGAACGTTCTTACAACTATTATACTCTCTGTATTCTATATATTCTATATATGGAATCTACATTTTGTCCTTCCCCTCTAACAATAGGAAGTATTAGATTACCGAATTGCTGAATTGCTGGTCTACTGTCCCTAAAACTCAAATGATGACGGTTAGACTCGTTCCTGGCGGCAAATCTGGCCCTGCAGTAACCAAATGAAACATTAAGCTTAGTGCCGAGACACCCCTTGGTATTTGCAATTAACCATGGTATACTGTGCTTATAAGGTACAACGTTAGACAATACCGATCTGGTCTGTCTTATGACGCACGGGATGGGAATGTGATCATCGTGTCAAATCCAACACCCATGTACTTTCCATAATGCTCAATGCACGAGGATAGATTACTAGAAAGAGTCAAAAACAGACAACCGCCTTGGCTAAGGTTTAATACTCACGTCACCGCTTTGAGTCTGCCGCTTCGGGAGAATCAGTGCCTTATTGTTCAGGTTCAGGCTCTAAAACAAATCAACAATAATGAACGGCATTGAGACATTATTCCAAGGTTGAAACAATGCACCTTAGAAGTGTGAGTGGGGGAGTGGGTGGCTCACCATATGCAGGTATGTTGTAGGATTCTCGAACTATGTGCACCTAGTACTATTTGAGGCTGTGGTATATTTACTGGGCAGACTACAAAAATGGCTAGATGGATAGATCATGTACTTAGTGACTTCTATTGCACATTTTTTAGTTCCTTCATAGAAAGACTATAGAGATGAATTCATCCATGTCATCAGAATCGTGTCCATTACATCCGGTTGCGTTGGCGGGGAGCCGCACGGATGATGTTGTCCACCCGCAGGAGAAGCTAAAATGAAGTCAGCCCGTATTCCACATTGAGTATCAAGGATAAAAAGAGCAGGTGAGTTACATACCTCGGCTGCCTCTGAGGCAGACGAAACCACCGCCTTCTTCAACTTATAAGCCTCCACCACACCAAGCTCACGCATATCTGCAATACCACCACCGGGCGTCAACAGGTCAAGACCGGAGCTGGTCATACCGTTGTTGATGGCCGAGCGCAGACGAGTCACCAGATCGCTGGAATCCAGACCAGCGTTGTCAGCCAGAATGGTAGGCAGTTGCTTCAAAGCGTGAGAGAACGAGTCGACAGCAAGCTGCTTCTTGCCGGTCGTATTCTGAGCTGCCTGTTCCACGGCCTTGGACATCACCATCTCGGCGCAGCCGCCGCCAAGTGTCACACGGGGATCCTTGACTGTCTGCGAGAGAACGGCCAGAGCATCGTGGAGCGAACGCTCGGCCTCATCGAGAAGCTGCTCGGTAGCACCGCGCAGCACAATGGTGCAGGCCTGACCAGCAGCCACACCGGAGAACTTGATCAGTGTGTCCTCACCAATGATCACTTCCTCGATCAGATCACACGCACCCAGCTTGACCTGATCGGGGTGGTCGAAGGTGGAAGCGATCTCACCGCCAGTAACAAGGGCCAGGCGCTCGATGCCGTCGAAATCGGCGTGCTCGATGGACATGATACCCGCCTCGGTGAACAGCTGCTCGGGCCAGTTGTAAATGAGCTGACGGTTGACGAAGCAGTTAATACCGTGTGCCTTGATGCGCTCAACCTTTTGGCGCATCTTCTCGCGTTCTGCCTTCTCCAACTCAGCAAGCTTGCCGGTCGACTCGACCTTGACTCGTGCACCGAAAATCTTGACCTTATCTGTGTCCATCGCTGTGTTGGCGACCAGGATCTTGGCGTTCTCCAACCGCTTGGGCTGGTTCACACCGACCTTCTTGTCCATAATGAAACCCTCGTCGAGGTATGAATCGCTCAGCTTTCCACCAGCCTTCTTGATAATCTGGATGTGGGAGAGGTCGGTGGATCCCTTGAGACGCAGAACGGCCTCGCAGGCTAACTTGGCGAATTGGTCCCGGTCTTGCGACAGAACCTTTGAGCTGAGCGTTGTGCGGGCAATGGCGTGCAAGTCCTTACGGAAAGCCTCGGGGTCAGTGCTGCGGTCGACCGCCGTAGCCTCGAGCGCGGCGAGGGCAGCCTTGCTAGCTATCCGGTAACCCTCAATAATAGTCTGGGGGTGAATCTTCTTGGCAACAAGCTGTTCGGCCTCACGCAGCAACTCGGCGGCCAAAACGGTGACTGATGTGGTTCCATCACCCACCTCATCGTCCTGAACCTTAGAGATGTTGACCAAAACCTTAGCCGCAGCGTTATCCAAAGCGATGGACTTAAGAATCGTAGCACCGTCGTTCGTCACCAGGATTTCTCCTGTCGACCTGTGAAAACAGCCATGTCAGTATTTCCGGGGTTATAGCAGTTGATTATCGATAACTCCACCACGTACGCAGATTGTAGGATTTTGTCCATTCCCTTGGGACCAAGAGTACTCTTCACGAGGTCTCCGACGGCGATAGCACCGACAAAGGCCGAGAGACGGGCATTTTCGCCCTTCTCTTCAATGACATCGTCACCAAAGATCTGTGTGGGATTGCCGAAAGATGCCTAGGAGGGGTAGAGGTGAGCCGGTGCGAACACATACTTTCCACGGTCTCGCAAGTTGGGGATAGCGTACCATAATGACCAGCTGAATAAGGCAATCGACCAAAGATCAAATGTCTTGCTGAAGTTGAATCGACTTCTCCTGTCAACAAGTGGGGTGGGAAAGGAGAAAAGTTGCCGCACGATTGGCCCGAGCTTCTGATTGGTTGCGCTTCATCACCGCCTGCTATGCCTCTCGATGATTCCTTCGTCGTGACGATCCCTTTCGCTGGGATTGACCTTGTTTCTGTCAGTGTCGAGAATGGCTGACTCTGACAAAATTGCTCCGGCTGCTGCGAACAAGCGGCCACATTCTGCTGTCGAGGCCGAGAACAGTGAGACCCCTATTTCATGGACACCGTTCAGACCGCTCCCTCGAACGGAACGCAATAGATACTAACTCTATGGGATTGTTAGGTGGTGACTCTTCCGACGATGATTTCGGCCCTGCGCTGCCCTCGGAGGTTGCCCCCAAGAAGAAGCGTCGAAAGCTTCCTTTTGAAAAAGTCTACATCCATGCGCTACCAGTCTCCGCACGCTACTCCAAGTCTCTTATGCACAAGGACCAATTATCGTTTATAACGGTTGCCCCCTATACGGACTTTGTGATCACTTCCTCCGTCGATGGATTTGTTAAATTCTGGAAGAAGATGGCGGAAGGCATTGAGTTCGTGAAGGAATTCCTAGCTCACCCAGGCGAGATTCGAGGCGTAACTGTCAGCGCCGACGGCCGCAGTTTCGCGACAGCTGGAATAGACAAGACAGTAAAAATTTTCGATGTTATTACATTTGGTAGGCCCAAAATTTGTTACTCTTTCGGTCTAATGACTTATTAACATGAACAGATCTCTTGGCGATGTATACACTAGACTTTGTGCCTCGATGTGTTTGCTGGGTACACCCTCGTGGGGCCTCGCTGCCCCTGCTAGCTGTGACAGACGAGTCAAGTAATACGATTCAGGTATTCGACGGACGTGGCGAAAATCCCCAGTCTTTGCATACTTTGAAGTCGATCCACCGCAGCCCCGTGGTCTCAATGGCATTCAACAACGCGTTCGACTGTGTCATCTCAGCCGATGAATCAGGAATGATCGAATACTGGAGAGCTGGAGACGGATCTTTCGAGAAACCTGACAATGTCTTTGACCTCAAATCTTCAACAAATCTTTTCGCATTTAAGAAAGCCAAATCCGTTCCGACAGCCATCACAATTTCCCCGTCCGGCAAACACTTCGCCACGGTTTCCTTCCCAGACCGACAAATTCGAGTATTCGACTTCGCAACAGGGAAGCTTTATCGCACCTACGACGAATCAATAACCACCATCACGGAGATGCAGCAAGCCGGCACAGCACCGTACGAACTTGAGGAAGTAGAATTCGGGCGCCGCCTAGGTGTTGAGCGCGAAGTGGAAAACGAAGCGACGCGCAACAAGGTAAACGTTTCTTTTGACGAATCCGGCCATTTCCTCCTCTACGGCTCTCTTTACGGCGTGAAATGTATCAACACCTACACAAACCGGGTAGTCCGCATCTACGGCCGCGAAGAGCCATTCCGAGCCCTGAACCTCGCATTGTATCAAGGACAACCGCAACGGAAAGGCATCGTTACCGTCTCAATGGCAGCCAGTAACAACCCGCTCCTCCAGCAAGCTGAAGAACGTGACCCAATCCTCCTCTGCACCGGCTTCGGCAAAGTGCGCTTTTACATGTTCACGAACCAAACAGACATCTCGAAATCCACTCGGGACGTCCAAAACGAAAAGCCAACCCAATCAACGGCCGGTGCTGGTCCAACCGCCACAAAAGCGGCTGAGACTGGCACTGCTGCAATCTTGCACACAACATTGGGCGACATTCACCTGCGCCTATACCCCTCGGCTGCGCCACGGGCCGTAGAGAACTTTGTCACACACGCCCGCAATGGCTATTACAACAACACGATCTTCCACCGTGTGATCCGCAAATTCATGATCCAAGGTGGTGATCCGCAAGGCGACGGGACGGGTGGTGAATCTATCTGGGGCGGGGAATTTGCCGACGAGTTCTCCGTTCTCAAGCACGATAAGCCGTATACCCTCTCGATGGCCAATGCCGGACCCAATACAAATGCTAGTCAGTTCTTCATTACCACGGAGAAGACGCCGTGGCTGGATAATAAGCACACTATCTTTGGACGTGCTGTGCAGGGCTTGGATGTCGTGCACAAGATCGAAAATGCGCGGACGCATAAGGAGAAACCAGAGGTTGATATCAAGGTGGTTAGTATTACTATCTCGTGATATATCGGCCCGGGTGGAATCTAGGCGTATTACAAAATATGTGTATAAGGAATCATGAAATGTCCGCATACGTTGTACTATGTACACTGTCACTTGATCAGACAGATTGAAAATATGGCGAATATGACCGTAGAAAGAGAATCGACACAGTCGTCAGCAGAAGTCGACTCCGCCATATTTTTTAGACAAAAGCCCAAGAAAATAAGGAGAAGAAAAGAAGTGGAAAAAAAGGGGCGCAAAACCAACAAGAACTAAAACACACAATGAAGCCCATTATCCGTACCAAACACCAAGAAATGCAACCATGGCCAGGTAGCATGGTATAGAAGCAGCGCATTGCAAAAACAAACCAAATATTAAGAAGAAAAGAACATAAGAAACCCAAAGATCCAAAATAAGAAGTGAACCAAAACAGACTTTAAACCTGCCGGATCTCCACATCCCCAGAGCCCTGCTCGACCTTCGTCAATCGCGTGCGAGTTCCGGGCACCGGAGTGCTAGTCTTCGCCATCGTAGAGCGCGAGCTACTAGCCAGGGAGTCAGCACCAAGGCCGGCAGTCTGCACAGGCACCGGCACGGCGCCCCAGGCGGCATCGCGCGGAGCGGGCGGGGAAGCCGCGGTCAAAAAGCTGCTGCCGCCGCCGTGGTAGAGATTGGGCCGTTTCGCGTCGTAGCGGCGCTTGAACCATACACCGAGTACGGCGATGATGCTAAAGCCGATGACCAGCACGATGAGCATGATGATCCAGCGGTAGTGGGTACTCCACCTATTTTAAGGGGAATTTTGTTTAGTGATTGGTCTGGATGCGGGTGCAGTTACGATTCTAATTTGCGCTGCGGTGTTGGGATCAAACATACCATGACTTCTTTTCCGCTGTGGTGGAGGTTTTGTTCGCGGTGGCACTGGAGGTGGAAGTCGAAGTAGAGGTTGCGTCGGTTGTGGACTTGGTTGTTGTAGTGGCAGTGCCGGATGTATCCTTGCCGCCGGAGTTGCAGTAGTCGACGTACCAGGTTGAGAGAAGGGTTTGGTCTGCGGCGCTGCAAGAGGGGCAGATGCTGCCGGAGGTTTTGAGGCCGGTGAGCAGGGCGGACTGGCAGAAGCATGAGGTCCAGGTGGAGGCTTGGCCTGATTCACAGGAGGTCTGCGCGCTTGTCAGGGTGGTGCAGGTCAGGCCGCATTGCGGGAATTTGCTGGAGGCCGCTGCGGGGAGGATGGTGTCGGCGGCTAAGGCTGAGATTGTGAGGGCGATAAGGGCGAGGAAGAGGAATGAGAGGCGCGTAGTGAGTGACATTGTGAGAGTGATGTTTTGGAGTTCTCTATTTTAATGAGGGGTGAGGTAGCGAATGTGGAAGTGAGAGCCGTCCCTGAGGCTCGATTAGATGTCTGGATAGGATGTCTTAGTCCATCGTTGCATAGGTGAAAGAAAGAAGAGTCGACCGAAAGACCAGAAAACGAGACGAAGATGGTTTTGGGTCTAGTCGGGGCCCGAACGATTCCGGATTCGGCTTTTTGGTCTTTTTTTCTGGGTTTGTTATGGCTCGCGAGAGGAAATACAGGGATTTGATTGGGCGAATGTCTTTTGTTAATTTCGTTTGCTTCTTTAATCTCTTTTAATTACCTTATAAGTAGTATCGTAGTACTGTAGCTGTACATGGCATCGCATGCGTGTTTTTAATTTCCGCAAACGGACCGTGGAAACCTCACCATTTCACCTTATAGCATTCTGACGTCTGCCAGGTCTGATATTGGTACTCGACTTCTTCGAGGTCAGTTTCTACGGGAATGGCTTTTGGGGACTACTTCCTATGCAAGGAGTTATATGTATAGAATCTATACACTGCTCCGTACTCCATCCTCTGTACATCAATGTACGATGTACTATAACTAGCAGTTAGGATCTTAGTTACCTATTCTCTTCTATAATTTACTAACCTGTAACTCATCCGTCTTTCATCAACTCCAAACAAGGGCCCACCATGATCGGCAGTGCGAGACATGGAACAAGACGATGGATCTATGGTTGATCTTGAATAGGCACTGAGTTAGATACGGAGCAGAGACGCTACGTCCGTATTATGCACAAACCCCTCTTTACTAGCTAATTTACTAGGTAAACTCAGTAAATTCGTTTCCAAGGTTGCCATCGCTTATTATGTACTATGTACTCCATAGTTACCCTTGATCGATCGGTTCACACGGTAAAAAGGCGTCATATTTTAATCAAATGATATAAAACCACATGCGTCAGAAAATATACCCTATATCAGGCTTCAATTGAGAACATATAATAGGTCGTAGCCACCTCTAGCGAACTCAGTTGATGTGTGGTTATGTTTTGAGCCCTAAGACATTTCCCTCGGGTACCCGGGCTGTTTGAGATATATGGACAATTTAGGCGATCTACATAAAGAGGCCAAATAAGAAAAACAAGCAATAGAAATCTCAGGGCTAGTCCGTGAGGAAATCCCGGAGATGATTGGATAACAGCTCCGCCTATTATTATCACTCCCCGCATTCCTTCCCTTCTCCAACACCCCTCCCATCATATCAACAATGCCAACAATGCCCTCCCGTCAACTCCTTTCAAATCTTATAACCTCCCTCACCAACTCCCGCTGGATCTTAACCCGAACCCTTCGGAGTGAAAACCCCCTCGACCTAAACGGCGAGCTCCGCGGGACCGCAATCTTCACCGCACAACCCCCCACCACCACAGCCGACCGCGACTGGCTGTATTGCGAAGAAGGCGAGATACCTAGCAATGTCGGAGGCGCCTTACCGGCGGGAATACGTTGGACAAAGAAGTACATATGGCGCCTAGGCAGCGACAGCGGACGCGTCAGCGTCTGGTTTGTGAAAGTCGCGGCGGGCCCGGAAGAAGCAGACTACTTATTCCACGACTTCGACTTTGATTCGGATTCGAGTTCGCCGATACAGTCGGAGTCTCGGTCTGCGCAGAAGGATCCTGGCGAATTCGTTGCGCCGCCCGTGCCGCCCGCTGTGTCAACCCCCGGCAATGAGATCAAGACTACTGTGCTTAATGCTAGGGGCAACCATCTCTGTATCAACGATATGTATCGCACGGCATATGCATTTCGCATTGAGCCTGATACCGGGGAAGTGCTTAGCTGGGCTAGTCGGCATGTTGTGCGCGGCCCGAAGAAGGGGCAGGATATTGTCAATCGATACGAGAAGGAGGCATGATTTAAGATTCAAGTAACCTACATCTTCCGCGAGGCTACGCGGGCGGTCGTGATGATATATCCATGGATGTTCATATATTCCCACTTATATCTCGATCTAGCTCCGCTCTTCATTCCACGCCCATTCCACCCCTGCTCACAGCGTGTAAAGGAAATCCGGTCTTTTGTCACCCAACAACTCGATCTGGCTCTGGTCCAAGCCCTCGATCCAGTGGTCGCGTTCGCCACGTCTGCGCTTGCCGTTCTCACGCCGCAACAGGAGGTACTGCACCACGGATCCGCCAAAGAGGAATAGGACCAGGTAGGCGAGTACTACTCCGTGACCGGGGTAGTATTTTGGCTTATCATTATCGCGGTAGATGTTCGATGATACGATGCCGTTGAGATTTCCCCAGCCGATGATAAAACCCAGGGAGACACCTCGTTTGTACACACCTAGACAGCAATCGAGTTAGTTTCGGCCTTTGTTATGTATATAACGAAAACCCGGAATCCAGGTTGAAGCTTACCTTCGGTGTTGTTACTAGTCCATGAAATCGTGTTCGCAATGGCTGGGTAGATGCCCATGGCCCCGAGGAAGGTCCCTGCGTATTTGGCGCCGGCAGACTCACAGCCTAGTAGCATAGCAAATCCTATCATGCCGAGGAACGAGACGGCGATATTGCAGAGACCACGCTGTCTTGTACGGTCTGCAATGAAGCCTACTGTCACCGTCAAGACAGCGGCGGCGGCATATGGCGGCACACTCAGCAACTGTGCACGAATCGCGCTGTAGCCTATAGAAGCATTCAGTTAGTAAATAGCTGCGATATACCGAGCGCAACAGACAAGGTCAATATTCACCCTAAGAAACCTTGTTAGCTCCAGAATATCCAATGTGGCGATGCAACAACTCACTAGTTCATTGATAATAGTAGGCACGAAAAGCGAGAACGCATAAAGCGACCCATCAGCCCCCATATAAATCACAGCCCCAGTATAAGTCTTCCAATCCTTCAGACTGGACCAGAAGTATTCCATCTTGAACTCCTCATGTTCAGCACTCGACTGCTGATCCATAGCGAGTCTCCTGAGCACGCGCTTGCGATCGGCATCCGACAAGAACCGCGCCTGATCGGGGAAGTCATAGACACACCAAAACGAGGCAACGCCAATGATGAATGTAAGAAGGCCTTCCAGAATGAAAATCCATGACCAGCCCGGCTTGCCGGCCACGCCGTCCATCTTCGCAATCGCTGCTGCTAGCAGACCACCAAAGGAACCTGCGAGCGCGGCCGCCGAGAAGAAAATTGCCATCCGCACGCCAAATTCCGAGCGCTTATACCAGCACGAGAGGAAATAGCCCACTCCCGGGAATAGACCGGCTTCCGATAGGCCCAGGAACCAGCGGACTGCCATCAGCCCGTGGTAGTTCTTTACGAAGCCCATACAGGTCATGCAAATTCCCTAGAATTAGTTAGGCGAATAATGTGTGAAGATGGGAATATGTCACTTACCCATGCCATCATAATGAGGGGGATAAATACGCTCGGCCGCAACCGCTTGAGCAGGACGTTAGTAGCGGGCTCGAAGACTGAGTACGAGACGAAAAATATAGTCAGTGCTGCGTTGTATTGGGCATTCGTCATGTTCAGGTCTGTTTTCAGACCGACGAGCTTTGCGTTGCCGATATTTGTCCTTGAGCGAGGTGAGATTAGTTCATGATATTTCCTCGGAAGCCTGTGCGCGAACAAGATATTGTTCTCTTGCTTACCGATCGAGGAACGAGACGAGATAAAGTAGACTGAGCCATGGCACGAGGCGGATATCGAGTTGCCAGAGTAGTTTCCGATCCTATATGGTTCGTGATTTGGTTAGTTACCGTGACTTCAAACGATGCGGAACAGAAATTGATAACATACAATCGCCGCCCTTTCTTCATCACTCAATCCTGCGTCGGGATCCTCAAATCCAGCTGCAGCAAGCGCATCCTTAGAATCGAGAATATTCTCAGGGTCCTCTGACCAGGATTCGGTTTGTTTGTCGGAGGTTTCAACGGCCATGATGTAGGATCGAGCAGGGGCCGGGGGATGGTCGGGAGATGGCAACTGCTATACGCCGACCGGCGAGCTATTTAAGAAGAACAGGGAACAGGTCAAAGCAGAAAAAGACAGCCACCAAGCGCTATGTAATGAGGGGCAAACATGCGAACGCTTATGCTCGGCAGATGGTCGAGATTAGCTAGGATCCAGCTGAAGGATGGTATGACCCCTACATCCTAGCCCGCGTCCTAACCGCGTGCAGGGGTTGCTGCATTAGCTTGAATCTGATGTTGGGGCCCGTTGAGGCATGATCGGCATGTAGAAGGTGAGATCATCATTGGAGGTGACTTCAAACGGGAAGAAAAGGACGAGTATCATTGTACATCATTGTTCAGTATCTAATTTAGCTTGATCTTGAGTCTTTAATCCTCCATGTTAGTATACTATTGACACGTCGGATAAATAGGCCAAGTCTGGGCATCCGGGGAAAATTAGGGCATCCCCGCATACCCCGGGCTCCACTAAGCGAAGCTTTCCCCCGGGGCCGTCTCGATCTCATCAATGTAGGATTTATGTTGTACATTTGTACTGCCAAGTCTATAACGGCCCGCTTGTTTAGAATAACACGAGTCTTGCTTGGAAAGCTCCCTACAATGTGCACTCGGCCGAGAGCAAGAGGTGGTGTCGGCCGACGTGGTCGTATTGAATGTTGATCGCCAAAAGTTCCCTTGACTATCTAGCCATTGACCGTGTAGCCTCTCGTATCCACCCCAGATGACCACCTTTTCACCATATTTTAATTGGATGATAGTAAACTCGGGATAGTGGAAGGATTGTCTCGGCATTGACCTTGTGGCAGGTTCCTCCTCCGTAGCCCCGTAGAATTTGTGCCAATGAACGTGCATGTAGTAATAGAAAGGGAATTAAAAGAGCGCTGATTTCTCTCTGGCAGCCACGCTAAGCCCCGCATTCATGTGCGCACGGCTTCAATGTCGTGGCGGGGGTGATCGTCGCACAAAACGTTGCGTCCGCAGCGCAGTGAGCTATGACTGTACAACATCGGGCCCAATTTGATACACCAGATTTGCAGAAGGCGCCTCATGGAACAAGCGCTAGCTTAAAAAGACATTGTTGGAGCAAATGTTTGGGTGGTCGAAACTACGCTATTGAGCTTTTGGCAACATATTTGTCATATGGAATTATTTTAGAACACTCGCTATGACTTCTCTCTAGAGTTTCATTTAAATTTTGGTAGTATCATTTGAATTTGAGTTGTTGTGAGGTCTAAGTGTAGACTCCCTGGAAGACTTACGTAAGGTCGAGTCGAGCCCAAAGATTACCTTGCCGGTAAGACCAATGGGGACGCCAGATTCATGAATGTATGTACTTGGAAGAAACGCTATAACCAAGATGCTTATGATCAATGCAATACGCCCAATTTGCCTTGATATAGCCACTCCAGGATTGAACCCGCCTGCCAAGAGACGGATGCAAGAACCAATCGATTCGGATCAAGGATAGTATCGTTGCAATATATCCCCGATCTATGCGTTTACAGACCGTTATTTCGCTTGATATGGCCTGGACGGGATTCTGGCTTCATGGGGTTATCAAATCCATTAACGCGTCCATGGAGCCACTTGAGAGTAACGGTGCTCAGCGCCATGACAGCGGCACTGAGAGTAAATAGGCCAACACGACCTGATGTGGGCAGTGCTTCGAAGATGGGATATGGGTACCTAGACTGATTAGTGATTGACGTCGGAAGTGCTGGGTCATACACGAACCATCCATTTTGGGAGAAGCATTGCTCAATCCAGAACCAGTAGCCGAAGGCGATGGTGCCAGACAATGCGAGTGCAGGGAGTGCAGTGATTGTCCAGGGTGGGGATAGGAGCAGCAGGTCAATCAACATCACCACCGACGGTGTTGCGTGGAAGCTGACGTCTATAACCGTGTTATTAGGGGTATCTCAAAATGTACTTTTGCAGACGTACCGGCAGGAAATGATATGACAATATCTTCGGGAATCACCAAACGCTCATCAATCTTACTTGGGTTAGAACAATGTCGGATTAGCGTCGAATTACTTACCAAACGAAGGCCCCAGTACAAAACGCTGATAACAACCTCAAGGGGAGCACTGCATGTCGATAGGATGTTTTTGATCAGGAATAGTCGCCGGGACAGGGTAATATCCGCTAGTAGTGCAACCGCAAAAGTGAGTGTTGACAACGATAGACCAATCACGGTCAGATATTGAAAATGCCAACCATATGCTTGATTACTGTCAAATATAAAGTTTAGCGTGCTTTCCAATATCGAAGCTAGACGGGAGCTTACGCTGGGTTAGGGTTATCGTGCATGCTTCAAGCATGTCAGCAAAAACTTTAAAAAACAGCCTGGGAGAGGACCCATACTATTTGAATGACCACAAAAAGCTCGAAAGTCCGGCCAACTAGAAGGCCAGCCCTTAGTGCTGGACCACAATGATAAGTGAAAGGACCACGGTACTTACATGAACGAATGCCGACAAGCCCCGTGAAGGACTCGACATCCATTGAAGCGGGTGCCTATCGATCAATGATTTGGCCATTTTGGAAAAGAAAGTAGGGACACAAGCGCTCTAGAATCCCAGTTCAAAGTCCCCCGAAAATGCTATCAGCACGCATCTCAAGGAACCAATGTGCATCCAAGGAACTGCATGCTATGACGTTGGCTCCAGATACGAGTCCACGTGACACGCGGGATCAATCGGCGTCCGTATCGGATTATAACATAACCCGGCTGATTCATCGTTCCTTATCTCCCAAGGCTCGGCTGGCCATGTGCTTCCCCACACTTTTAGTCCGCGCTCCAAAGATAACCTTTGCGTTTCTTCTTTACATCAAATTGTGACTTTGATTGTGAATCTGTGCTCTTTGTCTGCCCAGTGAGGTCAGTCGACTGCCTAGTGGGTCAATCGATCTTATTGAACAGATCCATCTTCTGTTTGATATCTTGTTTCATCTCCAAGGTCGCCAAGACCGGCACTCCACTGGTTACTCCCGGCTTCTCTTGCCTTCCCATTGCTGAAGGGCAGTGGGACTGGAACTGTTTCTCGCACATCTCCTCCCATACCTCGATGTGCTTGTATACTAGGTGTGGGTGTCTGGTCGATTATCGCTTCGTCGCTACTTGGGGTCAACGAGGATCGAAGCGCAGAAAGCGTGCCAATTCTGACTTGCTTTCGGCGTAAGAGTCTCGATTGGACTGACGCAGACTTGAAAAGACTGAATCTGTATGGCAGCGGGACATTATATAGTGATCTTTGGCTATTTCGAGCCGTTATCTTGAATTATCGCCGTGCCCTCTTCACAGGCATCGGTACTCGACCAGACACCCTCTGACGTGCAATGCCTCGTCCTAGAAGACCTGGTGCACCAGAACCAAAGCGCCGAAGCCGTAAAGGATGTTGGTACGTTACTAAGATGTCAATAAGCTTTATCAAGGCTAACAATCTCATTAGGCCATGCAAAGCACGCAAGGTAAAATGGTAAGAAGCACAATCCTTGCATGATACTCGTGTCGCTAACAAATATTTATATAGTGGTGAGGAGAAGCCAGCATGTCTTAATTGCCAGCGACAGGGCGACCCTTGCGATTATAGTGTCCGTCTGAACTGGGGGGGAAGGACGAAACGCATGTCAATTGACTCGCCGAATTCACAATCTAGTGGGTATGGAGGAGCTGTAATTGGATTTTCGGACTCATTCGCTATCAATGATCTGAGCCCAGTTTCGTTCCCTACTCCAGCAAGCAACAACCCTACAGATGGATTTCTCAACACTCATCCCGGGGAGTTGACTTCACCGAGAGCAATATCTCCAAGTACATCATCACAAATGGGACTTTTCGAATCCCCTAGGCTCGGCTCAGACTCTGAAGGAGTACTATCGCCGGGCCGATTAGAGTCTCGGTTCTCCTCAACTTGGGCGGAACAATCTCCTCCGGTGACCACATCGGCTACCTCGGCGCCTTTGTTGCAATATCAATTTGGACAGCATAGTTTTGATAGCCCATCATATCTGGGTTCGATAGATCAGACATCCGGTCTCAGATCACTGTCTGCCTTTGCATTCCATACAAACCCCGTGTCGCAGCCAGTCTCATACATGCGCCACCCTGTAGATGTTTCCAAGCACTGCTCGGGTCCATCTATCTCCAACTCTCGTGATGAAGAGCACCTTTCTCAAGGGTCTTATGATGACCAGGGCATGCATTTTGGCGCTCGGTCTGGGACAGGGCAAAACAGATCCTCAAACAGCCCGCGGGATACTGGCAGCCTGTCCATGCTTTTCGATCCACGCAGAGTCTCGATCGCTGAAAGTGATGCAATCTCATCTCCGAGGCTACACGAGACAACCAGCAACATGGGCTCTGTACATGACTATCACAATGCGTTGACTCCTGATCAGGTATTGACAGAGAGCAATCATGAAGCTGATCAAACATCCCACGAGTCTTCAATCGCCCGGAGCAAATGGCAAACATATCTGAATAGTGTAGCCGACAATTATGGATTGGATTCTGGGCGCCCTGATCAGGATCTGACTTTCAACAACGACCATGCTGCCATAGATATCAACTATGCGTTAGACCTGATCAGTTCTCGGTGGCGCAACGAGGAACCCTCGCAGTCCAAAGCCTCTCAACCCGACCCCGTACCACAGGTCCAGTTTTGTAGCGGTTACTATGCTTCGCCGGTGCCCATCAACATCCCGAGGTACTTATCTCCGCTTCCGTCGTCGCTGCTGGAGAACCCCATCAATCTGATGTACTTCCATCATTTCTTGAATCACACTGCCCGGATGCTTGTTCCACACAACTGCGATAATAATCCGTTTATTTCGGTTTTGCCATCAAGTGAGTTTTACTGTTCTATGTTATGTTATCTTTCGCAAAGCTGACCGAATAGTGGCAATCGGTGATTCCAATCTCCTCAATTTGATGCTTGCATACTCTGCTAGTCATCGTGCTCGCTACCTCGGTCATCCCGAGCCCGCAAATCGAATCGCTCATTGGGTTAGCAAGGTTTTCCCAACCTTGCGTATGGCATTGGAGTCATCCAAGGAAGACATCACTGACAGCCACTTGGCCACGGCCATTATGCTGTTGTCATTGAAGATCGTTTCTCCGAGGACGTTTGAAGTGCCGATCACCTGGAAGAGTCACCTCAAGCTTGCTCGCGATTTGTTCCTCGCACGAAGCGAGGGCATGGCGCACCCTGGGAACAGGATTGGAGCGTTCTTCGCCCGCTGGCTAGGCTATCTCGACACGATGGGATCGTTGTCTTGTCGCCAAGCTGGTCCTCCACTAATGATATACCACTCCATCTTAACGGCCTGCTCCGCGCCCGACGGTCATGATGAATTCGGCGTTGATTGCTTCACTGGGTTCACCCCCCGCACTGGAGTATTTCTGATCCGTCTTGCACGGCTGGTGCAGGAATGTGACAATCAACTCTTCGACGAAATGGGTAATTTCCGACATGACTGGCATGCATCTGCGGAAATAGTCCTGGAAGCGCAATCCGTTCTTGGTATTGTCGATGGGATCAGCGAACGTGCTCATACTAGCCCGGAACACCATCATGGTGTTGAGTCCTCGGATATGATGGCCATCGAGGAAGCCTTCCGGTTTGCCGGTCTCCTGCATCTCCACCGCCGTGTCCTAGGGTCTCCGCCTGACTCGTTTCCCGTCAAGGAGGTTTTGCGCAAGCTGATTGATGCCCTCGGACGTATGCGCCCTGGTGCGGCCACTGAAGTCTGCTCGTTGTTCCCGCTCTTCACGGCTGGTTGTGAATCTAGAGATCCAGTTCAAAGGTCTCAGCTTTTGGATCGGTTCTTTGTATTGGAGAGTTCGGGCATGAAACAGGTACGCTTCTATACTAATCTGGAATCCGATGAAAGAAGTTTGCTGACACTGTATTCACTAGATTCAAAATGCACGTCAATTGATGCAACACTGCTGGGACGAAGACTTACCTTGGGTGGCCCTGGCTAGCGGTCAGTTCCTAGGTTAGAGTCGCTTTTACGGCTTGAACAAGTTGGGTGGTCCTACGTTGATTCGCAGACGCCATGATGTCTGGCTATTCCCTGGGCTGGGATGAAGCATTGATTAGTATGAAGATTTGATAGATTAATAATACCCCTCGCCTTCTAAAAGAGCGAGATACCTACCGTGCGATGCACTTGATCGTTTGCCGTTGGCAGAACTATCCTTCTCTCCCTCTATTTATATATATCTCGACATTCCGGCTGCCCACTATCTATAACTGTTACTATTCCCTGCTTGGGACGGAAATAGATCATGTACATTCTCCGACTGGCTAGCTAATTCTACATTCCTGGGATATCGAATGGAGTACGGCATTGTCCGACATATGCCAAGATCAAAATCCACGACTCCGCAGCGGGGGTGATGGTGATCCCCCAGCTTCTCCACGCCAAGCCAGTCCAGCCGCGGCTTACAATGTAGGCTCTTTATACTGTTGAAGAACATAACCGGGAGATGGTCTATAAGAGTGTGCACTTAAGAACACTATATCCACTTGAACAAGAACGGTATACTTCCCAATATCCATCATGATCTTCGATCCCAGTCCCATTGAGCTTCCATCTTCTTACGAAAAGGTTGAAATAACCGGCCATGTTGTTGTCTCTCACCAACCCCCAGGCACGCCGGCAGTGACACCAGTTGTCATCGTAACGCTGAATCGTCCTGCTAAACATAATGCGTTCACCCCGCAAATGGTCTTGGACTTCGAGAAGCTCTTTCCCATGTTCGATGTCGACGAGCGCGTGAAAGTTGTCATCTTGACCGGCGTTGGAAAGACATTCTGCGCTGGTGCAGACCTTGACATTGGTTTCAGTGGTGGTAAAGGCAGGACGGCGGACCATCGTGATGGGTAAGAGAACGTCCACCAATCAACCGCTCTATGCTATGCTCCATACTCTTGCTAACAAACCCAACACAGCGGTGGACGAGTCTCACTGGCAATCCATAGATGCCGCAAGCCCACAATTGCAGCAATGCAAGGCTCAGCCGTTGGAGTCGGGATGACCATGACTCTTCCAGCAATCATCCGGTAGATCAACCACATCCCGAAAACAAACCCAAACCCCTTTTGATTAACATGCATCCCATCTAGGATTGGCTATGAGAAAGGCAAATACGGCTTCGTCTTCGCCCGCCGAGGTATAACTCTAGAGTCATGCTCCTCTTACTTCCTCCCCCGTCTAGTCGGCCACTCCAACGCCAGCTACCTCGTCAGCACGGGGGGAGTCTTCCCCCCTACGTCCAAGCACTTTGGCGACCTCTTCAATGAGATCCTTCCCGACTCATCGCAGGTCCTGCCGCGCGCTCTCGAGCTAGCCACTGATATTGCCGAGAATGTGAGCCCGGCTTCGTCGTACCTCAATCGGGCGCTTATGTGGCGCGACACTGGTTCGGCGGAGACTGCTCATCTCATCGAGTCGCGAGTTATCAACCATATGTTTGGATCGGAGTAAGTGAAATCTATATGAACAAGCTGGTTGCGGATACTTAATATCAGATAGAGACCAGAAGGAGGGTGTTGCGGCGTTCTTTGAGAAGCGAAAGCCGAACTTCAGGGCTAACCTTGATGATAACCCGCCGCCGAGTGTGCCGTGGTGGACAGAGGTTGATACGGGTCGTAATCCTAAAGCAAAAAGACTTTCGAAGCTTTAAATTGAAAGCTGTCATTGGAAATGGTAAATGATGATTGAGGATAGCACTTTTAGGGTTCGTTTAATTCACGCAAGACCGTCCGAAGGATGAAAGTCTTAACAAATGCCACGAAAAATAGCTATAAATTGACCGTGTTACCAAAGGCCATTCCTAATACATTGCAATCCCCCAGCTACCAAGACCGCTAATGATATTGTAACAAAATAAACACCAGCCCGGACAAAAAGAAAAATCACTAGATGTGGTTTTGAACAAAAGCTCCAAGCGGTTCAACCATATATTGACACGAACAAAAAAGAAATGCTGCAATATCACAAGAGCGAAAAGAGAAAGAATCACGCAATGAAGTTGCGGCGCTTGCGGTTGTAAGCCCTCTGATCTTTCAGCCAGTTTCGGTAGCCGGCCACGCTGCCAATCTTCTCGCCGTAGTAATCGGGAACAGGGTTAGCGATGGAGTTGGTTGAGGGATCAACACGGAACCGGCGAATACGATCGAAGAATTCCTTCTCTTTCTGCGCAACAAAAAACAAAACACATTAGCACAGACCAGACATAAGGCCACTCGTTTGTTTTGCAAATACTCACCGTATTGACAGAGGGCTTGTACTTCCTGTACACAAGTCCCCAAATCCCATTTCCGAGAGCCGGTCCAAGAAGCCAACCGACAGCACCGCACGCGGCGGTCGCCAATCCCAGAACAACAAATGGGTCGAGGCCCATTACTGTGGCGCCGAGATGTTCAAGGTCCTGGCCAGACAGAATCTGCACACCGACAGTAGTGCTGATAACAGAGCTGGCAACTGAGGAGACGAGAGAGTATCGGCGGCGGGAAGCGCGGAGCTTGAAGAAGGTGTCCCAGTCGAGCTTGACTTCGTTGTTGGCAGGTGCTGAGGTGGAATTTGCGCGCACAGCGATGGATGATGGCAACGCAGCCTTGAATTGTGGCCGGGAGTCTAGGTTCAATGTTGCGGCGGCTGGGCGAGTTGTCGTGGAGCTAAGACGTGTGGGCTGCTTGGATGCCATCCGGGCAGTTGTTTGGGGAAGGGGACGGAGGGCGCTGGCGAGCGAGGGCGCAGCGGGGTTTAGTCGGCCAAGGAACATGGCTGTGCGGATGGACATGCTGATAGGATTGGCGTTCATTTTAGGAGGAATTGGAATTGATTAAATTGCAGATTCTAGGTCTTGCAGAGGTGAAGTGAGAACTGGAGCCCTGGAGGTGGAGCCAGTTTATGTAAGCGTAATGGGCCCGCGGAAGACAACCGTCACGATCTGATCTGTTAGGGAATTTGCACTTCAAATTACTTGCAGTAGATGGAGATTATAATGGGCCAGACTACTGATAGAGGACGGAGAGAAAGGATTGATTCTTCAAGACACAATGAGCTATCTATAGCCAGCTGAGGCCCGGTATGTCAAGTATTCTTCGAGGCCAAATATCCAGTTTCGACAGAACGCAGGATCATAGCGGTTACTGTGTTCATGAAACCAAAATTGTGCAGAGCAAAGTGGCCTCACACACAAAGAGGCAAGACAATGGCGGACGTAGGCTATCGCAATCCGATTGAGCTTCGAGTTTCTTGACCCGAAAGCGCCACATGGAAGAAACACTGCCGCAACGTCGCTTGGCCCTGGTTCAAGTTGTATGCAGCATCATGTCGAGTCACTAGTGAGGTGTAATGAGTAGGCAGCCAGACTATATTGACGAGGCGTATGATGGTTGTGGAGCTCAAGGCGTCCGAGATCTATGCATATTCTTCTAAGATGTCTGGTGTGTAAGGCAATATATATATATGGGTGCTCTTGACCCGTGGACTGGTAAAGAGATGCCGACTATGATTGATATAGAGAGGAGTGGACAGGTTGGAATTTCAAAATCCGCCTGGAAGGATTAGCTTGGTTTATATACAACGGTCAACACAGGCCTAGTTCATGAGGCAGAGATGATAAACAATATAAGAGAATGAGACCACTATCCCTACATGGACTGCTTCTAACAGGCGATAGTCTATTAATGGCAAAGCTTATGTGTCAGAATGCTGTCTGCCCTCCATGGTGACAACGACCTCTTCCAGTGCCATGACGATGTCTACCAACACGGACAATACGGAAGTTCAACCGCATAAATCCAGTGGGCGAAAATACACAAAGGATCAAAGACACCGCAGCCCGAATATCATATCGTGCTACATCCCCTTGCTAGGGAGAAACGAGAAATCTAGCATTGGCAGGATAAGCGCCAAATGGCCTTTCTCTGCGATTCAAAGTACTAGCTTAGCGCCTACTGTCATATTCAGTAGTGGAATGGTGTGAAGGCTGGTTGTCCAGTGGTTAGGCTGTGGCGAGCAGGGTCAGAATTCCAGTAATGGTCAGCTTCATTCCACTTGCGTAGATAAGTGAAATGCAGGTACACTATTTTCCTATTTGATTAAAGTTCTCCCCGGATCGACATATTAAGAGGCTGAAAGGCGTAAAAGACCGAACAGACTCTGACCTCATTGGCTTAGCGCGGAAATAAGTACAGATACTATATATATGAGCTCATAGATAGAAAATATAAAACATAGAACCTTGGAATAGAAAATACATAGACATCGAATAGTGGACAGAGATAACTAAGAACATACCCCTATTATGTACGCAAAAAAAAAAAAAAAATCTGTCGTCATTTGGCGAATTGCGAAATTTCTCCCCACCACAGCTTCCTTTCCCCCGTCTCGACTTGCCGCATTCGAGTTTCCCCAATTCCCCAACTCGTTCTCCTATTCTGTAAACACCATGTCAAGAAACATTTCTTACGGCCGTGGAGGGGCAGGTAAGTGACACCCCCTCCGTCTCTCGCCACACAAATCCACTAACACACTATGCCCCTAGGCAACATAAGCCGGGAACAAAAAGCGCCCGAACCCAAAGACTTCATCACGCCAACAATCAAGCAGGAAGTCTATACGACAGGTCGCGGCGGCTCGGGAAACATGGTACACAACGATCCGGAGCGACCAGAGATTGCGCGCGAGAGCCAAGACGTTGAGTCACCGCCCCTGCGCGCTCAACAGATCCCGCACCACACAGGCCGAGGTATGTTCTGGAGATGACAGGATATGGAGCGAATGCAATACTGGGACATTTGCAAGGGTACAGCTCCGCTAACGGGTGTGCTGTTTTCATTAGGTGGCGCTGCAAACGCTTACATCCCCACCCCTGAAGAAGAAGAGGCCGAGAGGAAGATCCAGGAGCAGGAGGCGGAGCTTATTCGCGTGCGCACGCAATCCAAGGACCGTGTCAGGGAGATTGAACAGGAGAGACGGGAGTTGCGGAAGGAGTCGCCTTCTGCTTAGGATGGGTACTGGGGGTGGACTTTGGTTCGCGGTTGATTCGTTCTCGTTGAGAGGGCTCGATGAAAGCTGATGGTTTGGCTGCGGAGGCGCTTTGCTTTTCTTGGGCTGCAGTGCCAATCTGGAAAGAGGTGATTGTCCGAGCAGTAACGAATCAGAAACCACTGCGGGCAGTGCTGCTTCGATGCGAGGGTCTTTTTGTTTCCCATCGACCTACCGGTTAGACTTATGGGTCTGTGGTATTTGCTTTTCTTTCTTTTCTTTTCTTTGCGCGGCTTTTCCAATTGGCATTCCTGGCTTCACATAATCGGGAATTGCTTCATCATACCTATCGTGGAATACCGGGAGAACGGCGCTTGGGATACATTTGGGCGGGATTGTGTTTTCCCTCTATTGACATACGTTTCGATGTGTATTGCAACGATCATCTGTGTTTCCCGGAATGGCTTCCTACACCGAGAAATGATAAACTCCCATGACAAGCGATCCTTGCCTCAATTGAAGAAACTATGCTATGTACATCACATGTCTATGCTAATTATACGCTTCGTGTCTCATTAGATGCATCGCTCAGCCCAAGCTTTTTGAAGAGGGCACCAAAGAATAAAATTGCAGACTCGCCATCAACAGCCAAACGAGGATCTCACCCTTGGAAGGAAACACCCCGTCGCATCAATCGGCCAGTTAATAAGATCTTGCCAGTCCGGAGCAAGAATGTCCCCAATCTCCTGCAGAATCCTATTCCCCCAATCGCCCATCCACCACGAACTCCTAAGATGATGCAAAACCACCGCATAATGTGCCAAAACAACAAGCGCAAACGGCCGGCGCGCCTCAAGTAGCTCCAAAAACTCCGCAGGGATACGGAAACTCCACCCAAAAGCAAAGACCTTCGGCTCGCCGCCCTTCATCAGCTGCTCGAGCGCGTGGCTGAGATGTTCGATAGCCGAGTCGTACAGATCTGTCTCGTGCGTCGCATCCCGCATAGCCTCTATGTCATTCTGTCGCTGGAGCGAGAGTACCACTAGCCGCGACATGTCCGGCATCGTTGGGAGCGGGTCTTCGGGGTGGAAAAGCGGGTCCAGCTCGCTCGCCGTGAGGCGCTCCATTGAGGTCATTAGGATACTGACTAGCCACCGGGTCAGCTGGAAGATCTCGAAGAACTCATCCAGCACGTCGGGCTGGTCTTCGTCCGAGTCGGTTTCGCTGTCGATTTGGCAGAAGCCGAAGGTGAATACAATCATTATGCAACAGAGTGCGAAGGTCGCTTGGGTTTCTTCTTCCGGGGCGTCTTCGGTACCCTCGCTGCCGAGGCCTGCTAGCGCTTGTGCTTGGTACGAGCGTGCTGTATCAAGGTATCGCCAGCGTCGGGAAGATGTATTTGTTGAGGCAAGGTGCAGCGCTGAGAGGGCTAGGATACCTTGGCGAAGGGCTGTGTAGCGGAGAGACAGCTGAGGGATGGTTGTTTGCCATATCCGTTCGGAGGTGGGGTCCCCAGCCATGGATTTGTAGGTTGTTGTGCACCAGTGCATCATCAATTCGAGGTCTTTTAGGTGAAGGGTTTCTTCGATGTGGGTTGAGAGACATGTTGGTGGGTGCTCTTGTCGGGGCTGGAAATTTGACTGTGAGGTTGAAGATTCTGTCATGGTAGTCGGAGACGATGGTGAAGTGCTAGTTGAGGGGGTGAAAGAGCCATGCTTGTTGTCTAGCCGAGTCAATCGGGGCCGAGGCGGATATTGGCTGAGCATCTTGCAATCTAGGCAACGCACACAGGGTGAGCTCTGCTCCTTGTACTGCGAGAGTTGCGTTAGTAGGGACATGTGGGCATGTGCGAAAGATATAGGAAACAAAGAAGGAGCGACTGGACGGTCCAGTCTCACTATCAATTGAAAGGCCCAGAAGCCCTAAGCAGGGGTGTCATACTTTAACGCGCCGGTCACTTTGCATACTCGTCTGGCGTCGCTTATTTGACCAGGAGGATTTCGATTCGCATAATTGCATTGTAAAGATGTCAGGCTCGCGACCTCGAATGCTTATTCGATTCGGGGGTTGCAGTGTACTTGACTCATATTTCAACCTCCAGGTATCCCCCGAAGGAGAAGGAAGAAGGATTTTCTGAGCTCATGAAAAAGTCATATCAGTCATAGGCCCAAGCGGTGGGTGTCGATATTTTGATATGTCCATTTTCAGCGCCAAGTCGGCATTCCAAGCACCAAAGAGGTAAAAGTGGCGTTGTTTCCTAAATCGGTAAATGCAGGATGGCTCGTGCTCCAAATGACATAATCCAATACCCGGCGGGGGCCGTATCCGCGACTCCGATGGATTTGGTTCTGTCTATGAGTACGACATAGTTAACTAGTCGCATAGTGATGTGCTTTATAAATAATTGAAACACAGAACCAAACAGCTAACTAGGACTTAGCGCTTGTATTCAACTTGGAATCTTAGGTTCGATCCGTATTGCTAACTCAATTAAACTTCCGATCTCTTCGTATTCCCTATTCCAAACCGAGTGGATTATGATCTGAAGATACTTAACCCAATTCGAACCGACGATCTAATGCGCGATATACCCGACTCTATCCTAGAAGAGTATACGGAGGACGCAAGCTCGATCCAGCTAGATGCACTAGCAATATTCCCAGACAGAAAAATCAATGAAAGACCTCGGACAAACCCCACCAGCCCCACCATCCCCCCAGCAGAGTCCACGCTAGACCCCCTTCCGGACTAGCACTATGGGGCCGGCCAAGTCTATCCGAAATAAGTTTCAGTTGACAAGCGATGCTTTTCCCCGATCGGGGAAAACGCATGCGCTTGAACCCCTGTCCCATGCACTTATGCATGGACACATCTCGGGTACGTATCTTCCTAGCTCGTGATCTCTCCATGCCCTAAACTCGTTTCGCTTGAATCTTGGAACGGTTGTTTTCTTCTTTGGGCACGCTGTCCAGGATTGGTCATCGCGAGTCATTTCCAGAGGACAATCCATTGCAGGGTTAGATGGTATGAGTCGATCGTATTTGAGTTGCTTTTACTGATTTCAGTCAATGGAGCCCCGCATCCCTTTCAGACGCCACTTCCTAGATGTTCGCTCGCACGCAATCTGGCCCAGGGCCCTGTCAGGCTGATTTGCGATCCGCTCAGCCGCGAAGCATTTTCTTTGTCTGGTCCTTCCGTCGTGGGTTGCTTTAGCGTTGTTTAGTAAATGGCGCGATGATCATGCCGTTGGCTGAACTCGGATACGCAAGGCACCACATGACTGGCTTAGACCGACTTTTGTGTTTGACTTCGGCGTCCCGACTCGGGTTTAGTGGTTACGAAATTCCCCGGATTCACGCTAACTGTTGTGGATCTCTTCCGTACCCGGGTTGATAAAGAGCGCAGTTGTTGTGTCCCAACCAACCCTAATAGATTAACAAATGGCCTAATTGATTAGCCCGCATTTCGCGCTGATAACTTCAGTCCGCCAATAAGCACATTTTCACTACCCGGGTGGCGTCGATGCTAGGGTGTTGAGTAGTGCCAGATCATCGGTATTCTAGATCTGACCGAAGACACTACAGATGTAATGCCACGTCGAATGTCATCTGGCATTGACCCTTTCTGGTAATTGCGCGAGGTCGGCAGAGGGAGAAGCAATGGTAGCTGCATCAGAACAAGGGTTCGGTTAGCTGGCCGGATGGCCGGTGACCCCGGCTAGCTCGATATGTCCGTTTCAGGAGTCGATTGTCTGATCGCTTAGGCTTACTGCGATATCCAAAACTAGAGCGGAGCTCCGCGGAATGATGAGAACGCCAAATCCAGCACATAATCCCGATCCCTGGTGATATATTCCTTTGGGAGAATTTCCGGTGATTACCACTTAGTTGCCGCCAAGGTGAGGGGAGTGACCCCCTGCTTCCTTTTTTTTGCGTTGAGAGATATTGTCCTGATAATATTAGCAGTGCTACTTGATGTGTTCAGTGTGCTGCAGGACAAAAAGGCAGGGTTCTTGCATCCTTACGCTGAAGTTTGTATCAAGTGCCATTGGTCTGCACACCGAAGTTGGGCTGGAGACTGAGAGATTGAAGGGGTGGCGGTCTGGCCAGCAGACACATTTTCGATATCCTTGGGTTTCTTCGCACAAGTGGCTTTTTCGACGGGGCGTATATCGGTCCCATTTTTAGCTGAATACATGCCAGGTCTCTACCACTATGGTAATCCGGAGGGCGTGTTTCTGATACACTGCACACCATCAGGACTAGATTGCTGTTGGTACCACCTTAAACCCTGAGTGGAGAAAGTGCAAAACCATCTGGGGGCAGACAGGTGTAATAGTATCGTAAGCGGAAATGAACTAACAGGTTAGCAGCATTTACCGAATCATCCGAAGGGTAGGTACAGTATGAAAATTGGATTTGTGGCTGATATCTTATTGTAGATCGCAACGTCGAGGTGACGAATATGAAAATCCCGCACTTGACCAATATAGCTCATTCGATCGTCGAGACCATATTTCCAAGCTGTTCGTTAGAGGAGGGATCAGAGGAAAGATAAAGCGTAGTTTTGCCCGGCCAGTTCGTCCCGTAGTAGTTGCCATACGATTGGCCGTGTAACACAACTTGGCTGACGCTTCCCACGACGGCACGATCGACCGAAGAAGGTGCCTCCGGGGGAAGTCGTGTGACTTCACTCAATATCACGTCTATTTTGGGAGATGACCCGCCCTCAAGCAAGATTTACTGGCCCGAGGAATTGGCGATGGTCTTCAGAAGAGCACCACGATCGAAAAGCGAGGGCATCGACACCGACGATATCATGTATTGGCCAAGAATTAGCCTGGCGAAAGCCAAGCGTGGGCCTATTACGGAAAGAGTACAACTACCAACCTCTGCTCCTATCCAAAGTCCCCATCGAGCAACACGCTCGCTTACTTGCGAATGGTTGAGGCCAGCAGTACGCTGTAGCCTAGTCTAGTATGATAATGTTGCCGCTCTTCCAGAGGTAGTTCTTTGCCGAGCGAGGGGTGACCTGTGGTTTGGGTGCGAGTCGGTTAGATCGCCATTAGCGATGATGCGAGGCTAATAGGCCGGCAGCTGTGGAGAGGAAGCCCCCAGTCAGGCGCGGGTGGCGCAGAAGAAGCCCCACAACGATTGGCAATTGGCATTTCCAGCTATGTTGGAGGTGGAATGTTGTCTGTGTGGGCATCAACACCTTGAGATGGGAAAGCCTCGTACTTTTCGTGGAGTGGTTCCGCCGAATCGACCGCCTACCAGCTATGATTGATATCAGGGTATATCCCAATTAGACTCGAATACCTACAGCTACTGTCGCGGTAATGGCGACAACTAATACAGGTAGTTTTAGGGTGAGACGGGGTGTCCACGACTCAGCTTCGACGGTGAAGATGGAATGGGGGTGTAGGTTGGTGACGGTGCTGGAGTTGGGTACCACTCTGGGGAACGTGCACGCCAAACAGATCACACGCGACACCGACGCGAGCAGATAGGATTGAATCATTGCTCAGGATTGGTTCTGTTGGTCAATTGATTCTGATATGGACTCAAGGAGATAGCGAGGAGATCACCGAGGTCTATAGTTGGACTATAATGAGCTTCAGAATGGCATTTTTTGTAGTTTCTGGAGTGAATATCTGGCTACAGTCGAGGTCATGAGAGTATGTACTTTTCTAAATATCTATTCCAATATATTCTAGTCATTCAACCCATTTATCTACAACGTTCAAAAGTTGAAAATTTCCGTTTGCGGGTGAGATGAAGAATTCCGAATGCGGACAACTCAAATTTCGTCTCATTCGCCAGTTGCAACCCGACGGTTCGGGTGGTTCCTGCAGACCACTTGTACCCTCGACACCTGGGCGAGACCTGGAGGACATCGCTTTTTCTTTGCTTCTTCTTTTCGATCTTGGCTTGGAAATACTTTTTCTATTGCCCATTTCCGGTACGTGAGATGAGATATGTGTGATCCGTGGAAGCCTCAGCGAATCTCCCGCACTTTGACAGCGTCATCGTGCGGTTGACCCAAGAAAGAAGGCTTATACAAGCAGATGATGCTAACATCTCTTCTGCCAAAGAACACCCCAGGACTCTAATATCGCCACTCCCGCCCTCCTCCGAGTTCATTCTACGGTTCGCGAATAAAACTCGCCGACTCTTTCGCTTCCCTTTTTCTGCCTGGAATCGGATTCTTCGCGCTTTGGACTGGTCGGCTCGCATCAGTCTTGGTACAAAGTTCATTCGACAGACCCGCTGCTTTCTCGCATCCTTTCTTTGTTCTGCCCCGGAAGTCGATGCTCCAAGTGTGACGTCTGATCATCCCGCGGGGTCGCATGTCGCATCTCCAACCCCCCACCTCTCTTCTCGAACAACCAGGTAGTTAAGATCTATCAAAATAGACCTATAAAACCCAGGAACACGTCGTTGATCTATCAAGAGTCATCCTCGGTTCCTTACAATCCGGTACCATGTACGCCGTGGAGGATAGACATCATCCCGTCCCAGCTCCGCTCTCAATGGATCGCATCTCAGCTCCGACCGTCCAGTACCCGTCAGGGCCCAACTCGCTACGGCAATCCGACCATTTGGCACCCGTGACGAACTACCAAGATGGCCGTTCCTGGTCATTACAAGTGGTGCAGCAGCCGATCCGGGCTCGTATGTGTGGATTTGGTGACAAGGTGGGTGATTTTTCCGCCATCATTACTTTTACCACCTTTTAACACACTTCCCAGGACCGGAGACCCATCACTCCACCACCGTGCATTCGGCTCATCGTGCGCGATGCGCAAACCGATAAGGAAATCGATATCAAGTATGTTGAACCAGCAGCTCTGCGCCCCTCAGCTTTCTAACCATCTCGTCCTCTTTTAGTGAAATCGATACCTCATTCTACGTGCTCACCGTCGACCTGTGGAATGCCGACGGTACCAACGAAGTCAACCTCGTCAAGCATTCCGCCACCTCCCCCTCCATCTCTACCGCCATGTCCTCCTCGTACCCTCCCCCGCCCCAGAGCGTCTCCCCGACCTACCCGGGCTACAACCAGAACCAGTACCCGGTGGGATACCCCCCGCAGATGAACAACTACTACGGTGGTCAGCAGGTGGCCTATCAAAATCAATATGGCCAGCCCGTAACGTACCCGCAATACTACTCCGGTGGTCAAATGCCACCGTCCATGTCGCCCGCTGCGCAACCAGTCTCTGGTGGCGGTGGACCGGGTGGCATGTTCACTCGCAATCTGATCGGAAGCCTCAGCGCGAGTGCTTTCCGGTTGACAGACCCAGACAACAAAATCGGTGTGTGGTTTATCCTTCAAGATTTGAGTGTGCGGACAGAAGGCACTTTCCGGTAAGTCAATAGAATAACGGGGGTCACGCGACCTAATCGCTAATCAAAATTCAGTCTGAAAATGAGCTTCGTTGACGTGGGTACCTCGTCTGCCGACACTACCAACGGCCCCCCGGTCATCAATCACGGAACCGCACCCGTTCTAGCCTCGGTTTTCTCTGAACCCTTCCAGGTCTTCTCCGCCAAGAAGTTCCCCGGTGTTATTGAGAGCACCCAGCTGAGCAAGTGCTTTGCGCTGCAGGGTATCAAGATCCCCATTCGCAAGGATGGAGTCAAGGGCCCCCGCCGAGGTGGAGATGGAGACGACGATGATGAAGGCGACTATTAAAAGAGCGATACTTTGATCCATAGTGCACCACGCAGATCTGCGGCACTTGGCTCAGCGTGTTGTCTCACCTTTCCTTATCTTTACCCTTTCCCCGCCTTGCTATGAATACCACATGGGGGAATGGTGGCGCGTGGCTTACGGTGTTCTGGGCAAGACTCGGGCTTGCAGGTTTCTATATTGCTACACGGACTGGTGCTGGGGGGTTTTCTGTTTGGTTTTGTTTCTTCTGAGTATTATTTTTCCCCCTCTTTCTTTTGTTGGCCTCTGGCTGTGTCATTCATATCCTTCGCGGCAGATTGCCCGCACGTACATACACTTTTACTTTCGGCGAATCGAGGTTGGGTTGAATTGCTGAATGCCGAGACTGTTTGCCCATAGAAAAAAAGTCGTTTGATATCCAAATACACTAAGGTTGTTCAGTTATCTGTCCTTGTGCTCTACGTATTATACTCGAGCCTGTGATATGTACAGGTGCTGAGCGGGTTCTGTAGATCGTAGCATTGTCTCAGATGGCGTTGTATGGGAGTATAGTATAGTATACATACATGTAGCTATGGTTCAAAATATAGCCATTAAACATATATCAGGTCTCAGGTCTCAGTCTCATCATGCTCTACATGTTCAAGATGTCTATTTTCACTCCTCAATACAATAATATCCCCAGTATAACCTACCATATATCACATGTCATCAAAAGAGCACGCAACTTCAAGAATGATCAGCCTATCCACCTATCTTCCATCAAATTCTAGAAGACAACCAGCCTTGCACAGCACATGATGGACAGCGTAGTACAACAAACTCATATCCGACACGAACAAACCTCGACAGTTCCAGTCCACCATCCACACAACCCGGCTCACAGAAAACGTCACTCCGTACCTGAAAGCCGAAATACACCGGATCTGTCAGAAAGCCGACAACACCGGACTGTCCAACCCGAGTCTCTCGAGCCATACACCAACCTCAACCTCAACGAACTCCCCACGTCGGACATTGTACAACGCCCGTGAAACGGACCGACCTCAGCCCTCTCCTGACAGATTCCAATCACCCAACAGCCAGGAGATCTCGCGTTGGATAATCACCCAACTGACTTCACCCGTCCTGACACAGCCTGACAGCCCTCTGCACAGCCGATATGGTATCTGCAAGGTACTAACAGACTAGGTCTCGGGTATGCGCCTGCGGTGTCGTTAGAGACTATTTTTAGATCGCAGCTGGCAGGCACAAGACCGGATTGCATCAGGGTCCTCGGTACTGCCAGATTAGCCGGCACCGGGGGTAGTGGGCTGCAGGGTCCGGTGAGACATTGCCCATTGCTGCATGTTTGCCGGTTGAGATTGGCGTCGGTGGCGTTGGACGGTGTGTGGTTAGCCTCTCGGAAACGAGGTTCCTAATATGTGGATGCGTTGGTTTATCGGGCCGTTGGTGGGTCGAGGGTGTTTTCCTGGGGAAGGTAGGAGGCGAGGTTTCCATGACGCTAAATTCGGGCGTGGGGGTAATATGGAAGTTCGACCTACGTATGGTATGTTGTAGAGGGTCTTGAACAACGAATAACGTATATTGTAGAGTCTTTCGTATAATATTTGCGGGTTAAGCCGACAGTTCATATCTTGGCGTGGTGGTGGTGATGTGGTGATTCCAATTATAAACTGAGACAAGAAGAGATCTTCACCCGAACTCCCCGATTCCTCCAAGGTTGGAATGCAGAAGATAAGTATAGAGTACCTGTTGTCTCAGACTCAATGAGACCTCGCCACCTCTCGGCCACACCCGACAGTCAATGACGGAAAGTCCCCTCGATCTATGAGTTTCCCTGGTTCGGTTTCTCGGATGTGCTTCTATTTATATTGCTCTCCCCCATATAAAGAAAGGTACAACCTCCCTGTTCGTAACTATTCAAATCAAAACATCTATTCAACGACACAAAACAGCCTTCAAACCTTCAAACCTCAATATCCAATCCACAATGAAGTCCACAATCGCTTCCCTGGCCCTCCCTCTGCTAGCCGCCTCGGCACCAATTAGCCAGGAGACTGCCAACCCACCCTTCAGCGTGATGTCCATCCGCTCCGGCTCGCCCATTCACTACCTACAGCTGAACGCCGCCGGTCAGAAGTTCTACCTCGGCGGAAACACTGCCACCTACTGCCCAACCCAGGTCACAAACTGCCCACCAGGAAACCAAACTGTCTTCGCTCCTGGCGGCGGCGCTCTGGTAAGTCACGAGTCACACTATACCCCATGTCAACAACCCACAAAGGACAACCCACTCTAACAATAACCAGGACACCATGGTCCCCGGAGGCCAGCAGGTCTACGTCGATCCCAATGGCGCCCTCAGCTTCACCCAGGCTCACTCGGTCAATATCCCACAGGGATCCTCACTCGGCCCGTTCTACTACTCTGCCGATGAACCCTGGGCTCATTACTCCTTCGGTTCTACTGGTTTCATGGCTTGTCCAGCTGATGGGAACCGCTGGCAGGTGTTCGCCGCCATTCAAAATGCTACTGTGCCCCATGGTAATGTTGATGAGTGTCTTGGGTTCTCGGCTATCGCTCTGGATTATACTGGGGATGTTCCTGCTTGGCAGTATATCTAAATTAATGATGTGGTTGATGTCCTAATGTTTCTTTTACCCTGTTTTGATTTCTTGCATGTATCATAGTTGGTTTATTCTTTATCGTGATCCAGGTTGGATTTAATAATAATAATCTATTTCATGTCTTTCGTTCGAGTTCTCAGAGGTTTGAATGGTAAACATTTGCATGTACTTCTACACCCGCAGTAACAAGCCGAGTCGCTTCAGGAACACCCGTACTTTCGAAGTCTACAGTCAGAATTAAGTTTAAGTTGAGATGCCGTCGGTGGCTGCTCCATATTTGCTTGCTCACTTCCTGTTCACATAGTTTACTATATTTGCGTTCTATATATTGTTTGATATAGCTAAGTGAGAAGATTCGACGTTTGCAACGTTTGCAAAGGGTCAGCTATATAGACTGGCTGCTTACGCTCGCTTTCCTTACCCGGGCTAAGGTTATCGCCGTTATTACCGGCAGCTATCTGAAGTACCCCTTTTGCTTCCTCGAGGACCTTCTTCGCAGCGATAATGACCTCCAGTACTCCTAGTAGGATAACCTTAGCCCGGGTAAAGAAAACGAGCGTATCCGCCATAGAGTAGGGCATAGCTATAGACGGGTTCGAGAGGTATAGTAGCGGATAAGGCGGAGGATAGAGTAATCAGGACACGGAACCGTAAAGAGCGACTAGAGGATAGTTAGTATATTCGGACGTAGTATGCCGTACGGAGAAATTATCTTACTATCATCAATGCTAAGCGAATTGAGATAGAGACGGCTTGAGCTTCGTCGGCCAGGCGAGCTCGAGAGAGACGGAAAGTATTGGCCAGAGTAAGCTTGCAGGAGTAATAGAGTTTAAGAGTCGAAGACCCACATAGGAGTTGACCATAAAGTGGTGTATAAAGAAGACGGTGAGGAAAGCGGTATTATCGCTCAGCCATGACTTTATCAAAAAGCTCGCATAAGAACTGGATTTCGATCCGGTGCAGACCTGCATAGACCTCAACAACTTTGTATGTTGACATCCTTATAGGTAAGGCACCATGTGCTATGGGACCATCCGCCTACACTGTCTCATGGGGACTATGCAGAGATTGCAGTCGAGAGGGATGAGAGAAGAAGAGAAGAAGAGAAGAGAAGAGAAAAAAGAGCGCGAGAGGCGCTTTTGTATTGTCACATCCCACGTGACTTCCCAAATGAACACTTGCCCTTGCCCTTGCCCTCACCTTAGAAGTGACTCTTAGGGTCAGCTGAATGCTGTCTGCACAGTAGAGCTCTACAGTGCACAACGCTGTCAATCCGACTCAATACGCAACAATTATATTCATGAAAGTGCAACTAAGTAACATAAAGGGCGTCTGCTTGCAGCCTATGCCCCAGGCAATAGGCAGAACAGGATTCATCAATCAATCCACACACCACCATCTAAGTATATTTGCAAGACCTAGTCCTAACGGGAACACCTTTCGAAGTTCCTGTTTACCCAGGCCATTGACCATGGTATGCAGTGTAGCCTTGGGATCTCCACTGAGTATATAAGCCTATACACTCATGATGTGAATCGAACCCACGGAGGGTTGACTTGGGGGTTGAGGCACCCATGACTACCTCGACTCGAGGGTACACACGAGGTGCTATTGCTAACATCCGCATGTGAGACATTGTGCTCGTCTTGGATGCAAGCAACATCAGACGGCAAAGACTTATACCAGACTAGCTTCTGTCAAGAGCATGTTTTGGGCAAGTTGATGTCAAGTGATTAGATCTAGTTCCGCCAGATCTTAATCGCCTTGTCTTTACCTCCACTAGCGATCTTCTGTCCATCAGGACTCCAGTCGACAGCAAATACCTCGTCCTTGTGTCCTGGGAGGTCCATCTTGAGCTTGCCGGTACGCAGGTCCCAGATTTTGAGAGTGGTATCCTTAGATGAGGACACCAGCATACGCGAGTCTGCCGAGAAACAACACTGGTAGACTGCACCCACGTGGCCGCGGAAGGTGGTGATGAATCTAGGGCGATGTTAGCTATAAGTCATAATACTCAGAGGATTGAAACACTCACTTTCCATCACGGCCGTTCCATAGCTTGACGTGGTTGTCAAATCCGGCTGAGGCGATATAAGCCATGTCTGGCGAGAACGTGACATGGTTTACCTCCTTTTGGTGGCCCAGCATCCGTGCGACGGGCTTGCTCGAAGTGGACGGCTCCCACAGATACATTGTGAAATCGTCACTTGCCGATACCAATCGCTCGACGATAGTGTTGTTCACCGTCGCCGCCTCCTCGAACTTCTTGCGCGCAGCAGCCACCTTCTCAGCTTCGGTCACAGGGACCTTGCCAGTGTGGTCGTGATAGGCGGTGCGAAGAGCAAAGTCCGTCGACAGCGCGAGGTGATTGACGCGGTGGGCATGCGCCGCCAGAGTCTGGAGCAGGGTGCCGTCTTTCGGGTTCCAGATCTTGATGGTCTTGTCGTGGGACGCAGTGTAGATCTTACCAGTACCACCCCATCGCACACAAGTAACAGACGACTTGTGGCCGGTGAGCACATGATCAGTTACTCTCGAGACGACATCCCACACGCGCACCGTCGAGTCCTTGGAGGCGGATGCCAGGCGCGGCCGCCCAGACTCCTGTACGTGGTATGGCTCCCAGGCCAAATTCGTGATCCACTTTGCGTGGCCCTTGAGCCCAGTACCTAGTGGCGTTCCCTGCTTTGCATCCCAGAACCTTACGGTATTATCCATGCTACCGGTCGCGATCATGGCACCGTTCGGCGAGTATGCGACTGCCAGCACCCAGCTGGTGTGGCCCTTGAGCGTATGTTTCGGAGTTCCAGTATCACAGTCCCAAACACGAGCAGTTGAGTCTCCGCTCCCGGAAACCATGGTGGAGGATGATACTGGGGAGAAGGATGTTGCTAGAATTGCTTCGCCATGGCCTGCGATGGAGGCCGCGCACCGTGAAACGGCTTTCACTCGGAAAACCGCCTGCGGTGTATAGAAGAGCGATACCGTATCTTCGGTGGACTTGATCCCAGGCTGGAGCAGCGAGTGGTAAACATCGCGGAGAATGTCGATCGTTTGTTCCTCTTTTTCGGAATGGTAGGTGAATCGGTATGGTACTCGCCCATCATCTTCCTGGAAAGAGATCAACGTTAATACAACACTCAATTGCCAAGAAGTCACGAGATTCAAATCTTACATTTCCTTGTAATGTGTTGAGCAGAGTCTCTAGGTTTTTCACATTGGCATCGGCGACTGGGACCGAGACCGCAGGCCCGGTGGGCTGCCCGGTTGCTTGGTCGAAGAATTGAACGCGAACACTACCCAAATCGGACGGAATGCTCTCAATTTCTTGCTGCTCACGGGCCTTATCAGCCTGAACGAGCTTTTGGCGCTTGCTGGGAGGAGGATAGAGGGTCGACATGGTTATTGATTTCGAGGTCGATGGGGGAGAAGAGAAATTTCGACAAGCAAAAATATCTCGACGCTTATCTTATCGGCCCTATCGATTTATGGATCTACTTTGTAGTCCATACCTACATATAACTGTGTAGTTGACTAGCTAACTAGGTATCTGACTAACTGACTAGTTTATTAGTAAAGTAACTAGAGGGAACAATATTTACAGGACAATAATAATTACCAAATAAAGCGACACGATAAGGTTACTGGTCGCGAAAGAAGTGTTGGTACCCCGGGGCCCTGAGTATTACATAAGACCCCCAACCCATGGACTGGAGCCCCGCCCTCTAGGCACACCCTACCCCATCCAGCTAGACCCTCTCGGCCATCAGCGTTGAGCTTCAAAATGTCAGTTTATTCATTGAATTCATTGAATTCTCTGGATTCCTTCCCCCCATCAGCCTCCAGATGCACAAGTAAACGTCCGACCACAAGGGCCAGCAGCGTTGCGGCACAGGAGATCATCTGCGCCGTCAGTGAATCGCGGGGCGTCTCAACCACCGTTGGCCTCGCATTTGTCAACCTGGCAACAGCTGAATCAGTGATCTGTCAGATATGTGACAGCCAGACTTACGTCAAAACAATCATCAAGATAGGTGTTTTTGAACCCAATGAGATTCTGTTTATGAACACTGCCAAAGAGTCGAAGCTCCGTTATATCATCGAAGAGAATCTGCCAGATCCCATCTTAACCTTCCTAGATCGCAGATGGTGGTCTGAAAAGACAGGCCACGAGTATGTAGAACGGCTGGCTTCTCCACAGGAAGTCGGGTCACTCAAGCTGACTCTGGGCGGGAACTATTTCGCAGCGTGTTGCTTTGCCGCAGTATGAACACTATTCATGTTGCTGAAAGAACGTATTCACATAGGAATTAGGTCCTCAACTATGTTGAAGTCGAACTCCAGCAATCCTTCACCACGCATTCCCTTCGGATACGCTTCCAGGCGTCCGAGGGGTCCATGTTGATTGATTTGTCGACTATCGTGTCCCTCGAACTCATCCAAAACTTGCAAAAGGCGAAGTCCAAGGAAAGTTTGTTTGGACTACTGAACGAGACATTGACCCCTATGGGGGCCAGACTACTCCGAGCTAGCATCTTACAGCCTTCAACAGAACGAGTCAAGTTGACGGCCAGATACAATGCTGTGGAAGATCTAGCCACCAAAGAAGATATGTTTGTGTCTGTGAGGCAGGCGCTCAAAGGCTTTATCGATGCAGATAAAGTGTTGACTGCGGTAAAGTCTCTGAAGCTAGCTAGTATTGAAGACCCGTGCTAACGGATTATGAAGATCATCTTGGTTCCCACCAAGCGGACAATTTACCATGTCGAACAGTCAGTCAACAATATCATCATGCTGAAGACTTACGTCTCTGCGATCAAGAACATCTTCCAAGCGCTTGGAGCAGCAGAAAGCGATCTGCTACTTACCATACGCGAAGTAGACTCTACGTTCCTTTGGTGTTCTACTCGAACTAATGCATTCTAGTTGTGCGCTCCTGAGGGGCATCGTTCAGTTGAGAAGCTGATTGACACAACTTTGAATGAGCATGTAGCCTACCAGTCAAAGCCACTTGATCTGAGAAACCAGCGCATTTACTGTGTCAGGGTCAGAACTCGTATACTTCTACACTGGATACAGATCGCTAACATGAATTAGGCCGGCGTCAACAGTCTCCTTGATGTTGCGAGGCAGGCATATAAAGAAGCGAATGCGGACGCCACGGAGATGATTGAGAAATTATCAGGCATGTCTGAAATTATGGCATCTCATCAATTATTCTGACCTATATCAGAGAATTGCGATGTGGTCTTAGATTTGAAGTACGATACAGCCCGGCAATACTACATCTGTATTCCTGCTACGGAACCAGGTCCGCTGCCGGATGTTTTTATCAACGTGTACCGCAAGCGAAACCGCATTGAATGTCAGACATTGGATTTGGTCAAACTCAATCAAAAGATCACCGACTCCCATAGCGAGGTGATCAATATGAGCGACCAGACGATCCAGGACCTGATCCGAGATGTGTCCGCCGAAGTATCTAGGCTTTTTCGAGTCAGTGAAGCAATTGCAATGCTAGACATGCTTGGAGCATTCGCTCAGCTAGCAACGAAGCACGAGTACATCAGACCAGAGCTAACCGGCACTCTCGCCATCAAGGCGGCACGTCATCCGATCCGAGAACAGATTCATCGCAGCAAGTTCGTCCCAAACGATGCATATGCAACACCGCAGACAAGATTCCAGATCATCACAGGCTGCAACATGAGCGGCAAGTCGACCTACATCCGCTCACTAGCCCTGGTCACAGTCATGGCGCAGATAGGCTGCTTCGTCCCAGCTCAATACGCATCTTTCCCAATCTTTCACCAGCTTTTCGCCCGCGTCTCCACGGTAGATGATCTAACCGCCAACGTCTCCACCTTCGCAGCAGAGATGCGGGAGATGGCATTCATCCTTCGTAACATTCAGCCACGCAGTATGGTCATCATCGACGAGCTAGGCCGCGGCACTAGCACAACTGATGGCCTCGCCATCGCCATCGCGCTAGCAGAAGCATTCATCTGTAGTAAGGCCATGGTGTGGTTTGTCACGCACTTCCACCACCTGCCACAGATTCTCGCGAAGCGCAGCGGTGTGATCAATCTCCACTTAGCAGCAGACATTTCTCCCGATGAATCCAAGATGACCATGCATTACCGCATTGCAGAGGGTCCTGTTCCAGAACGTCGATATGGGCTTGTGCTTGCCAAGCTCGCCGACCTCCCACCTGCTGTCATGGATAAAGCACAATCCGTGTCGGAGACAATGGACCACCTGGCTAATCGTAGGAACAGTCCGGGGCGTGCTGGTGCTATTTCCCTGAAGCGGAAATTGCTTTTGTCTCTACGTGAACAATTATTTCTCATCCGTGCCGGTACGAAAGACGGTACAATGGATAACGATAGTCTCCGGGCTACATTGATTAAACTCCAGGATGATTTCGCGATGCGCATGACTGCCATCGACAGAGAAGTGGATTTATGCCCCGATGATGAAACTGAGACAGAGCCTCCTAGTGAAACTGTTTCCAACTTCTCAGTTCATGCACCTGAAACCCAAGCGTCGGGTTCAACCAAGAGTATCAAAGGAATGCGTGTGTCGGAACCCATTGTCATCGAATCTGATTCAGATTCTGGGCATGAGGATGCCACTGACAATGACAGTGTGGTGTTGATTGAATATTGAAGTTAAGAGGATGGTAAGTGAACTGGCCTCTTTATTATCCCCATTCCTGTAGATCATATGCGTGTACTTCTATGGTGACAGTCTGATGATTTTACGGCTTGTGAAGGCCACATTATTCCCTCATATATGATATCAGACACATGAATGACAATAATATTTACCTCTATACAATACATTGTATCTGCATTCGCTAGTAGGTACAACACCGAAGAACAAGAAATTTACCCCCATACATGGTATATGTTTTAATGGCGCCCTCTGTGATGCGGTAGCCAATCAAACTTAGGCCACAGGCCCAATCAACATAAGAAACATGAAACAATCTAAAAGTGATAATGTATCAACCAAAGTGGAACAGGGTTTGCTTTCCCTTGTTCTTCTTTCCTTTTTTGCCGTTACTTGAGTCGTCATTACTAGGTTCAGCCGGAGAGGGGGTTCCAGAACTCGGGGCTGAGCCCCATGCGTTCGGGGCAGGACCGCGGTTATCATTCCAACGGACGGTGCCGCGAGTCTTGCCAGCCATGAGGACATTAGGCTTGGGCGCTGCGGGGAGAGCAGGGAAAGAATCAGCGCCGTGGGAGGCGGGCGCGGTGGGCGTGCGACTAGAGGATGGTGCTGCAGATGATGGGCGGCTCACCGGGCTAGGTATCGCAGGACGAGAGAAAGATGGCGGCGGGGCAGCTGCTGCCCAAGGGGTAGCGGCGGAAGGTTTGCCACGGCGAGAGGAGGGGCCCGCTGCAGCTGAGAGGGGAGGGAAGGGGTTAGAGGGGGCGTTTGGGAGAGCACCGCTCCTTCCCACAGCGGAGCGGGAAGATTTAGCAGTTGATGACTTCAAGCGCAGGACGCGGTTGCCGCCAGTGTTGACGGCGCCTGTTGACATGCCAGGTAAGAGACCACCAGCTGGAAGGGCTGGGTAGTCCTCGTTGATGGCACGCCAGTCATTCCAGGCTTGCAGGAGACCGGAGCGCTTGGACTCGTCCTCGTAGATCTCAGCGAGCTCCTTGATGAGCTTACCCAGCTCGGTACTGGATGTGTCGAATAACGAGAAGAAGGCATCGATGAGTTCGGTTGCTGCGATCGAAGAAGCGCGGTAGCTTGATACTCTACTACGGAATTCGGCGAGTTTGGTAGCATCATTGCGGAGGAGGTTCGAAGCACGTTCAACCACAGCCTCGTGGCGTATTCGCCGGGCCTGATCTTGTGGGGTAGCTGGCGCGGAGTTGGCAGAAATATTCAGGTCTTCAAATGCTGCAGTAGGAAGAGGCTGAGAGCGCGACGCCGAGGAAGACTGCACTGGGGTGGCAGCGGCGGATCGCTCTGGAGCACGAACGGGTTGGACGTCATCTCGAGTCAGCTGGCCGCCAAAATTTCGTGTCGAGACAGACTGCGAACTCTGTATAGCCATTTGTCGCTGGTATGCAACTTCCGCACGAGTCATTGGCTGTGCACTGGAGACTGGCAGTGGCTCGGCGTTAGGGTCGCGGCCTCGACCGGCACCGCGACGCTGACGTTGCTGTTGGTAAGGAGTGCGCATGTTATCGAATTCGGACAAATCGACCAATCTGGCGTCTCGCCGAATGTCCTTAGAAAGGCTATCGGGATGTGCCTCGATTTGATGAGCCTTCAGGTCCATTTGCGACTCGAAAACGACGAACTTTTTCTCCAAGCATTCTTTATCCAGGCAAGCGAAATGATCCTTATGGAAGTGGTTCTCCAATGCGTTGTAGTCAATGTAGTATTGTTGTTGACGGTGGGAGGAGCGTCGGTCACAAATGTGGCAACGTTCGTGTTGATCGCGGCAGTGAGCGTACAGCTCATCGTCACCATAGAACCGTTGGCGACAAAACCCGCACTCCGGATGTCCCCTGAAGCCACTCTGGTCTATAGCTCCAGGCTGGTCATCGCCGGACTTTTCGTGCTTACGCAATTCAGCCATGGTGAATAGTTCATGCTCATGGGTAAAGACCTTCTTGTTACGAGTACAAAGGTCACTATTCCGAGTATACAGTCAGCTACTGATTCAAAACCGCGTGAGTTTGATATCGACATACCACATCACTTTGTTGTGCTTGCTTTTTACATGGCGGTGCAAATCTGGCCACCCCAAACAGGCCACATCGCAGTCCTCGTCCGGACAGTTGTATCGCAGCAACAGCACCGTGTCTCCGAATATCTCGTCGCTCTCATATTCGATGCCAAGATTGTCGTCTGTCCGAGCAAAGTCCTTCTTGTCGAACTCTTCATATCGCCGCACTGGATCATCTGTGAAGATCACGTAGTTCGATTCGGTCTGTATACAAGTCAGCATATGAAATATAATTCCAACTCAAAGCACCTAAGCTTGTTGGGAAACAGTTACAAGGATCATACCCTGCAATGGGCACAGGCCCTGTTCTTGTAAAGTGCTCGCAACCGAAGCGCACAAATATGACACGTCCTATGGTTACAGGGCGAGACCGAGGTATGTTCAACGGCAGAAGCGCAAATAAAGCAGACTTCTCCATCATCTGCATCGTCCGTGGCCGCTTCTACCGGTTTCTTTGTTGCTGGTGTCGTGGCTTTCGAAGGCTGAGTATCTTGATTTTTAGTTTGATCGGTATTTCGAGTTTGTCGGCCTATATCGCTGCCGCTGCCACGACCGCCGCCCCGGGTGCGAGGCTTGGGGCGTTTTTCTCCATCGCCGGTATTGCGTTGCGAATCTCCACGGCCGGAGGGAGCTGCCCCTCCGCGGCCGCGGCGACGCGCGCCGCGACCCTGGCTGGATGACTCTGGTGTTGAGGCTTGGTTGTCAGCCATTGCGGAGGAAGGAATGTCACAATGCAAGCTGCGGCTTGGCGTCAATATCAGGTGTGCTGGAGCTGCAGAGGCCTGCAATTTGTGGATTGTGGTGGGGGGAGGTTCGGGGAAAAGTGAGATGTCGCTGACTGATCCCACATGCCGCATTTGATATGGATGTGAGGTCTGCAACCAACCACTCTCTTGGTCCTTTTGATTACGAGAAAAAGCTAGGCCGTGCAACTGAGTGATTTGTGGAGCGTTCTATTCAAGGAATATTGTTGTGTTTCCCCATAAAAGCACCATGCTAGTAAGTAAACATACTGGGTAGATGCATTGGCTTGTTGGAACCGGCCTGCCTTAACTATCAGGTCAAAATTTGATGAGCAGAGAGCTGAATCAACACTGTTTGGGCCATGTTGATAGAAAGACCACCTGCTAAATATGTAGGTCATGGAAGATTTAACAAAGAAAAGGAGCATCAGAAGCTACGCAGAGAGCAAATATGATGTTCAATGATATAATCGACCAGGACCACACATTTCAGCTGTTAGATCTACAGTCTACATCGGAAGGATATCCAGTATGTATATCATGTAGATAGTAGATTCCAGGACCTTTGAGACTGTAAAATCACCTATGGAGGGCTACACCAACTCCCGCTAGAGAGCATAAGCAAATCAAATTCAAAGAAACAACAATGGCGAGTGCAAATTGCTCAAAATTCACGCCAGCATCCCCATGCATCGCAAAAGAAAAAAAAAAGAAAAGAAAAGAAAACAAGAAAGACAAAGGAGAATCGTTAGTTAAGAAACACGGCTTAGTTTGGAGCCTGCTCTTCCATAATGATCAAAGCCAACATGTCACTCCCAGACTATTCATCGGGATTGTACAAATTCTGATTGAGAATTTTAGTCATAGTGAACATGTGGACTCGATCTTGCTTGAAGACAGCACGCATAGCATTGTCGCATAGGATTTGGCGGCGATCACTGGGGTCCTGAAGCTCGTTCTCACGAATATATTGCCAAACCTTTTTGACGGTTTGGGGTCGCGAAAGCTGTATGAAGTTTAGCAAATAAATATTGGACCAATGATCGGGAGAGGTGCTCACTGTGGGTTCTCCCAGAAGTGCGGATAGAGGTTCGGAAAGGTTCATAGGTTTCTGTGGTCGTGTTAATACTGATGGGAGGCTTGGGAAGGATGATATAGAAAAGCATACATGGAACCCAGTATTGCGATTGACCTCCCTCTTTGGCTCGTCGCCTGAGCCGATATCTGAATCGTCTTCTGCCTTGACCCTCTTCGAGGTTTTGGCTTTGCTCTTCTTCTTCACAGGAGCTGCACGCCGAGTGTTGCCCCCACGAGTAGGTCGCGCGCGGGAATTCTCTTCAGCTTGCAGCTTGGCCGCGAACACCGCATCCGCATCGGTATCAGTATCGGGCTTGTGTTTCTTGACAGGAGGCGATGCGCTCGCAGGCTCGGAAGTGGCATCGCTGGAGGCCTGGCGCTTCATAGGAGATGAGGAGGGAGGCGGGGAGGGCACCGCAACTGAAGCTGAATCACCATCGCGCTGACCATTGCTCGGTTTAATTTCATCAGGCGACCCGCCCACCCCGTTTTGTTCGGCGTAACGATCGAATCGTTCCATGATCAGCTGCTTGAGTGTAGACTTTGTGAATGTCAGTCGCAGTCCTTCGCCAGTAATCATAATAGCTTTGGGATAATAATGCGCCATAAATCGTCGTAACTTGACTGACCTTCATCGGGGTGAGATCATAGCCGACGGCATCCTGAAGACCTTTGCGAATTCGCTTCTCGGAGATGGTAGTGAGGTCGCTTTTGGCCAAAATGCCATCAATTATGTCGATATATTTGTCGCGCAAGTCAGGGGTCACTATTGCGCAAGACCACCGGTCAGTTGGAAGGCTCTCTAGAGAACTGGCAAATTAGCACCGGGGCAACACCGACGTAGCTTACACGACATTTTGTTGCTAGTAGACCGCGTAGACTGGCAACTTATGTTCAGACTTATGAGCTGATTTGGAATTTGCAGTCCGCAATTGAGGATATCGTGAGGTTTGTAGAGAGTATGGTGGTCGATGGAGAGCTCGGAGTTGTCAACCTTCAGGTGGGCTATACTCAAGTCGCACTGGCGCTTAAGACCGGCGGGGCATTGAAGGCAGAGAAAGTCCAGGCGAAATAAGTGCAGGGACGAAAGGGTTATGAATAAGATACTAGACAAAGACCAGGTCAGGCAAATAACTCCGTGCAAGATATGCAGTCTAAAAGAAATGGCTATCCATTGAGAGCCTCCAGAAACGTCTATGATGATTGACGGGCCCGACCTCAAGCTGGGGAAATAATGACTAAGCCGATGCAGCTCAGTCACGTGGTATTTGGAGCCTGAGGCAGAAAGTTGACAAGTGCTGACTCAGTGCTGAGTCAGTCCACACAAAGAACCCGCTTGGCCGCCGCGATTTGTTTCTGCCCGAAAATCCATCAGCGCATTGCACCGATCTATCTTTGCTCCGAAGCCTCTAGACGCCTTCGGTATACCCATCATGGCGCCCAGCTTCGATACCCTGTCCGAGCAGGATCTCCACGAGGAAGAGGAGGAGGAGATTGATTTCTCCGGTGAGTGCAAGATTTGTCGTGGTCTGTGTGCCCCTCTCTAATACATTAGTCCACAGATCTCAAGGAGCAATATGAAGTGAAAGTCGAGGAGGGACTGGACACATTTATCGTCATCGATGGCCTCCCCGTTGTACCCGAAGATAGCCGACAAAAACTTGTCAAGTTCTTATTGAGAAAACTCAACTCCGTCGGCAGCACCTCCGAAGATGCGGTTTTCATGCCCGTTAACGACAAGAAGATGACTGAAGGGTGCGTATTGGATATCCAATGAGACGTGGAGGAAGCATGGACGATCTCTAACCTTCGTTGGAGCGATATAGATTCGCCTTTGTGGAATATCAAACCCCGGAAATGGCAGTCGCCGCCGTCAAGCAGTTGCACGGCGTCCCTCTCGATAAGAAGCACATTATGGCTGTCAACAAGTTGATGGATATCGAGCGTTATGGTCGTGAAGGTCGTATTGATGAAGAATACAAGGCGCCCGTCCCGGAACCGTTCAAGGAGAAGGAGCACCTGCGCTCGTGGATGGGAGATGCCAACGCCCGGGATCAATTCGCCCTTTACCGTAACGACAAGGTTGGCGTGTTCTGGAACAACAAGACGAACCCACCGGAGAATGTCGTGGACCGCGCTCACTGGACACAACTTTTCGTTCAATGGTCCCCCAAGGGTACATTCCTTGCCTCCGTTCACCCTCAGGGTGTCCAACTCTGGGGCGGCCCGTCCTTCTCCAAGCAAAAGCAGTTCCCCCACCCCTTCGTGCAGTTGATCGAGTTCTCTCCGCTCGAGGGCTACTTGACAACGTGGTCAGCACGGCCTATTCAGGTCGAGGAAGGCCAACCCATATTGACCTACGAGGAGGATGGCAAGAACATCATTATCTGGGATATCGAGACTGGCAAGCCTCTCCGTTCATTTGTGTCGCACGATTTGGCTGCCCCTGCCGATATTGAGGGTAGCGATGTTGCGCCTAAGAAGAAGGTGCAGTGGCCTGCCTTCAAGTGGTCCGCGGACGAGAAGTACGTCGCTCGCATGCTCCAAGGCCAATCTCTCTCTATCTACGAACTTCCCAACATGAACCTTCTTGGTCGCACATCCGTGAAGATTGAGGGTGCTATGGACTTTGAGTGGTCCCCTGCCACCGTTGCCCGCGAGGGTATCAAGCAGTACGAGCAATTGCTCTGCTTCTGGACTCCTGAAATTGGCAGCAATCCTGCCCGTGTCGGTATGATGAGCGTGCCCTCCAAGGAGATTGTCCGAACCCGTAATTTGTTCAACGTTTCCGATGTCAAGCTGCACTGGCAATCACAAGGTGCCTACGTCTGCGTCAAGGTCGACCGTCACTCCAAGTCGAAGAAGTCTATGGCTACCAACTTGGAGATCTTCCGCGTTCGCGAGAAGGGCGTTCCCGTTGAGGTTGTTGACAGTCTCAAGGATACCGTGATTAACTTTGCCTGGGAGCCCAATGGATCCCGATTCGTCGTTATCGCCAACGGCGAGGCACCAACTGGTGCCGCCGTCCTCCCTAAGACCTCCGTCTCATTCTTCGCACCTGAGAAGAAGGGCTACACTGCCGGTAACTTCAAGCTGGTGCGCACCATTGAGAAGAAGACCAGCAACGGTATCTACTGGTCGCCCAAGGGCCGATTCGTTGTCGTCGCCACTGTTCACTCCCAGACCAGCTTTGACATGGACTTCTGGGATCTGGACTTCGAGGGCGAGAAGATCGAGGCTGAGAAAGATCTCGCAGCCAATCTCCAGTTGATGAAGACCGTGGAGCACTACGGTGTCACCGATGTTGACTGGGACCCCACTGGTCGTTACGTTGTGAGCAGTGCCAGTGTGTGGACTCACTCGGTAAGACTCAATCTCGTTCTATTTTTGATTATGTTTCAGAATATTGACCCCATTATAGATGGAGAACGGCTGGAACATGCACACCTTCTCCGGTACTACCCTCTCCGAGAACCCCACCGAAAAGTTCAAGCAGTTCCTGTGGCGCCCACGCCCTGCCACTCTTCTGAGCAAGGAGGAGCAGAAGCAAGTGCGCAAGAATCTCCGCGAGTACTCAAAGGAGTTCGACGAGGAAGACAAGTACGCTGTCGACATCGCCAACACCGCCGTTGTCGAGACCCGCAAGCGTGTACTCAGCGAGTGGGTCGCCTGGCTCCGTCGGGAGAAGGAGCTCCTGGCGGAAGAGAAGGAGGCTTTCGATCTCCCCGAGGACGCAGATTCACCCAAAGCCGCCAGCGATGCGCCCCCGGTTGTCGAAGATCAGGGCGACTCCGTAGTCGAGGAGATTGTGGAGGAGATTATCGAGGAGACCGAGGAGGTCATTGGCTGATGAATCTGTCTGTTCTATTTTCGCAAATAATGTGTTTCCTTTTGTTCCTCTTTTCCCCCTATTTCTTTGCTGGCGTTTTGCGCTTGTGCCTGAACCCAGCCTTCTGTCCCCTTGTGTTTCTTTTAGGTTCCCTGGGCAAGCCCAGTGAGGATCGGGACATTCCAAAAATGAATAGATCGAGCGGTGCGCCTCCCGACCAAATGTGCAATGTGGATAAGCATGAGAGATGGCTACGAAACCAGTTCCTAGCAGTTCAACCTTGTACTTCTTATTTAAATCATTTAAAGTAGACCATCTTAAGTGTAAAGTTCTCAAGTATAAAGCCCCCTTCCGACGCCCGCCGCTCCCAATGCTACCAGCAACATCCCCAATGTCGAGTCCAGCGCGAACCTCATCGCACCTCCCGTAGGTTGAGTCTGACTTCCGATGGTAGTGGATGTCGCAGCATTTGGCGACGGCTCAGGCATAGACGTGGAAGAGGACTCAGAAGTCGAAGACGAGGACGAGTCATCGGCAGACGCCTTCTTTGGCAAGACGTTCTTTTTGAAGTAGGAATCATGCATGCCCACAACATTTCCAGGGGGTGTATATTCGCAAACGACATACCATCCCTGAGCCCGCGATTCGCCTCGTGCGACCTTCAGCCCCTCCAGGCCATCACCTCCAGCTTCATCCACACTGAAACGAGGCGTCGTCACCACTCCTTCGAAGGCATCATCTTGCACCTCGGACCCGTCATCTCTTTTGGCATTGTCATTCTTCGTATACCCACAGTTGACAGCGGCACATCCAACCTGCGTAGTTGACTTCCAAACTAACTGAGTGAAATGCCCTGTCGCCTCAGTGAAGCCAGTCGGCTTGTCGAAATTATACAGTTCGCCTTCATCGCCCCAGGCGATGACAGCAGCAGAGACATTCCGGTATCCGTATGCGAGATTCTCACCGTAGCTGCTTTCCTGCAGAGGTAATATTAGCGCTATTATCTGGTAATCCGGGGGACATTTATACGCACCGAATGTTTCCAGATACAAGCTGATGCCCACTCTCGCGAGTAATCGGCCAAAGTGTCGTTCCATTTCAGTGGTTTGGCATCGTGGTTGGCGCGGTAATCATTCGTGACTTTCAGCATATCGCCTTTGAACTCGTCGGGGGAGGTATAGGATGGGGACACAGAGGCTGTTTGTGTTGGCGCTGGCACTTTCACCGTCGTCCAGACGGTTACTACGTCGGCGTTTGCATTGAGAATTTGCACGGTGAGGAGTGTAAGAATAGCCAACCATTGTGTTGTTCTGGTGTGATTGTTTCGGTCCATGTTGAAGAATTCGAGCTCTTGCAAACAGATGGCTATTGCATGATTTGGGTTGTTTCTTATGGTTGTTGGATCAATAGATAGCACCAGGGTCCGAATCCAATTCAGGCGGCGGTCCTAAGCCGTGACGATGTCCCCTTTTTGGAAAGTGGTGATGCAATAATTGAGTATTGTCTATTGTCTTAGGCAGCCATAGGTATTTATTGTGCGTGTGTTTTCTGTTTTCGTAGAAGCTCGATATCTAGGAAATCCGACAGATAATCTTCATAGAGCTTGAGAAACATACGTACTCAATACCTGGAGGATGAAGAAGATTTCTGGGGAAGAAATAAAGCCATCTTGAAATCCCATTAATGTTTCAAACTGCAACCTGGCAAGGCGACAGTTGGATCCCTTTTTCTCATGTCCGTTTCAGACGCTGTGGTGGTGTTCCAGCAGCCGCCGGTGTTGACGTCAGACTCTGAGTCTTAGGGCTACGGGGAGGTTGCATCGTATCGAACTATTTGTTCTTTGATAGTTTATTTTATATTTCATGTTAGTTCTTTGATGTCTGATTTATTTTTGATTTCTCTGTGCAGCTAGACTGTCTGGTTTCATCTAGTTTCGCTTTGTTTGTCCTCGCTGAAGTTGAGAATTGGAGACATCGACGTAGAACTTCTCTACGCCTATGTATCAAATACCGGATTAGAAGCAAATGTATACCAAATCTTGTACATGAATCGCTCCTTATATACTCATAGCAGTCCACTCTCCCTGGGAGAACAATCTGTACTGACATGCATGTCTGCACCGTAGGGCCCTATACGCCACTCGCTATGCAATTCCCGGGGGTATCGGTATCTATTTACATCAAATTGCAACCAATTCCATACATAGCTCGTTCCACGTCCCGCTTGACGAGATACCAGTCAGCCCGCCGCTCAGCAAATTCATAGACCTCCTCCACACGCCAAATTCCATGGAACCGATCTGCATCCGCGATGACAGTCGCCAGTTCCTTGGCATGGCCAGGATCGATCAAGTAGATCTGCACGAGCTCACGGAATGCCGTGAAATAGAGAAGGAGCTCATTGTTTCGCAAGGTTTGAATATATTTGAAATAGTGGTTCATGTCGCTAGGAAGTCAAGTCAGCTTACTGTTTTGCACGGCTGAAGATCGCGGTACATACCTGATCAACTTGAGTGATCCCTCCACGCTGATGCGCTGTCGCTTAAGGTGTTTACATAAAGCGGTAAATAAGCGGAGCCCAACTTCTTGATTGAACACATCTAGGGTGCTCTTGTCCGTGCTCCCGACTAGCATCTGCGTGTGCGATGAAACCACGTCGACGACAGCGACAGCGACTTCGCTGACGCCTACATCCATGGTCTGTCGGTGTGGATCCGGGGAAACTCCGGGGTTGAAATCGGTGGCTGGTTGTCGGGTTGCCAGGATGTAGTCCACCTCTTCCATGAGAACGTCGATTCCCTTATTCAGGCCAGCTGCGACACGTTCATCGAGCATCTGTTCGAATTTTTTCTTTTCTTTATTGGCAGGGTCCAGAAAGTCGTTCCTATCAGTCAATCCCATGCCGATCAACTCCTGTTCGTAGAATACATCCATCATTTGCAGGATCAAATCGCCGACGTTGACCAGTTCTAGGTAAGTGACCAGGGGCTCAACCCCAGATTGGTCACGCTCCCCTTGTTCACGAGGTCGGTAGTTGGATAGATGACTGACAGCCTTATCGAATCCAACGATAACGTGCTGGTGTCCCAATATACGTAGCAATGTCACAAAAATCGCCTCGCATTGTTGCTTTGCTGCAAGACCGAATTCGCCGCCAAGTCGCACAAATTGAGCGGCTCTCTCCAAGCTTGACTTGGCGGAATGAACTAGATCAAGCGCAATTTCGATGCTAAACAACGAGCGGATACCCTCCATCTTCGTCTTCATGATGGCCGCTTTTGCTGCCAGCTCTGTAGTTGGAGCTTCCTCGACGGCCATTGGGGCAGGCGACGATATTGTCGAAAATCGATTGCTATTTTTAGATGGTTGCAAAGGGTTTGCACTGCTTGTTTCCGTGTCTGGTTTGGATTCTTCGTTTGATTTGGCACTAGAAAAACCCGGCAGGATGTTTACCGGCATCATGATCACTTTCTTGAAAGAAGTAAGGAAGTCTCGTTTGTCGGCTTGACGATTGACATTTGACATCAAAAAAGACTCTGTTGAGGCCGCTTGTTCAGAGAGATGCCGGTCCCACTCACTCACTGTAGATTCACAGGCCTTCTTGAAAAAATCAAGCTCTTCTGCCAGATACAGATCGATGTGTGGCTCGTAGACCTTGATCACGACATTATCAAGATACTCATCGAATTTAGCATCGGAACCTCGTATGGGAAGCAGAGCCTCCGAAAGGTTCATGCATTGGACAAAGGTCGTCGAGATTGCAGTGAGATATGACTCGATGCTGACGCCATGCAGTTCATCAAATATTGCCGTGAGGAAAGGATATAACACATCTTGGCCAACTTTTGTCATAAAGGTTGATGTGACATCCAAGGCCGGGGGAAAGGCGCGGTTCATTATGGATACTTCATCGTTGAAGGCGACACTGAGACGTGTGAAAAAAGCCTGTGTCTGCTCCATCTTAAGCTGGCCGGTCGACCCGTCAATACAGGAAGCGACGCTTCCTAGGTCAGACTTCCGAGTCATCAGGTGATTGTGATGGATAAAGAGGTCCACGGCAGCTTGCCCACCATTGAGTGTCCATAGAATGTGCGCGTATTTTCGCATGGTCCCATCAATGTCGTCGGTTTCATACCCCTGACGGAACTCCTTCAGCGCAGCAGTCTCAAACATCGAGACTGTACGCTCTAAACGGTCCACCCGCTCGTCCCATCCTTGTGTCATGTCAGATTTGGAGAACATAAGCAACTGTGCCAGTATCTGCGCTTGGGCCTGGGGATCTTTATATTTCGTGAAAACCAAGTTTTCAGATGATGGTCCAGATCGCGCAATGTCCTCATAAAACGGTGCCAGTGCAGCATGTATCTTGCCATATTCCTGACGCGCCTCACCCCGGATTGACCTTACCTGTTTCAACACCGACAGGACGGGTTCATCCAGGAGATCTTGAAGTATAGTGGGCTGTGATGCCGTATTGACTAGTTCAATCTTGTCGAATCCATCGGATAGTGCTTTCAGGTCATTAGAAGGGTCATTGCTAACGGTGACCGCAGGGACTGGTCCACCCAACTCAGCCTCCTCTTGCTGCTCAACGACCTCCATGTTGGCGACTGTCCCAAATACCACTTCGGCATGCTTTCTAGCATCTGCTTCGTCCCAGCATCCGATTCGTTTCAACTTGTGTACCCATCGAGTGTCATCATACGCCATCTCGTGCATAAGCTTGCAGGACCGTGCTGCTCGGATCAGATCAACAGGGCCGACATGGTCGAGAATAGAGGATACGATCTCTGTTATTCCTTCTGTCAGCATGTCTTTCTCCCGCCGCCGTATGTCTTCATCTCACGTACCTGCTGGAAGAGCAGCTCTGGAGATGTCTTCCATTGAGGCCATGCGCAGCGAGGCCAGTACATCTCTGCGCGCCTGAGCTGCGGCCGTGGGCCCTTTTTTTGCACCTGGCATATTGTGTTCCTGGACTCTGCATCGGAAGAGAAGGTACTCGTGGGGATCTTGGGATTTGAGGCAGCCTCGCGCTCCAAGCTGTCCCGCGGGGTTATGGGGAATGGTCCGGTCTCAATATCGAGCAGACACGGCGTCTTTGGGGTATATTTGATGTCGAGTTCTCAAGCAGACATCTTCACATTCAACCACTTATTTCTCAACTACAAATCAGGAACCACATTCCAATGCTGCACGATCACGCACAGACAGGGTCCAACGCCGCCGCCTCCTCGGGCTGGCAAAATGCACACCGCTCTCTCATAGAGCATATTTGTACGGAGTAGACGATCGGGCTCTCTTCGATTGGAAGAAAATAAGCGAGTTGAATGAGATCTGGGTTCTGATACTGTAGAAAGCTCGATTGTGGTTGTTGTGTAGCCATGAGGAGAGTGAATTATGAAAATTGAAGATTTTTAAGACCAACTTGGAAGCTGAATATATACATCGGGAGAAGGGTTGAGACTTAACATGAAATATAATTTCCTAATTCTAGTTTTCTTGAACCAATGAGACCCCGAAAAGCCGTTCAAATCAACGGAGTTCTCCCTGATGTAATATAATCTGCAATAAAAAGCTGTTATAGCTAAACATAGCTATACCATACTTACATATAGAGCTAGCTATGTATGGAGGTACAGGATAGAACCCGGGATACCCGGTCTTTGAAGAGAATATTGGATATTGAGGGAAAACAGACTATTGATACATATAAATACATATGTAGCTATCAATTAGCAACCTGGTTTGAAAGTCTTCTAGCTATATTCGAAAACAGCACTGGTGTTCCGGTGATGCGGTGTTTTTCTCGGTGAATCCCGGAATGCGCACAACCGGAGAAAAAAAGACGATGACACAGAACGAGAAGAAGAACATGAAGCTATAGACAGGATAGAATGGTTTATCATAAAAAAATAGTAGAGTTTTCTATAGATCAAGTCCATTGTAGGTCAGCAGAATTGTGATGTTCCGAGAGTCGGTTTTCTAGCGTGGCCGGGAGCCAATCAGAGCAAGGGGGTAATCATCAATTGTCAAGTTTCTTCGACTTCAACCTCAACCTCCAGCATCTCTCTCCTGTACCATCCCCCCTCCTCTCCCCACCCACCCTCTCTCGCTTTGGCGATACAGCACCTATTCCCAATCAAATTCAATTGCTTGGGTTAAACATCGTCATGCTGGGACGTTCGATTCTGCGCGCGTCCAACCGGGCCTTCGCCCGCCAGTCCCTCGGGAAGTCCACGGTACGCCCTCACCCCATTGGCCTTCATGGAAAGGCACAATTGGTTTCTGAAACCGGAATTGGATCATACAAGGACTTTGTTGCTAATATTCAACAGCGTGCCTCTTCCACCGCCGCCGGCGCCGAGGCCGCCAGCTCCCCCTTCTACCTCACACTCACTGCTGCGCTTGCAACCGCCGCCGCCGCCGGTTCCACCGCATGGTACTACCACCTCTATGGCCAGGAGGCCTTCGCCATGACACCTGCCGAGGAGGGGTGAGTGAAAATGCCCAGGAGGATCGCCATACTCATGGCTCATTGTGCGATCCATGCTGAGAACAATGGTGGAAGCTAACGGGTGACTTTATTCAGACTCCACGCTACTAAGTACCCTTGGGTGCACGAGCGGTTCAACAAGACTTTCGATCACGCCGCGTGAGTGCTCTCCCCCCAAAGTCTCCCCCCAAAGTCACATTCGTGCTCTTGCCAGCATGCATTGTACTGACCCCGTCCAAGTCTCCGCCGTGGTTTCCAGGTTTACCGCGAGGTTTGCGCTTCCTGCCACTCCCTCAGCCGTGTCCCATGGCGCTCAATGGTCGGCACCATGCACACCGTCGATGAGATGAAGGCCTTCGCCGAGGAGCACGAGTACGACACCGAGCCCAACAACGAGGGTGAAATCGAGAAGCGCCCCGGAAAGCTTTCCGATTACATTCCCGCTCCCTACCCCAACGAGGAGGCCGCTCGTGCCGCCAACGGCGGTGCTCTTCCTCCCGATCTCAGCTTGATCATCAAGGGCCGTCACGGTGGCTGCAACTACGTCTTCAACCTGCTCACTGGCTACCCCGATGAGCCTCCCGCTGGTGCTGCCGTCGCCCAGGGCATGAACTTCAACCCTTACTTCCCCGGTACCGGTACGTAACGACAACCCGATACTTTTTCTTTCCTATTTAACGTTTCTAACTGGATGACAGGTATTGCTATGGGCCGTGTCCTGTTTGACGGTGTTGTCGAGTACGAGGACGGTACCCCCGCCACCACCTCCCAGATGGCCAAGGATGTTGTCGAGTTCCTGAACTGGTCCGCCGAGCCCGAGATGGACGAACGCAAGAAGATGGGTGTCAAGGCAGTTGCCCTCCTGACCGGTCTGTTCGCCATCTCCGTCTGGGTCAAGCGCTACAAGTGGGCCCCTCTCAAGACTCGGAAGATCGTGTACAGCCCTCCGATCGGCCCCCGCCGTTAAATGTTGCAGCAAGGCCTTTTTTGAGTGGGAAAATGTGAGAGGCTGAAGGGGGCCGGTACGACTTGGGGAACCCATACCACATCCCCGGTTTTGATACAGGTTCTTCAAAGAGGCCTCTCTGTTTCGTCATTTTCCATGTGTCTATCTATTGGTCGCTGTGTCTGTGTTTTGTTAGAACGCTCCCCGAACACCTGTATCTGTATCCTAGATATATTCTTTTTTTCATTTCCTTTCGAAAACTGTGTGCTTCGAGGAGTCATCTGAATTTAATTTCCTTTGTGATTATGACAGATGAAACCGTTACATATATAACTATGTAAGTCTCTAGAGTTGCCGTTTCATAGGAATATGATATGGTATGTTCTGCGACTTGGCAATAAGACGAGTGTACAGATAGTTCTCTAATTATTGTATATGCAAGAATATATATGTCTATAAAATCCATCAAGAAAGGCTCAAAAGCAACTTTAGGCGGGGGTATCATCTAGAGTCCGCTCGCCATCCCCAAAGACAGGAGCGAAGAAACGATCATAGCTATTCCACAAACCCGAAAAGGTGATATTAGCCACAGCCACCAGCCATGGCGGGATACGACCATCAGGACCTGCACATATTCTGGACAATACCAAAGTCAGAATCAACAAAGGTGCCCACAAGGCCAGGAAGATCACTTTCCCGATCTTTTGGCGCACGGTTGTGATACGATAAGTTTTGATCTGGGCAAGATACTCCTGATATGAAACAGGCAGATCATGTTCCGCAGCGCCAGTCCTAATCAGCCCAAGGTAGCGGGCAGAGGGCTGAGCGTAGTCAGAATCCGGACGGAAATGCAAGCAGACGGTATACCACCACGACAGCTTTGGGCTGGGCAGCAGCGGCACATCGCCTTTCCGGGATTGCGATTTAAGGCGGGCATTGTCCGCAGCTGGTGAGAGTAAGGTGCGTGCCTTGAAAGCTGGTGTGGTGGGGTAGTCTGGGACCGGGTCGGATGATTTGTAGAATTGAGGGAAGGCATGGCAGTTAATGACACAGTCGCGGTATCCACGACCACCGCCCTCTGTGGCGATGATCTTCGCGTAGTCGGCCAATGTAACTTCGTAGACGACTCCGACTAGAGGCTTGTGCCATTGACGCTTGTCAGAATCGGAGACTGCCTCCACCTGCCGTGCCCGACCCATGAGCGCTACCTTCTCTGACAGATATTCGCTTTCCGCATCTGTTTCGTGATCTTGGAGTTCGATCTCCTCATCTGCTAAATGAGAAATATCCCTGTAATGCGTGCCTGCGAAACACGGCTCTGCGTACGGTATTCCTGGCAGATCGAAGGTGAGACGCAGTTCGGGAACAAGCACACAGATCTGCGAGAGTGGTTTGATGCCGCGCACTCCACGAAAAGTCTTGGAAGCTAGGTTTGACCCGTATGCGAGGTAGAGCACCGTCTCATCCCTGGCGACGGATTCAGATACACCAATTCCGTGTTCTTGTTGTGTGGATATCTTCTCGGAAAGAGTCGCATCTTGTTCAAGGGAAGCGGCGGCGCTAGAGGCTCGACGGCGTTGAACATTCGTTCGGGAAATAGGGTCGGTCTCAAGCTCGACATTTGTAGGCTTAGCAAAGTCGGCGAGGAGAATGCCTCGAAGCCGGTCTAGCGGTTGGGTTGCATTGACTTCGTCGTCTTGTGGCGCTTGTTGTGCCATCGTGCAGACCTATAACGCAATATTGGGCGTATGAAAATGAGACCTGGCAGCAGGGTTATTAGGCGTAAGTTAACCTGCATTGCTTATAAAGCCTGTCAGCCGCATGAATTGATGCATTGTCAGCGAACCAGATCGAACGGCGGCGATTATTAATCGTGGATGGGTCACGGATCGCGGAGCTTGCACGGGCCGATCGGATGAGGATGAGGATTGAAGATGCATTGATTCGGAGTCGTGGGTTTGAAGATTAGGAATGGCAGTTGAGTTGGATTTGGTCTGGGGACTGTGAGAGAGAATATTATGGGGAAGCTGCTTTTGATAGTTAATTGACGTGATCTCAAAGATGTGACAAGCACGCAACTTGAGATAAAAATAGAACACTTTGTTTCCCCAGAACCTATCTGTAGATTTATCAATCTCGGCACTTTTTAGATATATATTCTGGAAAAGTAGAATACAATATTATACAGAACACAGCTACGAATATGCTCCTTCATATAATTGTAAGAGGATCAATAGAAATTAATGAAATGAGACCTGGCTACTAAATCAGATCTATGTTCATTCCATGTATATCATGGTAGGACATCTGAAGTGATGTTGTACGGATGAGGTATCATGTGATCAGTATGCTGGACCTGGGCTTAGTTCAGCACTCTCATCAGCTGGGCAGCTCTGAAGACCACGCTTTCTTTAATATCCCATCTTCATGTTCTGATTCCAAGTGTATGACGATAGTGTATGACGATGGCAACCATGAAGCCAGTTCGGGGATCATCTGAACCAATCGCTCCAGACACCCGGAGTAAGGCGACTGTCAAAGATCGAGCGACCCCGGGAGACAGCCTCAAAGGCTCAGGTCGTCAAAAGCTAAAAGCCCCTCCGACCCAGTCTTCGGAGTCGAAGCTTGTTCGATTGAAGCTCACAAAACCAAGGCCACCCAAACCCAAACCCCAAGAAGTGGACTGGGATGAAGATCTGCGTCCTACACCAAATGAGATAGCTGAGAATAAAGGGACCCATGGAGGGACCTCCGTTGTCGATACAAACGCGAACCGACCGAAGACGGTTGGCAGAAACGCAGGAAGCAAGCGAGCAATGGAACCAAAGCCACAAACGACCTCAGCCAAACGCAGGAAATCGAACAGAAAGAGCACTACCACCAAGGAGCGCAGCACCGGAGGGCCAAAATTGCCATTGACAGCACTTACTACAAGCACCTTGCCTCCTGCAGCCCCTCTGGGTAATATTGGGCTTTCTGATATGGGTCCCTTGGACGGGCAAAGCAAAGATTACGCCACGAAGCCCAATGGCCATGTGCCCGAAGCTTCACACGAATCTCCGCTACCGAAAGATGGCCACAACAATGTAAATGACAGCAAGCGGGGTGTGACCGTCGGAATAAGAAGCTGCACATCGGTGACGACTGATTCATCCTCGGATTTCGGAGACCATGGCAAAGGGCCATCCCGTACTTCAAAAGTCAGCATCCTGGAGCATCGGGCACAGTCCGGGAGACAAAAAAATAAAGGCAAACCTGTCCATGTGATGCCCGAGGTATCCTCAAGTTCCGACGTCGATTCCAAAGGACCGTCTCGCACCACTACTTCGAAGGTCACCATCCTGGAGTCAAGGGCACTTCCCAAGGGACGAAGCAGCCAGGCCAAGACGGTTCATGACAAGAGTCATCCCAAACACGGTGGTAGAGCACAGAGTGTTGGCAACAAGCTGATGCTTGCGCTCCACGGAGTAGAGCCTTCTCATCACCAACCAGTCAATAACCAAAATGCACCTCTCATCATTTCATCCGATCCAGTGCAACCCCAGGAATCTCCCAGAAAGCAGCAGCCTGACCAAATGCCGACCGAAACAGTGTTGGAATCCTCATACATTCAAAGAGTACTGGACAAAGAACTTCCAGTTGAGATACCCCAGAAAAAAACAGAGCCTGAGACTGTCAATCCAGCATTGATTACCAAAACACTTCCGCCTAAGGAAGAGCAGATAGGACAGATAGATGACGCAAGCTTCTGGAAGCTCCTGGGCGATGACAGATTGTCCACTCCAGCGAGCTCTTCAGAATTTGAAGCCGGCAGAGGCTTGATGGGTAACAGCCCTTCAATCCTTGACTACCACATGGAAATGGAACATATCCCCGGATTTGCAACCTTGCAGCCCATGAGATCCGCACCGAACACACCTTCACACGCCACTAACATTTGCGAAAGCCAGGCAGATAGCTCCTTGGGAATTTCAGCGGTAGGAAAACTCGATGATCTCACAGCAGGAGGGATTGAGGGACGCGAGTGTAGCCATACCCCGGAGTCTCAAAAGCCGCTTCTCACCAATGAATCCCTAATGGAACTGAATTCTGCATCTCCCCATCCCCCAAAATCAGTCCTAAAGACCAGCATTGTCGACGGCAACGGTAGTCCTCGACTCATGCCTCAGTCAGCCAAGAGCATGGCTTCGCCTCAGTTTGACCTGGATGGCGAAAGGGGCCACGAAGAGACGGCCAGTGCCACTGACACCAGTCCAAGTCAATACGATCGAAGCTCATGCAGTATCTCTACCGAGAGTAAATATGAGGGGCTCATGTGGACCAAATTTCAGAGAGACATGTTCCTGGAATATGGGATCCAAACGGAAAAACTGGCGAAGTCTCACCCATGGCCGCCGGCTAAAAAGCATCGCCCATCGTTCTCCCAGGACACTGCTGATGGGGCCTACTCCGAGAAAGCATCCACGACTGGACCAAGTTCTTCACAGAGAACGATCGACGAGAGGGCATTAGGTAGCGCTCCTCCAAAGAATCACGAGTATCTTGACCAATCGTCCCGAACAGATATATCAGGGTCAACACAATCAGCTGATAAATCGCATCAACCCTCTACGAGGCGTGATCATGATGATATGGAATGGATATCAACTTTGCAAGTGGCACAGAAAGACGCGCACCACCTGCTTCAACAAACCAATTCGGTTAGTCGAAACTGTTGATGTGAAAGGAACTGTGTTAACTATGACTTAGAACTTGTCCACTCAGCTGGCGGCAGAAAAGGCCACTATCAGTCGAGTCCTGGAGATCTACCGAGAGGGATGTAGTCGGATCCTTGACGACCTGTTCCAGGCGCAAGAAGCACGCATGCAGCTATACCGACAGCAAATGCAATCTGTCAAGGAACAGCATGCAGATATATGTCAAGACCTGGTTCGTGGACTGCAGGAGCTTGACCGTCGGGTGCAACAAGGGCCAATCTGAACGCGGGGGCTTAGGGCGAGATCACCTACATAAATTATTCCGGAGAGTGACATAAGGATGAGCAGTATTGCATGCAAGTGGGCAGATTCTTACACCAAAATATCAATATGATATGTTTTAGTCCACATTTTTCCACATTTCTTTTTATAAATGGGACCGCCGTGATTGGAACTCCAGCGCCGGGCTAAATTCACCGAGGATCACGTGGAAATTCTTATACTCTGAGCTTTTGACTCATTCGTGAGCTGATCCAAGGTTTCTCTCTATTTTTATATTTTGTTATTCTTCTGTTCACTGCAATTACTTCCCATTCCCTCAATTGCCCTTGAAAACCGGCCCTTCATCTCCCCTCTCAGCCTCCGATGTCGGTGAGTCAAGCCCCTCATTGATTTTAAATTTCACACTTCTGACGTCGCCACTTGCACAGTTCTTCATTGATAACCCTAATGTGGGCAACCACAGTCATTTGGAAGACTCTCGCAGTAAGTCTGGCAGATTCTTCTTACTCGTAATTGGTCTCTAACAGCTCTAGTTCTCGGCTACAACCCTCTCACTCCACCCAATCTCCTTCAACATGAGATCGCATTGACCGAGAAGGCACGAAAGACCGTACTCGAGGGACGCAATGAAGCCGTCGAGATTGTCCATGGCACAGATACCGAGCGCCAGCGTCTGATGGTGGTGATCGGACCATGCTCCATCCACGACCCGGAAATGGCCCTCGAATACTGCGATCGCCTAATGAAGATGAAGGAGAAGTACGCCGATGAGCTGCTGATCGTGATGCGCTCGTACCTCGAGAAGCCGCGCACAACCGTCGGCTGGAAAGGCCTGATCAACGACCCCGATATCGACAACAGTTTCCAGATCAACAAGGGTCTCCGCGTATCGCGCCAGTTGTTCGTCGACTTGACCAACAAGGGCATGCCCATCGCCAGCGAGATGCTCGACACAATCTCCCCCCAGTTCTTGGCCGATTGTCTGTCGGTCGGTGCCGTCGGTGCGCGCACCACCGAGTCTCAGGTCCACCGTGAGCTGTCCTCCGGTCTGTCCTTCCCCGTCGGATTCAAGAACGGTACCGACGGCTCGCTCGATGTTGCGGTTGATGCTATTGGCTCCGTTAAGCACCCCCACCACTTCCTGTCCGTCACAAAGCCCGGTGTTGTCTCTATCGTGGGAACCGTCGGTAACCCTGATTGCTTCGTTATCCTTCGCGGAGGCAAGAAGGGCACCAACTACGATGCTGCCAGCATCGCGGATGCCAAGTCTAAGCTTATTGCCAAGGGCATGCGTCCTCGTCTTATGGTTGACTGCAGCCACGGTAACTCCGAGAAGAACCACAAGAACCAGCCCAAGGTCGCTGCTGCGATTGCTGAGCAGCTTGCTGCCGGTGAGGATGCTATTATGGGTGTTATGATTGAGAGTAACATCAACGAGGGTGAGTCTTTAGGAAATTTTGCTATCTATAGAAAGCTGTTTATACTGACCTGCGCTAGGCAACCAGAAGGTTCCCGCGGAGGGCAAGGCCGGTCTCAAATACGGTGTCAGTATCACGGATGCCTGCATCAACTGGGAGGACACCGAGTCAGTACTGGCGAATTTGGCCCAAGGTGTTCGCGCTCGTCGGGAAAAATCGGAAAAGAAATAAGCTGTGTTGGGATATTTTGGTTAATTACGACGGGGCATTTCTTAAGCGTGTCAGTGGATAAAAAGTTCAATGATTTTACTTCTTTCGGTTTTGGAGCTCAACACCTTCTACCCTAGGGCAATTTTGCCGCTACGACTTCCTTTGTTTTTAGCAGTAGTGAAGATCACACTCGTATTTGTGTGCATTTTCATAGGGCTGCTGCATTTATAGTGGAGATATGGGGCCGATTGGTCTACGGCTATTGAAGCCGACTTGGCCTAAATTGCTTATATACCTTGGCTGGAAAATTTTTTTTTTTTTAGTTGGTCATATTCAGTATGGTGACATTTCGAAAATCTGCTATTCATACAACGAGCCTACACGTTGGCCCCATCCGGTTGGGCAGACGTGATCCTCAAATGTTGAGGCATGCTTGCGGGGAGCTCATCGACCCTAACGAACGGCCAAGGAAGTCGGCGGACGACGTTGTCCACCCGGGTCACACTCCTCAACATGAAACCAGGTGTGCAGTCAGAATACCGAGCAAATAGACTGTACCCTTTCCGGCGACAGAATAGATGCATTGCCTCCTGCTTGACCAAGTAGATGTAGCTGGTTCGGTCAAGGAAGCCCAGAGCATTGAGTTCATCATCAAACTCAAGCATTCCCTCGTAGGAGAAAGTATTGAGGGAAGGATGAGAGCCATCCTGTCTGTGTCTCATCAGTGACTCCAGTGCCTTGAGTGTTTCCATTCCGAATGCCGTTCGGTCCAAGGTTCGCCAGAGATCACGGCTTATATGAATGGCTTCGAGAGTCGATGGCAGTACATCGCGAAGCTCATAGGAAGTGGTATTCCAGCTAATGAGGCATTTGAGGGGCAGAGATGCCGTTTTCAATTTTGGGAACTTCAACATGCCACGAAAATGCTTACCAGCTTCTCTCATCACATGCATATTGAAGGCTTCTAGACAACATGGGAGAAGGTCCAAGCTGAGAGAGAGATGCTCGATCGTCTGACTCGAAGTTTCCAAGGACCGAAGGAAGCATTCGGGTGCTTTGAAAAGCTCGGATGTTACCCGGCATTTGTAGGCCATGCCCACATGCAAGGACTCCAGATGCAGTACCTGAGACAGCAGTGAAGCGATGTCCTCAGGCAAAATAGCTGTCTTAGAAATAACAAGACTGCGCAAGTTTGACAGATCCAAGGGTGTTTTCAGTGTCTTCCCAGGGAAGACAGAAATCCCATCCACACTAAGGAGCCATATCTCCAGAACCTTCAAGGAAGGAAGGTGGAACCAGGGGATGAATTGACAGCCTGTTCGGAGTCTAATATCGTCGTGTGAGTCTGTGGAAGGAAAGTTGCTTCCATAGTCGGCCATTTCCAATTTTGAGAACCGACTCAATACGCCAGGGGGTGCGTCGCCGAAGAGAGAGTGATGCAACATTTCGCCAGGAAAGCCATCTTCAAGCACGAATGAGAAATCTAGCCGAAGGCTGCGAAGGTTATGAAGTTGTGAGATCAGCACTGTGGCGTAGGCGTAGGCGTCTCCATCAAACAGCCGTGCGAGCCATCTGGTATCGAGGTTTGCCGGAAATTTCGCGTCTCGAACAAGTCTTCGGGCCCATCTCAGAGTGGGCCTAAACTGTAGCATCATCTTGGGCCATTCGGCCCTTCCTTTGGGGATAGAGACCTCTGTTCCCTGGAACTTCACATCCCACCATACCAAACTGACATGACAGATGTAGTAAGCCAGCTCTGGCCGCTCGGAGATAGTCCGGAGGAGGAGCAAGATTTTTTCAATTGGCGGATGCTGCCAGTCCCAATGGATTGACCGATACAGAAAAGGCTCAGTGGAGGCACGAGTATCGTGCGAAACTTTTGACAGGTTATTTAGATCTTGGTTTGACAGATACTCGAGGATCTGCACCCAACAGTCTCGAGGGAGGCTGGCGAGGGGAGTTGGGCCCATTGTGGGCGACTGGCAACAGGGGAAAAGTGGTGAGCATGATTGATTGAGAATACAATCAATAGATGTCAACTTACTATGCTCCTCAGGAAGGAAGCTGAAATGTGAGATGAGAGTGAAAGGTAAGAAACGGGGAATTGATGAAGCAGGGGAAGAAGTGAGATGAAAGAAGACGAAGACGAAGACGAAGAGGAAGAGGAAGAGGAAGAGAAAGAGGAAGAGGAGGAGGTGGAGGAGGAAAAGGGAAAGCAAAAGGAAAAAGAAGCAAGAGAAGAGACAAAAGAGGCAAAACAGACAAAATAGGAAGACCAAGTCAACTACGAACACGACCTGAGTACCTGCACATCCGAGTAGTATATTCAGACATAATATTAATACAAGGGAATCTTAAAATCTATAATGCAAGCTGCAAAAGATGAGCGTCGAACAGATGGATCCTGATGTATACCATGAACGCCAGCAGCACATGGCTTGACATTCACTCCATCAGCCGAATAGCGACCAGCACCATGACGACCCGCAAACCCTGCCTCCACCTCCTCGAACTTGCGTTTTCTCGAACGCAGTCCGGTTGAGCTAGCCCTCTGAACGATACCACGATCCTCCAATTGTCCATCAGAACCAACACCAAGAGACCGAGTGGGAGCATCGCCAGTATCAACATCCAAAACCGTACCTTTGCCATCTTCCCCAAAAGCCCAAACCCTAACACCACCCCCAGAAGACTGCAAAGCAAGCTCGACAGTCCCCTTAACAGACCCAATCTCCTTGCCGTAGATCTTGAACGGCCACATCACAGCGGTAGGCCGATAGGGGACAGACAAGAGGAAATCCCAATCCCCATTCTGATTTTGCACCAGACTCTCACGCCGCTTACGGGATCGCTCCGAGTCAACGTACCAGTCGAGTGCGAGATCGCTGGCGCCCATTACCCCGTCTCCTTGAAGTTCACGCTCTTTGCGGATGACGTTGAATACGTCCAAAGGAATCGAGTACAGCACGAGGCGGTCGCCATAGGCTGCAACAATACGGAGACCCCAGCGGAGATCGGAGCCTGCGGTGAAGGTTGTTGGGACTGGGAGGTCTGCTGGAGGCGGAGTTGTATTTGAGGGGGATGGGGATGGGGGTGGTGTCTTGATTTGTCGGTTTTGGGTGTTTGAGAAAGGTGGCGGGACACAGACGAATGCGCGGGTTAGGCTTGTTGGCCCGCCTATTGGAGCGTCGGTGCCGATACATAGTAGGCTTGTGCGTGGCTCGATGAACATGATGTGCAGACCGTCGTTAATGGGGACGGCACGATAGTGGTGACAGTGCGTTGCGCGGACGAAGCTGCGGGATGGGGCGTGGGGAATGCGGCGGCGGTTGAAGGACTGGATGTCTGCGAGGAAATGGAATTGGTTGCTTTTTGGGTCGAGTTTTGGTGATGCTAAGGATGCAGATGCAGATGAAGGGGAAGGTGAAGGGGGACATTTGCATTCGTGCAAGCCTGGTCCGGATAGTGAGGAAATGAGACGTAGCTCGTTGGGTGTTTCCGGACTACTTGGGAGGAAATGAAGGATTTCGGAGGATTGGGGGAGGGTGAAGTGTCTGCGTTGTTCGTTGTGTTTTGTCTCGTTCACGCTATGAATTTCGATGCCCGCGGCGCAGCCGAAGGCGACAATCGGCCGCCCTGGATAGAGAGCAACTGTCCGGGGTGGGTTGTCGACTGTGCAGATGTTGTAGAAGAAGTGGCGGGATGAGGTGGCCATTTTGCTATTGGAATGAGATCCTTTGGTAGCCGAGTCTTTGGCCCAAGCCATATCCAAGTTGCAGATCATACCAACACGGTTGCAGAGTAATGCAGCGATGGTGAATTGTGGCTTGCTGGTGTCGATGGTGGCCGAGAGAATATCGAATGGACACGAGATGCGTGAGACTAGCGCTATGCCAACATGGCTGAAGTCTGTTATAGGTGTTGGCCTGGACCTTCGACCCGAAAGACAATAAATATAAATCATGCGGTCTGTCGTTACAAGCAGGTAGTTGCTGCAACTGCTAATGCTGAAAGTTGACACCCCGGATCGTTTGTCTTCGGTCTGCAGAACCGGCTCAAATCGAGTGCGCGATGTTCTTTTTGCAGAATCCGACAGATTCGAAAAGTCTACGACAGTGGTAGTCAAAAATCCCGGCTTTTCGACATTCAATTTTCGCCCCGAAAGGAGACATTCTGTCGCAAAGCGGCGGCTCATTCTCCAGACCTCGCTTTCATCGAACCGGGAGATGCGTGGCGTTTGACGGTCTTGCAGCCATGCATCCCACCACCCTGCTCTTTTCAGCATGTTCTCAAGTAGCTTATGGTTGAGACTAATTCGCATCCACTGTGAGCATGTCCGCCGGGCATTGTCGAAGTCCCGCGGTGTCAGCATGGAGAAAATCTCCAGTAGGATCTCTGCTGGTGCAATATTTGCAGCGGGACGGGATGGGCTGCTCGTTGAATTGCGTTTTGAGAGATATTTGCCCTGTGCCATGTATTTCGTCACAGAGTTATTTAGAACTGAGGGTATTGACCTCGTGGAGTTTCGTTTTGTGTGCGTGAAGGAGGCATTCTTGGACATCTGACGGGCATAGTCTTGACTCGAAGACCGCAGCGCAGGCATGTCGATATAACCTTCCAGCAAAGGAAGTGATCCAATATTCATTGGATCTCAGTCTTTATTCAATGCCCGAACATTTCTTGCAAATCAGATATTGGAATTGGATCAATGTGAAGTGAAGTTGACGGCAACTAATTGGTCGGCGTCGTACCTTTGGCAGTTGGAAATACACCAAGTGGCACCACCCGAGATGGTAACTGAGTGACGCAAAGACCCGAAGAAAAAGATCTTTCCACCCAACTGAGTCTATACAACACTAAACGTCCACCTGCGGATGAATCGTCTAGAAGACTAGTAAGCCCACCGATCTGCGATCTCTCAAACCCGAACTGCCAGTTATTTCAATCCAAGAAGGGTGTGCACTCACTTTTAATAAAAGTATATACACAGCTTAAGGTTTGAACGAAGTACGTGCCAAGTGCAAGGTTGTATTGGCCTCACGTCTGAAAGCGGTGCGACGGGAATCTGATACGACAAAATGAGACCCGGGCGACTCGAGGGCGAGGCAAGGGCTGACTTGTTTAATTAAATACTGCACCTCACCATTTTCAGAGGCGATAGGCTAAGTTTGCCATCTAGTTAAAACTAGTCAAACTGTATTAGAATCTTACAGCTCTGACGTCGACACTTGCAAAATAGAGTGAGTCTAGGGCACGATAGATGCACCTCGCGGAAATCCGACAAAAAGTGGAGCACGTCAAGCGACATGTAAGAAAAGAATATGCCTGTTTAGGTAGGTGCTTAATGCTAGCACATCACGCAGTCATGTAGTAAATGCAGTCAATGCAGCTACTGTCATTCCATTCTGGAATGGACATTGGAGGCAACGGGGGTTTAGGGTTTGTGATCCGTGGGCCTAACCACCCAGCTTCACTTGATGCATCGAGAGTCTATTCGACTTCCCATGGTTCCTTTCAATAAACCGTAGCAGCCATAGAGCCCCGTGTTGCAATCTCAGAAGATGCCCTGTCCAAAGCAAGTGCCCACTATCAATCTGCAACACTGACATTCCAGATCTCGGGAAAGAGAACTGAGGAATGCGCCCCGGATGCAGCGCATGGCTTGGCGCTCTGTCGAACCTCACTGCTTACATGCAGATGTCTCTAATCGTGCGATGATCATGACAAGAACACAATACTAAGAGGCTTGAACAACCAGTATTTAGTTCAGTATATCCCACATTCCTCAACGCCCAAGGATGGTTTGTTTTGTCTCTGTTCTTTTCTTACTGTTTCATCTCCTCACCGCAAGAGAGACAGATTGTGCCATCCCCCACTGCTCAGGAATGTGCCTCGACCATGTGGACCCCAGGGATTCCACAAGATGGTGATTCTGTGGATGTTCGAAGTATGTCTGGGATGTGGCTTAGATCGAACCGGTTTGCGAATTCAATAATCCTCAGATGCTCATCATGACTATTGAACGAATACTGTGTTGTCTTCATATCGATGTCTACAGACTCACAACTAGGGTGTAGCCCCTAGCAGAATAATGTCTCAGGTTGCCTCATTGAGGCCAATCCTTGAGACGTACCTTTTTTTTGGACAATTGTGCCAAGGTACATACATCCAAATACTTCTGCGTTCGCCAGAGAGGAGATCTAAGGGGTCGGCTTTCTCATCCGCTCTTTCTTCGGGACCAGGTATTGACTTTGTGCTCAGACACTTCCACGTTTTCCGCGCTTATTTTGGAACTGAGGAATGTGAGACAAGAGTAAACCTAAGCGAATTCGATGTCTTTCCCGAGGAATCCAAGATACGAGATGTACCTCGGTCGGAGCCTGCCTTGTCTGCCCGAAAGGCAGCCGGTCACGCCTGATGGGTAATTAAGAAGCGACGAAATACACAAATCACCAGTATCATACAGACAAAAGCCCCCCAATAGTGATTTGGTCAGGAGCCCTTTGAGAGGAAGGCCAGAAATAGCATTGAAAAGACAATTGTGTGCCGGCTCTATATTGTCTTTGACATAAATACTGAAACACATAAACGAGAGGACTGGAAACTAAATAACAAAACTCAATCGCTGCGCGGGAGGGGAATAGCGAGGGACAGGCCCGACAACAGGAAAACAATCATTTCATACAAGGATATCATAACCATGAGAATATATCAGAACAAGATCGCGAAATGCGAACGAGGTATCAAGATCGTAAAACATGACGGGTCAAAGACACATGCAGAAAAAGAAAGGAGTATATTGACAAACGGCACAAGGGATAGATCATGCGAACCTACACGACCAGCGAGATCAAACGCTCTGTGTCGGATGAACGTCCAACGCGGACGCGCCATTTCCATTGCCCCGAGCGGGATACGGACCGGGGAGCCAGGCAGGATCCAACGGGATAATCAAGCTCGGGTTGACGTACTTCCTCAGGCGCAGATCGAGGTCATGTCCGCCAATGCGTATCGGAAGGCTATCGCGATCCAGGCCTGATGGCGGTGAGAGGGTCGATGAAGGCGAGGGGGAGATGTCGCCACCACCCGGCCGGTCGCGATTGATGCTCTTCAGGGCAATGAATTTCATCAGGGGTTCGTATGTACGCCCAAACCAGTATGAAAACCAAACGGTGAAGCCTAGAAGTGGCACCAGGAGTAGAGACCGGGTGATGGCTCGGCGCAGAGCCAGAACGCCAATCATGGCCAGCTGATGAACCAACAGCCCCACGAATACGCGATTGCAAATCATCGGCCACGCGCGGCCAGTGGAATGTTGCTGGTGATCCATGGCATACAACAGTTGGTATTTGTAGATAAATTTGCCGACTGTGAAGTAGATCAGCCCGAATAGGCAAATCAGCCATGAGCTCGGGAACACACTGTAAACCACACAGATAACTAATATCAAGATGGTTTGCGGAATGGAGAAACCGTAGCTGAACTTGGGAGGAGTTGACAGCTCCGCATATTCACGTGGCGTGCGTGCTGACAGGAATTGAAAGGGGTATAAGGCGACACTTCCAAATTCGAGGAGTTGGAAGGGGAAAAGGCCCAGACCCTGCAGAATCAACAAGTTGATGTAGAATGGAGCCAGGCCTTCGAGGGAATTGGCCAATGCGAGGGCAATCGTTGTAGAATCTTTGAATGCATCGCGAAGACTTTCCCAGAACCCATAGAAACCACTGGCTGTTCCAAATACAGTGAACAGAAGGAACAAATTGAAAAACGAGAAGAAGAAATTCTTGGAGATGACAGAGAGCTGAACATCCCCACGTGACACCATTCCTTGGTTATTCGAGAGCCCTGCAAAGATGATCAGCGATTTGAACTACAGGAGCGGGTATGTTCAATAGAAAACTTACACTCATACAGATAAGGCACAGCCACTGTCAACAGCGAGAATGCGAGGGTAGGCAATCCGGTTTGAACCAACGACTTGACGATCGGATGTTCCTGGAGGAAATCTGCCAGCCGGGGGACAATCGTCTCAAGTGTCTTCAGCTCCAGCAATGAGGCAATAGGAACCAAGAGTACAGACCAAAACACGGTAAGGAATCCAATGACCAGGGTGATGGACCATGACTGAACCATTCGGCGAGTACGCGACAAGTATGTGTTTTTCCAAATAACATCTGCCGGCGCCGGTGCAAGTCGAGCGAACATTTGCATTGGGTGTGGATCAAGGATCGCTTGAACAAGCATTTGAGATGCGGCGATTGACTCCATCGTGACGAAAGCAATCTCGGTAGAAGGATATTCTTTCTCTCGGGCGTTTTTGATATGTTCATCAATCTTCCGTAGCTTTTCCTCATAGTAATCGATTGCATCGATCATCCGGAAACGAAGCTTGAATGGACCATACCAGATACGAGTCTTGGGTCTTTCATTCGAATCCTCCGAGACATTCTCGTTCTCGTGTTCGGACAGGAGCCCGGACCGTTCATCGTCTGCATCACGGGGTTGTTGCTCCGTCAGCGGCAACGTATTTCCATCGCTCTTTGGTCGCTTGTATCCCATATGCTTCGTCCATGCTCTCTCAAGTTCACGGATGACTTTCATTCTCTCGTCGATCAATTCGTCCAGCTCTCGCCACTTCCGGCACACCGTGATACTCTCAACTTTGCCAACTCGCAGGCCTTCCACAAATTCTTTGATCTTATCTTCGGTTCCCAAGTCGTGCGGGATCCCAGACAGACGAATGGTGCGATCAGTGGTGCTTGTCTGATTCCCAAGATAGGATTGCCGAGTGCGAATGATTACCTTTGTCTCGTCAAGAAGCATATAGATAGCCAAGCCACTGAAGACATATGCGAACAGTACATAGATCCACAGATATGCAGGGTCTGTAACTGGCTTTTCTTTTTCGTTTTCGATTCCACCAAGTGAACTCATGGTATCATTGCCGGGGACGTTATCCCAGCCAGGAACTCCATATTGGCCGGTGTATTTGTAGTGCATAGGGAGGATGATGGCGACAGCGAAGATAAAGACAGCCAAGAGAAATCGGATGGCAAACTTGAAGAACGACATGAACTACCCAGAGACTCAAGTTAGCAAGTGTCCATGCATTGTCTGGAGGGAAGGCCGAGGTATTCGAACATACCACAAATGCATCTAGGCCGGCAGACTGCAGCACCTCCTCTTCTGTAATCCGATGAAGAACGGGAATCCAACCAAAAAGGGTATCTGGAAGCTCAGGTAACCGTGAAGCAGCATTTCTTTGTCGTCGTCGGGCAGCATACAACTCGGTCCATTTTGGTCGCAAAATCTATAAGCAAGGCAGTCAGCGATAGACGACACCTCTTATTAACAGAGATGCTTACACAGAATGTCAAAAAGGCGATGAGACCAAGTGCAGAGCTAATTACAAACTGCGTGTACAGATCGCGCTGTTCTTTCACAGGATCGTTGGGACGCCATGGCCTTTTGCTTCCGTCATCGGGCTTGTCGGCAAGCAATGTCCACGCAGCGCAGGCCGCAGATGCCGTAAGAGACATGAGTCTGTTTTATAAGGGGTCTCCGCACTCCTGGTCTTCGTTGTGGCTTCGACGAGCGAGGGCTGTCGGAGCTAATGGTTCGTCAAGGGCATGCGGGCCCACTGAAACTGACGTCAGGGAAGTGGGATGGTCAAATTTTGGAGATGATTTGATTTCTGTTTGAGCCGCGATTGTCGTTTGAGTCCTTAGGTTTGGTTATCGAAAGAGATTGTGAATAGTCGGGGAGTTCTCCCCCTTTGTTTTTCTGCCTCTCATCAAACCTTAACCTTCAATGACGGCTTCCGGAGCCGGCTGCATAACTATGGATGAGTCATCATTTATGTGCACCCCTTGGCATAACCCGGATTGCATGACCATACCAACGACAGCATTGTATATCTACATTGACTCAAGTTTGAAGTTCGCTCTATACGTAATATATTTTGTGTCACAGTATGACGCGGTGGAACCGTGATAGATTAGTCAAAAGCTGGGAAATTCTTTCATGCATGATATCTAATTATGCGATATGTTCAGGGAAATATCCAATCAATCGTTTATTCAAAAGGCCCAAACCAAATTTAGGAATGCCTCGATGCGTCATAGTAAAGGTCAAGCAGACATCCGGCGGACCAGGACTGGGTGGGTGACTGTGTTTTCCGTTAGTATTCTGAACAAATGAGAAATATATCGAATCGAAAGTAACTTACCGAGTCATTACAATGCTCCCCAGACTTATTCGTCAATTCTGTTAGCCCTTTCCAAGGACTCTCTTGCAATGCCGTCTTGCAGCCGTGAAGTCGTCGGGTAATTTGCTGGAAGCATTCAGTCCGTTCTCCGGGCGTTTTTCGGCGCAAGAGATCGAAATGCAATAGAGCACGAAGGAAGTAACCGCGTTGCCAGACCCACTCCGGACCCTGATGGTAATTGCGACCCTTGGCAGTCGCGAAGTCATTAGAGTCATCGGAGTTGACGTAGTATGGACGGTAGTTGAGATCGGAGGGGTCCAGTGTCGCCATGCCCACAGGGCCTACGATTGTGGAGTCGGCAATTGACAAAGCGACAAGAGCCTTTGCAGGAGTGAATAGCTCCGGAGCAACTGACATTGCGATGGGGAAGTTGGAACGGAGCTGGTAGTCTTCGTAGGGCTTGCCAGACTTGTACAAATCCTTGTAGATTCCTCGGCGGTTAACGATTCTCGCGTCCACGTCGTATTGGCTATCTTCACTGGGATCAAGGGGAACATAGTAGCACCGCTCGAAGTTGTCCTTGATTTTGCGCGCCCATTCAGCAAAAGTAATCTTCTTACCATCGGAGATATCCACGCCTTCATGGGGATACGCCTTGGATTCATGCAGACGTGCCGCCCACGCCAAAGCGCTGTAGGCGAGACCGGTAATCTCGATAGCGGCACCATCGCGAGGTGTTCCAGGGACACCTTTGTTTCCAGCCTTAGTACTTTCTCCCATCTTATCTTGCCAAGTACCACAATTATCCTGATTGCCACCGAAAATCAGACCCGTTTCCCAGTCAACCTTAACGTCGATCTGGAAACCTTCAGGCTTCATCTGACAATCAAGGTCGGGACCAGCGTTGTATTCTCTGAAAGAAATGCCAGAAGCATGTCTTTGGAAGACTTCCTGGACGCACTCGAGAAGAGTCGTAGACTGAGAGTATGCCCGAGGATCATCGAAGGGGAACCAAGTGTCGTCATAAGGCAAGAATCGTCTGGGAACCTTTTCTTGCAAGATCTCAATCCCGTTGGGTGCAATTTCAATGAAGTCCTGGATGGCTTGCATGAAGAACCAGACGGAGTCCCGAGAATTGTAACGTGGCAATTTTCCGCTGCTCAGCAGATTGGGAATCATGCCATGCTTGATTACACTTGCAAAAGCGAGAATGTGCTCCTTGGCGTCATCAAAGCGTTGAGTGCAAAGGAATAAGCCACGGATAGAGATGAAAATATCTCTTCCCCAGCATCTTGTCCAGTCAACTGCAAAATGAGGCAGTCCGGCTGCAAGACTGGGGACCATCTTGGTTGGCCACAAGGATGCGGATTTCACATAGCCAGTTTGTTGTACGCTGACCATAGCCAATTCATGAATGAATTCCTGACCACGCCGCACATTCTCTCCGAGGAGATGAATACCCCTCTTCCACGCAGCATTGTATGCAACCTGCAGAACGATTGCGAAATACCTTGGGAAAAGGAAGTTGGGCAAGTCGCGGACAGCGTTGAACTTCTCACGAAGCCATGCAGCAGGAGTTTCTAAAGCGACATATCCATCCTTAGTAGCCGCTTTCTCCAAACGACCAGTGATATAATCCAAAGCCCACTGACCCTCTCGCAAGTGATCGCAGAGTGGGTGGCCAATTTGGTTATACTTGATGATATCCTCAAGAATACTCCACCAACCCTGAAGACCAGCATAGACCATAGGCTCAAGATTTGGAATACTGTAAATGCCGTCCTGACCGTCGCTAGAATCTCTCTCTTCAGCTTCGCACCGGTATAGCACAAAGTTCAGATCAACCAAGCTGAGCCCTGAGAATGCGTCGTCCGCGCCATCGGCGAGATTGTTTTCAAATCCATTGGCATGATCTGCTCCGGGAATCCATGTCTCGAAAAGAGCAATAGATCCGGGAACAAGGGAACTCAATGCGGAGATTTTGAGTTCTTTGTCGTCTTGTTCGATCACTGTACCTTCTATATCATGGGTATGACTGGGGAGACCCTTCAAATACTTGTCATCGGCTAGGATCTTCGCCTTTGTTTCATCACTGGCATCAACCTCAAGCTGCCACGATCCGATACGCCTGGCACTGGTACCGGGAATCAGAGTTGGGGCGAGAATCGCGCCACTCTCATTGCCAGGGAATGCGGTATGTGCGACCAAGAAGATACCCTTTCTAGTTTTGGGGTGGACTCGGTGGACAGTGATGAATTCACCATCGTGATGGATGTGGGTTTCGTCGTAGCCTTCAACTCCCATCATAGTGTGGAGTTCATTCAGAAGCTTCTTGATACCACCAATCCCACCCTCTCCAGATCCGACAGACAAAGTCTCGGAATTAGAAGATTGAGAGGTGTATTGTCGAGTCTCATGGACGAGATCAATGAGTTTGGGATACACCTCATCGTAGCCCATCACACTTCCGATCGCGGAGGCACACATTGCCACAAGTGCAGCATTTGGAAGAGTGTCTCGAGCGTCGCGCTTCTGAGCAGGGAGCTCATTATCATGGGTACAGTCCATGAACAAGGCCGGTACTGGGCAGGGCCGAATATGAGTGATCTTCTCGCCACTCTTGCGAGACCTAGCTGACGCAATAGCATGACTACAGCCGGCAGAAGGCAAATCCATCTCGAAGCTTCCGATCGGCTGACCACCATGACGATGAACAAGACGACTCAGCTCTTCCGTGCTCCAAGCCTGCATGGCCTCCCGAATTAGAGCATTGATGCCCAACCGCTTGACGAAGACATAGTCGGCCTCCTCTGAGCCAGTGAAGAGTTCCGCAAACACAGTCAAGTCAGGCCGGACTTTGCGAGCTTCGTCCAGCAAATATTCTGCGACCACTAGCGGTGTCGAATGGCAATTATCAATTCGGAAACCACTGAAGTACTTAGCCATGAGGCGGGTATACTGCGTCATAAAGTCCCAGAGGAAAGGATTATCTTCAGGAGAGGATCCGTATCGAAGCTTCACACAATCACCCCACACAATAACTTCGCGGCGTAGGTAGGCCCTGGAGTCGGGCCCGGCATTATCTCTCATCGCGTCAGCATTCCAGATCCAACCGTTATTGACTAAAGCCAGGGCTTTAGGGTCGTGATTTTTCGTGATATCATTGAGGGGAAGGCGGGTAAAGTAAGTCTCGATCAATGGGCTTTCCTTAGTGACAGGACCCAGCTTCGGACCATGATCCTCAATTCTCAGATACTTGATACGATTGAACAATTGGTCCATGATAGCATCGACGTCTGCATCATACTCCTTGTAGAATGGCAAGTTGGCCTCATCGAGGATGTGGGACAGGGAGTGTTCAATCTCGTCGAGGTTGGTGTGGCCCTCATCGTAATCTCCAAATAGCACACTTAAAGCAACCGCTCCGAACTTTGGGTCGACAGCGCGGCCAAAACGTCCGCGAATCTGCTGAACGAGTGGAATTCCAAGCTCGCGGAGAACGTTGGCTTGTTGTGTGAGCGACCAGTGTTTGTACTGCTGCATTTCGCCCCTTTGGACAAGCGCAGGATCAATGTCTGCGTTGATCCATTCGTCCAAAATCCTCTTAACGTCATTCTTTACGTCGAGAACGTAGAATTCCCATAGACGAGTTCCATCAATGACTTCCTTGCGCGCAGCGTTCATGACCGTCACTAGGTCCTGCTCCGTTTTGAACTCTGTTGGAAGACCGGCGTCCTTGAGGCTGTCGCTGAATTTCAAAAGCGCCGTGTCTAGCTCGAGGGCTGACTCCAGCCATGGCGCGGTCTCCACACTGTAACCAGACTCGGGATGCTCCTCCAACCACTTGCTGTTATTAGCTGTGTGATTCCATACCACATCAGTCAATGTGAGAAGGCCATAATCTTTCTCCATCTTCGCGACCAATGGAGCGACATCGTCCTCTCCATTGGGGAAAATTGCGGGATCGAATGTTAGTTGATCAAAAATACTATAGGGCGAGTTGGACGAGCCACGGTGCATTAGGGGTGTGAAATGAACCATATTGTAGTTCCGCTCACCGATGCCACGAAGGTGTCTGTCCCAGTCCGTTGGATATTGACCCATGAACTTTGAGATCACCGAGAAGATAGAGAGTGCATTGAGCGGCAAGTCTTTCCCTTGAACAGTAAGTTTTGGCGACACATCAATGTAGTGAAGAGGCGTCTTCGTCGGCTTCGGGGCAGACACCTTCTCGACAGAGAACTCTGGCAGCGGAGAAAATGTTGTATAGAAAGAAAACGCGCCCGCGAATGTCACGGGAATATCGATCTGAATATTCTCACTGAAGTTGGGTTGCAGTCTACTTTTATTCAGCAACTGCCACTCTCAATTTATACAATATACAGGAAGAATTGGGATGATATACCTGAACTCCCGGAATGAGTGACGGTCAAAGGGAGTGCCCTCCTCGGGAATATTCACCCAGAGACTGCCTTGTCGGCAAATGGAGCTCGTTCCCTCAATGATGAATCGAATCACGTATCCGGATTTTGGCGGAGGGGCTAGGTAAATATACCCACCGGGCACGTCTGGAGACCCGTCATCCTTCAATGGAAGCAAGTAGACCTGACGTGGAGAGGCCATTGGACGGGTTGATAACGATTGAACCCAACGGATTGTGAGAGTACAGGAGAATCTGGAACGATTCGCCTTACTTTCACTACGATAGTGAAGAGGATAGAGAATATATAAGAAAAGAAAAGAATTGAAAAGCAGGGAAGGAAAAGTCGGAAGACAGAGGACCCAGCGTTCCCCTCATATGTTCCTGGAGAAAGCTCAGACCGCGCGGGGAATGACATCATGCACTCATTTTCCTTGGTAAGCTATCAACACCACTTGGGCATCTAGTTAACTACGTCGGTATGCATCCACTTGTTTTGACGAACAGACTTTTTCTAAAGATTCAACTCGACTATAAATAATCCATCATGCAGTTCATAAATACACGTCATGAAAGTCTATACACGCAATGTCCAATGCCGAATCCAGCCGTAATTATAATCGTGCAGAATTCAACCGAGCGCCATTATCCTTACCATTGGATTTTTGTGACGGAGAAACTGGGGCTTGGGCCTCAAGGGGGCTAGAAGGGAACCAAATGGTTTGATAAGCAACATGAACATAGAAGCAAAGGGCATCCAAGGGGCTTCTTACCGCTCAATGTAAGCAGGAATCTCCTCGACCTTCATGGTTCCCTCCAAAATACCTGTGTAAGGTTAGCTTGGATCGAACCTTCATATGTCAAGATAACAGTATATGTAAAAAACTCACGGTAAACAGCAGTGAACAGAGGGAACTCATCCTCCATGCCTTGTGTCTTTAGGAAGCTGTTGACTTCTACAGCAGTAGAAGTACCCTGCAACTTCTGGCCGTTGAGCTCAGTCCTCTCGATCTCCTCGATAGGCTCATTGCGCTCAACGCTGTACTTGGCACACCGGAAGTTACGACCGCTACTGGCGCTGGTGATCAAGTCTGCCACACCGGCACTCTCATCGGTGAAGGTGCGGTTGTCAATTGTGGCGCTAAAGAAGGTGTCTCCAAACTTGACCATTTCCATCAAGCCCACTCGCATGATAGCCGCCTTGGCATTATCACCCCATCCCATGCCGACAACCCAGCCAGCAGCCAGAGCAACAATGTTCTTAAGAGCGCCACTGATAGACACACCGGCGACATCGTTGACAACACGCACGTGGAAGTAAGGGCGGTGGAAGAGTGCTTTCAGTACGAAATGGTCCACAGGAGGGTAGTCCGACGGCAGGGCCTGCAACTTGACCTCCGAAATTTGACCTGTGGTATCCTTGTGCTGGAACTCCACCAAGTTGGTTGTAGAGGACGAAGGCGACCGCTCGGGCGTGGGGGCCTGGGAGTCCATGTGTGGGGGGTCATAGGCGACGCTGGTCTCGCACCACTTCTCTTGGGCGACTTCACTGGCGATGTTCGCACCAGACAGGGCACCGCAATAAATGCCCAGGATTCTGCCAATGGTCTCAGAGAAGAGGTGGATACCTGTACTGTTGACGTCCACACCCTTGATGCAAGAGATGCCACGGGCGAAGGGGAGAATCTTGCCCTTGATCTGTTCGCAAGTCTTGATAATAAACTGATGGGGCAGGTTGAAGATAAGAATCGTACTGTCCTTCACCGCATCCTCTAGGGACGGATTGGCATGCAGGTTGACTGGCAACTGGATTCCTGGGAGGTACTTGACATTCTCATGGACCTTGTTGATCACCTCAGTCAATTTCTGAGGACCGGCGAGTGAGGCATTGTAGTTCTTAGAAGTCTTCGGGACTTCGACATTCTCCTCGAATACCCACATCTCTACCTTCTCCTCGAAGAGCTTGGGGTTGCCGGCCGCATTTTCGGCAACGATCTTAGCGATGGCGCAGCCCCTATCGAGTAAACACACAATTAGCACAGATCCACAGTCTTTCTTGAAGACTAATCTCTTACCAGTTACCGGAGCCCACCACCGTGATCTTGTGCTTGCGCTGATGGGGGGCTGTATGACCCATGATGTGTGTAGAAGAATTAATTGATCGGTGGGAAAGTGGTCTGGAGAAGGGTTTAAAAGGCAAAGAAGCCGGCGGGGGCAAACGGGGTGGAATTATGAATCGGGTCTGGAACCGGGTGGCTGACCGAGGTCGAAATACGGTGATAGAGGTGAGAGGAACGCAGATCCGACGTAGGTTGAGACGTATATCCATACAAGTTATCGTGTTGGGACCCCGATAATTCCAACCTGTTTCGGGATTGTTGCCTTCTGATCACAAATTTCTGATGTCACACGTACAGTCGAAGTTCGGAGATGGCAATTTAGCGCATAACTTTTTTGTTTTCGCCTTTGACACACACATGAACTAATTAGCTGAGGAGAGAGCCAAACAGCGTTGAGTTCCTGGGAAAAGGAGTGGGGAGAGTGGATGCGGGCGGTGAACAATTGGAGTCGACGGTGTTTCGCTTTTCCCCCGTCGCAATTTCGTTTTTCGTTACTCTCCGCTGTAGATCTCACATGTCAACATGGTAAGATGCACTTTTACTTATCTTGTTCCACTTTCAGCCGGTTAATTATCGTTCTATCTTCACAGGCTCCCATTCGCAAATCAATGACGAAAACTGCCTCGGGCAGAGGTGCGATAGCCAAACCTAGTGTCTTTGGTGACGAATTTCGCACGAGCAAGAGGGATAAGCGTCAGATCAAACATGCTGCCCTCGTGTCTAAGATCGAGAAAAACTCCCACAAGACACCCAAGCGTCGACGAGCATCAAAGAAACTCGTCGCCAACCTCGAATCTTTGGCCGATGCCCTGCCCGAAGCTGAAGAATCCAACGATGCTGCCAGTCAAGTGAACGTCATCAAGCAGAAGACCCTGAGACACAAGCCAGGTTCCCTGAAGCGCCGGGAAAAAATGGAAAGATTAGAGCGCGACCGCTTCAACAAGAACCTGACCGAGATGTCCAAAATCACATCAGCTCCGGCTGCCAACAATGGCGAGGCGAGCACCGAGTCGAACCCGACGACCGGTCGGTGGTCGGCGCTCCGTAACTTCATCTCGCAGACGATGGAACAGCAACCTGTGTTCAAGACGAATAAATAAGGATGGCTAGGATGAGAATAAAAAAGATAGCTCGGTGACCGAACCACGACTCCGGTTGCTACTGCTAGGAGTGAATATCTGTCTAATAAATGAACTCCGGCAATGAGCATTTAAAGACAATGCTAAAGATTGAGTTTAGGCAAAGACACTGGAGTGTACGACGCTCAACTAAAACACGATCGGACCACTTGCCTCTATTCAAACTGAACGGTGAAATCTACAGTTAAAGCAGGTTTTGCGGTTCAAGCTCCTATATCCCTGGGGGTATCTCTGAGGCCATGGACGCCATCGAACAGCCCTCGATATTATAGACCAATAATCAAATACCCATGTATCTATCTTACTAAATTACTCTCTCTCCACTCGTATGAATGAGAATCAAATTTGGAACAGCTAAAATATTATAAGCTAGGGTTTGAACTAACCAACTTATGTTATCAAACACAATTCCATCCATATTTACCACCACCCATAGTTAAGGCCAAAAGTTGGTATGTACCGTTAGTTCACCTAATTCGTCACCGACACAAGACTTCTTGTGTTTAACTAGCTGTTATTTCCCAATCTTAATATAGATAGTCATGATCCTGGATTTGATCTGGGGGTTGATTATCTAGAAATAGGACCCTCATGATTATATAAAGCATGCAAAATATCTTAGTTAGGCCTCAAGCATCAAATTAAAGCCCTCTGTACATCGTTATTGTCTTTGAATTTACCCGCCGGTCCAGTGGACCCCGGCCTGTTCCATCATCGGCCCGATGACTCATCAGATAAGATCACCTGCGGGGAGGCTATCCGGTATCTAATCCATCGCTCTCCAATCCTCCCGAGATCCTTCCTTTACTTTGTGACTTCAGGGCTCTCTATCCGCTTCTTATAAACCGCCTGTGATCTACTGGCGCCCAGCAATGCTGTGGCGGCATTTACAGCGTCGCTTCCCGGCGACCTTGGCTCGTCGCGACATTGTCCGGTGTCGGCTTCCTCAATCATACAGCCGGTCAACACGCCAACTGTCTAGCTCCTCCAACACATTTCCGACATCGTCTCAATTTAACCGGTCAGATTTTACAACACAACCATTTACTGGCAGCTACGAGACTGGACTCCCTACTCCGGGGCCATTAGGATCAACCCCGGCCTTTGGCGCCCCCCGCATCACACCGAAAGTCTTAAAGCAATATCTTGATCAATATGTGGTCGGCCAAGATCGTGCAAAAAAGGTTCTCAGTGTCGCTGTGTATAATCACTACCAGCGCGTGCAAGAGTTAGTGCGCCGGGAGGAAGAAGCAGCCGAGGCGCTCGCAAAGCGTCAGCGGAGGGAAGCACTCGAGATTCATCCCTTAGACGGTATATCACCTATTGATTTTTGGTGTTGTCGCTCATTTTCTGATTGATTCGTCGATATAGCAGAAGATATTGCAGGCGTGCACAAGACTGCAACCATACCGCAAGCCCCCAAATCCCGCCCAAACACCCCCTTAGACCAAGCAGATTTCGCCGACACGTCGCCGCTACAGCTTGAAAAGTCCAATATTTTGTTGCTTGGTCCATCTGGTGTAGGAAAGACACTCATGGCAAAGACTCTCGCTCGGGTGCTTTCTGTACCTTTCAGTATTTCCGACTGCACTGTGTTCACACAAGCCGGTTACATCGGAGAGGACGCCGAAGTGTGTGTTCACCGACTTTTGGCAGCTGCAGACTACAACGTTGAGCAAGCAGAGCGTGGGATTATTGTTCTTGACGAGGTGGACAAGATTGCAGCTGCAAAGGTCAGTCATGGCAAAGATGTCGGTGGCGAAGGAGTACAGCAGGCGCTTCTCAAGATCATTGAAGGGACAACCGTGCAGGTCCAGGCTAAGCCAGAGAAGAATCCCCGCTCAACGAATGTCCCGAATAGCTATCCCTCCAATAGTCCTCTAGGGAATGGGTCATTTCAACCCAACAATCCCAACCCAGCCGCCAAGGGAGAAGTGTACAATGTGCGCACGGACAACATTTTGTTCGTGTTCTCTGGCGCGTTTGTTGGACTGCACAAAGCCATCATGGACCGAATATCCCGTGGATCCATAGGGTTTGGTCAACCAGTTCGGACCACATCAAACACTAGCGATTTCCCTGGCTCGTCAAATATCTCTACCAACCAGCCACTTCCAATTCTTCCGGGATCTGAGGAAGAAGCACTATACAAGAAGCACCTCCCCTTTTTCTCCTCTACATCGCCAGCCGGTTCTGGCGCCGAGCCAACTTATTTCAACGCACTCGACCTGTTAACACCCTCAGACTTGCAAAGCTACGGCTTCATCCCCGAGCTGATCGGCAGGATTCCCGTCACCGCCGCTCTTTCTGCACTGTCTCAATCCTTACTTATGCGCATTCTAACCGAACCCCGCAACTCCCTTCTAGCCCAATACACAACCCTATTCTCCCTCTCGGGTATCGAGCTGCGCTTCACCACACCGGCACTCCACAAAGTCGCTGGCAATGCCTTCACAATGGGCACCGGCGCACGCGCGCTGCGAACTGAGATGGAGACCATTCTCAGTGACGCCATGTTCGAAGCGCCCGGCTCGAGTGTGAAATTCGTCCTCGTGACCGAGGCTGTGGCAGACCGTAAAGAACAGCCTATCTACCTTGCACGTGGACAGGGCGGGCGCTTCCATGCTATAATTTCTGCCGAGGAAAGTCAATGGGAAGCAAAAACTCGCGGAGAAAAGAAAGACCAGGATCAAAAGAGTAAAACGCAAGATGATGCGGATGGCTCCAATGCGTCGAACTCCCAGGAGTACCAGGATCGAGCGACTGGTTAGGTGTAAATAAACGGTACGCTTTCATCTCACCCCCGGTGACTATGTATTCATACATTTGCGGGGGTTTTTCTTTGTATCCCTGTTGCATTAGCGGCAATTAGCGTACAGTTCAGCAAAACTGTATTTTTGGAATACGTTCGTATGATAGGTCTTTCATTACTGATTGAACGTTGGATCTCAATTTGAATGAAATCAATATAGTTACATGAGTACATATCTCCTATGTGGATTTTTAAAAGGTTTGGGTTCATTTCATGGCCTCGTAGCTCTCTAAGCATAATACAACAAGAACAAAGCAACCGGGGTATAATAAAATATTGTACAAGATAATATGAGAGCAACCATGCGGATGTTCGGAGTACCGTGCTTTGGTCGGAAAACTCAATTGTAGGGAGCAGGGTAATTTTTCGTGCCATTGCCGTTTAGGCTGCCTGCAGATTGAATAGAGGCGTTGGAGTTGTGAGATGTCCCATTAGGCGTCTGGGGTGTGTTCACTACCGGGGTAGCTGCTTGGCTAGTAGAAGGCTGCGGCTTAGGACCTGATAGGTAGGCCATGAGGGTCAACGAGTCTATTTTGAATCGTTTAAAGAAATGGCCGAATCCACCTCTCATCACAGTCATATGACCCCACTTGTCCCACCGTGCCCCAGTGGGAGCACTGAGTGATGTGACAGCGACGAAGTTGCGGAAGCGTGGTATGTTGATCAATGACCATCCTGCGAAAAATTCGATCAGATGATCTGCATCGCGTTCAACTTTGTCCTTAATTCCGAGGTCGTTGTGCTCTGTGCGAGTACCGTATTCATCAAGAGAGGGTGCGATAACGTTGCTTTTTAAATTGAGATGTAGACTAGCTTTATCAAACAAAGATGTGCGAGGATCCGTGACGTTGTTCTTGATGATCAACGTGTAGATGAGTAGCAGGCTACATTCGGGTTCGTTAGAAGCTTGAGCCAAATAGCGGCAAAAAGGTATGACATACAGTCCATGATCTTGAGAGTGATTTTCGTCACCGAGTCTCGCTTCGATCCATTCAAGTATCCTCGGGGGGAGCATCAACGTCCAAGATTTCCGTTTGTGCTTGTTTGCACTCCGAATCCATTGGAGAGTGACCGCCACCCCTTTAAGGTCTGTCAACACATCTTCGGTGAGAAGTATGACACCGCCATATGGAAAGATACGAAGACGGTGGTCACTAGGTGAACAATACCGGGGATCAACTAATTCGAGTGGTCTGTGAATGCGAACCATCCAGAAATTGAACGAGTGGGCAGGAAGCACAGAATTGAGTGGAGGCTGCAAAGTATCGTATCCAACGAATGATTCATGAAACTGCTCTTGATTAGTTGTCTGACAGTTGTGAACGTGTGAAATTATCGATCACATACTATGGCCACGCCCTGTCTGCTGTTCTGCACAAATTTTGCCCAATCTCCAGGGCTGTTGCTTGTGAAAAGAATCTTCTCATGGTACTTCAAATGTACCTGCAGAAGCTGCAGTTCTCTTTGCACTTCTTCATTGCCTGGGGGAAAATGCAAATAAAAAATACCTGCCTCTGATAGTTTCCCACCTTCCTCGATTGTCGCAAATTCTTCCACATTGATTTTTTCCGCTTTCATAAGATCTTCAACTGCTTGAATCGCTTGAGCAGCTTGGTTTTCTTGGGTTTGAGGGCTAGCGCGAATTGAATTATCCTTGAATTCAGTTGCGAGCGGAAGGCTTTGAGCCGGCGCTGAGGCCAGCGTCTCTCGCGGGTGCAAGGATTCACTGATTGTCATATCACGGTGGAAGTTCGACCGTCTTGGAGGACTGCCAGACTTTAGGCCATCATCAGGCGGCTTGACACGCAGTGAAAGCGATGTATTTGGCAAAAAGCCATGTGGTCTCTCATTAGGCTGGTTAAGTCCACTTGCCTTGAGAACCTCGATCGGTGCGAGCATAGTGCGAGCGGCAACGAGTAGAGGAATGCCAGGTGGTACTTCATCGTCAGGATGTGGAAATTTGAATTCCTGTGACCCGTATGACCAAGCAACCAATACATGTCCAGCTCCGTTCCAATTTCTTTGCTTCGGAGGATAGTGAATGGCAATGAGATCGTCCTTTCGCAGACTCTCTGCTAGATGAAACAGATTTTCGTTGGTGTCGCTGAAGCCCTCGACCCAACCGGTACTCAATACAGAATTCATCGCCTAAAGACAGTGTTAGCATTGTATGAGGGACAATATACAGGTCTGGTACTGACACTGGATTCGCACAGTCTCTCGTACTCCCTGACTGTGCATAAGTGCCTGAACCAAACTTCAACCTGCTTTGTTTTCGGGTTCTTGGCCAAGACTAGAGATCTCTGGATATTCGGACGGATGCCGCATAATCTGAAAGCACCGAGAAATTTCCGATCGGGTCCCATGAACATGTTAATAAGAACGTCCCCCTTGGCGCACCAGTATTTGCCAATCTTGAAGCAAGTGGACGGCCGATAATTACGCACCGGCATCCTTGGAATCTGGGCCGCGATGGAAAGACCTGGTTGAGCTGATGGTCTAGCTTTGGGCCCGGTGGGAACCAATACTTGAGCATTGACTGATGGATTTTCATCTAACCCGGTTGAATTTGAAGACCTTGACGCAAGCCGGCTCGGAGACGGGCTACGAGGCGTGTAACTATCACCCATACCACGGAGGGAAGACCTTGACGGCCAACTGGGGGGCGGTGACCAATGAGAGTGCTCTGGTAGTCGACGGGGGGCGGGTGACCACCGAGAGGATGGTGACCATGACCGTGACCGTGACCGTGACCGTCGATGAGGTGGAGATCGGGACCTGCGGGAGGGTGGCGACCGTGATCGCCGATAGGCTGGTGACCGTGACCGTCGATAAGGCAGTGGCCGTCGATGGGGCGGTGACCATCGAGAAGGCGATGACCGACGAGAGAGCTCTGACGGTCGGTAGGTATCAGTCACAATTGTGTTGTTAGGCTGTCTGGGGGAGTCCGGTCTATAGTGTTGGACTGTCTCGCGGCTGCCCTGCGAGTCTCGATTTTTAGTAGCCCTCTCGAGATTGACCATTGCACGCGGCTTAGTTGGAATGGCTGGCGAGATAACAGGAAGCCTGGAATTCGAGATTCCAGCGTCTTCCACTAAATTACCTTCTGCATGGCCCTCCGAAAGAATGACTGAAGGGAGGACTGAGCCAGTCGAGCCCGGAGGACAGGTAGATGCGTCGATATTGCCCTGAGCTGGTGATGGCGCAGTGAAGGCGGAGCTTGAACGCTCGGCAGGATTCGTCAAAGGAGCCTCACCTGGCGACAAGGAAATAGAGGCAATAGAATCTACAGAACCGGGATGGGTAAGGTTGGTCTGCAAAAGGGGCTTTGACTGGGTAGATGGCGAGAAGGAATCCAGAGAACCAATAGGTCTCTCTAAATGTAACGGTGCACTGGTGCCAGAGGAAGAAACTAACCCAGTGGAGCCTAAGTTTGAAGAGCAAGACACCGGAGGAGCCATGGCTGACGAGGGTGCGAGGACAACAGGATTCTGTGGCTGCTTTGCAGCTTCATCGTCTATTTGACCAGTGTGTGTCTTTGATAGACCAGCCAAACTGACTGAATTCTCAGAACCAGATTGATTTTGAGCTTCCGGGGATTTGGGACTTGTTACAGATGGGCCAACGATTGGAATGGTGCTTCCTATGTTCATCCTTGGTGGAAATTCAGAAGGCTTCATCAGCTCCATCTGTGACAAGTCCGGTGGTCGTTCGCCCCATTTCTTGTCACGGTATGCGCGCTTGGCACCTGGTCCTGTACCGAAAGAAGACAATATTGGCTTTGCTGCTTGTGGGGGGCTTTTCTGGCGCGCCGGGGCCTTATACTTGGCAGTGATTTTTTTGGCGAGCTGGGAAAGTCGCGAGTTTGGAAGCTTCCTTGAAGTTGTTTGTGTCTGTGCAATCGAGGTTCTTGATTTTAGAGGCTCGTTCTGAGGTGTTGTCACACTGGAGGTAGCTGATCTTGGCAGTTCTGTTTGTAGCTGCGATTGACGAAGCACATTTTTTGATGGTGGTGGGGTTTCAGCTGGAACAAACAAGGCCGAAGAAGCTGTGGAATCCACTGATAGGCGACTCGGAGCTTTGTGAGATGAAATAGCTGCTTCGGGCTCATGGGCATCTATGATATCGGGATTGGCCAGTCGAGATGATTCAGCCTGAGTAAGACTTTTTTGCCGTGCCCTTTGCTCTCGTTTGCGCCTTCGTTCTTCTTTTCGCTTTTGTGTTTTCTTCTCCAACAAAGTCATATGCTTCTCCCACGACTTGAGATTGAAGGGAGCCACCCTGCCCTCCGCGATCTGCTTCTTTTTCTCTTCCCAGCCATCTAGAGTCTCTTCCGAAGTAAACATTTCCCTCGGCTCCCAGCTGCATCTGTCCATGCTGTAACCAGCCCACTCGACCAAATACTGAGTAACAAAAACTCCTTCGTCATCCTCAGAATCTGGTTCTACGTAGAACCTCCGTTCCGCATGGATGTCATTCACTAGGTACTCCGCTTCCTCTTCACTTTCGGCTGTAGATGCCAGAGAGTCGGCATCACCAACTCCAGAGGCATCATTCATCGCAGAATCAGAGGCCATGGTAGTAGTAGGCTAGAAATCAAGTCAATAAATGTTTCATTGCGCAGAGTCCAACGCCCCATGCCAAAGGTGCAAGCAAGACAATACTTGGGTTGAAGCTTTGAGTCACAGGGCTTCGGGGAGAGCGAATGCGTACCGTATGTCATACTCATTGGATATGATCAATACAGAGGGGTAAAAAACACGAAGACAATAGCAAAAGTAAAGTAAGGCAAGTAAGAGCATGAAAGAAAGTTGATAAGTTACTGCCCATTGATAAAGGATACCGCCCGCGAGCCAAACGCCAACCCACGTGATCTCCACACTAATCCACAATGGGTGGACACGATTAAGGAGAGACACTCGGCCCAGGTATCACTGACTATCCCCTGCTGATTCTCTATTACTTCCCGTGTGTTCACGCCCCTTGTTTTATTTCTGCCTGCTGTTAAATCAATACTGACGTTCTGACTTTCACCCTCTCAAGTCTCCAAGTACACACCTCAGTCTTCACTTGCCCGCCACGTTTACCTGTACTTCGATACCACCTTTCGAGCTTTACTAGCTCGATCACATTCAAAATGGCCAACGACGAATATGACGTGAGTTGATTTGGGACCACGAGCTTTTCCATGTCTCAGAACTGTATGCTGATGATAAAATCCCCTACAGTTTCTCTTCAAAGGTAACCTCGCCACTTTACGCTGATGGCCCCTCGTCTTATCCCACCATCGCCCCCTTGAGCCCCATTACAAAAGATCCTGAAACTGACTGCTGAGGTATTGTGGAGTGAATAGTGGTGCTTATCGGAGACTCTGGTGTTGGTAAATCCAACCTCTTGAGTCGTTTCACCCGCAACGAATTCAACCTTGACTCGAAGTCAACGATCGGTGTGGAGTTCGCGACCCGGTCCATTCAAGTCGACTCAAAGACAATCAAGGCACAAATTTGGGATACCGCTGGTCAGGAGCGCTATCGCGCGATTACTTCTGCCTACTACCGTGGCGCTGTCGGCGCCCTCCTCGTTTACGATATTAGCAAGCACCAGACCTACGAGAATGTTAACCGCTGGTTGAAGGAGCTACGTGATCACGCCGATTCAAACATCGTCATCATGCTTGTTGGTAACAAGAGCGATTTGCGCCACCTGCGCGCGGTCCCCACGGAGGAGGCCAAGCAGTTCGCCAGTGCGTTTCCCGGCAGCCAGTTTCCTTGTGTGGCGCTGACATTCAGTAGGCGAGAACAATCTTTCATTCATCGAGACTTCCGCCCTTGATGCCAGCAACGTTGAGCTAGCTTTCCAGAATATCCTTACAGGTTGGTTGTCGATCTCTTAGAATTTAGTATAACATGCTAATTTCGACAGAAATCTACCGCATCGTTTCTAGCAAGGCTCTCGAGCCCGGAGAGGGTGGCCAGCAGGTCCTCGACCGCCGTCCCGTTATCGACCCCAGCAAGCAAGACAGCGAGCAAAAGCAGGGCTGCTGCTAGATTACCCTTCGCAAGGACGATACAGCGACTGCCATGACTCTTCTTTTGCGATGTGACATTGAGATGTTCTTGATCTGTATCTGTGTTGGAGTCTTAAATTCGACTGCTACAAAAGATGATACACAGGCCGGATCTGTTAGAAACCCCACGGGAAGATAGGGGTCTACCCGAATCGATGTTACCGGCTGCTAGATTCCCCTTCTTCAGTCTTTTTTTTGCTCGTTTTCCCAGTGATCCTCAACGAAATTGATCCCTTTTTTTTCTGTTCGCTTGATATGTTTCTACGATAGTGAGCACAGCTTGGCTAGGCGTCCAACATTGCGGCTGCGTGGCTTTTGTATGAAAATTCTCAAATTCGTATATTCCACCGATTTTAGTATAATGTTTGTCAATGTTGTAGTCATGCAATAACAACATCCTTCGAAGAGGGCAGTGGCGATGCCCGTCATTACGGCTCACGTGCTCCAAGGCGCAGTTTATTTCTCTGGGCCAGGGCTCCACTAATAGGCAGAAAACGCTTGTTAGGAGAGTTATTATTTTCGATCTACAGCGCCGACAGGGCCTCATGTATTTCGAATATTTCCTGTAGTTCCGCAAACAAAAATCAGACCCTTCGCACACATGTATTTCGGTAAATTCAAGAATTTGACAAATCTAGTTCAGGACGATGCCAATGTCACGACCAGCCACTGCAGATCGAAATTCTCCCAGCTCGAGCCCACGTTCATTCATGACATATTCCAAGGTGTCACCAAACGTTTCACCGTTATTGCGGAACCATTCCCCTAGGGACCAGACGTACTCCTCTACCTGTTCCTTCAGCAAAGCATGGTCGCGCAACCATAATATCTGACCAGGATCGAGCTTTAGCATGTCCTGAACAATATAATAATGTGGGATCTCATCACCCCAACCTTCATACCCCGGGTCATGAGAAAGGTCATTGCGAAACCGAGAGCGATACTTGGCAGGCGACTCAGCGTAATTTCTTGGGTGTGCCGTGTGGAAGTATTGTTGAATTGAGGCATCAGGGCCATTCTGAAGCAAGGAGTGACCGTAGGAAGACATAGAAGTAGTTGAAAGTGGAGGATAATTGAGATGGATATTGAACGAGAGTTGCTGGCTGCTGTCTGGGTAACGCTTGCGGAATTTGCGTTGAATAGTCCCATTACTAGGACATATGTGATTCTGGACAATATCACCCATGACGAGACGCAAATCCTCCATCTCGGCCAGCTCTTGGGTGGACCAGTTGTGGAGCAACTGAGCGCGCTCCAACATCACATGGCGAAGGCTACGAGAATGGCGATCATAAACACCAGAATGGAATGCACTGTGATACAGCCATAACCGGTATACTGCACGGCGTAGCCGTAATCGCTCTTCGTCGGTAAGCGAACGACGATTCTCGAAGTCTAGCTTCCATTTCTTAAACGGGTAGATCGTCTCCCATTTTCGTGCCACTAGACCAAGCTGAATGACTTGTTTCAGAAGGGTATCAGACATGGGCGCATGTCGGATGAGATGAGCGGGCTGGCTCTCGTTTTGCGTCACCACTTGAATGATATCGTGGAGGGGACCAAATTCGGTCTCCGCGACACTAGCTAGGACATGCAGTTTGCTTGTTGAGTTGAGGATGCGGTGAAGTCGACGGCAGGTGATTGATAAATTCAAGACATCAGAGACTGAGTCGCATGAGCGAAATATGTGGAGTAGAAGCTCCGTCGCAAGATGATCAATTCGCATAATGAGAATATGCTAATGGTTTCTGTAAAGAAGAATACCGTTAGAATGACTCACAGTTAGAGAGTCAATAAGTGACCGCATACCTGCTGAGGGGTTTTTATTTGTAGTTATCAGGTAATTCGAAAGAAAATAGACGGTCAATTTTCAAGGATTTATGTATGAATCAAATTTAAGTCACGAATTGAAGCAATCAACAACTCGTGTACTTGTCGCGCGTACGGTGGGTTGACCTATTGGATATAGACCCCGCCGTTGGGGCGAACAGAAGAAAGGGACAACGTGCGATCAAGAGTAAACATATTGGAAGAGCAAGCTCCTTGTAGCCGTGTAGGGCTAACCACCAAAAAGGATGCCATGACAGATGGTATCGGGAAGTAAAGAGACACTGGGCCGGGGCGATGGCGAGGGAGTGCTTTATATGACGCTTAGCTAATTTTGCCCCTTGCGTTCTTCAACCAACCTGCCTTCCAGTTATTCTGAGGAAAAAGCCCTAGGCGGCAATGAAACAACCCAAAACGAGGAACAGATAGAATTAATCAACTTTTGAAATTAACCAGGATGAGACTTTGCCCCGACGCCTTAACGGACCGTGATAAAAAGCGTCGCATCAAATATACACATGTAGTCGAAACATCATCCCGAGGGATATCAAGTCTAGAAATAGCACGACGAAACAAAAAAACAACCCCCCTATGCAAACAGCTTCCTTGTGTCCAACGCATCCACCTTCCGCACAGAGTTCTCGGACAGTCCTAGATCGGAGCGCTTGGCCACCCGATCAGTCTGGCCGTCTCGGCGCTGGGAGTAACGGCCAGCCTTGCCCTGTCGGATGTCGCTACGGACTTGGTTGGGGCTGACGTACTCCTTGTTCTCGTAGATGACGGGTCCACCAAAGCTGCCTTCGAGAATGACAATGGGGGTCAGGACGAACCGAGGGCCAATCTCGACTAGAGAGACCTCGGGCAGGGCGTTGTCCTTGCTCTTCGGTGCTGGCTTGATAGTCTCTTCCCCGTCCTTTTTCTTGCCAGCCTCAGACTCGCGGATCTCATAGACGCGGATCCAGATCTTGCCGTCCACTCCAAAGATACCAATGATGCGGTCGACAAATGGCTTCATGCCTCTGACACCACGTTTGGGCACACAGAAGACTCCGCGCAGCATCTCCCGAACAAGCGCACGGTACTCGCTACCAGGGGCGCCCATATCTGGACCTTGCTCGTCGAAGGAGCGATCGAACACGACCAAGCCGCGGCCGCCCTTCAAGCAATTCCCTGCAAATCCAGCGCCGAGCTCGCCCATTGTGTGCAAGTTGTTGAGGTGGAACTTAATAGTGGGACCATTAGGAGGGCGTGAAAGCCAGAGATAAAGATCTTGGCCGTTCTTCTTGGCCTCGAGGAAGAAGATAACGTTGCACGAATGCAGGTCGGCAAGAGAGTTCAGGAGGAGGTTGTATCCAGCGGCCTTCTTTTTCGTGTCTAGCTTAGTTTCTTTGTACGTATGAGGGAGGAGGCCGCAGATATCGGACATGAGGTGTCGGTGGCTAGAGAAAAAAAAAACAAATTGTCAGATCAGTAAATCCTTCCAGTATATCTCCAGGCGCAGTATTCATACCGGTAAGAAGCGCCTCTGGAGGTCAAGATAAGTACTCGGGTCTTGGGCATAAATCCAGAAGCAAGCTGCTTCTTTACGACCTCAGCCGCCTCGCCATCGTCGGACTCTTCCTCTTCGCTATCGGTGGTGTCGTCTTCCGCGTCGAGGAGCTCCTCCATCTGGACGTCCTCGTCGGACTCTTCCTCAGTGGGCTGTCTAGCCGCCTTCTTTGAGACACTCTTGTAGACTGATGCCATGGTGACTGTTGATTGTGCCAAAAATTGGAATTGAAATTGATCCTGCAAAAGAAGGCCGAGATCAAAAAGTTGATGGCAGAATATTTTTTGTTTTACACCGCCCTGAAACTTGCCATGTCACGTGTCCGGTAGGCTACCGATGTATTACCCGTTGTTTACCTCTCTTCCTGCCAAACATCCATTTGTCTGCGTTTGTTGGTGTTTTACGCAACCTTGCTTTGATCTACTACGTACATAGTTACATATATGTAGACTTTTATACCGGCTACCTCACGATTTATTTGTCTAATGTCACTGCAAAAGGTAGACTGAAATTCAACGGACCGAATAATATATATTTCATGTCTAAATTGATCCAACAAAGCATTACACTATTTTAAGATCACAGCTATTTTATTCCATAAATATTGATACAATAAGTGGCGCCTTGTGCATTGGCTCAATAGTTTGACTTTGAATTGGTCAATTTGGAGACTCGATGTAATCCAGTCAAGTAAAGGGCGAGTCAGTATGACGGAAAGTCTAACGCCCTTTGCAGGTTTGCAAAGCCCTCTTGCGTGACCTTCAAGCCAGCAATGAGGTTTGCAAATTCCAATCTCTTTCGGAAATTCCAATCATGACCCTGATATACGAGACCGTATAGCAAGCCAGCATTAAACGTATCTCCAGCTCCTATGGTGCTATAGACTATTAGGATGGCCTAATTTGTGCTGTGGTATATCGGAAAACTCACTCGACAACTCCCATTTCTTCAGTATGCGCCGGGACATGAGCAAATTTGCCAGTCTTTGGTTCAAGTGCTGCAGCCCCGTCATGACCCCAAGTACAGCACAGCAAGGATCTTTAAACGACAGGTTAGATTATTTCTCTGGGAGCTTGGACAGTAGAGCTTACGCTCGGCTTGTCTTCATTGATTGATCCCGTAAGCAATCCTCAGCGCATGCATATCCATTTTTCTGCTCAGCTATTAGACGTGCTTGAAAAAGGTCGAAAATAAACATCACCTGGGCCCAACCCTTCGCGTAGATGACAACGTCTGCTGCATCTGCAAGCTCCTCCAAGCCCGCACGCCCTGGCTTTTCCACCTCAACACTGATTTTAGCCCTTGGAAAATGCGTCCGAATGTAATTCATACATTCCAATGTTACATCTGGTGCACGGCCCTGAGTGAAGTTAGCATGATTCATGACTAGTTGAGCACCTCGTCAATATTCAATGCACCTCAAAATGAAACCAGGGTCGATCAGTTACGGCACGTAGGGGCTCAATAGCAGCGAAAAACTCGGTGTGAGTCATTTCGGGTAGCTCGTTGTAATTGACGATCGTCCTACTACCGGTGGCCTGGCTCGTAATGATATAACTAGAAGCCGGCTCACTGAACGACTCTCGGTAAATGCAACTATCTAGCCAAACCTTATTCCCTAAGCTTGATTGGATTTGTTGAGATGCCACGGATGATTTGGAGGGCAGGACGGCAATGAGATTCAAAGAAGATTCGGCACTCGACGGCCTATATTGTAACAATTGGCCCAGAACTTCCAGAGTGTTTGGACAATTCCCACCGCGTCGGCGACTGATATTGGATGCACGTAGTTTCTCATCTTCATTTGGGTAATGGGGGGCTCTGCCGAAGCATGTGAATACCTGACTTTCCGAATGCAAGTAACTTCAAGACACAGCGGAAAGAACTCACGTTAGAATTGTGTCAAGGTAGCACGCCCCTATAGCCACTAAAGCCATTATGATGAGTTCTGCTAGGATATATCTTGGTTTTTCGGCACGAGTTAGTATTCGAGTCGATTGATCATCTATCTAATGAGTGTAGTTGATCGAGTCGAGGCTATCCGCGGCTTTCCAAGATTACGTCTACCCGTGGACAGGTGTGGGGTTAATTTAGTCAGCTTGTCATTAAGCCCACTTGTGCGGTGTTGTACAATAATGTTTGTCTTGGCATAAAGAGTCACTTCCTAGTTTTGCAGTACATACATACCACATAAGGTCTACAATGAATCAAAGGGTCTGAAGCTGTAGTACACATGATAGAATATTTATGCAAGTCAGTATTCAAAACGGACTAGCTATATACTATTCTCTTACCACTAAGAATATTAGTCGATCATAGTCGGAATAGGGTAATATGCATCACGTGATCACGAGAAAGAGCGCACGTACCCCTTGCTTAATACAACGACCTAACCTTGGAAGTAGGTATCTATTTGCTTCGCATGCTTTCTAAAAAGCTATAAAGAAAGGACTGTAAACACCAAGTTTCATTGATATATCTCAACCAAAGCGCAGTTATAAAGAAGTAGGCGGGATACTGCAGGACGAATTGGGGTTTGAATAACGCAAGCCAGGTTGTTAGACCCATACTAGGAGGCATGCGATTCCTACAGATCTTATTGTCTCTTGCATTTGAAAAATACAAAGCAAGCATTGAGTGGCTGGCAAATAATCATCATGTCCTAATGATCCTTTTTCATTCTATACCAGTTATATAGCCGATCTAAACTGTTCATGAATCCTCCCAGTGTCCTCACAACCTCATTTTGATCATTCTGTCACTGAAACCATTTTTTCAACCATGGGCCAGCGGCACAAAGTCTTAGAGACTGATACTCCAACAGCAAAGTTCCTCTACACAATCATCAAGCAATTGGACCTGAAGTCGGTGAGTTTATCACCCAACTATTAACTGAAGATTGAGTTAATCTTATCTGGACATGATAGGTCGATTGGAATCGAGTGGCCTCCGATGTCGAAGTCTCCAATGGTCACGCCGCTCGTATGCGATATTCCCGCTTCCGACAGCAGATGGAAGGAAACACAGGGGCAAGCAAACCGAAGCGAAAGAGCAAGAAGGGGAAGACCATGGAACCCTCTGCTGAGATGCAAGGCTTATTTCCAATGGCTCCACCGCCCATGATGCCCACCATGGAATCGATTGATTCTTCTCTTCCCGGCAATCCCTTTGTAAAATGCGAGCCGGGCATTCAGGGGAATGCAAACCTACAGAGCTTTATGCAACATTCTCCGCAGCTGATGTTGGAGGGAAGTGCCGAAGGACAGTATTACTTTCCTCAGGATTTTGCCTCGATGCAGTTCCAGCTGGCGTCAAGCATACCATCGGCGATGCCATCACCCAGCCCCGCAAGATCATTGTCCTTCATGCAAAATCCGTACCAGTTCCCGACAGTGTCGACTGGCTATCCTTATCCATCACCCGGCACCCAATCGGGGTTTGATTTGCGAGACTTTGATCAAATGAACCCTTTCATCAATTCTGCCCCAACCATCAGCTGGGAACCACGCTCTCCTTCTCGCCAAGAAGGCCTGACTATGAAAGTCGAAGAAGGACAAAAAAAGACTGAGGAGAGAATGCCGAGCACAGAAAATCAGGAAGATGGTCATATTGTTGTCAAAGTTGAAAAAAACCTAGATTGATTATGTTGGAGACTAGAAGGGCCTCGTTCATATGTTCATTAGCTAGTACTCTGTTGTTACTACCAATTACGCTGATTTACTTTTGTGTTCTCTCTTACTTACCAAAGCTAAACATAGTATGTGTAGAATTTCTTAGCAAGCTGATGCGCATCTTTCTTTTGGTGTATTTTCATAGATCAATCTATGACACAGAAGGAATGCTGGTTTTCAACGCGCAGTAACTGAACTAAGCTTAAATTATTTCACTGCTAGATTGCCGAAAGAATATACTGAGGGAATTAAGTCGCTGATTAATCGATGCTAACGTGAATAGTGTATTAGACCGTCTCCTGCGGCGACTTTTTCCTGTTCATCATTGTTCTTTCAACTCAGAATTCGATTTATCTTCATATCTATCCTCATTGAAGGAGTTGGAAGATTTCCATTTGAGATCGCCGAAGTAATGCCTTCTTACAAGAACAACCCTCCGGATCAAGAGTATCTAGACTCGATCAAGAAACATACCGGCAAGGAAACCAACAATGTACGATGCATCGACAACTTCAGTGAAAATTTCGGTCGAACCCAGTCGAGATACTAAAGCTCAAGCTACAGGGCAATCTCGCCCGCGTAGCCAAGGATTTTGGCTATGCTAGTGGAAAGTCATTTCAGAAGAAGTATGCAAAGCTAAAGAAAGCCCACAACCTGACCAACGGCCATATCTATGGCGATTACAAGGCAAGTCGACCTCGATCCATCCAAATAAAATTGAAAATAATTTGCTCGATCAGCCAAACACCCCTTCCACTGAGGAGGCTCAGACTCCCCCGAAGAAAACCATCAATAGCATCGGGGCCACCAAGGCCATCAAGAGCGTCACGGGGATTGTGCGTCAGAACGTGGAAGCATCTACAAACGGACGTGCCGCCATGCAGAAGGGTAAAGGCTCAGAGAAGGATGAGAAGAAGCAAGCTTGACTTGCCAAAACTTGAGGAAAAGAGTTCTTCGGTGTGCGAAGATTCTACGATCAGGGCGAAGGATAGGCGCCCAGAAGATGATAGACTCTTGTTCGATATGTGTTTTACTTCAATGGATGGAAAGCGTACTTCTTGATCTTTAGGTCTCCATCTAGTGGATCCTGGCAATAAAATACTGAAGGGACCATGTAGTGTAGTAGGAGTGGAACTAGCCTGTATCAGTGTCACTTGTAGATTCATAGTGAATCAAGTTGCTAGCCAGATAACTAACACTCAACCCAGAAAACAGCCAAGATCATTCTCGATCATTGTTTTCACTGCCCCAGCAAAGGCTGCTGGAGGCTCGAATTGTAAACGAAAAAACCCTCACGGCTATGGGTATGGGTAAGGACAGTGGGTCAAGCTCTAGATTGTATCTTTGCTAGGTAATGGTATCATTTGAGTCTTCGACAATGACGATGGGGCCGATCTCCTCGGCCGTGACAGACTGCCAGGAAGGGTCTCCGGGGATTTCGGGATACTTGTCTGAGCGGTCGAACTCTTTGTTATTCTTCACAATGCTGAAGTATTATTTGCTGCTGCTGGTCGTCAATATTTGCAATAAAACTCATTGAATACTTGAGGAGCTTACGCCGCGTCGGGGCTGATGTTGATACCAATATCGAGTGAGACATTGTCCCAGTTTATCTATAGTAATCAGTACTTTAGCAGGTATATTGGATTGTAGGAATAGATTGTGGACATGGAGACATTGTGCCAAAATTGAATTGGATGCTACGTACCTTTCCCTTGTGAGAATTTTCCACACAGGTCAGAAGGAAGGCGATGGCCTGTTCCTTGGGCGTATTAAGGGCAGTCATTCTGGTAGGATGATGAAGCTGAGTTGGACGTTGTCCGATGTAACCAAGCACTTGATGGTAGAGGTTGAATACCTGGGATGTGAGAGGAGCGATGGGACTAAGGGCCTCTAGTTGTCTTTAGATAGCCATTCAACGCGCATTTTGCTTGATCTGCTCTCAGCTAACAGGTGCAGGCTCCCGGCTTAAAGAAAAATCACTCATTTTGCCTAGATACAGCTTTGGCGAACAAGAAAAATCTTCCATATTCAAATATTATGGACGATGACATTTGGTCGTAGTAATTTCACCAAGTAGGGCGATGAAAGTACCCTGATTGGCCTCCCCTGAAGAAAACTTTGAAGTTTTCTATATTTCTAAGAAGATAGGAAGGATACGAAGCCAGTCAGGTTCAAACCAAATAGTCAAAATCTATATCTCTTGTTGAGACATGCATTGCCCATGGTAGAACTCAACTTAGGGAGCGGGGACAGCGGTAACGAATATCATTCATAAAGTCAAACAAAAAGTAGGATTGAACATATCAAAGGGGTATCCTATCGAAAATAAACAGAAAAGAAATAGTTGCAAAGTGCATATCACATCACAAATGGGTTAAGACATGATGCTGATATCTTGACATAAATGTAAGAGAAATCTTCGCTTGAGAAGCGTTATATGTCTGCCATGACAGATTCCACGATCTTTCGCTTATATTGCGACAAAGCCTGGTCTTTTTTCTGCATCTGGGCACGGAGTCTTGTGTAACGCTGCTTCCATGTTGCCTCGGAAACAGGCTGACTAGAATCATCATCATCGAAATCCAGGTTCGTCGTCTTATCCTTGTCAATATTTTCATTACTCGGGCCCATAATCACGTTTGCATGGTCAGGCGAATCCTTCCTTCCCATATTAGGATTGATTTTTGCGAGCGTGATTTGCATCGAAAACTGGCTTGAAGTCTTGTACTCATGCAAGACGGTATAGTGGATATCACTGCATGATTCTTTAGTGGCAGGAGCATTTCTATCTTCATCGCTGCTTGGGGTCGCACGTTCAACCTTGATAACCAGTGACCCTGGATTAGTGCCTGCAAGTCCAAAATGATGACCAACACCAAGATGTAAGGCCAGTAGCAGCGAAGGAGTCCCAAGGTAAAACTGTGAATATAATGAAGATAAATTGATCACCATCTCTGAAGCTAGAGCACCCGCCTCGTTGGGAGCGAGCGTCGCCGCCTGCCCTGTCAGCCTAGCACGAAGAAGCTCGGCAGAAAGTGCACGAACAACCTCCTCAATGGAGGGATTCGGAGTAGTGACGGCATTATTTTGCCCACCAGAGGAAGATGGCTGAGCAGTGATACCATTTTTTGTAGTATCTGTGGTGGGATATTGGCCGTACCCATTGGACCCTTCAGACCCGGGAACGACAGCACCATTCACACCATTGACTACCAGTCTCGGTGGAGAAGCAAGTCTAACAGGCGCCCCTGAATGTTGAGGAACCCGCAATTGAAGTCTATTGGGCCTCCCCTGAGAGATAGATGTTGTAGGATTATTGTGAGATGGGGTCTGAAATATTTGGGGTGGATTTCTGTCAAGGGCAAGTGAAGGAGCTTGATTATTAGGATTGGGTGCCTGTGATGATTCCCGGCTAGGATTGACCTGGAAGGTAGAAAAGGAGCCCGATGATGATCCTTTATTTGGTGGCCTTCCTCGGCCTTTCCCGGCTGACAATCCGTTGCTGTTCGGCCAAGCAGACGAAACTGCAGGGCCATGTCGTCTTCTGGAACGTGTTTTTTCACCTGTTGACGGAGTGACACCGGATCGTGGTTCCGCAGACTTGAGTACATCTGATGGCAGATGAGTTCGGGGAATGATAGCAGACTGTGGATAACTAGCAGGAGAGGCATCCCGTTCAGGATGTCTCCAGGGTACATCTTGATTTTGCTGGTCTGGCCTTGAACCATTCGGAAACGATGAGGTCGCCGGTATCCAGTGGTCATTGGATTCCACATCATCAGGATATGCACTGAATGGAATCGCACTCTGTGGGAATGCCACGGCGTGGGGCTGAAAACTACCCTGCTGTTGGGCGCCCACAGACGTATCCAACTGGGGCCGCTTGATTGCTCTATCATCCTCAATGTACCTATCCTCAACCCTTTTCCTCCCCCGCTTTGGCTTCCATTGTGGCACAAGTGCCCTGAGTGCAAGATCCTCTTCCAATAACACACCATCGCGAGATTCGCTAACAAAAGGACCAGATGGAGGGAGCTGTGTATAATAAGAATGGGGCAGTCCCATACAATATTCAAAAAAAGCATCAATATGCATCGCACGCATCCATCGCTGGGCGAGATTAGCAAGACGAACTATGGGTTAGAAGCTTGATGGCAGACGTACTTTGAGCCGAACAGTGTACTGTTGCACCTTCTGGGTGCTTTGTTTCTTTTCAAGGCAGGGTGGTTCAACACCTAACTCAATTGCTAGCTGAATCCATGTCTTCAACTCTTCATTCTGCAGCCGCCTTCGAATGAGGCCGAATAGGGTAAATATGTTGAAGCTTTTTCCATCACTGCGCGGGAGACACCGAAAGGTCTTTCGTAGATCTGATGTGTCAACCGAGGATGGAACATTAGGATTGCAGTACAAGATAAAGGCGACATAGGCATCATCAATCGTTTCGTCAGTAATATCCCGTGACGGAAGAGCTCGGGAATCTGCGTGATCGGCAGAATCTTTCATCGGCTGATGGCGACGAGGATCAAAAAGTGGCGGAGACATGGAGGTCCCGGAGCGATTGGCTGATGATGGGGGGATAGCAGAATGCATGCCCCTCGGGGAAGACTGTAAGCTCCTGGGGGTTTCTCTTCGCTGTAAGGGAGGCGATTTGTTGATATCTAATTGACTACGAGAGCTTCCCAAGGAGGAAGCACTCTGTAACGTCGATTCCAAGGTCGGAGGATATCGCGCATATTGTTGAATGACCATTTGCGGTCTGCCGAGCTCACCACGGTTGGAGCGATCGGTAGAGTCCATCATAACAGGAAATGACGTTTTCATCCGAAAGTTGGCGATTCGGAGTGACAGACCTCTATGTTTAATTGTAGAATAGAGCTAGACACGCGATGCAGACAAATAATGATGCGAATCTTGAGTCGCATAGGCAAGCCGTCATTCTCGTCAAATCAGGAACCGCAGCATAGATGTAGGCTATCTTCAACACAAAATGTCCGGTGGGTGAATACAAAGAGAAAGTGAAGGGAATCAGATTCTGCACAGCAATGCGCCGATGGTGTAGGGTTCCAGGAGGTTTCCCCTCGAGGTGGCTGGAAGCGCCCATCTTTAAAGCTCAAGCTGAGAATCTATTTTGGGGCCATCTAGTGCTCCCTAATGAGGACTAGTGTTGTGGCCTGAGGGCGGGGTTCATGCCTGGATATCACGTGTGAGCTAAGCCCAATCTAGGTTAGCGTCCATTCGCACCTACCAGGTGTTATCGATAAGCCTGTGGTCTTGGCATTCTTCCAAGGTTAGCCTCTTCGCCCTCATCCGTCAAAGGAACCGGACTCCTCCGGACTGTGGCAAGGTTCAATTTGAACGTCAATTATCTCAGAGTTGTCGCGCCACAATCTCAGGAATATTCATTCTCGGCTTGTATTGTTGCGCGCGCGACGTGCGTACAATGTCGCTCGGGTCTCTGCTACCCACTCTCTTATCCTAGCGCGACCTTATCCGTCATGGCGCCCTCGAGTTCGCGCTCAAGGTCCACTCGCCCTACGCGGTCCAGCCGCACAAAGGTGCAGACCTACCACGAGGAAAGCTCCTCTCAGGATGAATCGGGAGGTTTGCCTAGCTCAAGGCGTGCCTCGTTATCTCTTCGCTCGCGAATGCCAAAATCCTATCGTGAAGATTCTACGGATGCTAGCTTTGATTCAACTGTGGAAGACCAGGAGTCCGAAGCATCAGTAGCTGCGCCGATCGACGCACCAAATCCGAACACCGAATCTGTGCCTACTCGCGCTTCCAAACCCAAACGTCCTCGGCGCGCTGCAACCACCTCGAAGCCAAAGCAGACTAAACGATCGAAACCCAGCAGTCAAATTGGGAGAGCCTTGCACAAACGTGCTAAGGTAGATGAGAATGACCCGATCTTTCTGGGATCTGGTGTCATTCCTCCTTGGCAAACTCTCCCCTACCAAATTCTTCTTGACATTTTCTTGCGCGCGTCGTATCCATTACTCGACGAAAGCCGTTCCGCCCGCAATGACTCTGTCAAGTGGCTAGTCAATGTTGCTCTACTGTGTCGAGGCTTCCACGAACCTGCGCTGGCCGCACTTTATCAATGTCCCCCTCTTCTTCCTGCCTATAAGAGCCACGTGCTCCTCTCTCTGCTAGCACACCCACAAGCCTCCCTCTCGATGAATTACTCTAGCAAGATCAAGCAACTCCATGTTGAGGTTGAACCACTGCTCATCTATAAAAGTGGACCCTACGGATACTTCGACCTTGCTCAGCTGATTGAACAGACGCCTCGTTTAGACACGGTAAGACTGTATCACAAAGATGATTACACAGTGGGAATACCTCCATGGCACATTGTTCAATCAAAGTGGACTTATCCAGACGCCGTCTTTTCCGCCATCGAGACCCGTGGCATTACCCTTCGTAGCTGGGACTGGAATAGTCGCTTTTTAGAAACCGAGGAGCTTATCAAATTGATGGTGAAAATGCACTCGCAGCGCGCGTTTCAGGGTCTCAGGGAGCTGAAGTTGCTGCACTTCGATAATTCGGATGAAGAAACCTCTGCTGCCAAGGAGGCTGCTCTTCTTAAAGCCCTTGATATGCTTCCAGAACTTCGGCGACTGGATTTTATTGAAAGCTCATTGGTCAGCGGGGAGATCCTGACCAACCTACCAAATACCCTCCGTTCGCTAACTCTGAACAACTGTGATCGATTGTGGTCATCAGATCTAACAGCCTATATGTCCTTACATGGCACCAATCTCCGGGAGCTCAGTCTCAGCCACAATCGCCATCTCAACATGTCTTTCATCCAAACTTTGGGTCAGTGCTGTGAGAACCTCGAAGTCTTCAAAATGGACCTTTCTATGCATGATGCGTCCAGCTATCACGATGTCGAGCCACACTTCGAAGATTTACTTGTCCAGACCGAAGTTCCCACTTGGCCGGTGAAGCTTCAAGAAATCGAGCTCACCCAGTTACGCAAATGGGACGACGCTACTGCGGAGGTATTTTTTACTTCGTTGGTAAACGCGGCACCGCAACTCCGTGATCTACGTCGATTGGTCATCAGTGCAATCCTGAAGATTGGTTGGCGTGACCGTGCCACTTTTCGTGAGCGGTGGATCGGTCTGCTCGAAAAGATTTTCCTGCGACACAGCAAGCCACCAGACCCCAATCTCCGCTCCCTTCAGAAGCGCTCGCTCAAACCCACCAAATTCATCACGGGGAATGACCCCGATGAACTCGGTGCTAGAGGTGATGATTTACGACCATCCACGGCTGACGGTGGCCCATCGACTTCCTCTAAACGCCAAAGCACTCGGCTGGCGCATCAGAGATACAACATAACTGACGATGCTGCTAGTTCTTCGTTAGTGGGGACTCCGCAACCTGAAGCTGGGAAGATACAGGGAATGTGCGATATTGTGAACATTCGGATCGACAACCAGCGACCGACTGAGCTGCAATTCAACGAAAATGATTTTCTTGACGATGAACTCAGTGGTGACGAGGACTGGGCTGGCGATGACTTCTAGTCAATCCTGGGGAGTTCGGGGTAACAAGCATTGGCAAAGTTCTAACAACAGTACCCTTTTTGTATTATAGCCATGTCATCTCTCGGGCAGTATCATTACCCTGGACGAAGAGGTTCTTTTTCTTTTTATGCCGATATGGTTCTAGGATATGGCGCTGGGGTTTCTTATTCATCTGGGAGGTGGTCAACAGGAGCTACTATCGATATCTCTTACAATTAATACCTAGCGATTTATGAGACTAAGTATTTGGTGCGGAATACATGATTCCTCCTTGACGCCGTAGCAGTCGCGTTGTTCACCCGGTCTGTGCACGGCGATCCAAGGCCAAGCCCCACGAGATCGTCTTATCGGCGAGTCTCGTTGAACCTCGCATCAGTTGCTCCCACATCTTTGCTTGGTGTATATTTGCATTCTATCCGTTAGATCCAGATTTTGGATGTCTGGTGCTTTTCCTTTCGACATTTTGACATCGACTGGATCCTGTTAAGTCCAAGATGGCGCCTGAGGCCCCTGCCGACACCGCAGGCCCATCCTCCCCACCACCCCAACTTCCAGAAGGCTGGTAAGTCAACTCCAACAGTCAAAGAACCTACCAGCTGTATTCTAACAATCATATCGGACAGGCTCCCTCAATGGGAAGGTGTCGGACGAAAATGGTATTACGTACAGCGGACGACTGGGAAGTCGCAATGGGAGATTCCGACCGAACCGATCGTTTTGACCCCGTCAACGACACCGACGCCGAGCGGGGCAGGGCTATCGCAGGAACCAAAATCGTATTCGATGAGCAACAATACCCGAGAGGTGGAGTCTATGGGAATGGCAGGCGAGATGTACTCTGCGGCGGACAGTGCGAAAATTTCCGTAGGGAATCGCGCTCATTATGTCTGCGTAAGCATTGCAAGAATGGCACTGATGGTGGGATAGAACTCACTTGACTCCCAGACATATGGGCAGTCGGAAAATCCAACTTATGGGTCTTCCGGGGTACCGGGTTGGTATTCGAATCAGACGGGTCAACACTTGCCCAGCGGGTATGAGCAGCAGATGGCTGCAAACGCAGCCGCATATGGCCCGGTATGTTCAAATTTTGGCGTCCAAGACACATTGATTGGCTGTGATACTTATTTGCCTCTAGAACCCGTTGCACCAGGGCCCTGTTGGACATCTGAATGGTGTTCAGCCGGCGCTCTATGGGAGCCAGACACATCCAGGTTATCAAATCACGGGTCCACACCATCTAGGCCAAAGTATCTCCTCATCAGTGTGGGGAAATGGTTCAGGTACTTATCAGGGAAATCCAGGCAGTTATAACATGACACAACATGCACAATCCTTCCAAGGATTCTCTGCTGATCCTGTTGGATTGCATATCCAGCCACCAGTATCCTGGGCAGTAACCAGCAATCCACGGGGGGAAAGGTCAATGGGTGTCGCTTCCGATTCCCAGCCACAGTGGCGGTTGGAATCCCAACAAGGTCATTTGAATGGCTCTGGTGAGGGTGTCCCGATGAACTCACACCCATCAAACATGCCTAAGCCCTTCTTTGGGTCTTACTCGTCGAACCAGCATGCGGACCAGTCTTCGAGAGAATTCGCTCGCCGTGTCTCGAATTCTTCTCTTGTCCAGGAAGGGCAGCCCTACCAAAATTCCGCGCACTCCATGGTTGAACAAGGTAGATTCGGACAAGGCCAACCGGACCCACGTTCCCATTCGCAGCTTACTACGTCGGACCCTGCTTTGCAGGGATTCTCACCGCTACAACATGTACAGAGTCAATATCAACAGCAGCACATGATTCGAAAACAGCCAGGATCACACCAAGCCAATATTGCTCAAGGCCATCAGCAATATCACAATCCAATCGCGCAAGCCAGTGCCAACCAATACGTTTCGCAGCATCAATTTGGTCCTAGCGGTGGACCGACCAATTTCCCTGAAACAGCGCATACTCAGCAAGCTCCTTATCAGCAGTCGAGTCATTATCCCGATTCACCGGGAGAGACAGGAAGAGGTTCAGAGTCACACTTTGTCAGTGGGCCGTGGACCGCCACGCCGCCTTCTACTGGACAGTACTAGGCACCAATGTGTTGTTCACGTTCATTATTGTGGTCAACGGAAACATAGGATATAATTTCTTTTTCTGAGCGGTTTCTATGGACATGTCTATCTTTTGCGCTGTTTCTGTTTCAGTATAGATTCCCCAGTCGATATAATTCGTTACTTCAATTGAGTTTTGTGCCAAACAACATTCTGTCTAGCTACTATAAATTCTCTGAACACATTACAGTTGCAAGCAGTACAAAATCAGGTATTACGGGAATTCTTGGACCTGGAAGTAGAGCGACGCACATAATATCAGAACATCATATACTCCGCCTCCTGGGAGGTTAAGACAGAAACCAGTAAGTACATAGCATGAAGTTTAAGTCACAGATTTCATATTGATATTCCAAAGGTCACTGGTGCTCACGCGAAGCAAATCTCACAAACGACATGGGAGGAGTATTTTCAGTGTTATCACTTCTTCTTTCTACAACAGCGCCAATATTTCCTGGTCTCTCAAACATCCCCCTTCAACTCCACAAGCGTTTTCTATCACAATGGCTAGTGCCTGGGGTCACGAAAGAGACAAAAAGGTAAGTTTGCTCGCTTTAGGGGTCAGCAGCGACCACCCCCGGGATACGAGTTCCCAGCACTAGCAAGGTCTCGGTATCAATAACTCATAGCTGATAATCAATAGTTGCTTGTAGCCATTCTGGCCGTTCATTCCCCGCTGGATTTTGCCGCAATTGCCAAAGCAATGGGACAGGGTAGGTATATATTTGAGGGCTATACACCGAAGCTATCACGTCTACGATTCCCACCCTGCCCCCAATAAGCCCCTTTATCCTATATGATCATTACACAAACTCATCTGACAATATACAGGCGACAGCACTGCCGCTGTGAAAAACCACGTCTACCCTCTGAAAGCCCGCCAAGGAGCAACCTCCACGCAATCTCCTACCAAGGCCAAGACCGACAAGCCCACTGGCTGTGGCCGCAAGGGTACCAAAACCACCAGGAAGGGCAAGAGTGACTCGCTCACAAAGCCTGAAAATGACTCCGTTGTCGAGAATCAGGACGGGGATGGGTCTGAATCCAGCTCCAGCCCCAATAAGCAGCGCAAGCTCTAAGATCTTCCGCTTCTCGGGCCTGGCATTTTTTGGGAGATGATAACCTTGACTCTAATTCTTATGAGCAGTTTCTACCGCATAGTGAGGAAATAAAATTTGGCCTTTAGTCTAGGTCTCTTCGGTACTTTTTTTTATTAACGTGATCTCCTTGATTTGAAACACAGCACATTGTTCGTGAATATTCCTTTCCCAGAAGGACGTAGATTGCCTTCATCGCAGTAGCCTCCTAAGGCCTTTTCGGTATAGAAGGTACTAGGTATCTACGTAGAATCAGGAAGTTCTTTATGTGCCCAAATCGTCTTACCAAATTTTGTTTGGCTGATTAAATAGCGTCTTCTTTTGCCTCTGTCCTCGACATCCGATGCTTTCTTATTTTCATGGCAATATCATTCTAGGAGACCAGAGTCTACAGGATTGATACCATACCTCTAAAGACCCAGTATATTACGCTATAATCATAGAAAGAGCTTTGCGGTTAGTTTTGATAATCGGAGCCCAGAAAATTCAACCTCACTTTTCACTGTCTAGGTGTTGTTTTATGCTACTTATGATAACTCAATACGAACTGATCCAAGTAATGGTATGCTTCTTCGCCTTGGGCTATTACTTTTAAGATTTTCCTGTTTCTTTATGCTCTCCCACACATATATATAGTGCCACTTCATAAAGCCAAGTAACTAACACCCCACCACTAGTAATTATAAAACCGGCGACGGGTAGTAAAAGAGGATATAGTGACTTGTTTGTGCCCCGTCTAGTGTCCTTTAGCTCTTCATAAAATTCTTCCTCTCTCTCAATGAGAGTTCCCTCATCTCATACCACTTCGACTCCTACATATTTCCGGTGCGTTCATTTTCAATTCACTCTATGAGCAAGATATATTTCTAACTTTCTCGAGATTCAATTTATGTTCTTGATCCACTCGTCACTGGTCACTTTTATTCATAGGGATACTGATATCCTTTTTCTAGCTCGTTGACGACCGAAGCAACAATGAAGGTGACGTGGAATGAGAGGGCCGATGCCAAGGTATGTTCATATTTCCCTTCGTTGCCGATTTATATCTTCGATAGTCATGGTGATTGCCTTGAACCGCAGTCACTTTACGGCCATGACCTGGACGTTGATGTGACCCGCAACGGCGATGCTTTAACTCTGCTACTTTAATATTGACCTAGCTGTCTCAACGTCCTTGTTGTGTGTCAATAATAAACCATCATTATCTCTAGTTACTGGCCGGCATACTCGCCACCAGTCCTACCCCGATTGATTTCAATGCTGTTGCTGAGTATATGGGTGATGGTTAGTGCTACTCTGAGAACCCACAAGCCCCATACTGCAGTCTCAAACCCCGGACTATAGCGCCTATCGTTTATGTTATGCACTTTGTTTATGGGCGTCACCCAACTACATACATTTTCTGTACTACACATCTTGTATTTTGCTTGTTCGTGCTCTGCGCCTGAACCATGTGCCCTTCTCTTATTACGCATGCTCCACTGATCCTCTCCCATTTGATATCTGTCACGCACAATTTGAATTGGAAATCTGCTTCAATTCCCTATACCCTCTTCTCAAAAATTTTCCGGCCGATACAGGAACTATGCTAATCTAGTATTATAGGAGTCACAGCCTGCGCCATCCGGCACCGGGTAACCCGCCTTCGGGCTAAGGCTGCGGAGAAGAATGATGGCAGTGGCACCTCTTCCCCTGCTTTGCCCGTGACTAGGAAGCGCCGACGCAGGACTCCAAAGAAGTCTGCGAAAGCCGCATCCGCAGAGAGCAAAGGTGTTGATAACGAATCTGGCGGAGAAGGCCCGGTTTCCAATGACGACGGCGAGGATATCAATGACAAGAAGTGCAAAATAAAGCACGAGGAAGCTGAAGAGTAAGTCCCTCTGTGAGGATACCGATGGAAATTTAGAGTACTGATTTTGTTTGACCAAGGATCTTTCTCGAGGGTATCATCGAAGAGGCCGAAGATTCCTCGGACCTCTAAACGCCGTCACTGCGACTCTTTACAGCATAGCTATAACGCGTCAACGTGGTGAAGGTGTCGGCATGCAGATAGTATCTAGATTTTAGCTGGGGGAGCTTTTCAGAATCCCACAACCGGCAAAAATACTGGGCTATGCAATTGAACAATTCACAAGGGGTTATGATCAGATGAACCTACAGCAACGAGCTCGACTATTCGTGTCTCCTTGCTCGCAATGCAATACCTTTACTGATCCCAGCAAATAATATCTTAGCTTTGTATGACAAGAATAGCATAAAAGTCGACGACAAAAACGTCGACTGTCAATTCAGCTATGTCCTTCGGCGCAATCCAACCAAGTGGGCACCGGGCTTTTTTTTAGATTTTTTCTTTTTTCCCCCATCACCTCACGGTGGAAACAAACCAATTTGTTCACCAACCTTTTTTTTTAGGCTTTTTCCTTTTTCTCTGACGACCGGGTCACACACATTGTCGGGGAATAATGAAGCACCCCACAAGAACAAGGAGACCCAACGTCAAATAAAGCGAATTTGAATATTGATCACGGGTTCAAGGCACCGAGACCTCAGGCGGCAGACATGAATCCACCTTGAGAATGACCATCGAGCTACTTGAGCTGGTCAGTGTCTGAGTAGGCATCCTCCTCGTTGTACTCGGTCCATTCAGGGTCCATCTTTCTATTGTCGCCTTCGGGGGATTCTTCCTTGAGATTCCACTGAATAAGGGGCTCGAGGCCCTCGAGGCTGATTTCCTGCTTGAGAGCGAGCTCATCGAGAGAATTTGTGTGCTTTGTAGGCAGTTCTTCCTCTTCCTTAACATTGACTTGGTCTTCATCGGCGATGGCGTTCTTTGTGACGCGCTTGCGCTTGCGGGAAGAGCCAGCAGGAGTAGGGGTCTCATTGGGCTTTTTGCGAGGGGCACGCTTCTTTGGGGTAACCGGGCTAGAGGGTCCAGAGGCCGCGACATTGCCATTACGAACGTTTTCCTTGATTTTGTTGAGACGTTCCTTGAGAGCACGAGGTGTAGGCCTGTGGTCTTCGTCGTCGACGGCTGATCGAATGTTAGAATGAACATCTTTGGCGACATAAAATTGGTAGCGACTGCAAAACCAAATACTTACGCCAGGCCTCAGCGACCTTGGCCACGTCGACACTCAAGTCATGGGTCTCAAGGATTTTGGCAAGGAGCTTTATCAAATGAGGTTTGTTTGTCAGTCACGATTGTCACTGCCAGATATGCATGCAGTCCATGATCATAGGAGGTCCCAGCAGACTTAGAGTGGTGAACGAATTTTGAAAAAGGAAAGGAAGGACTTTCGCAATCATGAATTTGTCCAAGCATCTGGGGACGATCAAAGCAAGAGCCAATCTGAAAGGCGACCGATATGGTCATGCAAGGAAGTATGAATACCTACCCCTGTCGCTAGACAAACGCCCAGGACAATCTAAAAGTAATAGCGAAGTGAAAAAGAAACTCACAGTTTGGTCAGCGATTGAATCCCATTTCACTTTACCCATCTTGGCGGTGTGAACAGTTTGCGGTAGATAGTATGGCAGAATGAATGTGAACTTGATATGATGCAAATGCAAGTCCGTTATGTTGTCGTGAATGAACAAGAATGGTTTGGAGTTGCGATGGGTGAAAGAGAGGAAGAGGAAGCGGAAGTTCCGAGCAATCCATTTAAAGGGATCAAATTAACGCGACTAGTCGTAGATTCTCGGCGCTTAGTCGTCGAGACAAACGATACAAACGGTCCTGCCCAGATGATGCGACTTCGCAGCTATGATTTCAGGTAGGAATTCATCTTAGTTGTGTAGATAGACTGTATGGTGGTTATCCAACGTTGTTCGTCCATGATGGCCCAGGGATTACAATCCAGATGTACATGGATACAGTATATAGCTTCTACGGTTCTTTGTTTGTCAGTATTTACAATTATGTTTACTCAACCTAGGATCTGCCAACTTAGGGTGTGGTAGATGTGTCTAAACAGGAGCCCTGACGCTAGACTCAATTAGGCAATACATACATACAACGCTAAAGGATCCCCCAACGGCGTAGATTAACCTCTGTAGGTAGATCTGCAATTCTAACGCTCATGTAGGAAATTGAAGACTACCTTCATCAAAATAGACGAACGACATGATCTGTCTGATTTGGAGGGGGATAACTATGTAGATGGAAATAATTTGTCCCCAGTTCCTCGTTTGGTCTGTCACACATCGCTCTGATCTCTAAACAATATTCATATGCAACATTATCTTATTCCAATTATTCCTCTGAGCATCTCTAGGCCCGTTCATTTTGCGACACGTCTTCTCATAATCCGAGTTGGGGCCAGTGGTAGGTCGTCTTGCCCAGATAATTGTGGCGACGCAAGAAGATGGCTGCTGGCTTTATTCACTCCATGCTTAGATATTGCTGGATCACCGGCGTACTTCTCCGGCTCATTTTTCCCCACTGACTCGCGTATACGGTTGGATCCAGCGGGGTTTCGTTTACTCGGATAGCTGGGTTGCACATCTTCATAAGCTCCAGAGGAGCCGGACAAAGGCTTGGGGCCAGACGCGACTATTTCATCAGCGGGATAGGCTAGCTGGTGATGTAATCGTTTAGAGATCATTTTGGTACGTCTCATTGTCGAAGGAGATCGGCGACGGTATTTAGGCTGCGATACACGTTGGGGCGATGTTGATCGGGTGCGAGGTTGAGACATGAGAAGGGATCCAAGGTTCCGACTGGTGTCTTGGGTTGGCTCAGTGATACCCGGGCTTCTTTCGAGTGGAGACAACCCCCGGGAATTCGATCCTTGTTTCCTGTCGTATGAATCCTGCTCCGAGAGGGATTGGCGAGAAATGTCTTGATGACTAGGCTCAACTACCAAATCCTCAATCGCGAGCCTGCTAGCATGAGAGTCATCCAGTCGCTGGTCAACTTCTAGAGACTTCTGCCGCCAACCTGCAGCCCGCCGCTTCACCGACAACCATGAATACTCGCGACCAGTCTGCTCGGAAAACTGTGACGCGAGATCCACCCAGAACCTTTTTGCTGGCAGCTCACCATTGGACACGGCGGGCAATTTTTGTTCATAGAGTCTCCTCAGAACGTCCTCTTGCGCAAGAGTAAGTTTCTTGCCACGGCCCGTGTTGGGGCGGTGATCGACTACTATATCGCTGACTTTGGTCCCACGGGCTGACGTAAAATCCATTGAGGCCATCGCTGGAGCCGGTGCCGGGTTGTGGGGTCTTAGGTTTGATTAACGATCATCTGGTCTTGTTCATGGGGACGCCGCACCAGGTCGGATCAATTGACTTGAGTTTGAATGTTTGAATGGATAGCTCACGGCTGGACCCACAGATCAAGGAAATTAAGAATGTCAGTGGCTAGATCCTAGCCGAAGGGAGCGTGGATGACACTAGAAGTGGGTCGGAAAGATCGGAGGCGCGTCGCGTCGCGTCGCGTTTACCCCGCATTTTCGATATGGGCACGTGATTATCACAAATTGATTCATGTACTCCGCACGTAGGTTTCAATTCTATCTAGCACAATTTCGAAGACATTTCCACCCATAAAGAGTGTTGCAGGACTTCGACTGGCGATACAATTGGCTTTTGACCTCATTAATTCTAATATGTACTCCGTATAGAGCATAAACTAACACACGATATAGCAGAGTGCGCCAGGAACGCTTCTGTACAGAATATCAACACCGTGCTTGATCAGCTTCAGACAATGTGGACAAACTTAGCATATACCTCAACCAACGCCAATAGACAAATAATTTTTCATATGATTAACATTCATCAATTTAGAGATCAAATCTTCCAGTCCAGCTAATGGCAAAGCTGAATCCATTGTGCAATAATATCCTCCATATCATGCGCAATACCCCACTGTGAGGATAGGCACCTGAATAGCTTTTGCATAGAATTGAGCTCATAAAGCAGATTCCTGATAACGCCACCAATAGGAAGTGGAAGAGAGGAAGACCTATTTCCATTCTCGACAAAGCGCTTCGTCTCCGAGCCGGATCGAGGCGGGATATCCTCGTCGCCCAGGTTGAGATCCGAATGGGATAGCAATGCGTCTTGCCAAACGATATTGCGAGGCAAATTCACAGTGGCAACTCCCGCGAGTGAAAAGACAACGTATATTGTCGCTGCTGCAAACAGGGAGCTAGGCATATGCACGACATGCGCGCGGCCACGTGGTAATTGCTCCACAATGTCTTGAATGGCGACCGCATGGAGGACAGCCCGCCGTGCGTCTTCTGAATTAGCCCATTTGATTAGATCGAAGCCCGGGCGGACGGTTCCACATCCAACGGAGACGTGGTGGATAATGTTGTGGCGCAAGCAGACGTGGCGGGAGAGGACGGTCGAGTTGATCATTGTATCTAGGCAGACTGTGTGCCAATGCAGGAGAATTTCGAGTCTCTCTGCTGCGGTGAAATGAATGCTCATGGATATTGTCTCGTGGACTTGAGCTAGAGCTCGGCGGACGTCTGATTGGCTAGGAACTCCTACGGCTAGTTCATTGTCGTCAAAATCGGATATCAAGGACCGGAGCCCTTCTAGCACCACACGCAGTGCAAAGGCAGAGAAATGGTACTCTAGAGGGCGAAAGCTCCCCACCGGTGGGAAAAGAGAGCGGAAAATTGTCCTAAATGAGGACTGATCCTGTTTTTGGGAGTGCATGTGGGCCAACCATTCATCGGCAGTGTCGGCATCGAAGGCTTCCTCGCTACTCGGGAGAGTGAGTGGATTTCCCACATGGCGAGATGAGGCACCATCGCTTGACGTTTGAGCCACGAGCCCGTCCAGGACGTAGTAGGCTAACAGGGTGCGTTGCTGGATCTCCCGCGCAGACCAGATTTGCCACTGGTGTTCTTTTTCTGCTGCGGGAGCATCGATCGAGGGCAGATTTTCCATTGAGTATGGCTCGCTGTCGTACATGCCGCAGTGTCTTGCCCATAAGAAGCCCAGTGGATGAAATACCTGGCTGGTGGTTCTAATTGCCCGGTTCTTGGATAGCGCCCCATAGATCTGACCCAGTAGGGCTGTGATCATCAACTGAACTCCCTTGCAGGCATCATAGGGTCCATTATGTGTGATCAGGGACTGCCATGAAGTTGAAAGTGCGGTATGTGCTAGGTGCCATAGGGCTTCGCCTTTTACAACCGAGTCCTTGGGGCCTAAGTACAAAGAGCCGATGGCGATGGCATTAAGGAGGAGAGCATGCGTGCATTCTCGGAAAACAAAAGTTGCGCGATGCAATATTGGGAATGTGGGGATGAAGCGGACGAAGAACATGTGGAGGCACTCGTCGAGGAAGACCGAAGTGATGGACATGGATTTGACGGCAGCGGTAACACTAGATGACTAGGGAAATGAAGTGTTAGTTTTGATTAAATCTCGGTGGAATATGTGTTTTGATCAAGGTTTTTAATAACCCTAGTTTACTCGACTTCCAAAATGCAATGCTCAACTCACCGAGCTCGTGACCATCTCTGTGACATCTCGCACTGCTTGGTGCCCTCCACCGGATGGTATCGCCCCGACAGAAGACCTACGGTCATCGAATGAATTCGGAGACCCAAAGCTCATGCCATTTATATCCTGCACGACAGGTGGAAAAGGCAAGGTACCAAGCGGAATCTGCCATTGATCTGTCGTATCCGAGGACATTAAGCTCTGAAACAAATTTTCTGAATCAGGCCAGACCAACGCAAAGTCTAACTCTGAGTCGACATTATGCACACTCGCATGATCGCCGGGATGGGACTGCTCCCAGGAATGACTCGTTGCTGAAGTTGACACCAGATCAGCAGTGGAAGCACTTCTCGTATCCCAAGAAGTGAGAGAATTGAAAGAGGTAGGCTGCGGCGGCAAGTGGGCCTCCGAAAGGTCATTCTTTGCATTTATAGCACGAGAATGCAGCTTCTCATGCCGAGTAAGAGCATCTTGTCGGGCAAAGGGCCGTCGACACTCTTTACAGACATATGGTTTAGATCCCGTATCTAAGCTTTCCGGTTAGCTGGGTATTGCTTTTTGAAGTCTCTGCAGGGATCAAAAACTATAGGAGATCTGGCAAAATTGAAACATACGACAGCGTTCATGTCTCTATGGAGACCCATTAGTTATCTCATATCACTTGGCGGTCCCTCTTTCGTGGGGAAGTTGGAGTTGAAGCCAGCGTTGGAAGTCTACTCACCCTCAAGTGTTCGGCCTTGGAGAATGCTTTTTGGCACACTCGACAAACTAATTTCTTGCCTCCTGGCAGTGCAGGCGGCACCGTCATTATTTCCATTGACGGAATTTTTTGTTCGATGAGGAGAATGGGCAGTAGGGGAGTAAATTGTGGAGAGGTGATTGTGGGGTGTGGCACTTGCTTATGCGATCACGGGATTATATTTTGCCTACAACCCCAAAGGATGGGATAGAGATTTACTCTTAACGTTGATATAAGATCAAGCAAATGAAGAAAGTCAACTACCTGGTTTTGCAACTCTTAGTGATTTAGAATCTGTGCTCCCAGACCGACTTCTTATAGTGCCTTGTTTAAAACATTATCCTTCTCCTAGATTGGTTATTGAGGGCTCATACAAATTACGCCAATCAAAACTTATATTGATCTTTCTGTGGCTTTAGCTAGTTTGAGGTGAGAAAATATGATACCTAAGTATTCTTTGTATGGTTGAGTCATACAAAAGGTACCTAGCTTCTAGACCTTGTGCCTACATTGTTTATGGTTGCTTGGCGGGGTTATTCCTTGCAAGCGTTTAAGCGTTCACGCGGAAATATCGCTCGTGGCAATACCACCAAGGAAGTGTGGCTACTATGTTCCTCCTCCCCTATTTCTCCTGACTTCCATCGGATCGGCAATAAGGCTCAGACCAAGTTGCATGTGTCTCGCATCCCGCGGCTTGCAGGCAGCATTGAAAATGCCGTCGCGATCAGGGTTTCCCTGGCTGAACAGTGAATCTAGCGAAATAAATTGCTCGACCCAGGAAGGTTGCGCCAAGGCGTCAAATCAAGAGGCTTCGGTACTTGGCTCGGGATGGAAAAGTCGTGCTGCATAGTAAAAAGCTTCATCGGCTAGCCGTGTTTAAGTGCCATGCGATGTTATTTACACGACCCCATGACAGCAATTTCTTTAGCGGCCCTATGACTCGCCGGTACCGAGGCTTTCCAATCAGGAACCGTGGAGTGCCTCCGCATTTCTCGCCATTTTCTCCCCATTTTTTCCACCGAGGACCCGCAATGGAGCCGAAAACCCCGGAGAATGACTACCCCAGGCGCAGGAGAGCTCCGACTGGGCGAATGCGGTGGGATTAGTGTCTTGGCTATGCACACTCACTCTGACATTTCCCAGCAACCTCCAGATCTGTGGTTATTAGTGTTTGCCCCAGGTGCCCTCAAGTGGCTCACCCCGAGCCATAGTTTTTCCTGTAGCCCTCTTATTTAATACCCCCACTCCCTCTGACCATTCTCACGACAATCAACACATCACCTAGTAATTCGAGCCCTTGAGTGCTTGTCTGATTCCACCTTTTTCACCGGGGGAAACGCAAGCAAAATGCCGTCCTTCGAGTTGCAACCGAGCTCGTCTCGACGGGACGGGGCCGAGGAGGTGCCAGACAAGAAAGCGGACATCTCTCTCATTGAGAGCGCAGAACATGGACTCACCTCCGTCGAGTCAATGGTTGCCCGTCTGCCAAAAGCACACCGAGACTATCTGATGGAGCGACACGGGACTTTGGAACTCGACCCTATTCCCGGAATGAGTCCAGCTGACCCTTACAACTGGCCTGAGTGGAAGGTACGTCAAAAAGCCCCCATTTACAAGATGACTTCGCCGCGAAGATCTTGCAACAGGACAAAGAAAATGATCCCATCGGACAGGATACTGATATATCGACGCGTAGAAAATGACCAACCTTGTCCTCGTGGCGTTTCACGCTTGCATGGGCACATTTACCGCCGCCGGCATTATCCCTGCCTTTTTTGACATCTCCCAAGAACTCGGCGTCGGAATGCAAGATGCCAGTTACTTGACCTCTTTGCAAATTGCCATCCTTGGAGGTGCGCCTCTGTTCTGGAAGCCGCTGTCCAACAGGTATGGGCGCCGGCCTATCTTCCTCTTCTCTCTCATCTGCAGTCTGGTTTGTAACATCGGCTGTGCCAAGAGCACCACATATGCCTCTCTGGCTGCTTGCCGGGCCCTCGTGGCCTTTTTCATCTCGCCTGCTTCCGCCATTGGCAGTGCGGTTGTGATGGAGACAACCTTCAAGAAAGACCGCGGCCGTTACATGGGTGTTTGGACACTGCTGGTCACCCTGGGTGTCCCCGTTGGGCCTTTCATTTTCGGCTTCGTCACCTATCGCGTTGGTTATCAATGGATCTTCTGGATTCTCGCAATGGTAAGTTCGCATTTCCACGGTAGTCAATAATCCATTCATGAGCTGATACGTCCAAAGATCAACGGCGGCCAGTTCATCTTGTATTTGTTCCTTGGCCCTGAAACTCGTTATCTGGGCAGCGGCACCGACAGCAGCAAGGAGTCACCGATGAAGATCCAGTACCTGTCACTGCGACGGATCGACCCCACACCATTCTCATGGTTTGAGTTTGTCCGCCCACTAACCATGGCTCGACACCCATCAATCCTCATCCCAGCGTGCGCATACGCAATGGTTTTCCTCTTCGGCAACATTCTCGCGACCGTCGAGATTCCCCAACTCCTGCAAGAGAAGTTCGAGCTCAACGCTGAACAGCTTGGCATGCAGTTCCTAGGCGCAATCATAGGATCCGTAATCGGCGAGCAAATGGGCGGCGTGCTGTCAGACTTCTGGATGAGCCGGCGCAGCCGCCGCATCAACCGCAAGGCTGAGCCGGAATTCCGTCTGTGGCTCAGCTACTTCGGTTTCGCGCTCACCATCATCGGCATAATCGTCTTCCTTGTCTGTACGCAGGAATCGCCCAGCGGACACTGGAACGTAACGCCCATTATCGGCACCGCTATTGGCGCCGTCGGGAACCAGCTGGTCACCACGGTAATGATCACCTATGCTATCGATTGCTTCCCGCAGGAAGCTGGTAACATCGGTGTGTTCATCACGTTTGTCCGGCAGATTTGGGGCTTCCTTGGTCCTTTCTGGTATGTTTTTCTTTCTCTGCGTTTTATTTTGCAAGGTCGTCCCTAACCTCAGCTCAGGTTTGCTCCCATGTTCGAGACTGTCGGTATTGCTCCCAGCGCGGGAATTGGATCGGCGCTGGTTGTCTGCGTCAGTGTCATTCCCACCATCTTCTTGCATTGGCGGGGTAAGAGTTGGCGTAGCGTGGAGTAGAGGCACTGGAATGGAAATCGACTTTAGTTTCGGTGTTTCACGTTCACACTTTCGATGTTATTGTTTGGGTTTGGGTTTTGTAGAGTATCAGTGGGCATGTTAGAGTGATAGAGTGATCGGGTTCGGGTTCGGGTTCACGTTGGTTAGATCAGTCGGCCTCGGCATCGGCATCGGCATCGAACACGGGCAACGTGATTTTAGACTTGTATAGGGAGCTTGACCAATGGATAATTGTATGATTCCTCAAAGATCTTTGGCAATGGGCGAGGGATAATGCACTTGGTATATGAAAGCAGCCTCAAAAAGACACAGGTTGAGTTCTGTTCAAGAAATCACATCAGCATCTGTAGGGATGTGTATAGAGGCATAAAAATTGGATTGCGCCTTGAACAACAACATCCATATAAAGAAAGGAGTGAAAAATAAAGAGAAGAATTCTGTATCAACAATAGAAATCCAGCAAAAACTTCTTTTTAAAAAAAAGGAGCCAGAGACTATTTCTTAAGGACCACTCCGGGAACAGCTCGGGGCACCAACCCGATATAATCCCGTAGCGCCGAGAAATTGAACCATCGCGGGTCAACGAGGCCCACGGGCGGCCTCGTCAGACAATTGACAACTGCCGGGTGAATACTTCCTTGCAGCCCTGATTAAATGTTTCCAGCCAGCCACATGCACTACAAATACAGAAGTGAGATGTTAATTTTATACAGTTCTACCATACGATCAAATACACTAAGATGACTTGCATTTTATCAAGAAAAGCAAATCCCTACAAAGCCCCAGCATCAAATCCAAGCCCTCTCCTTTCGCTGAACACTTCAATGAGCTTTCGTCTACAACAAAGTTGTCCGAAATGATACAGGGCGATGTGTGGGAGAGACTTACTCCGTGTATGGAAAAGTTCATTTCCGGCTGGGTTCTGTGATTGGTCAAAGCTTCGTGATATGGCTGTTGACTCGCGTTTTTGAAGAATCCCTGACCTTGTTGTTCGGAGCCAGCATTTGAATATATCCAGTTCGGTGGATTTTATGGTCATTATTAGTGACCGTCTTGAATGTGACGTGTATAGGATACTTTGAATATGCATATACCTGCTCGTCGGTCAGCGAGCTCCCGATAGAGTTTACGCGACTACAGCATGTATATGATTTCACAGTTGCCAGAGCAGGCTCAAAGTCTCATTGACTATATATAATTGGAGAGTATTGTTCGAAGAAGTCATATCTATCGTTTTATATTCTGGAATCGTCACTGATGCTCAATCTTGTTGATAAGTGTTCCAACGTGAGGCAGCAACTCAACGGCGAACTCGTCGCCAGCCTTGAAAAATTCCTTCGGATTCCTAGCTGCGCCAACACCGGGCGGAGTACCGGTCAAGATGATTGTACCGGCAGGCAGGGTGGTGCCTTGGGAGAGGAAGCTGATCAGCTGAGGGACGCTGAAGATCAAGTCGCTGCGATGAAGTTCAATGTTAGTTGATGTTAATTGTATACCAGAAGCAATGCGACGCAAATATAACGTACGTCAAGGGGCAGTCCTGCATTATGCTACCGTTCTTAAGACCACGAATCTGAAGCTTGCTGGCATCAGGGACGAGACTGGCGGAAACGAGGACGGGACCTATAGGTACCGAGTCAGTGTGAAGTGCTCTTGAATATTATCCAGTCCAGTGGACAAACCAATCGGGCATGCGCCATCAAATCCCTTCGAAAAAGACCACTGGCTCTGATTCATCTGGGAGGTGCGACTAGAAACATCGTTCGCAGCTGTGTAGCCAAGAACGTAGTCGAGGGCCTCGGACTCGGGCACATCCTTAGCATCACGGCCAATGACAATAACCATCTCAGACTCGTAATCGCCCGTGTTATCTTGTTGTGTAATCTTGGGCAGAACTGTTGGCGCAGGCCAAGGATCAGCCAGAGAGCTGGCCGGCTTCATGAACAATGTCGGGACTTCAGGGATTGGGAGACCCATCTCTTTAGCGTGCGAAGCATACTATAGTGCGCATGAGCAACTTCCTTTCCCTTGGATATTCCTATCATGTATCAAACCTACGTTCAAGCCAATACAGCGAATAGTTCCAACCTCGCTTTGCGCCAAGGGGGACAGAATCCGCGCGATGGTCTCCGTCGCATCAGTCACCTGGCCAGGGCTCAGGACTGAAGTACCGGAGAACGGGCGCACCGAAACCTCTTTCCCCTGGTAGAGAGCCAATCCAACATCCAACTTAGGATCGACGGGCTCTCCGATTAGAACCTTGGCGGGGTTTGACTTAGGGACAAAGCGCACCAGGCCTATTTGCCGTCAGTCTGGTATCTGGGTCAATTCGAGAGAGTCCTTACGCGAAAATGTAGATGCGATTTTGGACATAATGGCATTAATTGGAGGATAAAAGAGGATCCAAGTAGATTGAAGCAGAAACCCCATATATAATAAGAGCTGTCGCGCCCGATAGCGGAGTATGTCAACCCCGGCACTGTATAAGCCGGAGGGGCAGCTTCCCACATTGTGGGGAAGTGGCGAGCGCGGCCGATTTCAGCTTGGAGAATAAAAAGAATAAAATCCCCGCGATGGTCGTTTTGTAAGAATTATTCCTATCCGTATCTCACCGTCATGTCTGCTCCTAAAGGCCCCTTCCACTTGGTTAGTGTCAACACCGCTCCCGAACGCGCCAGGCGCCTCATCGGCCGCGTCGCCGAGGCTCTGAGCGATCGGTACACTATCATCCACGTCGACAACTGCGAGAGTAAGCATAGTGAGAGTCATTATTGAGAGTGAATCTCGGTTGACAGAATCTCGTACAGGAATTGACGAGGTTGAGGCCAAGGTCAAGCAGCACAACCCGGAGGTTCTGGTAAGTCCGAACTTCGGGATTTCCGAACATTCCCAAGCTAGAATTCAATATTAATGTCCTAAACAGTTCAGCGCCTCTATGTGGACCGCTGAGGAGGCCCAGCAGATCCACCAAATTGCTCGCTCTGTTCGACCTGATATTAAGCTGCATGCCATTCCCGAGGGCTTGCAGGTCGAGCATGGCCCCGACGCCATTGTTGAATATCTGCTTGAGAAGGTGCCGGTGCTGCTGGACAGCTAGACATTGTAAATATATATGGCCATATATATATCCGTGCCCCAATGAACGTCTGATGACTAGTATTTCATGACATTGCTCTCAGTTAGGTCCACGGTTATGGAAACTACTTGTTAATTGTCCGCGATCATGAAAGTGCTTGGAGACGCCTTCATTGTAATATCTAAGAAGCTTACCAGTTTGCAGGCACGAAAGTATGTTCTTCTGGGCCGCAAAGTACCCTATAAGATAAGATCTTCTGTTTTTTATTTTTGTGAAAGTCAGCAGAAGAAGAATGTGTTGTTGAGTATCGCTTCCCGATATTCATTTTTGACGCGCATTAAACGCATTGCATGCTAATAAAACAGAGTAGACAGAAATTCATTCATGGCTTAACCTTCGCTCTGTAAATTATGATCAACCCAGCTTCAGAAATGAGTCAATTGAGTCAATCGGACATATACCTGAATAATAAACCGAAGTAGCCGCAAATGGCAGTGAGTAGCCAACATATACTTAGTAACCATTTTTGCCTGAGACGATTCCATAGCAAGGGCCATTCTTGCTAAACATGGCCCGCAAGTCTTGGACAATAAAGTCAGGAACCTCCCAAGCGGCAAAGTGACCTCCATGGGGATGCTCGTTCTGTTGAACAACCGGACCAAGGCCAGTGGCCCAAGAGCAAGGAATGACAGAAATTTCACGAGGAAGGTGTGCAATTGCTAGCTTCACTCGCGGGACGTACGCAATCAAGTGCTTGTAGGACTTCCCCTTGACCACCTCAGCGTGAAAAGCTTCATAGTATATGCGGACACTAGCGGCGGGTCCGGCTGCGGAGAACCAGTAGATAGATATCCATGTTAGGATCTCGTCGTCGGTCCAGGCATATGAGTCTGTCCAGTCGTGCAGCTTCTCGTAAATCCAGGCTAACAAGGCAACAGGGCTATCTTCTAGTGCTGCGCCAATGGTCTGTGGCTTGGTGCTTTGGAGTTGGTTGTAACCGAAGCCTTCACGCTCGAACCATTCACTCCTTTCACGACCTGCCTTTTCCCGGTCATTGTACGGCAGCAATGCGTGCTGCAGGGCTGCCCATGGGTTATTGGTGAATTTAGGAGGGTTGGCCAGCACCATGTTTATATGAGAGGCTCGGCAGTGCTCGGGGTATAGTAGGCCGATGGTTCTAGTAATCCAGAATCCCCAATCTCCTCCCTGGGTCACTGTGCACGGATTTAGTACCGGGCGTGCTGCTATATCTGGGTTCTTTTCGAGTCATACCATACTGATCATAGCCCAGTTTGATCATGAGCTTGTGCAAGACTTCGGCATATTGTGGAAGGCCAAAGCCACGACGAGTCACTCCTGACGAGAAGCCGAAATTGGGAAGCGATGGAGCCACAACGTGGAATGCAGGACTGTGGTCGTCGCCTTTCAGCATCGGTAGCAGTTTCGTGACTTCAATGAACGATCCCGGCCCTATTTAGAGATTAGACACCGCACAGTGATAGGACAGATTATCGATTCGATTAATGAAGATACCGATACTCACAGCCATGGCTAAAAAGCAGTGGAATTGCGTTCTTGTTGGTGTTGATTTGGTGGACATCTACATGATGAACCCCGTGAATCGTGGACACTTGGGAATCCTTATTGCATAAAACTCACAGTGGATATCCAAACTGCCAAATCCATCTACCTCGATCGGCGTTTGGTATTGGGGCAGTCCATTCAACTTGGTTTCTGCCTTCCGCCAGTCAAAGCCATCCTTCCAATACTCTATGAGTCGCTGCACTTCTTTCACGGGAGTTCCAAAAGCCCAAGGATCTTGTTCGGCGGACTCCAGCTGAGTTGCGAATTTGGTAAGCGCTAGGCGTTGCTGAAGGTCTTGGAGACTCTCATCAGGAACGGAGATATTGTACAGTTTCGGTTGGTCGGCCATAACGAAGTGGTTTTATTTAATTCGATGAAGACTAGAAGCTATCTGATGAAGCAGTGGAGCAGGGCAGTGGAGCAGGGGCACTGACGCGGGGGAGAGAAGTCGGTCAGTTACAAATCTCCGGGGCCCGGGGGCAATGGATGCCTTCACCGCCGGGATCCCACAGGCCACAACGCCTTACCCAGCCAAGTACCAGGACGGTGTTCACTCATTAACAACATAGTGCTCTGTTGCTAGTACTCGATGCTACCTAAGTACTCGATATTATGCTTTGTCACACTCTTGAACTCTTGAATAAAAATCATCTACCATTTACTGACCCCATCACCCTAATCAAATGACCCAAGAACAACCTTAAAAGTCGTAAGGAATTTTGCTATAAATAATTGCCATGAGTTAGGAGGGTGGACGACCTTGGGCTAGGTGCTTCGGGGAGGCTTTGAGGCCGACAACTGTAAATAGAGCCCTGACGGCTGGCCCCTAAAAAGCGTGGTGCAAGACCCTGGTTGAGGGGAGCTCGGCTCCTTCCAAAAGCCCCGGCCTTCGAGCCCCCGGGAAAGTGCAGGCCGGGCCCGGGGCCTTCCAACTTTGGGGCCTCCGAGGCCATGAAAGTAGATTAGTCAGCAAACAGCTGGCCCGCGGGCCCGGGCGGTAATTCCAAGGTTCGCAATCATTGATCTCTTGATACTTGCAATTCTCTCGACCTGAAATCGGAACATGTTCTCTCTCCGGACTGTTGCACGCGGTGCTCCAGGTATTCGGGCTTTCTCCACAGCCCGTATACTGCAGACCAAGCTGGCATATCAGGTCTTTGGCCCGGAAAATGGCCAAGCTGTCCGGGACCCAATCCTGTTTCTACACGGTTTATTTGGGTCAAAGCAGAACAACCGGAGTATTAGCAAGTATGTTTCGGGACCAGATCTGTAAATCCAACTTCCGGTTCTTACATATCTCTTAGGATTTTGGCACGAGATCTGAAATGCCAGATCTTCGCACTGGTAAGTTTCCGCTTGTCCCCGGAAAGACATGAACAAAACGTCATTTAAGAATCCTAAACAAATCTGCACAGGATCTACGTAACCATGGCCATTCTTTCCATGCCCCTGAGCAAAATTACCGCGTCATGGCGGAGGATGTACAGGAATTCATCAAACAGCAGAAACTGGACAAATGTGTCCTGATCGGGCATTCCATGTATGGACCCCTTGTCAACCGTATCTTTAAATACTAACAATTGGCAAAGGGGTGCCAAAGCTGCAATGGCGGTAGCATTGCGCGCCCCCGAATGCGTGTCAGCTTTAATCCCCGTTGACAACGCACCAGTGAATGCAGCCTTGCAGAGCGATTTCCACAAATATATCCGCGGCATGCAGAAAATCGAAGATGAGAAGGTGTCAACGCAATCCGCTGCTAACAAAATTCTCGAGCATTATGAAAAGGTAAGGGGGGCTGGTCATCTTTAAAACTAGGGGAGAAATCGTGGCGATGAGCCTGGCACCCCCCGGTAACGTTTGGCATGCTAACACTACCCAGTCTCTTCCAATCCGCCAATTCCTTCTCACCAACTTGGTACGCTCCGAAGATAACACACTCAAGTCCCGAGTGCCGCTATCTATCATCGGCGGTGCCTTGAATAATATGGCCGATTTTCCTTTCAAGGAATCCGATAACCTCCATTATGATGGCCCGACGCTCTTTGTTCGTGGCACTAAATCGAAGTATGTTTCGGACGACACTGTGCCGGCTATCAAGAAGTTTTTCCCCAACGCGCAGATTGTGGACATCGAAGCGGGTCACTGGCTCATTTCTGAGAAACCAGAAGAATTTCGCCAAGGTAATTCCCTATTGGCAATAATTAATAATATTTTATGCTTACACGACGATAATAGCGGTCGTGAAGTTTTTGAAGTCGATATAATTTGGGGCGGCCCCATTGGTAGGATATCGGTCACGTGACTTTAGAATTTAGACGCATATGTAGAGAATTCCATTGTACAATAATAATTCACTCTTTGGTGTGCTGAATAATATCGACTTGAATAGAAGATCGCCCGGCTTTGAGCCTATCGACCGTGTGGCGAAAACGTATCTAATAATGCTTCCTCTTAAAGCTGGCTTGCGTATATGTCGATGGTTCACGTGGGAAGTCGTAATTCGAGGGTTGACAGAGGGGGAGAACGAGCGCGATAGTTGTGAGAACATAATATCTAGGAGATCAGGTTTGGACCTGCTCATTCATCTTGCTTGTTCCGCTTGCGCTTCTTGCCCATTCTGTTCGTGGAATAGAAAGAATCTTCCTGCTCCGCCCTCTTCTTTGCCCTCTTCTTCTCTTTTCTATTGGAGCCCGGAGCAAAATATGACGGGCCAGGAGAGCTAGGCGCCGGCGAATAATCATTTACCGAAGAGGATTCGGTTGTGTTTCTTTCGTCATCGGAGTCTATTACAGAGGACACCCGTCGCTTCCCCTTCAAATGTTGAACCTGACGAGGTTCGGCGGATTTGCCAGAATACGGCGACGGATGACCGGAGCTGGGTCCAGTGGGCGTTTGTGAGCGCTGTCGAGCCTGCGTCGCAGTTTGATTTGACTTTGAACCGCTTGGTGTGTAATTTTCGGCCTGGCCCTTCCCGTTGACCTGCACTGGCTGATATACACCTAGAGAAGGACCCTTGGGGACTGTCTTGGGTGTTTTGATAAGTCTTGGAGTAAAAGCACGGCCGTTTGGTTGGGATTGAGGAGTTTCCTGCCCATCGATGCGCTCCTCCATTGGTCTATCGAGAATATCGGAAATCCTTGCTCCCCCTGCAAGCGCCTTGAAAGTGTCCTCAGCTTTCCTCAGACGTTTGATGTACATCTTCACCTCATCCCCCTGCTCAGTGAATTTCTCCAGTGATACAGGTGGCTCCCGCTCTTCAAGGGCTTTCACTTGTTCCCGGAGTTTGCCGAAATCGTTTTCTTCGGTTGCGGTACGACCTTCCAACTCTTTGAGCTGTGTCCTGAGTGCGCCAAGACCTGCATCATCCTCTGTGATTTGGGCTTTCAAGTCTTCCAGCTGTGTCTGGAGTTCGTTGAGAGCTTTATCCTCGATTTTGCTTCGACCTTCTAGGCTTCCTAGCCTTGTCAAGATCTTGCCAAGATCATCGCGCGCGATAGTGTCTCTCTCGTCTGCGAGCTTGGTTAAGTCGTCGATCGATTTTTGAACATTGCCGAGTATCGAGAAGTGATTATCAACCTTATCGATCAATGGACCGATCTGTTCCGTGGATTTGGTGATGGTTTCAAATTGCGCAGATTGCTCAGAGGCTATGCCCTCGATGGTGTCGTATTGGGCGGTGATCTTGTTGAGTAAATCACTATTATTTACGAGGTTTATCTGCAACTTATCACCATGCTCCTTGATTTCTTTCTCAATCGGTACAATCCTGTCAGAAAGATCTTTAACCTCTTGGAGCAAATTCGGCAACTGAGTCAAAGTCTGGAGCTGCTCGGGTGACACATGTGCTGCTTGAGACCTTGCTGCGCTGGCCTGGGCACTTTCTATATCCGTCTTGAATCGATTCGTATCTGCCTTGAACTTCTCTGTGTCCGACTTGAATGTATCTGCATCTGTCTTGAGTGCAGAAATTCTGGCTTCAATTTCAGTTTGGTAGGCCGTCAATTGTTGACTGAGTCTATCAACAGAGGGGTACATTTGCTGCATGGCATGTGCCATGGAATTGACTAAGTCGCCAGTAGTTATGTTGGACCACCGTGTTTCTAATGACCGAATGCCCCTAGAAAGAGATTCAATTCTACTCTCGCACTTTGTTACAGCCCGAGAAAAGTCGGAGACTGGAGTAAGGCGGGTTTCAAATCCATCTAGTCCTTTTTGGAGGTGGTTTTGGAGTCGCTCCAAGCTCTCAGACAAAGACGCTTTGAGTTGGTGAAGGCCCGTGGCGAGTGTCGTCTGATTAGTGGTCATTTCCTCGGATTTTGCGGTCAGGCCCTCCACCTTTCTCAAGGTTTCATCCTGTTTGGTTTCCAGTGATTTTTGGCTCGACTCTTGGATTCCACGTACAGTGCTCAACTCAGCCACACGGATGACATCCACCTCCTGGTGGAGCTTCTTAATATTGTTGAGGAGATTTGAGTGGACCTGGACTCTTCTTTCCAGGGACATCAGTCTTGTAAGCACCCCGCTGTGGGAAGTTGGAGGTGCTTCCGATGAGAGCCCGCCGCCGTTATCGAGGTTTTGTTGCAGGGTTCTGAGTGAGGCCAAGAGATCTTCTTGAGCGGTAATTTGCACCGTGGTCTCCTGCCTTTGGGCTTCCAGGTCGGTTTCTATTTGTGATATTTGAGTCGACGCGCTATTGTTCAGATTCTGTCGCTTATCATTGAGCGACCTGAGATTGCTTTCAATGTCACGAAGCTTGTCCTCAGTATGTTCATTCGCAGTTTTCAATTTGCCGCCGAGATCCGAAATGTTGGTCTCCAGCTGCTGGTTGGAAATTCTCAGTTCTTCCTCGACGGTGTCAACCATCTTCTTGAACAAGGAAATCTTGTCATCAAGCTTCCTGTCGGCAGCATTCACTTCATCCTCAAGTCTTGAAATTTTGTCCATGAATTGACCATTGCGTTTCATTTGATGGGTGACTGAGTTCGCAATCCTTAGCATGTATCCCATTGCCTCGTCCAACCCACCCGGGTTCTCTAGGGAATGCTGCACTTTGTCCAGCTTTCTTTTGAGTTCCGCGATATCTTGGCCCTGGCCTCGCATGTCCGTTTGGACTTTGTCGAATTCGGCATTCCCTTTCATTGGATTATCACCGTTGTTGTTTGGGCCTAGGCCTTGCCCCATTGCTTTGATTGTGGATTCCAGATTCCCGACCCTTTCAGGTATCGTTTCAAGCTGAGGTTGAGGCTTGTATTGCGACAGTGTCGAATTAAAATTATCCTGCGCCTGATTGGAGAGTAATCGATGCTGCGTGATCGATTTGACATGGTTGGCCAATTCATTTTTGGCCGCGTCCAGCTGTTGCTGGAAGAGAGCGATGACGCTCGGGAATTGTTGAGATTGCTTTGCCCTTTGTAGGTTTTTGGTGATAGAACCTATCTCATTTTGGAGTCTCTCTTTCTCTTCCTCGCACTTGTTCACTTTGATCAATGAGCTGACCAAATCAGAGATAGTCAATGCACCTTGACAAACAGGCACACTTGAGCTTTCTATTGGCGTAGGTCCCGCAGCGCTGTTAGGGATCGAGAGTGGAGACACTTGTGGGAGCAATTTCGCAGGGGGTTTCTGGGTGAAGGCGGGTTTGGCGGGGAGGTTTAGGTGTGCCTGTTGGGCATTTGGCAAATGGGAATCAACTGATTGCCTAACGGCACCGGCAAGCCGAGGATCTTGCGCCTTGGTCGGGGATGACCCAGGCAGAAGTAGGCCAGAGAGTCGCTTGCGGGGATTGAGGTTCGGAGAGTCAACATCCATTCTGCTGGCCATATTCCCTACAATGAATGTATTGCAAAATACTCATCGTATTGGCAGCAGGACTGAAGTGGTGTTTCGAAGGTCGACCTGTGAGATGAAGTCTACACTGCAGCCCTATAATGGAAAGCTTAAAGACGCAATATTAACGCGTCCACGCACGAAGACTTGGAGGTGAGGTATTGTTGAAAACACCCAGTAGGTTTCCCCTGAGGTAGTCAAGGGAACTAGATATGTCTTATAGAAGGTGTCATAAGCACCAAATTTGTAGAATTCAAGCGATGCAAATCAAACAAAGCGGAAATGAGGTCAAGCGGGTTTGCCATTCCTTTGGAAATTATTCTGCCTTGGCGGTGACAGTACAAATCGATCTGCGATCTGCCCTCTCTTCTTTTGCTTTGCTAGAGCTTCGGCGCATTTTATCAACATAATCTTCCAGTTTAAGATAGAATTCACTCTGGAAATCTTCAAATATGGCTGTGGTGGGTTAAAAGTCTTCTTTAGTATTTTCACGGTTGCTGACGCCAAAACAGCCAATCTCGACTGTCGCAGAGAGCAAGGAGCTCCGGGGACTGAACCTCATCGCCGCCCATTCGCATATCAGAGGTCTCGGTGTCGATGCAGACACTCTTCAACCTCGGGCATCATCCCAAGGCCTTGTGGGTCAGGAAAAGGCCCGGAAGGCCGCTGCGGTGATTTTGCAGATGGTGAGGGAAGGCAAGATTGCCGGTCGCGCTGTTCTGATCGCAGGGCCTCCTAGCACTGGAAAGACAGCAATTGCAATGGGCATGGCACAATCTCTCGGACCGGATGTACCTTTCACCATGCTTGCTGCTTCTGAAATTTTCTCAATGGAGATGTCGAAGACAGAAGCCCTGACCCAGGCATTCCGGAGGTCCATCGGTGTGCGCATTAAGGAAGAGAGCGAAATCATTGAGGGTGAAGTTGTGGAGATTCAAATTGACCGGAGTGTTACTGGCGTGAGTGGACTTTCTACGCGGAATGGGTTAACAACATTGGATACTGACTTCCTATAGGGCAATAAACAAGGAAAGCTCACAATCAAGACTACGGACATGGAAACGATTTACGACATGGGAACCAAGATGATTGATTCTATGACAAAGGAACGAGTAATGGCAGGAGATGTGATCTCGATCGACAAGTCATCAGGCAAGATCACTAAGCTCGGTCGGTCATACGCACGCTCTCGAGACTACGACGCCATGGGTGCCGATACCAAGTTTGTCCAATGCCCCGAAGGCGAGCTCCAGGTTCGCAAAGAGATCGTCCACACCGTCAGCCTCCACGAGATCGACGTCATTAACTCGCGCTCACAAGGCTTCCTGGCTCTCTTCTCCGGCGATACAGGCGAGATTCGGAGTGAAGTTCGGGACCAGATCAATACCAAGGTGGCTGAATGGAAGGAAGAGGGTAAGGCAGAGATTATTCCTGGTGTTTTGTTCATTGACGAGGTTCACATGCTCGATATCGAGTGTTATTCCTACATCAATCGTGCCCTTGAGGCTGAGTTGGCCCCTATCGTCATCATGGCTAGCAATCGCGGCCAGGCACGCATCCGCGGAACCACCTATACCTCTCCTCACGGTCTACCCCTTGACTTCCTTGATCGAGTTGTTATCGTCAGCACACATATGTACTCTGGTGACGAGATCCGTCAAATCCTCGCGATCCGAGCGCAGGAAGAAGAGATTGATCTCTCGCCTGATGCTCTCGCCCTTCTCACCAAGATTGGTCAGGAGTCAAATCTGCGTTATGCTAGCAACATTATCACTACTTCGCATCTCTTGAGTCAAAAACGCAAGGCGAAGGAGGTCAGTGTTGATGACGTCCAACGCAGCTTCCGATTGTTCTACGACCCTGCTCGGAGTGTGAAGTTCGTCAATCAATATGAGCAGCGCTTCATCGGTGACCAAGGTACCGTTAGCTTCACTGCTGCTACCAACGGCGACGCCATGGAGCTTTCTTAATTAGGTCACATGTTTTAGTACTGGGCTATTCGGTGGGCAGTTAAGCGGGTCGAAAAAACTACACTGGATCTTGATTTTTATTTCTTTGTCGCATCAAACGATGTATGATAGGACTGGCGCTTGCTGTGTTTATTTGGCCTTTGAGATTCAATTGCAGTCCTCTCCGGAGGATCTGATATTAATATTTCATTCATCAATGGTATTTTGGGTAGCGTCGTAGCTGAGGGGGGGATTATATTACAAGAAATTGACAGTGCCGCTCCACTGCCCTGCATCTCCAACTTGACGGAACTCAACACCTTCGCCAAAGTAGCCCGCATTCTTCCATGATTCCATCATTGCGCTATCATATGGTCCATGGGCATCCCCTCCATCTCGAGCATCAGACCATCGATACTCCCACATCGCCGGACCTTGCTCGGTCATTGCCTTCGCAGGAGGTTCAATCCAGTCCTCGCCCGTGTCGTTGCGGTACTGCCGTGTGAGCATTTCGCGCTCTGTGTCATAGATATCTATTTTCCCACGGCCCATCAAGATATCGGCGGCGCCAGTAATAGAATCGATTGCTTTCTTCCGAGCCAGCTCATTGGGATTCTCATCCGTCATCTCGATATCTTCGACGGCGTTCTTCTTCTTATTCTTCTTGTTTTGCCACTTGGGTTTTCGGTGGAGCCCTTTGCCCAGTCGTGCCAGCGCCTCGAGTGTCGTTTCGCCGCGTTCAAGGTGGGTGATGATCGTCTTCAGGGCATCCGCTGTCAAAATGTTGTCGTCCATTCTGTCTTTCTCTTTGCGCTCTGCATCGCGTTGCTCGGCGGCCTCTTTGGCCTTCTTGATATCCTTCTTAGAAACACCCTCCAACCACGAGTCGTAGGCCGCGTCGGGGTCTACTGCTTTGCGGACGTAGTTGCCTTGATCGTCGAATCGGCCCTCCTCTTGTTCTGCTCGCATGTTGAAGGCATCTAGGAGAGGTGCGTGTTTTTTCTTCCCACCCGCACCAAGTTCCTCGTCCACCACTTCGTCAACTCGTGCGCGTTCCTCTTCCCCGACTTCACTATCACTTCCATCCTCCTCATCGATTTCGGCTGCACCCTTGCTCAGATCGACATGGAGAGATCCGCCACCTTTTGAAGAAGCGACTTGACCCTCGATCTCGTCGTCTCGTAGGAAACGAACGGACTTTTTCTTGTTCATGATCTCGTCGCCGTCGACTTCTTCTTCGCCGAAATCCTCTTGTAGCTCGGCAAACATATCATCATCTTCCGCATCTTCCTTGGCTTGTTTGCGTGTGGGTTTCTCTTCTCTGCGCGCAGAAAATCCCTCGTTGTCGCTGTCGGAATCATAACCCTCGAGATTGACTGCCTTGCGTCGAACTCTCTGACCTCGTCTGCCAATCTCGTCGGCGTCCAGAACTGCGTCTTCTTCGGGCGCATCAGCTGCAAGAGCTGAGGGGTTGCGAAGGTCGAAGCGGGGTTTCTTGTGCTCTGAGGAATCCTCGCCGTCGTCATTGTAGTGGGTACTGGAGAGATCCTCGCCTGCGCGCTTGGGGCGTGGCAATGAGCTCGACATGGCGCTTTGATGGGGGGATCGGTTGAAATTAGATGAGAAAGATAGTGTTGCGCAAAATTGGAGGGTAAATCACCTCTGAGAGAGCTGATTTCCTTATCCGGGGTCGGACCGGAAAATCATGGCGGAGCGAGCTGCGTCACTGATGGCGATCCAAAGAGCGGCATATTGTACCTCAAATCAACCCGGTCTCACACTTTTCTCTTTGTCCATCTTTAGTCTTTCAACCCACATTAATTTGACATGGTGAGTCAGACTCTGACTCCCCCGATCTTCACCTAATTAACTGACAGCTTTAGTACCGACCTGGTTACTGGTCGGATGACCCCATGGATGGCATCCTAGGTGCCGGTATGGCGCGCCCGGGCGCCACCTCCCGCCGCTTCGATGAATACTATCGCTGCTATCCAGTGGCGATGCTTCCTGGCCCTGAAAGAGAAAATGTGAACCACGGTGGCAAGGTCATCATGCCTCCTAGCGCATTGGACAAGCTTACCCGACTTCACATTACTTATCCGATGTTGTTCGAGCTTCACAATGGTGCGAAAGAGAGGATGACGCATGCAGGTGTCCTTGAGTTTATTGCTGAAGAAGGAAAAATATATTTGCCATTCTGGGTGAGTAAGACAGACTTCTCAATGTGTTGTAACTGTACTAAGACTCGGTTCGTTACAGCTGATGCAGACATTACTACTGGAACCTGGCGATCTTCTTCAAATCAAATCGACAGACCTCCCTCCTGGCCAGTTCATCAAACTCCAAGCACAGTCAACCTCCTTCCTCGATATTAGTGACCCGAAAGCTGTGCTAGAAAACGCCTTTCGGAATTTCTCGTGCCTTTCTAAAGGCGACGTCTTCACTTTTTCATACAATGATCAAGTCTATGAGATGGCAGTGCTGGAGACAAAACCTTCTGGGACTAAAAATGCTGTTTCTGTTCTAGAGACCGACTTGGAGGTTGATTTCGCTGCCCCAGTTGGATTTGAAGAACCACAGCGAACTAGCGGGACCAGCACACCCGGTAGCGTCATTAGCGGTGGGAAGCTCCCAGCTGGTGGACTTTTGCACCCCCATGGCACCATGGCACAATCGATCAACTACTCCGCCATTGCCCCCGAGGCCACCTCTGCTGCCACAGGTGCCCGTGCGGCATCATCCAACTTTTTGTCTGGAGGACAGCGTCTGAACGCTAAAAAGGGCAGCAAGGCTCCGACTCCTAAACCTTCTACTCCTACTCCAGGTGCTTCGAGTTCCTCACATCCACCTCCAACCCGAAGAATCAACGGTCCGCAACCACTTCGACTCCCGCCCAATCAGCTCTTCTTCGGGTATGCAATCAAGCCTGTCAAACCCCGTGATGAGAATGGTCAGGTTGTCCCAGATGACCAGCCTAAGTTCCAAGGAATTGGACAAACTTTGCGTGGGAAGCGAAAGGATCTGTCCGACTCTGCCACGCCTTCGGGAAGTGAAACTGAAGGCCAAAAGAGCAAGGAAAACATTAAAAAGTCCGACGGCGGGGGTCGGACTCTGGGAAAGCGTTAATGTCTGCAACGATCTATTTAAACCTACACTTTCACGATTCCCCTGGGCTTTTAGATGGTGGATCTCTAGATTCCGCCGCGGGATTTCCTTCGAGGGCATAGCAAGGTTCAACATGGCGTTGGGGGGGTTTTTTTACTTTCATTGAATACACAAAATGCCTTGCAATAAACCCCACTATCTTCATGTTTCTCGTAGGCAGTCCCTTTCTCCGCGTTCTGATCTTTGCTTTACAATCAGGGTATTCATGTAGTCATTCCAATTATCGGGATATCGAGGACTCTAACAACACTCTGAAGGATTGGGGATTGTCTCATGTGCTTCGGAACGATCAAACATGTCTCCGATATATCTTTGCACGTGAATTAAACTAGCAGGTAGGTTATGGTCCTGGTCAGAAACGGCATCGTTTAGTTCGGCTAGTGCGCACGGCTCTTGGCAAGCCGAGGATCGCCGTCCACAGGCCTGAAACTGGACCGCACTATTGATCTCACACCAGATATTGGGGGTTGCATCATGTCCACAATACCTGAAACTAGTTTGGAGGCATTCGTCAGACTGGCCCCGTCAGTCTATCTCCAAGACCCGCCCAACCCAAGCGAGAAGGCGGATCGGCCAGTGATATTCATTGCTTTTTGGATGAATGCACCCCCGCGCGCTTTAGCAAAGTATGTGGTCGAGTACAGAAGGCTAGTACCATCAGCGCGAATTATCTTCGTCAGAAGCTCATCAAGTGACTTCATCTGGCGTCTGAGGGCCCAGACCCGGAGAGCCCGCGTCGCCTCAGCCGTGGAAGCAATGCGCGGTCTAGTCACACCTGAGAATCCAGTATTCGTGCACTTGTTCTCGAATGGGGGCATGTCGAGCACAACACACCTATTGCAAGCCTGGAAGAATGCGACAGGGACCCCATTGCCCATGTCGGCAATGATCCTTGACAGCGCACCAGGCAGTCCGAGTCTACGAGCGGGACTCAAGGCTTTCTCCTTTGCGCTTCCGCGAGCGTGGATCTTGCGGCTGCTTGGCAAAAGCTTTATTTTTGCTTTCTTGGTTCTCTTCAAGCTGATCCATTCGTTTTCTATGTTTCCGGATCCTATATCCCTTGCCCGGGAGCTCATCAATGATACCTCTTTGGTACGAGCCGCTAACTCGGACCGAACTCTCAGTCGTTGCTATATGTACTCAGATACGGATGAGTTAGTGGACTGGCGCGATGTGGAATCTCATGCGGTAAACGCCGAGGCTAAGGGATGGGCGGTTCGCCGTGAAGTGTTCAAAAACTCCCCTCATGTTGGACATATGAGATCCGAACCTGATCGGTATTGGAGCATTGTTCGAGGGTACTTGGGAGATTTGGTGTCGGTGTGATGAACATCCCTTTGACTTTCGGCTTTTCTTTGGCTTAATGGAGACTAGACTGTTACATGATCGACATAGTGCTGTGCGACAAATATACACATATGCTTGTGTCCATGTATAACTGTTTCCTTTTTGTTCTTCAAGTTTTCTGCCCATGACTATATAACCGCAAGAGACAGGAATTTGCTTCCAACCCTTTGAATGTCAATTGACTTCTGTTTCATCCATGCAGCAAAGTTCCGCAATTTCATGGTCATTGGGGTTGAATCACTATGACGGATATCTTAGGATCACCCAGGCAGATTTGTTAGAGCCAACGGCCTGAAAGGCCCGGAGCCAAGTTCCGCAGCTCCCGTCTGAAGGACATCAACCATTGCAATATACCCTAGAACCAAAAACGACGACAGCCATGCATCATTACTTCGGCCCTCGTTTAACTGTTCCCGGCTTGATCTGTTCAAGAAACTATCATCTCAATTATCTTATTTCACCTATCTTGGTGCTATTCTGATATTGTGGAGGCCATTTCACAATAGACCTCGTTTAAGTAGGTTTTGGTGCCCTTCGTTGGCCCTGTCTTACCCTGATCGAGCAAAAATCTCATTATCATCTCACTCTGGAGACTCTTCTTTGGTATATGATTATTGACTAAACGCCACGATGTTCCAACACCAATCCCACCAGCCGAGCTACCTCAACACCATGGCGGAGAAGGATAGCCGCTTCGCTCTTCCCGGATTCAATCGGCCGCTAGACTTTGCTCCCATGGAGAAAAACATATATGGGATCGAAAGTCGGAGTATGTTTCCATCTGCGCTGGATGATAGAGACATCCAAGCAGGATACGTGGAGTAAGTGCAGAATCCCAAGACACGAGAGGGGCTCAATGCTGAAACCCATCATCATAGCCTGCCGGTCTTGACCCTCCGTGAGATGCATATGGTCGAGTTCATGGAGCAACTGACAGATATTCATGAGTGGTGGAAAAAGGTAAGTCGTTCTCAACACAACCGATACTGATCATTCCGCTGAAATAGTTTCAGATTTTTGATCCTGCCATACAAGCGGAGTGGAAGAATGCCGCTATGGACAGTGGGAAAGACCTTACGCTCAACATGGTAGAATGGATTATTGACGAGCTTCAATTCAAAGCCATGATCTACGAGACCACAGATGTAGTCGCCCTTTACAACGGCGATGTCACCAAGTCCGACACAAATCTGCCTAGGTCGCTCTATCATGAAATGCAAACCCAGTTCGAGGTCCTAGAGTACGATTTGGAAGAAATGCAGTACTACCATCCAGGACATCTAAGCCAACAGCGTGACCTCATTTCCATGGCATTGTACCCGCTCATGTACGGCAAGACTCGTATTCTTACCGACAGGCTCATTGGGGTTGAGGACTGTCTCAAGTTCGCCGGCAAGGGTGAAGTGATCCCAATTCCAAAAGATACCGGCATAACCAGAGAAGACATTGCCTGGCGCGTCTTGGCCCGGGCAGATATCAAAGTTCGGCCCTACAGCCGGAAATACCAGCTTCTCCCTTCGGACTGGGAACTCGGCGATGATGGACAATGGCACATAGCCACATACATCAACAATCTGCATCCAGTCAAACACCGGGGCCTCTATAATCTCTTCGAGCGGATTTTCAATCATATCGTTCCGCAGTGGAACGCAACTTTGACTCCCCTCAAGGACATGCTCCATTCCCGTGCCCGAATGGAGTACCACAAGGCGGAATATTACCCAATTCCAAAGGAAGTCGCTGCCCAGGCTCCTAAGATTCAACCAAAAGAGGCGCAAAGTGAGTTTGACGAGCGCATGGAAAAGTGGCGAATGCAGAACTGCCGTGCCATTCAACCAGATGCAGGCAAGTTCATTCCCTGGGCAGTCCCACCCTGGTTGATGGACAAACTGCCGGAGGACTTGCCCAGTCCCGTTCGGATTGAACGAGGTGTCGATATCAACCGGGACTACAAGGATCATGGACTGCAGGTGATCACACGTGTGTTAGGCTTCGATCTAACTCCGGAGAATCCGACTTTCAAGACAGACTGGCATGTCGAGGGCTCGATGGTGAGTTCAAAAGCTTTGATAACCAAACAGTACTTGATGATAACAAACGATAAACCAGAACGAGCACATCTGCGCTGCAGCATTCATACCATACGAGAGCAACAACATAATGAATCCGTCCATGAAATTCCGCAACATGGCAGAGTCCGACACGCTCACGGAAATCGAGCACGAGCCAGGCGACTTTATCTGGCTGAAACAAGTCTACGGTTTGGAAAACGGCGAGCCAGCCATCCAATACCCAGGTTCGATCTGCGCCAACGTAGGCCGAGTGGTCATGTACCCGAGCAATGTAGAACACAGGTTCACAAACTTCGAGTTGATAGACAAGACTAAGCCTGGGCGTACGCGCGCCGTGGTGTTCTTCCTTGTCGATCCTAATATGCGTATCATCTCCACGGCCAATATCCCGCCGCAGCGTGTGGATTGGACCAAGGAGTTTCCGGCTGGACAAGATGTTAAGGAAGGTTTGAAAAATCTGGCGCTTGGCAATAAGAAAACCAAGGAAGATATGCCTATGGATCTGGAGGAGGCTTTGAACACAAGAGTCAACGTGTTGGACGAGCTCGAGCAGTTTACTCGCTATCAGCATGTGGCTTTTGAGTCAAATGTTTTGATGCTTTAATGTGCTCTTGTTTTCTTTTTCCTTTCTTCTCTTCCTCCGATTCTTTTCTTATAATCAAATTTGTTTTTCTCGAGGGCCACTGCTGAGCTGTTTCTTGTTGCTCGAAGATGATGTGGTCGAAGCTGCAGCTAGGTGCTATTAAGGAGAATAATTAGGTAAAGATGATATTAAATCGCCGCGCTATGCCATTCATTCGTAAGACCAAGTATGCACATGTCCCATTTTGTTTATCCAAACTCCAATCGACCCAATTCTATGTCCAGAGCTTAACGTCCCATCATCTCAGGGAACTCATCATCAAGCTTCAGACGAGCCGTAACGTTCATGCTCATAAGTTCTTGGATGAGAAGTTTGGCAGCATATGGGATAACCATCTTCACAACAGAACGAGACGACTTGCAGCCAGGACACCAGTTCAAGTAGCCCATGAAACCACACTTTTCACAGACATCCACCTCGTGGCGATCAGACGAAATCATTAGGCGCTCCAGCAGCAGCTGACTAGTACCGTATGCAATCAAACAATCACGTTCCATCTCACCGAGACGCAGACCTCCGTTACGCGAACGACCCTCGGTAGGCTGGCGAGTGAGAGTAGCAGTGGGGCCTTTGGCACGTGCGTGCATCTTGTCTTGAACCATGTGCTTCAGTTTCTGGTAGTAGATGGGACCGGTGAAGACGTAGAAAGGCAGAGCCTCGCCGGTGATACCGGAAGTGAGATAGTCCTTGCCACCATAGCTGAAGCCTTTGTCGATCAGGATCTGGGACATTTCTTCGACGGGGCTGCCGCCGAAACAGGTACCATAGCCATGTTGGCCGGACAGAACACCTGCTTTACCAGCGACCAGTTCCAGCATCTTTCCGACTGTCATTCGAGAGGGGAAACCGTGGGGGTTCATGATAATGTCAGGGTTGATGCCTTGGTCCGAGAAGGGCATGTCCGCCTGGTCTGCAATAATTCCAACAACACCCTTCTGTCCGTGGCGGGAAGAGAACTTGTCGCCGACCTCAGGGCGACGGGTTTGTCGGGTCAGGACCTTAATGAGTTGAGTCTCGCCTTCGGTGGCAGATAACATGACCTTGTCTATGTAGGAAGGGTCTGGCAGCTTGTAGTTCATGGGTGCCTCAATAACATCACCGCCGATATCCGAGCCGGGGAATCCCAAGGAATTTTGTACCCTGGGCGTGACCTTGTTTATATAGCTTTCGCCGTTATTGACCATTTCGCCAACTGCAGCCAGGCCATCAGACTCAAGAAGCGCGTGCTTGCGGATTGGAACGCCATTCTCGTATGTCGGTCCTTTGAGGGAATCCTTGGCTCCGTTGGGATAACTTTTCAGCGTCGTGACGTACTTGCGGAAGACCTGGCAACGTCCAAAGCCACGGTCCACTGATCCCTTGTTCAAGACCAGAGCATCCTCAATATCGTAGCCAGAATAGCTCATCACGGCAACAGTCGCATTCTGCCCCGCAGGTAGTTGGTCGTATTTTGTCAGCTCAATGGTTCGTGATTTGACCATAGGCTTTTGTGGGTAGACCATGAGGTAAAGAATGGAATCAATTCGCTGGAATTGATTGGAAGCAATAGCGCCGATGGCTTGCTTACCCATGGCACATTGGTAGGTATTACGTGGGGACTGGTTGTGGTGAGGATAAGGGATCAAGCCGGCAACAGCTCCAAGGACTGTGAAGGGTTCAATCTCAAGATGGGTGTGAGTGTTTGAGATATCCTTCTCGTAGATGGCGATGTAGGAGTCGTTCTCCTCGTTCACGTCGAGGTATTCAACGAGCCCTTGCGCGAGGAAGTCGTCGAACTCCATTTCTCCATCGCGCAGCTTCTCGAGATGGTGAACACCGACAAGAGATTTGCCATTCTCCACAACAATAAGAGGTCTGCAGATACGTCCATCATCGGTGGCGACATGGACGGCTCGCTGATGGTGATTGATGTAAATGCTGACAAATTCCGAGACTCGACCCATGCGGCGCAGTCTCCGGAAAGCATTGAGGAAGGACTTGGGGCGTCTAGTCAAACCAGTCGGAGTACCGTTGATAGAAATTGTGTAAGCACCCCGAGCATAGAGCTGCTGTCCACCAACACTCGAGATGTCTTCGACGCCGAGCATGAATATCAAGTTTCGCACCGGTCCTTCTTCGTCGTTGGTCGTGATATGCGTCATGAGGGCCAAGTTCTTGACCAAACCACATGCCTCACCTTCGGGGGTATCTGCAGGGCATAACATTCCGAACTGGGATGGTTGCAAGGCACGAGGACCACTGACCTTACGGGTCTTTTCGAACTGACTGCTAATACGGGTCATCATACCGAGAGCTGCAATGTAACTCAATCGGCTGAGAACGTGAGTGACACCGGCGCGCTCCATGCGGAAACGCTTCAAGCTCCAATTTCCTGTGGAGATGGCTCGGTTCATACCCTGAGTAATATGATTTCCATGCATAGTCACGATAGTCCAAGCATCGAACTGCTCGGCCCGATTGCGTTTGTTCAGGACTTTGTCGATATTCATCTTGATATCGAAACAAAATTTCTTGAACAGATCTTCGAAAAGAAGGGCCAACATCTGACCCGCCAGCTCCAGTCGTTTGTTGCCAAGATAATCACGGTCATCCACGAGGGCCGGGTCACTCTTTGCCATCAGAACGCGACGAGCCATGTGAGCAACGTAGATAGCCTTAGGTCGGAAGTTCATGTCTTTGACCTCAATATGAGAAATAATAACAGATGCAATGGCCTCAACTGCCTCTTGGACGTGAGTCTTGCGATAAGCGGCTTGTTTGCGGTTGATCTTGATGCGACAGCCGATCCACTCCAGTGCTTGTTGCTGAGTGTGAACATCGACGTTGATTGCTTCTTCGAAATTTATGGCAAAATCATCTTGATACAGACTATCGTCACCAGTAACCATTTGCATCATTTCCTTGTCGGTGTGGATGCCCATGGCCTTGAGCAAAATGACAATCGGGATGTCTTCATTGAGTACGTTATGCTTGACGTAGAGTCTGCCCTTTTTCGAGACAATGTAACTCTTAGACTTACGCTCATTTGAGGAACTGCGGTTGTTAGTGATGGTAGAATAAGAAAGGTCCAACATGGGACATACCTGGTAACCGAGGCCTGGACGATATCTTTCTTTGGGTCGGTTTCCACAATAATTCTGTTTTTACTCAATTGTTCTTGTACAAGAATGACCTTTTCTGTTCCGTTCACGACGAAGTAACCACCGGGGTCAAGGGGACATTCATTGAGGACGCTTATTTGAGCCGGCGTTTTATTCGACAGCACACATTTAGAACTGCGGAGCATGATCGGAATTCTTCCGATGGGAACTGCTCGTCGGATAACCCTTTGCCGACCACGGACATACTCAAAGTCAACAAGGATGGGTGCAGCGTATGTGGTGTCTCGTAGCCGGCACTCCTGCGGCGTGATCGTGGATTCGAAATCAATTCCGCCATCGCCTTGCTCGTCGGCTCGTCGAGGTGAGGCAACGTAGATATCGGTAAACTTGATGTAGAAGTTGTGGTCCACATCACTTCGAATCGTGGAGCTTGACTCGACAATCTTCTTCATTTGCACCTCCACAAAGTAGTTATAAGAGTCAAGGTGCTGCTTCACCAGCCCTTTGACCTTGAGGAATGCCGGTAGCAGGTTCCATTTGTCCCTGGCCGTATCGATAGGGTCTGTAAGTCCCTTATTGTAGTAAAACGGTTCCAAAAGTGCATCGAATGGATCTCTAGCTTTGAAATCCGAAGCTGGTTCAACCTTTCCGGGCTCGGGATGTTGGTGAGGCTCAGGGACAGGGTTTGACAGGGACTGCCGCTTGCTTTTCGTGGAGTCAGTCGCCGAGTGGTTTGCGGCCTGGTCAAGTAGCAGTGGGGTTAGTATAGCCATCAGAAGTTGCGACGAAAAAAAAGTTTTGTTACCTCTGAAGGGCGCCGCGGTCGACTGGCCGAGGGCTGTGGCCTCTTGCGCGGGGGCATTTTGGCTAGACAGCTGAGGTTCAGAGAGGCCGACTATGAAAGATAACCCTTTCAAGCCACTCAGTTGTCCAAAGAGAAGCTCGCAAGATGGATTCTCATGGAGGGGAAAGATTTGAGTAATTTGGAGATGGCTTAATAAGCCGCGGGCTGGAGCTGATAGTGGCCTGAGGCATTGATCGATAACAGTATCATCTTATGTCTTCTCGGGGTCTTCATAAACTAATTAACTAGAAGGATAAGTACATATTAGCAATAGGAGTGTCATTTGAGCGGGGATAATCTCATGGAGTATGTTTGCCGGGCTCATCACTCGATGAAACAACATATCTGAACTGTATAGATGTATAACCAGGGATATTCATTGAAGAATCCGGGCATCAGGGTTGATTTGATAAGATTTGAAGCTTTCTTGCTGCCTTTCGGTGACATTTTGAGAGGGATGTAGCTGCAATTGTGGAAGCTCTAGTGTAGTAACGAGGCAGAATTCATGATCTGCAATATATATTCTGAGACGATCTTGGTACATCATTCTAGAATGAAAACCAAAATCAGGATAGACCAACAGGAAAGGGTATTTTCGAGTACTCTATCAGTTATTGAATACTTAAACTATCTGATTCTATAGTTAAAAGTCCATCTTATCAAGTAGCGGTACAAAATTGAAGGCCCGGAGCTACTAACCTTAACTCCGAGGCAGTAGTTTCGAAGAACAGACGGACAGACGAAGAAGCGAAGAAGCAGACTACTCACTAAACGTGAACTGAGTTGAAGAATGATTCATGTTACTCTCAACTTTCAAGATGTATGGAGCTGTACAGGGCTAGATTTACGAGAGCTTGCTAGGTTGTCAAGGGTTTGTCCATTGACATGGTATGTAGTAGATGTGGGTCTTTGCGCATGCAGGCGACCCCCGGACATTTACGCCTGCATGGATAAAGTATTGAACAAAATTGACTGGGTTCTGCTTGAGAGAGACGATCTACAGCAGTGCTTGGTACAGAGAACAACACCAGGTAGTAAAGAAGCGGTCACGTAGAAGACAACGTGGAAAAGATGCTTCTACCGCAGATACCACGCGCAAGGCATTCCGTTCACAGAATACGGAGTACTGGTATTATTAGTACCCATAGTTGCACTGCTTCTGTGACATATGATTTATCGAGTACTGGGAACATCCGGTGCGGTGTATTTATTTTTTTTGATGCCTGTGGCGAAATAGTTTTGACCGCAACTTCGAAATTGCCACCCTTCGCTTCACGGGCACAAGACTGCACGCAATATTGCCTTTTCCGGAAGGAAATTCCCATATTTCTAATCCAATGCATGAAGCTATCAGCGCAATGAGTGGTCCAGTGTATTGTCATTGAAGATGGTATTGATCGCTGTAGCAAAAGGCAGGTAGAAAATATGTAATGCCACCCACACGTGGTTGGTCAGACAGGGGTCATCCGATATGTTCTATGTACTCCATACAGTATCCTCCGAAGATAATCCGGACGAAAGCATTAGCAATGTTATCGACCGGGGTATATCCGTTATCAATAGCCAAGAAGGCCTATTGTAGGGCGTTTCCCTGCAGGAGTTGGTTGGAGGGAGGGGGCGGAGACCACTTTCTAGCTAGGAGTTTCAGATGTTAATTGCCAATGTACTTTGAAAGCAGAATCATAGCGCCTTCTAATAAGACCATTTTACGAATGGCGTTGAATTGTGATTCGTGATTTCAAGACTGAGGCGGCCAGTCAACTTAGGGGGGTGTGAGTCAGGCGTCGGGCATGAAAGAAAGTAATTAAACTTGGTGCAATTTTGGGCGTCAATAAGTGGGTTTCGAGGCTCATGCCTGCGATTATTGGGTATTACGAGTGTAATCATTGCGGAGCGAAGCGAAGCAATTATAGAGACTATTGGATTCTAGGACCATATCTATAAGCAAGTACTCCGTAGCCAGCATACTAATCCGTACCGAGTAGTTCGCGCACAGTTGGGGGTTCGATGTACCGAGGTATTACTCCGTATCACTTGGACAAGTTGAAGATCAGCACAGACCGTAGAGAGCACTCAGCTCAGATCGAAAATCATAAGAATCCATCGGAATTCTGAACAGATAGTACCTATATCGATGAATAGAGGGGAAAAAGTGGCCCACGATTGGCGATCGCTCCGATGTGTGAATAAATAATAAGGATGACTGGGGTTTGGAGGATCCCCGCTCCATCGGTATGCTTGTTATTTGGTGGATCAGGGGCTTCAAGCGACGCGGGATCAGCGCTGGTGGCACTTACACCGCTTGTCCTGACGTTCGGAGGAGCCCTAATGGTGAAGATTGTGGAATGGGGACGTTCAAAAAATAGATTCGAAGAAGCCCGGTGTGTTCGAGAAATTCCAGAAGTATAAAAAGAACCTTGGAATGGGTCATGGAAGAAAAGAAAAAAAGGAGCCATTGGCACAGACCTGAGATCCGTGGAACAAGAACAAAGACAAGGCAAATAACCATGGACGAGCGTTTTTCCATGGAGCCCCTATTTTTTTCTTCCTTCCATCTGATATTGGGATATATAGTAACCCCTCATATCTCTTCCCATACTCTCATACAACATATCCAGGATTCCGGTACGGATCAGGTACGGATCAGGTACAGAGTATAGGCGCCTAATCATTCTAGATGGCGATCTGTTATCACATCTTCGGGCGACTTGGGTCCATTCAGTTCTCCACAAGTATTCAAGAGGGGCCAAATGCACCTGCAGCTGCCACGCTCTACCAGCGCATTCCACTTTCCCCTCCTTACGGTATCCTAACACAATGGTTCTCTCGAGTATAGCCCGGGTTGGCCCCGGTCCACCATGAAATTGACCATTTGTAGCCTCTTCAAGGCCTCGCGGGAGCTATAGCCCATTGACTACCCGGGCTCTTCCCGGGACAAAAGCGCCCAAGTCGTACAGACAACAGAGGCTCTCCAATCAGAGGAACCCGATCAATTCCCGAGTAATTGCTGGCCGATCATCTGCTGTGGCCGTCGAGTTGTGGTCGGCAACATACTATAGTCGGGAAGTATACACAACGTGTATGGTTCTGCAACGATTCCCTATTATATAACCTCGAGAATACACTACGTAAATGATGTAAGATCGAAAGATCGAAAAGATCACTGCTAAACCTTCGACTAAAAGCGAAAAAAAGAAAAAAAGAAGCAGAAACAAATCGAAAGAAAAGACAGAAAAAAAAAGAAAAGAAAACTAGAGCACAGTCATCTCCTAAAAGGATATCCCCGCTCTGATCTGGACTCCCAGCCATTTTTCCCCCCTCTTCCTCTTCTTCTCTTTTTCTCCCTTACCAAATCCCTTTTGTACAACAGTTTTGTATCGTTCGTTTGGGTCATTGTTAGGTTGTATTTCCTCACGCGACACGCTCGTTTCGCCCGCGCCTTGATCCCTCGGTGTTCGCTAAATCGGAGCGGTAAGAGGAGCTTTATCCCACTCTGCAACTCCCTGCTGATCTCCGCACCGTCAGGTACACACGATATTCCCGGTCGATATTGCCCATAAACGACTTGCGCAGCTTCGAATCGCATCGCAATTCTCCCATCAACCGATTTGACTCCTCTCGAGGCGTTCATTGTGTGAGTTAGGCCCTTTTTGCGAGCGCAGATCTTCTCCGCCTGGTCAACCCCTCGGCCCCTCTCTCGACTTCCCCTTGCTTGAGACGCCGACGACACACACACCGCCAGCCCACCCTTTCCTACCGTTCGGATATTTCCCCGGCCCCCGGAGGACGTCGCGTCACAATATCTGGGGCTGGTCGTAATTGCTTCGCCGGAGAAGCTCCCTAAAACACCGTTTTCGGCGTCAACAAATCCGTATATTTGCTGACTGGTGGTCGTATAGTTGAACAATTCGGCCTGTCCACGATGGCCTTCAAGCACGGGCTGAGTGAACGCCTCGACGAGCTGCGCTTCCCATCCCCACGATCCCCACCCTCGGAATCTGCGTTCCCTGGATACACTTCTCTTTCCCCGGGTCATTCAAACTTTGGATCGGGATTCTCATCTCGCCCAGCTAGTGATGTTCGAGCGAACCTGCAGCGTCGGTTTACGACTGATTCGAGCAAATTATCGTCATGGAATTATTTGAATCCAAGCGCGGGATCTGGCTCGAGCTCTGGCTCTGCTTCGGGTCAGATGCAAGATCCTGTGGATTTATTGACTTCGGTAAGATTGATGTTTCTTTATTTTTTGAGTCAGCCGTTGTTTCTATGCATTGAACTTTCGTACCGGTCTCTTTTCCATTGAATGGTGGTTGGCGATGAGTGGGGTTGTGTGAGTTGGTGAATTGGTGTGCTGGTTGTTCAGCCTCTGTATGATTCTTTGAGATCAAGTTCTGTCAGCTTCAGGCATGTCACACTACCTTGCAGCTTCAAGTTGACGAGAATCCACTGCCATTCATCCCCCGCCATTCATCCCCCGCCATTCACCCCCGCATTCATCCACTGCTATTCATTCACTGCTATTCATCATTCTTATTCCCTTCATTCAATTGCCCCATTGTTTTCTATTCATCAGTTTCCTTTATACACCAGGCAAACTCCTCGAAGTGATTGACACGATTGACGCGATTGACGCTTATTGGTGGCTCAACTCCATTCATTCTGAGCCTATTCAGACATCAAATCGAGTCTTGCTGCTAGGCTGCAATCCGGTCAGGGTTGGTATAAGAACTACAGCTTCACACTTCCCCCTTTGCTTCTTCTTTTATTTTACCTCATAGTTTTCGCATCTGTTTCATATCTTCGGATCCGAGAACGTTCACTGCCTGTGCTACTTTATTTGCCGTTGATTCCGCATCACATTCCCGTTACTTTTTTTTGATTACGTCGTGCGTTCGGTTGGTGTTCCTCGCGATTGTTCTGTCTGCCCACGGAGATATCTGCTCTATGCCTTTCCAAGTGTCTTCTCTATGTTCTCTCTCACTTCATTCAAACTGATATCTCCCAAACTTCCTTCCCTCTTCCTCGTTCTTTTGCGTGAATACATCATTCTGGAAATCATATCTGACCTCTTCAACAGTTCGAGAAAAAGAGACAGCACATTGAGTACATGCGGGAACAGAAGCGCCGTTTCGAAGAGGATATGAAAATCCTCGACCTCCAGCACGCTCGCGAGAAACTGGAGATGGACCAGCTTGCTCGGGACTTGGCACAGGCTGGCATCTCTGGTCCAGTCAGTGAGCCAACCACCCCGCCTGAGTACCGTGATACTACTGTGTCGAGCGCGTTTAGCCGCCCTGCTCGTTTCTCCACCTCGAGTGTGACCTCTTCACCCGGATTCTTCAATGCTTTTGCTACTTCAACTTTGACTTCGCCCCAGCCTACTTCCCAACCCGCTCAGCCGTCGATTGACCGATTCGTCGGACACTCTGTGCCCAGTTCACGCCGAAACTCCGAGAAGGACGACTTCCTTGCCGATCCTACTTCTCCCTTCCGACCAGGCCCATCGTGAGTGAAAACCCCATCTTTCGTGTTGTGGTATCCAGGGCCTAGCTAATAATTTTTTAGTGTTGCTCACCGATACTCGCTGCCCTCCGGCAACCCAACTGGCCAGTCTCATCGCTCCAGCATCTCTGGTTTGAATGGATCACGCCTTGACACCTTCAACGTTCCCAAGTACCTTTTCCCCAGCGAGGAGGACAAGCCTCAAAGCCATCTGAGGGAGCTCGAACGCTTGTCGACTCCTGACATCAAGAGTTACATCAAGTTGACCGAACCTGATGACAAATTCCCAACCCTGTCCCGTCGTGGTGACTCAAACATGGTAAGTTTCCTACCATTGACAAACATACCGAATCCTAATCATTTACTCAGTTGTCGGCAAACCCTGATGCCCATGATCTCGCCAACCCTCGTTCTCCGGGCTCGGAGAGTTATTCCAACCACAGTCGACACCGGTCGTCTCATCAGAGCATGCCGCAGAATCTCCACAACTTTGGGCGTTTGGATCAGTTGGGAAGCCACCATAGCGAGGATCACGGCAGCTTTGTCCATACCCCTCGCCACAGTGCACGCCGTTCCATGGGAAGCCAGATGACCTTCCACGATGACCGCCATGATGAGATAGCAACCCCTATTGCCTCGAGCCGGCCTAATGCTTTGCAGTCATCATACTCAACCAATGATCTGCCTACTATTAAGGCGAGCGGAGCTGGCAAAGCAGTCACTCCCCCGAAGACTAACATTGAGCACATGCATCACCACAATACGAGTATCGGGCGCATTCCCCAGAGTGGTGTGAACAACCAGGTCAAAGCCGAGTACGATGAGACCGACTTCTATGGTAATCAATCAAATTTACACGCGAGCGCCCCTCCCTTCGGGCCTCAGATCAATTCGGTTCCATCTGCCCACCAAGTTCCTAATTCGGTTGTTCAAATGGGATTGCCATTCCAAGTCCCTGCTGCCTTCAACTATGGAATCCAGGGCTATGTCGGCCAAGCAACCCCGATAAACGGTCATATGCAAAACTTCGGAGGAGCCTCCGCCTACAACAGTGCCTACCCCGGCTATGGTCCAGGGTTCCGCTTTAATGAACCTGCAGCTCGAGGTACCATGGCTCAGCGTCGCCAAGAGAATGATGCGACTCAGCTTACTCGTTTCGGCAATTACCCCTTGGAGCATTACAAGGGTGAGTTGTACAGCCTGTGCAAGGACCAGCATGGTTGCCGATATTTGCAACGCAAGTTGGAGGAGCGTAACCCGGAGCACGTGGAGCTGATTTTCAGTGAGACTTACATGCATGTTATTGAGCTCATGACCGGTATGAAACATTCACACCCTGCACCTTGACCCCATTGTCATTACTGACATTCCTCAAACAGATCCGTTTGGCAATTATCTTTGCCAGAAATTGCTCGAATACTCCAACGATGAACAACGCACTGCTTTGATTGACAATGCTGCCCCTGAATTGGTTAAGATTGCCCTGAATCAACATGGTACTCGTGCGCTGCAGAAGATGATCGAATTTATCTCGACCCCGCAGCAGACTCAGACAGTCATCAATGCATTGCAGTATCATGTCGTTGATCTGGTGCAGGATCTGAATGGTAACCACGTGATTCAGAAATGCCTCAACCGCCTCACTCCGGAGGATGCCGAGTTCATTTACGAAGCTGTTGGAAGCAATTGTGTAGTTGTTGGTACTCATCGCCATGGATGTTGTGTTCTTCAGCGTTGCATTGATCATGCTTCGGGACATCAAAAGGCTCGTCTGATCTCGCAGATTACCTCGCACTCGTTCGCCTTGGTCCAGGATCCCTTCGGAAACTATGTTGTGCAATACATTCTGGACCTTGCGGAGCCTAGCTTCACCAACCCGCTGTGTGCTACCTTTGGAGGTAACATTCCTCAGCTGTCCAAGCAGAAGTTTAGCTCCAATGTGATCGAGAAGTGCCTCCGGACTGCCGATAACTACATGAAGCGTGAGATGATTGATGAATTCCTCATGGGAAATGAGCTCGAAAAGATGCTACGTGATTCATTTGCGAACTATGTTGTTCAGACTGCCATGGACTTCTGTGACCTCGAGACCCGCAACCGCATTGTGGAGGCTGTTCGTCCTATTCTCCCATCTATTCGTCAGACTCCTCATGGCCGTCGTATTGCTGGCAAGATCATGGCCGCGGATACCAACAACCGCAGCAATGGTAGCAGTGTTACTACCAGCGGCCAGGTCACCCCCAATGAGTTGAACAGCAGTACACAGATCCCCAAGACCCTGCTGCAGAAGCCCTTCACATACCATCAAGCTGGTACCCAGAGTACTCAGTCTTCGAGCTCATCCGGCGGATACAGCAACCAGACCTACGTACCTCAATCCTCCCAGAGCTCTGTCTCCAACACTCCTTCCGGACAAAGTGACACCTCGTCTGTTTACACTGAGCCCACCTCTCAGCTGTCCGCAAAGGCTGGACCGCAGCAAGTCCAGAACTACTTCTGATTGGGTCTGGGATTCCCACATCAGTGCTTGTCTTTCACAACCCCAGTGTACCCATAGTGAGACGATGCGACGAAACTTTTCTTTTTTTTTTTTATTCTCTTCACGATTTTACGGTTACTTTTACACTGTCATCGAAACTGGGCCTACATCAACTGCACATGCCGTGATCATTTATTCCATGATTTACCACACTTGCGTTTTACTGCATACACCTTTGAAGCAATGTGCCATGATCATTGCATTTGGCCATGTTGCATTCTGCATACCTTTCATGAAGCGACCCGTGCATGATGCAGAGTTCGTTGGAACTATGTTCCTCTGCTCCCTGTGATTTCCCAACATCTTGTATTTCTTGTTTTCCCATTCCCCCCCTATTTTCCTCCCCCAGTTGCCTTGCATACCTAGCTAGGTCTTCAGGATATCTGGCATCAGTTTTGGATCGTTCCTGGGAACAATCTGGTACTTTATTGCCTTCTGATGACTGGTTCGTTCAGCTTGGTTGTCTTTTTCTTTTTTTCCTTTTTCGCTTCCACATTGTGATTTTCAACTCTTATTTTTTTACCCATTCATCGTTGTACTTTTGCGTCTTGCTCTTTTCGAACTGCGTTTTGTGTCGTGCCCATCCTTCACATTGGTTCATTGTCGCATGCAAGCTGAGCCGAGCATGGATATCACATTGAGTCTGGAGCTTTTATTCATTGATGACCTTGGTTGTTTTCCGGCCAGCTTGTTGCTTCTTCAGATTGATGGTAGGTGCCATTTGGTCCTCGGACCAGATCTTCGTCTTGCATGATCCTGCACACACTTTTTGCTTGTATTTTAGCAACGGAAAGCTGAATTAAGTTTTCATACAATATCCTCAATTTCCAACTCTAGTAGATTTCTATTTATTCTCGTAGTTCATTTAGGTTTGTCGTCAAGTCTGCAGCGCGATCCGTGATCACGTGCGTACCAAAGGAGCTGCCCTCGGAGCTTTAGCAGGATGCCGCAACTTGCTTTTGAAACCAAGTCAGCCTACAAGGTCTGAAACAACGATTGGGCCTCTCATGCTGCCAAAAGAGATTGCCAGCTCATTGAGCATACAATGGCCTTGTCGTAATGTCCAGATACGGCAGCTAGTCGGTCTTCTAAGTGTGAGTTCACCATGCATTCCTTACATTCGCCAATCACCCTCGGAACAAGTGGCTGACTTCAATATCTGAATAGCCCCATGTCCCTAGCCCTCCAACCTTGGTTGTCCATGGTATTTCTGCCACCTGCAAATCGACTATCCTCCGGGCCGTCCTCGCTACCCTCGAAGTGCCACACGCCATTGTCAGAAGCTCTGAATGTATTACGGGACGGCATCTCCTGACGAAAATACTATGGAATACTCTGGAGGCACTGGGCCAGAAGGAAGAATGGGAGACATCCGGCAAGGGACGATGCGAGCACGTCAGTGGCCTTGCAGTCTTGCTTGAGGAGTGCCTGGCAGCGAGGCCCGTTGAAACCCTAGGCAAATTCGTGCTGGTGCTGGATGAAATTGACAGGCAAAGAGAGGCACCGCATACTTTGCTCTCAGCGCTGGCACGGCTAGGCGATATCGTGAGTCGTCGCTTTGGACTACTTTTGCAAGGTAAAATGTTGCGGCTAACCCGATGATTTGTAGATTCCATCTTTATGTGTCGTTCTCGTCCTCAGCTCGACCCCACGACCATTATTCCTCCAAAGCGCGGCTGTTCCGCATGTCAGCTTCCCTCCCTATACCCGCAAGGAGGCTATCCACATTATTCTCAATTCAAATGCGCCGGCCGTGGATGGGTTGCCCGATGAAACCTCCTCTCGGATATACCCGTACTTTGTATCTACAGTCTACGACTCATTGGTGGGGCCAACAGCGGGCTCTATACCGGATTTCCGGTCCATATGTGAAAGATTGTGGCCTCGGTTCGTTGCGCCTGTAGTGAATGGCGAAACACCCCCGGGCGGGAACAATAAGTGGGATTTCTCGCGGCTGCTTGTCAAAAACAGAGTCATCTTTCGACACCAGGGCGAGTCTGCGCTGGTGCACCACATTGTCCCCGACGAGACTCCTGCTGGCGAGAAACGGATGCCGCTGGCAAAAACCGCTATGCCTTCGGCTCTCCCTTCTCTGCCATATTTCTCGACCTTGATCCTCACATCCGCATATCTGGCTTCGCACACGCCTCAACGACTGGATACAATCTTCTTCTCTAAATTCTCCTCTTCATCCCTTTCCGCCCGGAATAAGCGTGCCCACCACCGTCGACGTTTGAAAGTCCTCTCGCAAGCCCAGGCAGAAGAGAGACAAGCCGCGAACGATGACCCTTCAACCCCCAACAAGAAAGGAAAGCGAACCAAAACTCGCATCACAAAATCAACACTATCCTCCGCCTTTGCGACCTCCTCGGCCACCACATCAGCTATCGGAGGTGGCGCAGGCATCGCCGGCCCGTCCACCATCCTTACAGCCCGCCCTTTCCCCCTAGAACGTCTCCTGGCCATCTACCATGCGATCGACCCGAACCCCCCAGCAACACCACTTCGAGTTTCAGCCGTTGCAGACCGTATCTACGCCGAACTGGCAACGCTGCGACGCCTGCGGCTCGTTGTGCCCGCTGCTAGCCACAATGCCATGGCGACTAGTAGTGGGAATACCACTGCCGATGCGGGAGATAAGTGGTGTGTCAATGTCTCTGGCGACTGGATCGGTGAGCTGGCTAAGGGTATTGGTGTCGAGGTTGGTGAGTGGTTGGCTGGTGGTCTGGACTGAATCGTTTTTTTCTTTGGGGCGAAGGAGTACTTGGTCTTTGTACTGGTGCTTTGTTCTTGCATTTATCAACGGGAGTTCTTAGCTTGTTGGCCCTGCATTGCATCCTGTTTCTACTTATGGTTAGGTCAATTATACCCATGTCATCGTTTTACTTGATCATTGCCTATCCGTATGCCAGTAAATTGCTTGGTTATCTTGTAGTTGTGGAGCCGCGTGTTGCTGCAAGGCCGTGTTCATCGAGTTCTCCCTCCATTGGCTAATTCTACGGTTTGCGCAGGGTTATGGATTCGCAAGATATCTTAGACATTCGACATCGCTAATCCTCCAGTGTACCTACTGAAAAAACAAATCGCCAAAAACACCAAAGACTATGTGCAAAATCCTGGCACCAGATAAGATGGATGACCAAAAAGAACCAATCAGCGCCATACCACCTACCAGGTCCACTGCTCAACTACCTCATCCGTGCCAACCAGCAAACTCGGTCCATGCGGGCCCCGCCACTCCGGAGTATCATTCCCATACTCGAATCGCACACAGCTAGGTGGTGAGGTATATTGGTGCCCCGTGAGAGGCGAGGAGACCTGCAGTCCGGTTTGGAGAGAGAAGAGCTGGATTTTGCAGTCTTGGGAGGCTAAAGTGAGGTGTATGTTAGCGTCGGACGAACTAGAACTGGAATATCTTGATGTTTGAAAGGAACATACGACTAGCCAGGAGACCGAGCTCGGTGCTCAGATCGAAGGTTGGGAACGGTATTGAAGAGAATTCGGGGAAAGTTAGGTAGGGCTTTGAGAAATCATGGCGTTGAGGCATGTTTGGCGCGAAGCGGAGGTCGTACATTCGTAGCTGGTAGGAATGTCAGTTAACAGGGAAGAGAAGAGGACGAAGGCATAGACAGCGTTACATACCGAGCTAGGTCCCGCCGCCACGAGCCGGTACTCGTCCATCCGCTTCAAATCCATCACAGCATCGTTGTGTTGGAGACGTGTGGCACTGCCACCACTGCGCAGGTCATGGAGGAAGATTTTGGAGTTTTTCTGTCCCGCCGCAATCACATCCTGCGACATCCATTCCACGGCAAACACGCTGCGTTGGCTCTGGCTGTACTCGGGGCTTCCTCTAGTGCGTGAGGGAACTATATTGCCCTTATATGGCTTCTTCGATAGGCTCCAATTGCTACTGGTACCTTGTAGAGTGTGTAGCCCTTCTGAAGTTCCTATGGCGAAGTAGGCGTTTGATCCTGTGGGCTGGGCCGCGGAGCACCAGAAGGACATTGGGTAGTGGGGTCTGATCCGAATCGGGTGAGCGACTGGAGTGCCTGGGGTAAGCGGGGTGCCTGGGAATAGAGATACATATGGAGTCGTACATGTTGGCCAGCGGTAGTTGCCACCTTCGTCGGGCTCTGGGAGGAGATGAGCCGAAAGGAAGCAGTCACCTTGCGGTCCTTCGTTCATTGTTGCACTGGAGTTGTTAGCAGTGGGTACAGCGAACAGCCTTGTATGGAGACGTACAGTAGGTATCCTGTGTGGCTTAAAGACATCGATCCTAACTAGAAGGGGTGTTAAATGTGCCTTCAGTGGAGCAAAGTACTGGGATTGAATGTGCTCACCCAATACGGCTCCCTGAATAGCACTCGTTCCATGGTGTGATCGTAGCTCCACTGTGACTCGTCGATGTCAGGAAAACAGACCCTGATCTCTGGTTAGTAGTGATTGATATTTGACAGTGACAAACCTATCAACTTACGACACAGACGATTCATATCCGCGAGCCGAGCCTTGTCACGCGTGTTAGCCACGTTTCAAGATCACAGAAGCCAATGAAACTCACCGGCAATCAATGTCCCAGAACGTGGGTTGCGCAAGACATATCGGATACTGTACGAGTTAGGCCATGGCTCGAAACGATGGAGTTCCCCACGGTGCAATTGGCTGGCCTGGATACGAGCCTGCTGTTCTTGTCTGGCACCGGAGGAGGATCCAATGGCTCCAATCTCTCTTTGGAGGTTGACTAAGGGATGTCTCAACGATACAGCTTTTCGGATCGTCTCTTTATTCTCACGTTGTCTGAATCGTGTCTTGTTTTCACGTGCCTGCGATTGATTAGCGAATCTGATGATATACATAGATCCCTGCTACTGACCGTGAGCTCAGACCGCTTTCGCTTCACGGACTGCTGGGTGTATTGTGCGTTTGGAGGTGCAACATGGTTGGCTTGGATCTTGAAGTACTTCTTCTTCTCCGGGTCTGTCATATTCAGTCAGTGTGTGTGGCAGGGTAGTTGATCACTGCGCGTATGAAACAGTAGCGTGAAGGCTAGACAGTAAGATACAGCTTGTATGTCTCACTGGCAGTTAACAGCATATGCCTTTACGTACTATCTTCGCGCACCTCGACAGAAGGGAAGAAGCGCAGCAAAACACGACTTACCATAATAGAAACCAGGGATTTCACGAGTCATAGTTGCTGATAATGCGCGATGTCGAGAAGTTAAAGATCAGGGAATGCACGAAGAGGGGAAATGATCCAGCTATGTTCAAGTTATCAAGATAGTCATGAGCCTTCCACTTTCGAGTGTCTAGCACAAACGAACAACCATGGTGGATTTGACCTCAACAAAGCTCAACATGAATATGAGCAAAAACAAGTCTATTTGATTAACCATATGAGATGCGGGAGATCTTGATTGATTTACATGGACAGGCAATTATATCAGACTTGAATCTGAAGACCCGTGAGTGACGTGAGATTATGTAATACGTCAGACTTTTGCCTCAGGCCACCGTTTCGGTAGTTGCCCTAAACGGCAGTACACTTGAACGAACTGATGTTCACACGAGACGTCTTTCATTCTTGTTTGTTTTGCTTTTGCTTTTGCTTTTTTTGTGCTTTCATTTTGAATTTGCCCTAAAACATTTAACAGATTGAATAACTCCAAATTATGAATTCCCACATTCAATACACACCTGCCAATCAATTGAATGGTCGCACTTTCCAATTGAATTGAATATTGGGAAGCGATGGTTAATACATTCACCACCCGAATTGCACTCAGTACCATTGACTAAATATCAACTGAGAGCAATACAATCTGATTGAACATTTGAAGACACCTTGTTGTTTTTGCTTATCTAGGTCCCAGTGAGGCTTGACAGGCAAGGCGAAGTTGATAATGACTCCAAAGGTTTCATTCCGGCCGAACAATTCGCGTCATCGTGAATATAACTTCTACCACTTCTTGAACGGATTCCTCTCCAGGACCAGGCTGCCGCATGATTCATTGTCGCGCCGTAGCCTGTCACTCATTTTCAGGTTCCGATAAGCCAGTATACCTCCTTCAAGTGTATGACCGGTCTGTATCCTGAATCTCATTCCCGTGGCCTCGACGAATTTCTATAGATAAAATCAAGAGCCAATTGCTGACAGTATTGTCGCATTCACTATAGGCCGACAATGACACTGTATGCCGGAAAAAGCGCGGGCAGGCATAGTCAGGCGTTTGTAATGAGCCATGTGTTCTCGATAGTAGTCGGTGCCTGGTCATCGAGGGTCGCTCCTTCGATATAAAACCCACGATGCCGAGGCTCGGCGTTTCCAATTTTGTCTCCTGCAACACTTGTGACCTTTTCTCTTTCTCTTTCACCTTTTATCACCATATCACTTGAAGTCAGAGCACCAAACACTTATCCAAGGTATGTATCTTCCTTGATTATCGTCCTTTCATCCGTTGAGAGCCGGACGTGTTTATCCGAAGGGCAATATCCTCCCCCCTGTGACTTCCCGTTCATGTTTCATGCAATTTGTTGTATCAGAGTCAATGATGTGTTAGACCAAACCTCTTGCATAAACCTGTGAATTGGATTGTCTCTTTTTGTTTGATAGTTTGCTGATTCTTTTCAGATTCTGCTACCGTTTCGCCATCATGGCCAGACCCAAGGTTGACCCGATGGATGAGCGGAACGCACCTCTCAGGAGTCATCCACTCGGACCCCCCTTTCCCGCAATGGGAAATGAGCATAATACCATTATTGGTATTATTCCGGCGAGTGGATCGTTTGAAAGCGACCAACGGGGCCGTTCCCAAGGACAGAACCAGGAGCATAACCGATCTCTCAGTCCTTTCAAACGACGAGACCATTCTGAACTGCCTCCCATTCAGACCAGTAGCCTGGTAGGGGTGATTCCAGAATCCTCGACTGGCCATTTGGGTGATTCGAACTCGGGCTTTCACGGAGAGCGGCCTTTCCTGTCCAGGCTCCTCGACAGATCTCCATTCCATCCCAACAAAGCCACCACTTTCGGAGAGGAAAGCCAAGGCCATGGTCAGTCGAAGCACGATGGTTCTCAAGAATCCAAGGACGAAGAGGAATATTACAAGTTTCGTGCCAGCTTGAGCAACAGCTTGGAGGACACTTCTCCTATTGAACCAGAAGACGAAAGTGGACAGTGCGACAGCTTGATAGCCGAGAAGAAAGATCAAGTTAGGCTGTTTCGTTCCAGTCTACTTGCTGGTGTCAAGGCCCAGGAAGATCGACGCAGCCGTTCCAAGCGCACTCCGACATCCCCTGACCATCCTCAAATTGGTCCTAACGCGGCTTCCAAATCTGAAACGCATACTTCCATCGTTAGCGAGAGCAAAGACTGCGTCGTTGGCGTTAAAGAGAGCGACGGCTTTTCTCTCCCAGAGACATTGAAACCCATTACCTCTTTCCAGGAAGAGAGCGAAGAATCTCTGGATTGCCTCATTGATGAACTGGAGGCCGAAGATGGGAAGGAACCTGATGATGATGCTACCACTCTCCGAGCTGGGGAAATTCGCCCATTCCCTCCTTCTCTGCTGGAAACTAAGGTCGACGAGGGCCTCAACGACGCAGAGGTGAACGCTCGGCGCAAGAAGTATGGCTGGAATCGCATGAAGGAGCAGAAACGGAATCATTTTCTCAAATTCATTTCCTTCTTCAATGGCCCAGTCCAGTGGGTCATGGAGGTAAGCAAGATCATTCATCATTGACCACTATAGGGTGGTTGGAAAGAATTAAATGCTCACACTGTTTTCTCAACTCCAGGTTACCATTGCTCTAGCTGGAGGCCTGCAAGATTGGATAGATTTCGGAATCATCTGTGCCCTGCTCATATTGAATGCCCTGGTCGGATTTGCCCAGGAATACCAGGCGGGAAACATTGTCGAGAGCCTCAAAAAGACTCTTGCTCTCAGATCTCTGGTCGTTCGTAACGGTTGCATCATGGAGATAAATGCAGAAGAGATCGTTCTTGGCGATATTATTCACGTGGAAGATGTGAGTTCATGAGGGGGGAAAAATATGAAAAAAGACTGAGGCTAATATCCCTTTCAGGGCACCATCATTCCGGCAGATGGCAGACTGGTATGCGACAAGGCCTATATTCAGGTTGATCAGTCTGGAATTACGGGAGAATCTCTCGCTGTGGATAAATACAAAGGTGATCCTGTCTTTTGTTCATCGGTAGTCAAACGCGGGGCTGGGATCATGGTTGTGACGGCCACTGGTGATCATACCTTTGTCGGAAATGCAGCGTTCCTGGTTAACAAGGCTGGCAATAACGATGGCCACTTCACTCGGGTCCTGCGTGAAATGGCCCGTGTTCTTCTGATTCTGGTGCTTATCACTCTGCTGGTTGTGTGGATCAGCAGTTATTATCGCTCGAATCCGATTGTCCAGATACTTGAGTTCACACTCGCAATCACCGTGATCGGAGTCCCGGTTGGTCTTCCCGTGGTTGTCACCACGACAATGGCCGTTGGTGCGTCTTACCTGGCCAAGCACCAGGCTATCGTGCAAAAGCTCTCAGCTATCGAGTCGTTGGCTGGAGTGGAGATCCTCTGTTCAGACAAAACGGGTACACTCACTCGCAACAGACTGAAACTGGGAGACCCATACGTAGCCCCCGGAATGAGTGCGGAAGAGCTTATGTTGACTGCGTGTCTTGCGGCAACTCGGAAAAAGGGCGGCGTCGATGCTATCGACAAGGTATTTCTGAAAGGTCTCCGCCATTACCCGTGGGCCAAATCTCAGATCGTCTCGTACAAGACTCTTGACTTTTCTCCATTTGATCCAGTGTCAAAGAAGGTCACTGCATATGTGCAAGCTCTGGATGGCGAGAAGGTCACTTGTGTCAAGGGCGCTCCTATGACGATCCTGAGAACAGTGGAGAAGGAAACCACACTGTGCGAGCCGTTCTTCAAGGAATATGAGGATAAGGTCACCGAGTTTGCTAGTCGAGGATTCCGTGCACTGGGAGTTGCCCGCAAACGTCAAGGACGGCCATGGGAGATTCTGGGAATCATGCCATGCCTGGATCCCCCACGCCATGACACTGCTAAGACACTTGCCGAAGCTCAAGAACTGGGTCTCTCTGTCAAGATGCTCACTGGAGATGCGGTGGCCATTGCACGCGAAACGGCACGTAGGCTCGGTCTCGGAACCAACATTTACAATGCCGAACGACTTGGTGTCACTGGCGCCGGCTCCATGTCTGGCTCGGAAGTGAATGACTTCGTTGAAGCCGCTGACGGCTTCGCAGAAGTCTACCCCCAGCACAAGTACAGTGTGGTCGAGATTCTCCAGCGACGCGGCTATCTGGTGGCAATGACTGGCGATGGTGTGAACGATGCTGCTTCGTTGAAAAAGGCGGACACGGGAATTGCGGTGGAGGGCGCGTCGGATGCGGCCCGCTCCGCTGCTGACATTGTCTTCTTGGCACCTGGTCTGTCCGCAATCATCGAGGCGATCAAGATCGCTCGGCAGATCTTCCACCGTATGTACTCCTATGTGGTGTTCCGGATCGCCCTGTCCATTCACTTAGAGATCTTCCTCGGACTCTGGATGGTGATCAAGAATGAGACCCTCGACCTCCGCCTGGTTGTTCTTCTCGCTATCTTTGCCGACGTTGCGACCTTGGCCATTGCATATGATAACGCTACTTATTCGCAGTCTCCTGTCAAATGGAACCAACCAAGACTCTGGGGAGAATCAATTGTCCTGGGCTTCATTCTCGCAGTCGGTACCTGGGTGACTCTGGGCACCATTCTGTTGCAAGGCGAGGACGGCGGTGTTATCGAAGGCTGGGGTTCTCGAGATGAGGTTTTATTCCTGGAGATTGCTCTTACTCAGAGCTGGTTGATTCTGATCACTCGTATCAGTGGATCCGAATCGAGATCGTTCTGGGCAAACTGCCCGTCGTTTTACCTTCTCGCCGCCGTGGGTGCAGTCAATCTGACCGCAACCTTGATGGCCGCATATGGTGCCTTCGGTCAAGCCACATCCTGGTTAACCGTCCTCCGTGTGTGGATTCTTTCCTCTGGAGTGACATGTGTAAACACACTGGCTTACATCTTGATGCATAACTCGCAGAGGTTCGACAACCTTATGCATGGCAAAAGTCCTCGAAAGAAGTACGGAGAGCGCTCGTGGGAAGACTTCGGTAAGTTTGCAGAGACTTGATGTTTGCTCCAAGCTTTCGACCCGGAAACTAACCAATCATAGGTCTTAACATGCAGCGAATGGCTAAACAGCATGAGAAGAACAGTTAGTGGTGGCTCGTAACCCCGCATACTGCAATTGATGATGGTGATGGAGATGAAATGATGAATGGGGAGATGCCTCTAGTCGATGCATTTTAATGATTTTATGAAATTAAGGAGGGAAGAATAATGGAAGGAGACGAAGCCTTGTTTCTCATGAGGCGGCTATGCCCAAGGGGTTGAGGCCTGCACTTTTTATTATTATCTGGCTGCTGAACTGTGATTAACAGACCCTAATTTTTACCAGATTATCTTGACTCATTGCCTGCTATTGTATGACCATTGCTCAACCTTTTGATACAGTATACATTTTGGTTTGGTTATTGTCACAATACCTTGAAGCCTTGACGGAATTGACCGACAATTATTTTTGGTGAAATCGCCATAGGCAGCGACGGTTGCACGAACATCCATATCTCGCGGGTATTGAGTCGAGAATTGGCATTCGAGAGTCGCGGAGAATGATGCCAGGCAACGACGATCCGAGATCTAGATATAGCAAGCAATGGACTGCTTTCACGAGAATGGGACTCTCAGGGGTTCATATCACACATGGAAGATCAATGCTTTACAGTGGCCACACAGTTTTGACAATCCGGTATAGTTGCAGGTTCTATGGTCTTTTCACAAATGGAGAAGGTGGATACGATGAGCCAAGCATACAATCCAAGCCACATGATGCGACTTCGCTGACTACATACAGCTAATTGACTACACATACATATCTTTGTACCTGTTCATCTCTGGATACATTATGCATATGCCCATGAATGGAAGCACAGCCTAGAGGCCTGGATAGCGCCCGAAAGCTCTAAGGTTTAGCATTGAACCTTACAACATTTCCCTGATAAACCTTGCTAAGCTGGATGTATATGTGCAGCCTTCCAAGCTTGCTGTGACTGCTGATAACGTTGATCAACGAAATTATGTTCAAGGTACACAAGGCTACTGATTCTCAGATGGAATACCATGGAATATGAGTATTAATCTGAGAGATATATATGATACTTACAAAGCAGATCAAAGGTGAATATTCATTTGAAAAAAATGAAACCATCTAATCGGCTCTGATGTCTCTTGCCGCAAAAGCCTACATGGATAGTTCTATGGAGTATCGCCTTTGATATTTAGATTGTATAAGCTGACAAGTTTTGCTTGCTCTTTGACATAGTCCTTGGGGTTAATTTGAATAAATTACAGAAAAACAAGACTTGGAAAAAGCTTTGATATCTCACTTTGAAAAAAGGTATTGTACATTATTTTTTATCCTAAATGGCCCCCACAGAGAATGGCACTAACGTGCCTTCTCAACAGCATGAACGGTGGTCAAGCTAGAATTAGCCCCTTCCTCCGTAAGCCGCCCGCTCTGGAATTTGGATCGAGAATCATTCACCGAGCAGTCACCTTTGGCTTCGGTGTCGGCAACTCTCTGGAATCGCTGTTGTCGGCGGTACATCCGCCAGAAGACAAGGCTGCCATGAATCTGAGCTGCGGAGAACGCCAGATGTAGGACCGGCGTGACAATCTTAAAAGCAAGTCGCCACCGGTCCCACGTGCTTCCGAACAACCACATTGTCACAACCGTCTCGGTGGCTGTCCCTGCCGCGGTCGAGAAACAGGAGACGAGGAAGATCTTGCTCAGGAGCTGGTGCCGTTCTGGGAAGATTCGGTAAAGAATGATAGCGAAGTGGGGGAATAACTCGAACACAGCGTCGAATGCGCCTAAGCAATCTTGTTAATTTTCTTTTTCATCTTGTCTCTAGACCAGAGCCTCATATACTTACCCCAGACGGTGCAGAGGACAAATTCGACATACGTGTCGGGTTCACGTAATGGTCGCAGACTGATGGCTATGGCCGCTTGGCCAATGAAGATTGTGCCAACGTGGTGCATCACGGCCACGGGTGACAACTTCACGCGGTAGATCAGTTCGAAAATGTAGATCCCAATCAAGATTTGGGCGACCACAATCAGTATGTCACCCAGTGTCACTACCGAGCCTTTGACAAAGGGCGTGTTGAATGACGGCCCTCTGCAGAAAGCGACACTGATGAACGGATATGCAGCGACAATCAACATGATCACCTTCGTGGCACCAGCAATGTGGTGGTTCACAAAGCCACGACGGTTCAGCTCGCTCATCTCTGTATAGATAGAGCCATACAGACGACGGAGGAGAAATCCCTCGAGGACGTAGAACCGAACGAAAAAGAAGATGACCAGCACGAGAGAAATTATCAAGGCTGAGAATGGTGCCAAGCCTGATATTGGACCAAGTTCTTTTGTACCCAGGGGGATTGGGTGAGGGTGTCGTGGGAGAAGTTCCATTGTTGCGTGCTTCGCAAGTGAATGGACAAGGAACGACGCGATTACGAAGCGACAGGTAGTAATAAAGAGAAATGATGATGCAAGAAAATAAAGAATGAAAACCGCGGCTTGTGATACGCGTTATTCGAAGCACGCGTTATTCGAAGCACGCGTTAGACACTGTGAAATCGGAAAGGTTGAGGAAAATTGGGGAAGGAGTCGTAACAAAGACCGGGGGTAAGGCAACAACCTCAGCCCCGTGGGTGTAGACAGTAGACCCCGCAAATCCCGTGGAAATCGCTCCGCCTGTGCTAAAACACCATGAGCTATAAATACTCCACTGGCCCTATAGTACATTCAGCCCCACAGAACATGCGAAGTTACACCAGGCTCACTGTTTCTGCCTTGAAATCTGTTTCTTTTTGTTTGTCTTACATTGCGATAGACTTTTACACATAGACGGTATATGAACTAGCAAATATATAGAAGAGCCCGAGTCTTGGTCCTAAACAAGCAGAGTGATAGTTTCAAAACTCGAAATGCAAGATTAAGCCCGAAGCCAAGCTTTGCATGAACCGTGGCAAAAGCTTAAGTAGTGGGTGCCGCAGGTGCTCTGCATGCTGATTGGCTGCATTATTCCCCCTTAAGGGTCATTTCCCGAAGGATCGGTTACCGTACCCTCGTCCAGCCCTGTCTAGGCAACAAGATAATTAACAACGCGGTCTGCCCAATTAGCATGAACGTTACTATAAACGTGGGCTCTGAATAGTGGAGATAGGGGGAACTGGTTGCCTAGATAGTTTCAACTGCGGAAACTTTCCGGGGAAAAGTCAATTGGGAATTGTATCGAAAAGACTAACAATACAACGGCTACCTACTTAGATATATGTAGCTTTTGGCTTGGTAAAGATAATAAACAGAGCTAGACGACTACTAGGAAACCAAGAGACCTTAAGGATAACCCCTCTTTCTAGGAAAATCTGTACATCTCCACTAATGGCTAGCTTGAACAGCAATGGCCAGCACAATGCTCGCGGCATTTATCGAGTCATCTGCGTTAAAGTCCAAATTTCCAGTCATTCCACCAAAGAATGGAACTAGGTTGCTGTGGAATGATATCAGTATCTGTTAACCACTTTGCTTCCGGATATGTTGACCTCATACATACCGAATCGTCTCTACCGTGCAGGAATGCTCTTACTTCGCCGAGAAACAGGACTAGGAATATGGCGCTCCTATGCCTTAAACAGGAACCATGGTTTTTGTTATGGTCAAGTGGTAAATTACATTATTTTTCGATATCTGGAACTTGGGATGCTTGTTTCAACGCTGACCCGAATTCGGTATCCGGAGGAACGATCACCCGAAAGGGACATAACACACGTCGCCGGCATGATGTCTTGGTAAGATTCTTGTCTTGTATTCATTTCTAGTGGCTTTTTGATATCACATTGCCTGGTACAGTCAGCCCCTTTGGAGCAAATATTATCAATCTACACATTTGTCCCTTGGCTCTTATTACCGGAAGTAGACTGCCGGAGAAAGCCACATTCAACGGCTTTGAGACCTTGGAAGCTTCAAATGTCTTTATAAAACCGTATAATACATGACAGTGTTATTTTCCGCTATGCTACATTCAATATCGATGCTCTTTGCAGTTTGGCAACTGCATCCCGGAGCGGGATGCATTGTTCCTGCGACCCAAGCCAACAGCCAATGAATGGTAGTTTCAATTGGGCAGTAACTGTCCAATTTGAGGATGGTGTTGAATGGATCATGCGGTCACCTAGATCTGACTATGGTCAATTTCCGAGTGAATTAAGCGGACGACTTCTTGCAAGCGAGGCTTCAACACTGAAGTACCTCGAGAAAGTTACGGATATTCCCGTCCCAGAGGTCTATTCGTATAGGTAGGAACATATAACAGGTTATATCGGCTCATTTACTAAATTCAAACAGTGCATCTACCGACAATTTAATCGGAGTTTCCTATATCCTAATGAACAAGGCACGAGGATGGCCTCTTCAAAATGCCTGGACAACAAATGCTTCAGCAGATTGTATAACTCCGGCCAACAAAGCAAAAGTCATGTTCCAATTAGGTCAAATTACATGGAAACTCGCTCAAATTCGTTTCGGCCGCATCGGCTCGCTTTTCGAAGAGAACGATAATGTCGAGTTAGGGGAATGCATGTCCCGCGGTCATATTCTCCACGAACGTTACTCTTTAGCCGAACTTCCTTGTGGACCTTTTACGACAGATTGCAACTTCTACGACAGTCTCATAACTGCCATGGTACATCATGCAGAGTCCCTCCCTCTTACGCCGCACTGTTTCGTTGCTCCCATCCCTTCCCGCGAGGACTACGAGAACGATACTGCCCATCAGGATGCCTGTGATCTTTGGAACGGCTTCGTGGCCATTGGTGACAAGATTGATTCCGCGGAGAATCGATTGGACTACATCATTGTGGGAGATTCTCTGAAAGACCTCATGGCCCAACGCACAGCTGGCTACTCAACACACTCTTTACCGGATCCATTTCCTCTACATCACCCTGATTTTAAGTGCGAGCAATATTTTTGTGGACGACGATTTCAATATTACATCAATAATCGACTGGTCATTTTGTTCTACTGTCCCGCTTGCGATCCTATTGGCTCCTCATGGGCTCTCCCAATCCCGACATGCACTTGGCGAGGACCTGATCAAGGTCTTTCGGGAGGGGTATAAGGAGGCGTCCCGTCCAAAGTGTCATATAGAAAGGCAGTCGTTTCTTTCTTCCATCGCACTCGCTATTCTAGAGGACAGCGAGTTTTCCTGGTCTCTTATTAGACTTCTCACCTTTGATTCGACGGACGATTTGCGTCTTTTCCGCACCCTCTGAAATAAAGTTCACGCTACTGACTATGATCTTAGGTCTTTTATCTCCTCACAGAGACACTTACCTCATTATGTGCGACTGTACAAAGAGGTGCAAGTAGAAGACAAGCCTATTCCTGAAATCCGCAAATGGGAAAAAGACTCTTTTAGGAATACCATAGATTTGACAGTGGCACGCAATCTCACGGTGGTTTCCAACTGGAGTGTTGGCTATCAACCGCATTTGAATCGTTTTCGAAATGCCAAGATGTTTATCGCGGACCCAAAACTATGGGCATGGGTCTCGAAAGCTAGAGCTGCGCGGTTTATGATGTAACCGTGGTAAGCTGTTCCCACGTCTTTCCGATGGATCGGACAAGATGAGTTATACATTAACAAAGCATTCTATTTATAAATTAACAAGGGTATCATTTGAACATGTAGAACGTTGGCGTCATGAGATCCATGTCACCCACGAAAATTTCGATTCTATAATTTAGTGAAGTTAGCAGCTATTCAATTGAAGTGGATGAGATAGAAAAAGCCAATCTTACCTGTCTAAGAGCCATTCTCCTCTCGGAAGCTCGTCTCTTCCACCCCTTCATACCGATAGTCATGAAAATAACCCCATTCCAAAAGCCACGCAGGGACCCCAACGTACTCACAGAGAGCAGAAGTGAGTGAGATCCATGCTCATGATGCGCGAATTCCGCGATCCGGTTGATGGTCGGTGCAATCCATGTTGCCAGCATCGCCAAGAAGAAAAGCGATGGCATGATCACGTACTGTCTCAGCGACACACGTCTCTGTGCTGGGGTTTGATAAGTGGTTGGGGCGTTTCTGGATGGAGGCGGACGCTGGAACGTGTTTTGTTCCGTGGTATCGCTTGTTACGGTAGATTCTGGGGTCAACCCGGGTTTTCTCCGAGAATTCGCTTCCGCACTTGTTGTCACGCTGCTGGCGGAATTGTTAGAGGTCAGAGCGATGTGATCGTCTTCGCTCAATTTGAACTCGTCGCGGACTCGGGTTATCTCGATGCCGATGAGACAATATAGTATTAGGACGATGACTATTATCAGCCTGTTGCGTAACTGTTAGGAGAGTGGTTGGGCAGGCGAATAGAAGTATGCGTACCATACGGGTGCATAGTAGAATATTATGCGCAGGATCATCCAACTGCGAGCTATTGAGCACCAGATCTATAAAGTTTTAGTCTCAAGGAATGATTAGTTTCAAGTTGATTAGTACTCACGGTTTCGTCGCCGTATATAGGACCTTTCTCATGACCACGGATGAAGAGAAAGACAAAGGCAGGTATGAAAGAGAGAGCAGTGATAACACCAAGGTATTTGACCTCAAGCTTGCGCAAAGACAGAGTATCAAAATGATAGAAGACAACCAAGTATGTATCCAAGGCCATTGCGAATGTCCAGAGCACGTCGGCTACTGGAAACCTATAATTTTCGGGTCAGAATTTCTTCGCGAACAAACTTTCCTCGAAAAATCTCTGTCAATGCCACATACATCTGTAGAGCGAAGCCTTGGAATTGACATAGCGATGAAGTATCACCAGCTGCAGGTCCACTAGTGGATATCATGGTAGCGACAGAGTCGAACAGATTATAAAAGGCATTGAAAAATATTATACGATGAATAGGGCTCCGGAAGTGTCGCGAGAGAGCAAAGGCGCCGATTATTGTGAATGAACCTAGAATAGAGAGAACCGAAGAGACTCGCCCTGCAATGGCAATCTGATTGAGCTCCTCGGGAGAAGATGACATAGCTCAGACCATAGCAAGATCGATAGTCACAAGAATTGCCAACATGGCATCTATTTGAATTCGATAAAATGAAAAAAAGATATATTGAGTTTGTAATATCACGTTGTGCCGATGAGTATTCTTTGTCCGGAATGACGTGCTTTTACGTACTCGCGAGAGCAATGGCTTGCGTTTTGAAGTCAAAAGGCTACCAAAATGACGGGGTGTGGAGTACACAAAGCCTATATGTATGACAATGGCGCTATTCCAAGGGTTTTTGGTTCTAAATAGCCTCATTACTCGTGAGAATGGCGATGAAGCTGTGTGTCTAGATCAGTGTGGTGGGCGCAGACCCTGTATTTTCAGCCAATCATGATCGACTCGACAAGGATCGCTATATAAAGAAACCGATTGCTAACAGGTCCCTGAATTTGAACAACAACGCTCTCACCACGAGTCTAGGTCATTTGGCCCTTGAGTAGTTTGCAGTTCGCACAATAGAGGCAGCCCTGAGAATAGACTAGACTGTGCCCGTCTGGGATTCCCAGGGTCAGGGCAGATGCCGAGCCGTGTGACTGCTTCCCCTTTTCGTTCCGATCGGGATCTCGCTGGACCCACAGAAATGGAACGCTTTTCGATCGAACCCGAGACACAATGCACGGCCCAGCATATACGAGGTACTTCATGTGAAAGGAATTCGCAATAAAGATGTTGAAGTAGATCATCTTGTTGAAGTATTACTGTTACATCCGTTTGAACTTGAAACGACAGATAAAGGGAAAGTCCGGAGACAAAGAGTTGAGAACGGCACTCAGCGGATATTAAGGAACATTTCCAGTTGTGCCAAGAAAGATCAAAATATTTAACTCGATTATGGATTATTATAAACTACACTACACAGGTAAAACAAACAAATACACCAAAATCCTTGGTTCCGGGCCAATGCATTACGCAAGAAGCCGGTTCCATAGGAGACCAATGTGGGCGCAACATGAGGAAAGGAAATGTGAAAGAAAATGAAAGGAAACAATATACACAGCGCCGGACGAACGGAGGGAAACATCGATGCAAAGGAGGCCAATGGATTGGGCATCAGTCCATGGCTTCCATCAAGGAATGAGAGACAGGTGGAAAAGCAAAAGAGTATGTAGGAGATATGTGCAGTGAGAAAAGGAGCGTGTCATAGTCAAGTCTTCGAAGTCAAATAGTCGGCGGCCTATTCTTTAGTTAGTATGAGGTAAAACAGAACGTGGAAGGCAAGTTACCTTGTCAAGGTTGTAGTCATACTTCTCCAAGGCATCCAGGGACTCATCCCGTGTGAAGCCCATACCGGTCAGCCGCTGAAGGATCAGGTCATCTTCGCCAGGGTCGGTGTTCAGAGCCCATCCAGGCTGCTTGGATTTCGCATCGTTCGCGTCTTCGCCGGTGTCGGGCTTGGAGTTGTCAAGAGGCGCAAAGAGCGTGTCCCATTCATGCGCAGCTGGCTTGGTTTCTCCCGCGGTGGACGATCCGACAGGCGGGGCGGCGGATGCATGGATATTGTTGTCGAAAGCAAAGAACTGAGAGGAGCTGGATTGGGCATCGGCACCGGAAACAGCTTGCGGCTTCTGGGACGGGGAGTCGAAAGAGAAATCAAAGTCGGTCGTGTTTTTGGCCTCCTGACCCTGTAGCTCGTCGTCGTCATCGTCATCCGCTTCGACAGCGGGCGCAAGATTCATTCCCGCAAAGGCTGCCTCAAAGTCCGGTCCCCCCACCTTCGCTCCACCGGGTGGGATAGCAGCATCCGAGACAGGATCTCGGTGGGTCTCATTGCTTACAACTGGCGCGCCCGTGGTGTGCTCCACTGAATGAGGCGCATCCGGTGCCACAGTAGGATCGCCGCGCTCGGGCAATAAGCCATCGAATTGAGAAGGAAGGTGAACGTTATCTTCTTTGGCGACCTCGTACTCTGGAGGGCTCTGCAGCGGCCCAGGAGACGGGGTTTTGTTTGAGGTTCCCGGGACAGGGAAAGCAGCCAGCTGAGCAGCGTCAATGGAATCCTGTTGGGTCTCTTTTTGGACGATTGGTGCGGGAGGCGTGAAATTATCTTCGAATCCAAAAGCACCCTCGTCATCAGAGCTATCATCGTCGTCGTCGTCATGGTGTAGCTCTTGAATCGGGGGGAACTCGGAAGGACGTGCTGATGCAGCTCCATTTGGCTGATCAGCTCCAGGTACAGGCTTCATAGAAGCAAACGCCTCTTCGAAGTCGTTATCTTGCTGGGATTCAGACCGTTTGTGTGCCTTGCTGCCAAACAGTTCGTCAAAGCTTAGGTCCTTGCCGTTTTCGAGCTGGCTCTCATTGGCGACAGGGGTTGTTGTAGATTCGGGCTGCTGAGCAGTTGTGGATGGGACATCTTGTCCTTCCTCCTCAAACGGGGACCGTACCGGGGTGCCTTCAAAAGTTGAGATTGGTGCACGAGTGTGATCGGTAGATTCTGCACCTGATGTAGGTCCATAGTCACTGCTAGTTGCCTGAGAAGGCGTAGCGATCCCAGAGGTTTCAGCGCCACCGAATCGACTGGCAGGAGGTGAGACCTTAGTAGACGACGTCACAGACTGATTATCGTTGAACTGCAAGAAGTTTGGGGTAATTTGCCGGGACTGGCTCGCTGGCGGTGGCTCAGAGAAGGCTCCAGAAGGGAATGCACCAGGCAAAGAGCCAGGTGGAGGAGAGACTGATGGGGTCGGAACAGCAGAGGCAACAGGAGATGTGATTGCAACCTGTGGCGACTCGGAGCGGAACGAAGTGGGTGGTGGGCCGGCAGCAGGGATAGCTGCGAATGACTGTCCGAAGAGGCTGTCAAATGCCTTTTGTTGATCATTTGACACATCCGGGGACCGTGCCCGTTCACTCGAACTACCCGTTCGACGGAAGAACGGGTTTGTGTTTTGGCTTGTCGTAGAGGCAGCAGGGCTTACAACATCGGCCACACTACCAGCTGGTGTTGCAGACTCCTGGGAATACTGTGGGGTCTCACTGGCCAGGCCGTCAATTTCACCCTGGAGCTTGTCCCGTTCGCCTTCAACGGTAGCTAATTGCTTTTTGTTAATGGCAACAAGACCCTTCTGTTGGCGCGCAGAAGATCGCGCCTTCTCCAGTGCCGGCTTGAGCTGGGCAACTTCTGCATTGGCCTGGCGGATCTTCTCCTTCAGGCTTGCATTCTCCTGCTCATCGCTAGCCAAGGCTGTCGAAACTTGCGTGTATTGGTTTTGCAAATCCTGGCGGCTGCCGTCCAGCAAGGCATATTGCTGCTGCAGTTTCTGCGTCTCTGCCTTGGATGACTTCAAGCGCTCCTCAAGTGCCTTGAAATTGGTAACCTCTTGCTCGTACATTGATCGTGCTTGTGCAAGACGTGCCTCAAAGTCACGCTTCTGCTGCGAGGTTTGTGTAATGCTTTGTTCAGCAACGGTCCTCTTCTCCTGCACAGTGTGCATTTCCTTAGCCAGAGAACCGATTTGATTGGACAAGTTCGCCAGCTCAGTAGTCTCATTGGTCAACTTGTTTGATTCTTCGGGGTCATTATCACCAAGGAGATCATCCGATGGAGGCGGCGGGGAGCGAACTGCTCTCGGGGTTGCCGCCGATGCACCGGTGATTTGTGGATGCAAGCTCTGGCCAAATGTAGAAGTTGGAACAAAAGGCTTGAAGGTTTGCGATGCTGTCTGAGGGGATGCCCTAGAGGAAGGCGAGCCTGGAGTTTGGAAAGCACTATTGGAGCCTCCGGTAGATTGGGGCATCTGAGGCTGGGCGAATGGCGGCGCGGGCGAATCGAGGCCGAACAAATCATCGGCAGCTGTCCGCACAACGGGGGCGGGAGCTTGGGGAGGTGTGGGGGCTGCCATTGGTGCAGGTGCTTGTCGGCGCATATTGGGCGGAATGAGCGCGGCCGGCACCACCTGTGGCAGAGGCTCCTTGCCGCTACGCTGCGATCTCACCAAGTACATAGCCACGGCAAATTCTTCTCGGCTCAGCTGGCCATCTGCGTCGATATCCGCAAGGTCCCAGATTTGAGCAAGCGTCTCTTCGGGAAGCTGGGCCTTCATGAAGAAGGATACAGCTTGGTCTCCAGTAATAAGTCCCAACTTGGCTGTGTCGACAGTCTCAAATATGCTATCAAACTGGGCCTTCTCTTGTGGGGTAATTAACCAGTCACCCCCGGTGGCCTGGGCGGAAAGAGAGCCTGCAAAGGGGGAGCGATTGGCTTGGTTCATAGGGCTTGCGGTTCGCTGAGGGCCAGTAAATTGCTGGGGAATGGCCGGGATTGGGGGTACATCGGGTCTCGACCCAAAAGACACCCGTGCAGGAGGTCCCCTTCGAGCTGCCGCATCGTACAGACCAGGCGGAAGGGTCGCTGGGATACCGCGCAGGGCGCCAGATTTATATGACGTCAGTAGATGCATGGCAATGATAAACTCGGTGGCATCCAAAGCACCTCGCTGCTTAGTGTCAGATAAAAACCAGATGCGACCAAGAACCTCATTTGGGAGCCGGGCGCGTTCGAAGATCTGTTTTGCAATTTCGCCTATAGATAAAACGGCGAACGTATTAGATACATTGGCACTTTATCTGCAGCGAAGGGCTACATACCTGAGATCATCCCATTCTTGACGTCCGACTTCTCGAACAGCGAAAGGAATTTATTAGCGTCATCGGGCTGAAGTGGTGGAACACGAATAGGTCCAGTGGCTCCAGGTGGAGGGCTTTTGGCTCCGGATTCCGGGATGCTTGTCGTTGTGTCGACCACAATTCCGTCAAAACGAGGCAGAGGGCCAGCTATGAATGGGTGCGCGATCAGCATGAATTTCACTTATCTGAAGGGAACATCACTCACATTGCAGAGCCAACTCGTCCGAGGGTGCACGGCCAGCTTGGGCATGTCCAATTAACCGCAGAACAATACCGAAGCCAGATGGGGTCAGGAGGCCCCTGTTCTCTTTATCGGCAATTTGCCATATCTAGAAGACCACTGATTAGCCATCCCTCTCACTATTGCGAGTCAAACCCATGTTCTATCCACATACCAAGCCGAGAGTATCCGGGGATAGGTGAGTCTTCTCAAAGAATGGAACGGCGATTTCACCGGTAATGACGCCGAGGTTGGTGGTATCCGCAGCCTGGAAAAGCTGGAAGAAAACGCGCTTTTCCTCTGGAGTGAGGTGAAGATTCGGGTGTCGCTGTGCTAAAAGATTGTGTTCCGTCAGCTCCGCTGGGTCGCGCATATAGAGTATGGGTGCATGAAGGGGAGGGGTGGTGATGACGGAGGCCGGCGGGCCTTTCCCTTGAGTGCGCCGAAGCTCTCTCACAATTCGCTTTGGCTCTGGCAAGGAATATCAATTACTACTTACAGGTATCAGCCATTTCTGTGTCCTAGGAGGAGCTTATCTCCCCGCCTTCCAATGAGTTCACTATCGTTGGGGGCCTTGAGGGACAAGTTGGAGACACGGGATGCTGTCAACTTAGTGTGAATACGCAACAAGCATGGGCGAAGCGCAATATTTGACAGGGACGGCAAGGACAAGAGATATGAGCAAATCTCGAGCTCCAAGGAAGAAAATAAACTTCAAGAGGAATGGGGATAGAAAGTGGCTGGAATCGATGTCGTAGGGAAAGGTTCCTGTGGTTCTCAAGGCGGTCAGTCGGTCTAGCGCCCATCCTAACACGTTGTCTCGCCCTGAAAGGGGGATAGTACTAACTAGATCCAAAGGTTAATTGAAAGATGTTTATGAATATTGAAGTCTGCCAATTGGTAGAATCGTTCTTTGCACATGTAGATCCAAGGATATTGGTTGTTACTGTGATGGTTTCGGAATCTTAACTGCGTATATATATAGGCGGCAAGATTTGCCAGCTGGAGAAAGAGAAAAAAGGGGAAAACATTGATTACAGTAAGCAAGCCAAGTATATTCTGGAAGCTCTTTGAAACATCTCCCAAAGGCGTGATAGATAGGCTGAAAACTATAGACAAAGCGGGAACTACAAGACATGGACAAGATCCAACATTGGCAGATCCGACATTGGCAGCTCCTACCCTAACTATTAAAAGTGGTAGAACTCTCAATTCGTATGTGTCTTCAGGGTACTTTGGGAGTAGGATATATAGTTCCAATATCAACGTGGTTTGTTCAACTCATGCAGCTGGTTCAAACTGTACGGTAAAAGATAGCAAATCCGAGAAAGACATTGCGAAACAGCGTATAGCTTCACGGCCTTGGAGCTATGCAAGCCTGGCGCCCAAGACATTGATTCAATGTCCGACTATGAGACGACACATCGAGAGTCAACTTAGCTACTTTTGACTTGTACACTTTATATCCAAGGAGACAGCGTTAGAAAGTAATAACAATGGCATACGTATGTAGAAACCCCGAAGGTGGATGGAACGAGGGGAAATTTCATCCTGCTTCAGGGATATTAAAGATATATCGAACAACAAAGGCCAGAAAATCATTGGCAGCAAAACGTATGTTCCCTTCTATTTGCAAGAAGCCCGATACACGCATGAAAACCGAACCTCCAGACTCGCGTTGGTCCCCAAACCAACCCGTAGAAGTGAAACAACCAAGAGCCCGGAGACCGGTCAAATAACATGGCTAATCTAGTACTCGGGCTCCAACTCCTCATCACCCTCGATGGAGTCGGAGGCGACCTCCTCGTAATCACGCTCGAGAGCAGCGAGATCCTCACGAGCCTCGGAGAACTCACCCTCCTCCATACCCTCACCAACGTACCAGTGAACGAAGGCACGCTTGGAGTACATGAGATCGAACTTGTGGTCGAGAGCGGACCAGGCCTCGGCAATGGCGGTAGTGTTGGACAGCATGCAGCTATATTATAATTAGCACCACATTTTTAATCAGGCTCCAAGACCCAAAAGAATAAAAAGAAACTTACACAGCACGGCTGAGGTTGGCAAGATCGCCGTTGGGGACCTGCATAGGAGGCTGGTAGCAGATACCGAGCTTGAAGCCAGTAGGGCACCAGTCGACGAATTGAATGGTGCGCTTGGTCTTGAGAGTGGCGACGGCACTGTGGGCGTCCTTGGGGACAACATCACCACGGTAAAGCAGACAGGTAGCCATGTACTTGCCGTTGCGGGGGTCACACTTGACCATCTGGTTGTTAGGCTCGAAGCAGTTGGAGGTAATCTCGGTGACAGAGTGAGCCTCGTGGGCGGCCTTGTCGGAGGAGATGATGGGAGAGTAGGCGACCAGAGGGAAGTGGATACGGGGGTAAGGCACCAAGTTGGTCTGGAACTCGTTCAGGTCGACGTTGAGGGAACCGTCGAAACGCAGGGAAGCAGTGATAGAGGAAACAACCTGAGCGATCAGGCGGTTCAGGTTCTCGTAGCTGGGGCGCTCAATGCCGAGGTTGCGGCGGCAGATGTCGTAGATAGCCTCGTTGTCGACCATGAAGGAGCAGTCGGAGTGCTCCAGGGTGGTGTGAGTGGTGAGGATGGAGTTGTAGGGCTCAACAACGGCGGTAGCGTTCTGAGGAGCGGGGTAGACACAGAACTCCAGCTTGGACTTCTTGCCGTAGTCGACGGACAGACGCTCCATCAGGAGAGCACCGAAACCGGAACCGGTACCACCACCGAAGGAGTGGAAGACCAAGAAACCTTGGAGACCAGCACAAGCATCGGCAACACGACGCACACGGTCGAGAACCTCATCGATCATCTCCTTACCCACGGTGTAGTGACCACGGGCGTAGTTGTTGGAAGCATCCTCCTTACCGGTGATCATCTGTTCGGGGTGGAAGAGCGAACGGTAGGTACCGGTACGGACCTCATCTACGACATTGGGCTCGAGATCGGCGTAGATGGTACGGGGAACGTACTTGCCCTGACCTGTGAAGCGGGGGAGAAGGAATGTTAGGAAGCTGTGCTTTGCAATTTTGCACATCAAGGCGGGGGAACATTGAAAAAAAAACAGGGGTTTCCTACCAGTCTCAGAGAAGAAAGTGCTGAATCCGTGGTCGGGGTCGGCCTTCTTGCGCTCCTCAGTGAGGAATCCATCGGGCTATTATCCATGTTAGTCACATGTGTTTACCTCTCAAGGAAATAGGGGGTACGGGTGCCCGGGTCAAGATTGGGCGCCAGCATGAGTTTGGAATTCCAACGCACCTGGATACCGTGCTCCAGACAGTACAGCTAGAAAATCGACGCTGTCAGTTTACCGAATACTTGGTCCTCAATGGGTTGTGGATAGTTACCTCCCAGCAGGAGTTGGCGATCTGGCAACCGGCTTGGCCGACTGTAGAGAACAATCATGTCAGCGCATTCTCTGAAATACAAATATCAAGTCTGACGAGCAGACTCGATGGACGATGTTGACATACCGTTCAAACTGATAATCTCTCTCATTGTGATCGAGTGGATGTTTTTTCAGGCTAAAAAATCAGGAGGGGAAAATGAAACCCAAACAACAAACGCGACGGTCTGGAACTCTCAGTTAGGCTCGAATACGAAGATGCACGATGGAAGGGGGCGGGGGTGGGCTTCGTACCTGAAGAATGGAGGAGTGGACGAGGATATGGAAGGGAAAACAAAGTCGACCAGAAATGTTGTGGAGGAGAGGCGTCTGTGCTGTACAGGGGGAAGTTCGTTGTTGATCCGTTCGTTGGGTCGCGTTGGGCAATTTGATTGGCTCCTCCCCGGTGAGGAGTAGCGGCTACTGACCGCCTCGTAGTGGTCTCGTGATGCCACGTGATATCATTAGTACCTTGTGACATATGGATATTTAAAAAAAGGCATATAATTCAAGCTTGCATAGTTAGGATAATTCGGCATTCAAACTTGGCCACATTTGTCCAGTGAAGTGCCAGGGCAATCTCCCAAGGGTGTGTGGTCTGACGGTGTTGGAGCTATCTGAAATCAGTTAGGATCCACTCGGGGGGAACCACCTCGAACCACCATTCGACCATATTATAGCCAAAGTACTAAGACACACACCTCGGTACGGTACATACATTTCAATATTGCACGTTTGGCTTTTGAATGCTAATTGAAGTCTTAGCACTACAATTGTCAAGAACTGCTCGAGTCTTGTCATGGGCCCAGAATAAGACATCACTAAAACATCATCTCGTCCGCCTAAAAATCTCCCTATATTACAGAGCAGAACATCAAGTCTCTGATAATGCATATCAAACTCATTCCCACCATGGGACTCATGCTCCCGCTCTTCACAGCAATGGCGCAAGCAAACGTGGAAAAGACCATCTTTCTAGCCCCAATACCAGCAATTGTCCCTTCCGAGCAGCCAGAACTCGACGACTTAGGTCTAGAGCGACTATCACCACAGAAACCCGTGGTGCGAACTCACCTCAATGCCTCATTCCCAACAGCCGCGGCTCCCGACGGCACAGACTCATGGTTTTTCCTTGAAAACCTGAACCCTGGCCAGCGGTATGAAGTACGAGTGTGCTGGCTAGCCACAGTAAGACCATTCACCAACCCTCCCTCCCTATGGTCGTAATTTTACATATAATACACATCACCGTATGTAAACACAACTAACAACCCCCTAGCAACCAACAACATTCACCCTCGCCACCTACCCGCTCTCAAAAACAATCGAAGACAAAAACCTCCTGTCTTCCCTGAGCATGTACACAGCAGCCCGACTCGCAGCAGCAGACACCATCCAAGAAAATGTCATCCCGGACCGTGCTAATGCACGTAGTAGCAAAGACGTGCTCGAGCCTGCGCCGACGAGTGACTCGGTTCTGTTTCTGCATGTGCACGCCGCAGCTGATTACTTCAGTACAGATCAGGCATTGATGCAGAATGTCCCACCCGTGGCGGTAGACTTGATTCTTGATCCGTTCTTATTTAATGTTTTCCCGCGCTCTTTGGTGCCGACTGCCGGGTGGATTGTACTTGTTGCTGTTCTCGCGGCAGTGCTGGGGAGATGGATTGTGAAGGAGGTTGGGAGGGCTGTGGATGATGCTAGGAGGCAAAGTGTTCTGGAGGAGATGAAGAAGAAATGAGGCTGGGGTGGTTTTCTAAGGTTGTGTGTGTTGGAAATGTACGATTGAGCTATCTATGAACCAAGCAAAGAAAACAACTGAGATATATTTCTTCGTTCCCCTGTTGAGATCGAACGTGGTCTTTTCGGCGATTCCATTCATATCTCACTCTTCTGGTAAATTTCCATGGCGCCCAGGGAAACGGTAGGCAATTATGATACCACAGGTTATTGATTGAGTCTAGCGATGAGGAATGAATGGGACAGAGAGCAGCCAATCTCATTGAAGTATATACCTATAGAGTACTAGCGTGGACTCTACATTATCATTAGTTACAAGGGCAAGATTTTGTAGCCAGAGTAGAACTATAGACATGGTCAAATGACAAAGACGTGAAAGGCAAAATCCAGATAACATAACAAGAACAAATAAATGTCGAGGTCGCAAAGTCAGATACACAGGTGTGCTTGGATACAGGATGAGCAAGAACAATGGGAATTCAAGGGGAAAAGCCAAAGCTATAAGCAGCGTATATGAGAGTAGAGCAAAAAAAAAACCAAAAGTTAACGCATGAGCAACCAACGTGTAGGGTCAACCAACACTCCTCCTCTTCTTTCATCTCTATATGCGTCTCCAAGAATCCGATTGGCATGTATGCCAGTCTATTCAAGATGAGCCCACGCTCATCTAGATTAAAGGACAAGATCACACAAAAAACCCGTTAAATCATAGCTCCATGAATGGCTCAGCCATTGATACAAATAACGTAGCTTAATTTAAGCTTAATCTTCGAAGAAGTTGAGGATCGCGCGGATACCCCTAGAGCCCAGGCCGTGAGACGGGTAGGAGATGTAGAGCGGGTCCTCGGTGGCGCCGAGCTTAGCACGGAATTCACTCTTGCGCACAAGATGGAACTGCTTAGCGAGGGCTTCGTAGGTGTGCTCCAACATCTTGACCTTGGTTCCCTGCAAGTTATGGCCAGGTGTGAATTGGGCAGTGGCGCCAGCGCCAAATGTGAGGCCTTTGACGCCACTCTTAGCGGCGGTCTGGATGGCATGCGTGACAATGTATTCGATAGTACCGCTCGGTGCGCCGGGGAAATCGAGACTGTACTTGACTTGCATACCGTGGGCGGGAGATAGCATTGCCAAAGCGACGAAGGCGCAAACAACGCCATTCTTGTCCAGAGCGTAGAAGTACCAACGGTGCTCGGAGTCGCACCATGGGCGAATCTGGGACAGGTGCACTTGCGTACCCTTGCGGTTGGACAGCCACTCGGTGATACGCTCGTCAATCTTCTTGCGGATATCGTCTGGAACCATCTCGCCTTGGTTCATAGTGACTAGCTTAACGTTCTCGGTTTCGGCGCGACGCAGCTTACGTGCAATCTCACCGTCAGAAGCAGCTAGGTTGCGCGATGGGTCAATGCGCTCTTCGGCAATACAAGACAAACTGCGCCAGCCTAGTCGTTCGCCAAGAATAGTCTCGATTTCAGGCGAGCAGAGGATCCACACGGGTTTGTACTTGGTCTCGCGGCGTAGCCACTGCAAGAATTGTGTGATTGTGCGTGTGTACTGCTTGGGATCACAGGCCGGGTTACCGGGAATGATCGCATAGTTGGAGGAGCTAGGCACGTAGGCGACAGCTGCACCAGTGGTCATGTCACGCCAGATCTTGAAGCGTTCATCAAACCAGGATGTTGATGTAGCATCGCCGTAGTTAGCGACCAGATGTTCTAGAGGCTGTAGCTCGCTGATGTCCGAAGCTGCCCGAGCCTTGTGCTCACGATGCCATGGCGGTTCAATGGTTGATGATTCTGGGTGACGGAGATTTTCAGAGACGGGCTTTGCTGGCAAACTCTTGGGGTCGCGAGGGAACATTGACGTCAGCCGGATGTTGCCCAGCTTGAGGATAAGCATCATGATACGTTCCAGGCCAACTCCGGCGCCAGCGTGGGGCGGGGCACCCCAGCGGAAGCCCTCGAGATACTCCTCCATATCATCCGGATTGATGCCCACACGACGCATATTTTCCTCCAGCATGTGGGGGTCGTGGATACGTTGACCACCCGAGACAATCTCTTGCCCACGAATGAACATGTCAAATGAGTTTGTGAAGTTTTCATCATCAGGGTCGGGCATCGTGTAGAAGGGACGTGCACCGCGAGGGAATTTGTCAAGGACGTAGTAATCAGTGCCGTATTTCTCCTTGACAAGCTCACCCAGGTGAATCTCATCACGGGTACCCAAGTCCTCATCATAGGGCAGGGGGTTGCCCTCTTCATTCAACCAGCCCGAGTCGTTCAGCATCTTGATACCATCGGAAAAACGAATGATTGGCGTCTTTTCCAGCCAGACGACATCTTCGGAGGGGAACTGGTACTTGATGAGGTCAATTTCGCGGCGGTGTTTAGTGTAGATGCCCGTGAGGATATTCTTAATCACAGCATCAAGTGTCTCAAGCATCTCATGGTAGTGCTCCTCGATAGCCATCTCAAGATCCAATCCGGTATATTCTGTAAGATGACGGTGGGTATTGGAGTTTTCGGCACGGAACACAGCGCCAACCTCGTAGACGCGGCCGAAATCAGCAGCGATAGCCATCTGCTTCGCCAATTGAGGAGATTGGGCGAGGAACGCAGGGCGACCGAAATAGTTGACTTCGAAGACACTCGCTCCAGATTCGGTAGCAGCGCCTTGCAACTTCGGGGTATGAATTTCGATAAAGCCGCGGTCGTCAAGGGAAGTACGGAAAAGATTGCATGTCACGGACTGAAGACGGAAGATGGATTGCGAGGTTGATGTGCGAAGGTCGAGGATCCGGTTGGCCAAACGTGTCCGGTCAGGGATATGGTTGCGGCGGCCCTCGACTTTTTCTTCTTCGTTGGTCCGAATCTCTGCTTCGTAGACACTGAAGGGGACAGGCTCCTCGCGGCGAACCTGGAGGTGAATCGAGTCGATGGCCAGCTCAACATCATGGATTGAACAGCCCAACACTGGAACCTCGGGTTTCTGAACAGTGCCGCGGACCGTGACAAAAGAGCCCACCCGGAGGTGCTCCGCCCACTGGACCATGGCGAGAGACGTGATTCCCTCCCGCTCATGCAAAACACCCTGGAAGGTACCTAGCTGTTGACGGAATACCAGGAACACTAGTTTGGCACTCATTCGACGGATGACGTGCAGGCGTGCGCTGAAAAACACTTTCTGTCCCTCGATGGCAAGACTTATGTCATCGAGCCGAGTTCTCACTTCTCGTGGTCGAGTGGACGACTGCATCAAGGGGAGCTCGCCATATCGCGCTTTCATTTCTGGCGTCTCCTCGGCTGTGGATTTGGCAATTTCCTCTTCCTTGCGTCGATGTTCGGTCTCAGAGAACATTTCCTCGCTGAGACGACTGCGCTCGCTTCGACGGTGCTGACGCACCAACCGCTTCTGTTGGTTTTTGCTCAAAGCACCGGTAGAAGAGTCATCGGAGACATCATCGGACGAAGAAATATACTCATTCTTATCACGTAGGAAGTTGCCAATGATGCTGCGACGAGGGGATGCGGTAGGAGAGCCGGACCGATCTGTCGAGGTACGAGTTCTGGATGGCAGAGAAGTGCGAACGTTGGAGCCGGAGGAGTCATCCTCGTTTCCCAAGTGTCCTCTGATAGCCTTGGAGAGAGCACGTTTAATTGACATATTGTGCTAAGTTTATGGGTACAGGGGGAGAAGAAAAAGAGAAAGAGGAGACCTCGGGATTTGTATATATAAGGGAAAGGTGGGGGGGGGGGGGGGGGGGCTGCTCCGGAACGGGCGATTTCAAATATTCCAACCCTGGGAAGTCCTAGAAGGTACGATTCCGACAGCAAAACAGGCAACGCGCAGATGGATAGTTGGCACAGATTGAATCTGGTGAAATGTTTAGGCCAAGATTGAACAAAATAAACACACAAGGAAACTTATAAACGTGTAAAACCTGCCACAGGGCCACAGGGCTAGACAGATGTGATGACATCATCCGAAACCGAGGAATCCAGATTTTCTTGGTATGGGGCCCTGGGTGGTCCCTGGGGAGAACTGGCCATTGCTTCGAACTTACGACTTTGTTTCTCTATTACTCCGACGGGTTCTCTCTCTCGTTATTGTTATTCCCCTCGTTAATATTGTTTGACTGTTGTGTTCCTCGTTCTTCTGTCCATGTCAGATATCTCATCTGGTCATCCCGTCCTACGGCCTTACGGTCTTATCTTCTTATCACCGCCGGCTTCCGGGCCCCTCCGATGCATATGCCAGACCAGTAGTTAGATCAAATCATTACTTCTCACTACAGCATCATGGCTTCGTCTCGTTGGTGGCTGTATGTGCAGGCCATCTTTTGGCGGTTCCTGATGCGCATTGGCATGTTCATACACGAGATTGGTCCGCGCCCACCTCGACCGTTATTCACCCGTACCGTTATATCCGACTCCCATTGCCATCCGGTCGTCCTCCACTTTTACTGTCCACCGGATTATCAAGAGCAGCGAAGACTAGGCCATCGCTTCCCCGTCGCTGTTAACTTCCACGGAGGCGGTTTCACACTCGGTGCCGCTACCGATGACTCTCGCTGGGCGAAAATGGTGCTGGAGAATACCGGGGCCGTGATGGTGAGTGTCGGCTACCGACGAGCCCCCGAATACCCTTTTCCCGCGGCAGTAGACGACGGAGTCGAGGCCCTACTGTACCTGGCAACACATGCCGGCGAACTGAGTCTGGATGTGAGCCGAGTGGCATTGAGCGGGTTCTCGGCCGGCGGAAACCTGGCTGTCACGGTGCCCTTGCGTCTGCGTGGCAGAATATCCACCGAAGTGAAGGAACATTTGGGCCGAGCCGAATCCACACAAAATCTGCTCAGTCAGGTTGGTGACCTCAACATCGTTGCTTTGTTCTCTTGGTATCCGATTCTAGACTTTGAAGAATCTCGGGATCACCGTCGCGCTATGAGTCTGATGCCGGACAAGACTCTCCCTGCATTTTTCACCACACTCTTTGATGAGGCCTATCTTCCTGATTTGGATGAACGCATATCCCCCTATGCATCTCCCATCCACGCGTCTGACCGTATCCTGTCTGAAGCTCTTCCCCACGACGTGTTCTTCTTTATTTGCGAGTGGGATATGTTGATGAAGGAGGGCCAGTCTTTCGTTCGCCGATTAGAGAGCCTCGGTAAACGTCCTCGGGCCATGCTTATTGAGAAAGCCCGACACGCGTGGGACAAGTCACCCAATCCGTGGCGGGACCAAAATCGCGTGGACATTTTATACCGCGATGCCTGTGCGGATATGAAGGCTATCTTTGACCGGTAATCGATTTGCTTGACTATCAATGTTTCCATGTTTTCTTAATTTCCTAGCACTGCGGGACTTGACTTTGGCGTTTGAACCACTGGCATTCACGGTGTCTTCACATAGCGTTTTTGATATGTTTATGCTACTATCACTTTATTATCCTAGTTAACAACGTACATAAAGCGTGCATGTAGCTGACTGATTCGATTGCATTGCCCAGGTGGCTGATATCATGTATGTAATATCCATCTCGGCAACTCTAAATCCAAGCGGAGATGGAGACCGACAACGCCTATATGCTAACAAATGGACGGGTACGTGCCAAATAATGTCACGCGGAAACTCCTCTCCATTGTAGTGCTCACCTCTTGCCACTTTTTGACCACAGGTAAAATCTTCACTGATTATATTCTTAGTGATGCTAACTCGATGCGTATGTATTGGTTTCCTCCGCCACTTCTTGGTCACTGGTGGGCATGAAAGCACCTGGCATTAGCAATCTTGAGTCATATTTGCGCCAGCAAAGCCGCACACCGCTGAGCGGAGTTTTTCGTGCCTACAAAAGACACGCTGGGATGATTATCGAGACCGATTTCAACAAGTGTCGAAGCTAATAATGTTAAGAAACAAATCATCTTGATCGAAACTGTGTGGACTCACCTTCAGGATCATAACTGGGCCATCCCAAGCCTCTCAGTCCGTGTTGGGGATCAGCGATGAATGAGCCCCAGGCGGATCGCATCTGAACCCGCAGCTGACGCTGCGCACCAGACTCAGCAATCCCAGTAATCTGAGCAGATTCTCCAAAAATCATGTTAAATTCGACGCCATGGTATGCTCCACTAGTAGGGTAAAGACGGGTGTTCTCCCAATCCGCGTTGTATTGAAAGCGCCAAACTGGTGTATGTCGACGGCTTCGGTGTGCTGCTTCGAGATTGGATGGACAGAAGAATGTTTGCATATTGAAATCATCCCATTGTTCGTCTGTCAGCGTCGATCCCTGGGCATAGGTCGCAATCTTGTAGAATCCCGCTTCATTGGCGTTATGCCCGACCAAGTAGGGCTGTTTGGAGAAGATGGTGTTAGTAGCTTCGACTATATCTGAGACGTAGGAGAGCCCACTCACGATGCGGGCGAATTTTCCTTGCTGCGAAAGAAGAGTATAATTCTCAAAAACAGTCACGTCGTCCACAGTGGGCTGGAAAGCCGGGGATTTCCTCGCAGGGTTTGTGGTCGGAACTTTCACTGCACTAGCAACGGCGAGAATGGCACTCGCATTTTGCTTTCTCATGCACGGCAGAACGTCCCCTGAAGACCCGCAGCCTAACTGGGCAGACACAGTATACCAATGCGTCGCTGCGGTTGTCCTATTATTTGTTGGGAAGCTGATAGCTGTGCCGGAATGCGAGATCAAACCGGCAACCAGGGGTTCGGACTGGTAGGCGTATGCCCAATAATCAACAGAAGCACTTCCGCAAGACTGGCCAGATATAGTGATGCGGTTGGGGTCGCCCCCGAATCCATGAATGTTTTGCTTCACCCATTCAACGGCTAAACGCTGGTCCAGTAGACCAAGATTAGGAGGGTGTCCAGGCAGGCCAGGAAACCCGAATATGTTCATGCGGTAGTTGACCGTCACAACGATTACATCCTCAGTATCAGCAAATCCGCCTCCATAATAAAAAGGTGTATCGGTCGTGCCACTTGTCCATCCTATATCATGGATCAGAAACAAGATATTGAAAATAAGTAGCAAAAACGTACTACCACCGTAAAAATGGACATAGACTGGCTTGAGCTGATTTGAGTCTGGCTTTGACCAAATATTCAGAGTCAAGCAGTCTTCACTTTGAGTGTTGTTATTGATAGCCGCGAAGGCTTCGAAGATGCTGTCAAATTGCGCAGTTTTGTCGGGATAGTCGACCAGCTTCGACGCCGAGTACATGCAGTCTCTGTACATTGCTGTTAAAGAAAGTAGAATATAATCAGCCCAGATAGCACTCACTTCCCCTACACTCATGTCAGACATTCACACATCTCATGCACTGGGGTGTAAGGGATAAGTTGAGACCATACATATTCTGAGGCGACGTGAACACCCCTGGACGTGTAAGGTTGGGGCGGTGCGAATCGCAATTGTTCGACCGGTGGCTGCGCGTAGGGAACCCCGAGCCATTCTGTGACCCCTGGATTCTTTGATGCCTCATGGCCCTCGATGATTCCATTCGACCCGACGTGGGCCTGTTGCGCTACGGCAACCATGGCGAAGGCCAGCCATATTACTCGCATGATTAAAGATATCCTTAACAGAATCAAAGGAGAATAGACGGTGAGAGAAATCTTGTGTTGAAAATCGATTGACGCATTTAATATAACGTCGATATGGCTAAGTGGGGCGCATATATATGTAGCCTGTAGAAGCAAGCCCTAGTCGATCTGGCGTGATTCGTCCAAGTCCGCTGTCTCAACTCCCCATTTGGCCCCTAATGAGCCGTCCCAGGTCATATATAATCCCTGCTAGTGGCACACAGGAAGCCATGGTCCTTGGTCTCATTTGAAAAATAGAAATGGCTCTCTCCCCTGACCCCGTACTCATTCAATGCACATAAGCTATGATCTTTCCGATCTAATCCAACCCCATTTGACTTGACAATGATATCCAGAGTATGACATTTTATGGCCAAACAACCGACGGTATCCCAGATAGGGGCCATGTACTTTTCATTACCGCGCTTGTAATGGTGCTCACTGCGGCCATTTTTGTCACCATTCGACTAGCAACGAGGATCCATCTGAAGGAATTCGGTTGGGACGACCTTTTCCTCGTCATTGCTCTAGCGGCATCGGTCATGACAACAACCGCCATCAATTTGGGTAAGTTGAAAGGCATCTGTGTTTCAACGCGAATGTAGCGGGTCTTTTCGTCACCACAAGCTGATCTTTGGTTTCCAGCCGTTGTGCATGGTTATGGCAGGCGCAAAGCGGATATGAGAGAGGGTATCCATATAGCTCTTAAGGTGCAGTGATATCGACGGTAGCTAATGCTTGTTCAAATTTCTGACACTCCACCAAGTGGTTTTTTGTTGCCCAGATTCCATATAAGATTGCTCTTGGATTTACCAAAGCTTCTATCGTCCTCCTTTACCTCCGAGTATTTATTACAGAGTCTTTCCAGCGCGTGGGAAAGAGTCTCCTGGCCGTCATTGCTGCATGGACAGTCGCATCCGTCCTCGTCACGATCTTTCAGTGTATCCCAATCGAATCTTCTTGGAACCATAAGATCAAGGTCAAACAATGCGTGGATAAAGACAGCTGGTGGTATGCATTTGCGGGAATTAACACAGTGACTGATGTTCTGATCGCCATTCTCCCCATTCCCCCAGTTCGCCACCTGAAGCTTTCGAAGCGCGACCGGATTGGGTTGTGTTTTGTTTTCGGTGTTGGGGCATTGTATGTTTATTTCATCCTCTCTTCTTCCTGCGTTTATCAGGAGTCTAATGTCCACATAGTGTCTGTGTCACTAGTATCATCCGTACGGTTGCAGTGTCTCAAACATCAACTGGTTTAGATCAAAGCTGTGAGTATCTTGGAGGCCTCGAAAAAAGGGAATTCAGAGAACAGCTGCTGATAAAATTTCACTGTAGGGGACTTCATCCCTCGCTCAGTCTGGACTCTCATAGAGTGCAACATGGGAATAATCTGTGCATGCCTCCCTATGATGCGTCGGCCGCTAAGTTTTCTGTTTCCATGGCTCTTCGGAGGCTCTCCTCATAATGACTCAGAAAGACTTAGCTATGTTCCCCTTGAGTTGAGGTATACAAATCGCCAACTACGTCCGCGAAAGAGTCAAAGCCAAGAGGAGATTCTACAGTCGGATGTGCGAGGTGAAAGGGCTTTGGCTGAGGAATAAGATAATCACATCTGTGTTACTGCAGTGGTTCGCTACCATGAGCCATCCTGCCACAGGTCTTCAAGAGGCTCTGAGTAGTCACTCAAGGATAGTCACATATCGTGTGCTATGATACGCCAAGTAAAAGAATATATGTACACACTACCAGGAAAGCTTCCGGGTTAAAGTGCTCACCGAATAAAGTATTTTATTTGCTGCATATGAATGTCGTATGCAACAAATCGAGAGTAGTGGTCTGAAAATCTATGAACAGACAACTCAAAATTGGTCGCGCAAGCCTGTCTCCTGCTCCTCGCTCAACCTTTTCTCATTCAATGTTTTCCACCATGCGTGCGATGGATCTTCGCTCGGTCCAGATTCATCCCACGGCTTCGGACTGAGGATGTAATGTACATTTTTAACATTCTCATCGCGCCATATAGCGTCATGTACACCTTTCCACCGCAAGGTCTTGAGTGCGTTGTATATGTACGGGAGTGCAACCCAGCGACCATAAAACAGGTCACCGAGAAGGGACTGATCAGCAAAATCATAATTTGATGTTGTAGAAGTAGCAAGCTGTGCAAGAATCTTGTCGTAGGTTGCCTGAGCTGGGATCACCACCTGTAGACCTCCATTGGGTATACCCAAACCTGCAGTTGCTGGAGCACCGGCGATTTGCGCGATGTCAGGATTTTCATGCTGCGTAGTATAGGCGCAATTGGCCGGAATCCTTTCAGAATTGTCGAATTAGCTACACTGTATGTCGCGCTGAATACTCTCAAATGAAAGGTCGGTCTTACCAGTCTGCTGGATAGTGAGGTTTATGAAGCGGATTGCAGCTGCAAGCATGGCTAGCAGCAAAGACTCGATTTCCGTTTCCAGCCAATTCTGGTGAATCCAAGTCGACATCCATTAATTCATCCATATTTTTAAGGACTAGCATGTCACTGTCGAGTTGTACGACACGCTCATATTCAACAAGTGAGAACGGTGTGAGTTTGCTCCAACAATCGTAGAACCGTACATCGTTGGTGAAATCCTTGGGAGCTGACGGAAGAAGATAGGGTACATGGCGTTTCAAGATTTTCCGGGAATCAAGAGCTTTGTGGCCTTCGGCAGGGAATGTGTCTGTATAGAGAACGACAAGCGGGTACTTTGACCCGACCTTTCTGAGAGAGTACTCAAGGGTCAAAAGCCCAGAGAGGTATGCAGTGTTTGTAATGAGAGTGGTCCACACTGAGAATTGTTATCATCTGGAGAAAGAAATAATTGGAGTTTCAGATTGCCCTGTCGATCTGTACCTTTTGAGGCATGTGGCTTGAGGATATTCTCGTCCATGATTTTGATGGTCGCGCTAAAACTGCATTTTTTTTAGCTTTGACTGTGATTGATCAGGTCAGTAGTCGGTACTCACATGTAGCAATTCGGACGATTGGAATTGGCTGTTGTACTAAGTACGATGCAGACACAGAGAGTTAGTGGAGTGACAAGGGAGCGCGCAGGCGCGTTGTGGGTGAGGGGTTGCCGAGGCCGCTTCCTCCGGTATCGGTCTACCCAATGAGGGGCAAAGGGTTAGTAGTGGTGTGCATGCAATTAGTTAGTATGATTAGCATATCCAATGAATGGAGGCCACGTTAGGCTGGATAATACTAGAGACTGGAAAGAATTCATTAGCGAAACACTAATTTACCGTCGGATTTACAATCAGAGTTCTTTAGGCTAATTAGAGTAGTCCCGTGACTTGACTTTATTTATCTTTATACTATGCGTAAACTACATCTTGATATATTGGCCTATGTTTTTTTACATCCTATGGTGAAACTATGTGGTTCTACTCTCCACTTCGAATGATAAAGCCTCAAAGCTACAAACGTGCATCGAGCGAGCCGAAACACAGGGATTTTATGGCTTGGCTGCTTAACCGCCAACGCTAGGCTCAATGCAAATTGATGTACATCGATGTATCTGAGTGATTGGACATCTCCGGGCGCATACTTGCATTGGATTATGACCCAACGCATAACAGGTCTAAATTTAGGCTCCTTATTTTACTTATTAAAGGAACTGTCGAGAAGCAGGAAGCCGAGTATTGCATCATACCTGTTCATACCGACCGAAGACAGCAACAATTCGATTTACGCTTCGAATTGTGTATTCCATCCATCTCTAGCATTTTTGAAGTTGAGTAGCCAACATCACCATGGACATTTCATCAACAATTGCTACATGGCTTTCTTTAGCTGTAACACTCGTCGGTCTTGGTTCTATCGCTACTCGGTTCGGCACCATCGTCGATCGGACAGATCAATTCCATGACCTGCGAGGCATGCTGCATTTAGGCAGCTGATGGTGCCGACAACCCTATATACCATGGTATTATATTGCCAAACCATCGCCTGTTATGAGCGCAAACCTCTTACATGGGCTCTGCGGGAACAATATGGTATACGTCAGTCGTTTGCCATTATCATCACACAAAGTTGGTCAAGCAGCATGATCGGTAGTACTTGCGGTCATACATCCAGGCTCTCGGATCAATTACCGACACAAATTATCAGAGCAGCTCTCAACACATGATACTGTGGGATTTGACCATAGAGTTACTATCATCAACGAATCTTACCAGATCCCTCCAAGTGAAAGCTGAGCTGATATGCCTGTTTGTCCTCTTACGGTCTGACTGTTGTCTAGCCCTAGGTCAGGGGTATATTTCATATGGGACTGAATACACCGCCTATAAACAGCCAGCAAACGAACAAAGAATGACAAAATACAAGTCAGCTCGTATCAAGTATGACACACTACAGGGGTATGTGCCTGGAGGTCACCTGTCAGGAGCTTTTATAAATCACTTCTTTGTTTATCTTCTCTTGACTCTGCACTCACACAAGCATACTCGAATTCCCCTATCTTAGTGATAGCCCATAATGGCACTCCAACCGAACAAATGGCCGGCTAAAACAGTTCGAAACACGTTCCTCGATTTCTACAAAGAGAGGAGACATACTTTCAGTGGGTATTCTGTGTTTGAATTGCCCTGGGCAAAATAAGTGACCCATCGAACAGCGCCTTCATCCTCGGTCATTCCGCACGGCGATCCCACTTTACTCTTTACCAATGCTGGCATGAACCAATACAAGTCTGTCTTCCTTGGTACTGTCGATCCGCATTCAGACTTTGCCTATTTGAAGCGCGCTACCAATTCCCAAAAATGCATTCGTGCGGGTGGAAAGCACAACGATCTCGACGACGTGGGAAAGGATAACTATCACCACACCTTCTTTGAGATGCTACGTAACTGGTCCTTCGGTGACTATTTCAAACAGGAAGCCGCTGAGTACTCGCGGGAACTGCTCACACGCGTGTTTGGTCTTGACCCCAGCAGACTCTACATCACCTATTTTGAAGGCTATGCCCCCCTCGGGCTTGGCCCGGACATTGATGCTCAGGAGATCTGGCGTGGCATTGGCGTACCTGATGACCATATCATCCCAGGAAACATGAAAGATAATTTCTAGGAGATGGGTAGCCAGGGCCCTGTGGACCCTGCAGTGAGGTTCACTATGATAGAGTCGGTGGTCGAAACGCCGCTCATCTAGTCAACCAAGATGACCCAGACGTCGTGGAGATCTGGAATATTGTTTTCATCCAATTCAACAGGGAGGCAGACAAGTCTCTGAGATCATTACCGAACAAACATATCGACACCGGGTTGGGCTTCGAGCGCCTGGTCTCGATCGTACAGGACAAGTCATCTAATTTTGATACGGACCTCTTCTCCCCACTCTTCGAAAAGATACAGGAAATCACAGGAGCTCGCCCGTACCAAGGAAAGTTCGGTGCCGAAGATAATGGCATTGACACCGCCTACCGTGTTGTGGCCGACCATGTCCGCACATGCACGGTTGCGATTTCTGACGGCGCTGTACCTGATAGCGTCGGTCGCGGTTACGTGATACGGAGAATCTTACGACGTGGTGTGCGATACGCGAGGAAGTACTTTGACGCAAAAATCGGTTCTTTCTTCTCGAAGATTGTGCCTACAGTTGTCGAGCAGATCGGGGATATCTTCCCTGAAGTTAGAAGGAATGAACAGACCGTGAAGGAGATACTCAACGAAGAGGAAGAAGCTTTTGCTTTAACTTTAGACCGGGGAGAAGCGATGTTTGGCAAATATGCGCAGAAGTGTCATGACAGCGGTTCAAAGGACCTCCCAGGAGCTTACGTGTGGCGACTATACGACACGTATGGGTTCCCGGTTGACCTGACGAAGCTTATGGCCGAAGAGCAAGGTCTGAATATCGACGAGGACGGAGTGTTCGCCGCCCAAGAGATGGCTCGAGAGGCTAGCAAAGGCGAGAAGAAGAGTGCATCTGATCTCGTCACGCTCGATGTCCACGATCTCGCTGCTCTAGAGAAGATAGTTGGCATGTGTAAGACAGATGATGTGGCTAAGTATAGGAAAGGTTCCATCCAGTCGACTATCAAGCCGCTATACTATGGTAAGACATTTGTGACAAGCACGTCCGATATCCCAAATAGCGCGCAGTTTGGTGTCCTTCTCGATAGGACCAATTTCTACGCTGAAGCTGGCGGTCAAGTTTTTGATACTGGACGATTGATCATCGACGATGTTGCCGAAATTGATGTCTGCAATGTGCAGTCATATGGAGCTTACGTATTGCACACTGGCTATATGAAGTATGGCATCTTGAAGATTGGTGACACGGTGATTTCTGAATATGACGAGTTGCGGCGGCAACTGATTCGCATGAATCACACCGGCACTCATATCCTTAACTTCGCATTGCGAGAAGTTTTAGGCAGAGAAGTCTACCAGAGGAGATCGCTCGTCGCGCCGGAGAAACTACGATTCGACTTTTCGCAAAAATCTGGCCTCACTGAGGAGGAGCTTCAAAGGGTTCAAGAGATCTGTCACAATTACATTAAAGACGATCGGCAGGTGTTTGTGGCGGACGTCACATTGGAGAATGCACGTCGGATCGAAGGTGTACGCACTATTGTGGGTGAGACGTACCCTGATCCAACCAGGGTTGTTTCGATCGGAGTCCCTGTCAGCGCTCTGGTCGACAATGCATCCAGCAATGACTGGTGGAACTACAGTGTCGAGTTATGTGGAGGCACACATGTTGACGGGACCGGCGAGATCAAGGATATGGTCTTGCTCGAGGAGTCCGGGATTACAAAAGGTGTCCGACGCATTGTGGCTGCCACTGGTCAAGAGGCGCAAGAAGCCCGACAGAATGCGGCTCGTCTGGAAGAGTACTTGGTGAGCATGGAGCACGCGCCTATTTACCCGGAGAAGGAGAGACTTGTCAAGCAGGCACAGGTCGAACTCGCCACGTTAGCAATCTCAATTTTGGACAAGAAGTTGTTCGCAAAGCGCCTTCAAGGAAGAATCAAGGAGATGGTCAAAGAGCAAAAAGAAACGCAGAGAAGTCACGTCGATGCGGCCATCAACCATGTCAAAAACGTCATCGATGATAACCAAGCCAGCACTTCGTTTGTTGTCAACATCCCGAATGTCTGTCCCGCCAAAGCTATCATGGAGGCCATCAAGCATGTCTCTTCTATTCACGACGACAAAAGCGTGTATTTCATGGGTGTGGATGCCACTGGCAGCGTTGTCCACGGGTGCTTTGTCTCGCCAGTAAGTTTGATTCAACGGATAGAATGGGCTGTTTTAACGTATATCACCAGAAGCATACATCGAATGGGCTGGTGGCAAATGAATGGGCTGCGCAGGTTGCGGAAGTCGTGGGTGGGAAGGCTGGTGGAAAGGGTACTACAAGTATGGGGAGCGGAACGGATAAGACCAAAGTGGAGGATGGGATGGTGGCTGCGAGAATGTATCTCCAAGAACTGCGGATATGATCATTTGAGAAGGTAGAATGCATTCACTGGATTGAAGAGAAAGAAACAATTCGGCCATATCGAAGTCAGATAATTCGAAACCTACACAAATCAGCCTCAAAAGTCCCAGGTGGAGATTAAGGTGCCACCCAGCCAATAGAAACGACCAATTTCAAATTTCCAAGTGATTTAGTCGCTTCATCGGGACTTTAAGGGTCCTAATGAAATGAGGTCTCACTTAAAAATAGGGTCCTAAAAAAAGTCAGGGGGGAAAGGAATATCGTGATGGACATTTCAATCTCTCAGTCTAACCTAACCAATCCCACGGCATTTCCAAGGTCGAAAGCGTGGTGTATTATTCCCTCTCTGAACCCATTTCTTCTTCTACACCGGCGCATCGTCACTATGCGTGCTCAGGGGCGGACATTCACAAAATTCTCAACCGCAAGCATACTGATCCTATCATGTCTCTTCTTTATCCTCTATTACCACCCCCTGAGACAAGCAACGCCAGAAAGCCACCCCATATATGATCTATCTAGAAAGGGATTCCAGCTGGCGTCGCCGCGGATCCCGGAGAAGATCTGGTACAAAGTTGGACCTAAAGGATTGAGCGACCAGTCAGACGAATGGCTACACGATTGTCTCCACAAAAACCCAGCGCATAGCGCGCAGATCATGACCGACCTCACGGGCGATCAATATGTGCAAGAGCACTTCGGCGATCGTCCCGATATCGTCGACGCCTACCTTTCTCTCTCGGTGCCGATTCTGAAAGCGGATTTCCTGCGCTATCTGCTTCTCTTCGTGGAAGGGGGCATCTGGGCTGATCTTGATGTCTCGTGTGGGGATGTACCTATTAGAGAATGGATCCCCGAGACTATGCGTGCTAAGGCTCGGCTGGTTGTCGGGTGGGAGTTTGATGTGGGTTGGGGGGAGAACATCATTCGGCAGTTTGAGAGTTGGACGATTATGGCGGCGCCTGGGTCGCCGCATCTGTTCATGGTTATCAATGATATTATGGAGGGCATTCGTCAGAAGACGGAGGAGTATCAGGTTCCGGTTTCGGGATTGACATTGGATATGACGGGTGATGTGATCGATTTTACCGGGCCGAGGCGATTGACTCGTGGGATTTTGAAGAGCTTGGAATTGGCTCGCAATGAGACGATCGATATGGCGAGTATCTCGAATCTGTTAGAGCCCTTTTTGCTCGATGATGTTTTGATAATGCCAGGATATTCGTTCGCTGCGTCGTCGAATTCTTACGGCAATCTGAATGTGACTGGTCCTTCATTGGTCCAGCATCATTATGCCGGCAGTTGGAAGAATCATAATGGTGGTGAGATATGACCAGGAGAGAGATATGAATTCATGTACATTTGATTTTGTATAGAGCGATGTGATTTACAAGGCAGTTGGGTCGATAGACCGTTAGCAGAGTTCACGAAATTTCATGTAAATATTTTCCCATTTTTTGAACAGCTAGATTTATCAGCACTATGGTAGTACACGAGGCACAAAATTTCCCAGGGAATCCACCGGACAGTTCTGTGAAGAAGAACGATATCATCAGTCATAAGGTATCGGGAACTTTTTGTAAAAAAAAAAATCTGAAAAGAAAAGATCAAAAGATCGCAAATATTGGTGGAAATCCCGGACGCCACGCTGAAGTAACAAAAAAAATCGAACTGAACATGAAGTCCTGGCTCAAGGAAGATAGATAGTGTCAGATTCACTCCTCATCGGTCTCGGTGGCATCTTCGCCGTCTTCATCATCGGACTCTTCAACTCCGCTGTCTGACTCGTTTCCCGCGTCGAGACCTGGAATACCGCGCCACTCAACGTAGTCACCTTCTAACCAGCGACGGCTGCGGGGAAGCTGGTAGGGATCGAAGGGGAAGTAGGCATCCAGTTGATAGCCGAGGTGATCGCCGGCGCGGATCTCGCGGCCGACATGGTTAAAGCGAGGATCTGAAAGATTGGAAAGGCTCCTGAAGGCAGTAACGCGGATGCGCTTGTTGGTCTCAAGGAGAGGGTAGACATATAGGAATTGGAAGTGGTGGGCGATGCGGGCGAACTCGGCGACGATAGCTGGGGAGCATACCTTGAGCGGGTTCAGTCGCGAGTAGATACATTTGTGAAGGAACTCTTTGATGTTGGGAGGGAATACGATCTGGCCCGGCTCAAGCTCGTCTATCTGAGCGGTGGTATCACCATCGATGGCAGCAGTTGTCAGATCGCGCCACCGGAAACAGAAGATGTACAGCAGGGCCTGGGCGGTGGCATAGAAAGGTCCATAGCGACGAAGATCGGGGCCACGGCAGCTGTCCTCATAGTCCATACGTAGGCTGTTGAGGTGTGTAAGGAGGAGATCGAAGACGTCGCGAACGACTTCTCCCGAGATATGGGCACCACGTGCAACAAAGCTGGCCAGGTATGCGGCTGCTGACTGGCGCAGGATATTGGGCTGCAGCTTGTTGAAGATAAGCTGTACAAATGTGGCTGCGAAGCGATCCACGAGCACGGGCGAGGCCTGGGAGAAATGGAACAAGAGGAATTGCGAGTGACGGGATCGGTACGTAGGAAGGATGATCGTCTGGAAATGACTGAGGAGCAGGTCCAGCGCATTCTCCTGATCATCCAGGGTGCCCGAGGTGAACGGGGGTGAGAAGTATTCGAAGAGGATATCAATCATCCCGTCCACTTTGAGAATGTTATCCTTGATCTTCTTAGGCCCATTCATGTCGTCCTCTTCAGAATCATCGCTGGAAACCGAGGCATCATCATCGTCCGAATCATCAATCTCATGCAAGAATTCATCACCGACCTCCTCTTCAAAGTCCTCCATATCAACCTGGATTTCAACGTCGACTTTGACAAGCTTCTCGGTAATAAGCGCCAAGATGTCGGACTGAAGCTCTGGGGCGTAGGTGATGATGTGGATGAGATTGCGGGTGTATGCAATGTTCGCACTAGCTGGGTCTGTGTCGGAGGGAAACTGGGCAGACAAGATCGGGGAGAGTGACCCACTACCGGCCGGGAGGAGCCGCAGCACATGGCGCATTGCCATGTGGACTCGAGTATGCATTTCGGATGGTGACACAACGGCGTAGCCAGGCAGTCGACCGCGTCTTCGAGGGATGGACCCGAAATTTGTGGCTAACATCTTCAAGACAGGACCGAGGAAGGTACCCTGTGCGGCGGCAAGGTTACCCAGGAACCGGATATACAGCTTCACGTAGGATTCGTCCCGTCCGAGCCACTCGCTGTTGATGATGGCATGGACCAGTCCGCTGCAGGAGCGGTCCAAGGAGGCGACATGCGAGATCAGACCAAGAAGGTGGTTTTTCAAAGATGTGTGTGTTGGTGATTCATACGCAAGCAGGCTGTCATCGTCTTGCTTTGTTGGATCGGCAGAAAACATTCCCTTGATTCGGTCGTACCCCTCGCTTTCTGACACAGTAACATGTCGGTGAATAGCCCGGCGGATCTCCTCCCGAATGAATGCCAGGCTCTGCTTTGACGACGTATCCTCATATATCTTCACATCTTGATCAAACTGCACGCGGGGTCGCTTCTTGGTAGGAGGAAGGGCTTCTGTCGTGTCATCGGCCTGGGATGAGGACGGGGAAATGGGGAGGTCCATCTCGCTCATTTTGCGTTTTGAGCCGGCGACCACGGGGGGAGGTTTCGAGGTTTTGAGAATCGGGACTGGAGAAGAAGTCGGCAACATTTTAGACCGAGATATCGAGGGTGTGGCCGGTAGCGCCGATTTGCGTGAAGTCGTGGCAAGGGAGACCATGGCCGAACGTGAGGAAAATGGGATGTAGGACAGGTTCTAGGCAGAAACCAATGTCGACATTTGCTTCTCTGCACTCTGGCAGAAATCGAAACCAGTTGACTTTCAATTCAACGGAGCTTATCGAAGACTGATCCAAGCACACGACACTTTTCACGTCGAGATCTTGAGAATTATGCTACAGATTGGAATAGGAGAAAAGGGCAACAGTCTGTCTGCATCCGTGGAAGTCCAGTTGTTTGAGATAGATAAAATCGGATGCAGACAGAATGGTCGAGTTGCTGGATTCAAAGCAAAGCAAAGTGAAATTTTTCCTTTTCCTTCAGTCACTTGTGGAGCCCGGCGGACACCCGTGTCGGTGAGCCCTACGCTATACCTAATTGGGTAATATTGACTTAGGTCATCATGTACTCATTGTCGGATTTTCGAACCACATCATCACATCTTACTTGCTCGACTAGGGAAGTAATTTTAGACGTGTTTATTGGATCATATTTGAGATTCTGAACGAGACATCAATGAGACTTCATATGAGACTCCCAAAAAGTCCGAGAAGGACCGCAGAACCCTCACAAAGACTTCGTAGGCATCATCGAAGGACGGTATGAAGCAGTTGAAGCCAAATGATACACCAATGCATAACGATAAAAAGACCGTCTAATACGGGAAGAAATGAATAAGATGGCATGAATCAATTCAAAAATCAGGATTGAGCGCGGGAACACAAGGTCCTCCCATGGTATCGTGTAAAACAAGGGGCAGTAGTCGTAAAAGAAAGAATAAGAGTTGGTCGTCTCGGCGGGCCAAGCGAAGGAATATCCAGTCCTTGCAAGTCCGCAATCTCGTGTCGTTGATCACCCCGGATCAACCGGGGGGCAGCAGTTACGTTAGAACCAAGATGCAGTCATAGGCCCATGTGTGTCCTCGAAAATGCTGCCGTACAGTTCTTCAACTTCCACAAGATAATCTTCGACAGAAAACTTCCTGAGCCCCTTGGCATAGAGGATCCGCTCTTCATCATCGTGCATATTGAGGCCACAAAAATCCTCTACGACTTCGTTCACCTGCTCTAGCTCTTTGCCAAATGGATGCGGCTCAGCCTGGAAGAATTCCTGTGAAGCACGAATGGTCGGTGTGGTGCGAGCTGCATTCAGCGGCGGTGGAGACATCCTAGAGACCGAGCGCTTGTGAGCGAGCTCCTGGTGTGACCGCTTGGTGTGGGACAGAGCTCGCTTAGGCACCATCGGAGCATCTGTAGTTGACGAAGACGTGGAGGAGCGCGGGGCGCTTGTCACCGAGGCTGTGTGCTTCGGAAAATACGACGCCAATGGGTTTGCATCAATGGGAGAACTCCCGTGAGGGGAGACATCGGGCGAGGACGCCGAAGACGCGTAGCTTTGCGGGGAGAATGCGTTGTCGGAGTCGTCGCGCGATCCTAGTGATGAGGCAGATGAAGAGCCGGCTGAGTAAGGGTTGATATCCGGTGCGTCGTAGGCTAGCATGTTGGTCGTGGACAAGAGCTGCACCGGTCCAGATATGTGGCTGCGCTTTATACTTCCCGAGTTGAGTCGCAAATTCCCTTCGCCACGATACGGCATGGGTGCAGACACTTCGGGGCGCTTATTGCGCCGGGTGAATGCTCTCGTGAGGGTTGACATGATTCAAAAATTTGGTCAAGTTCAAAATATGGCAACGGTGCGTTTCGGCGCAATTGTAAATTGATTTAGAATTTCACACATGCAATGTGTGCGACTTGGGTGTTTTTGGAGTCTGGTCGCTCTTTGCGATCGGATGCGTTGAATCTCGCGTGGTAAGACGATCGCGGAAAGAATGGCAGATCAACTGGAATGTCCAGTATCAGATTGATGTGTGTTGAGAATTTCGAATTCTAGTACACAGTAGAAAATGAATGTCGGATCCTCTTGATTTTGCACAGCAAAATGCAGGGAATATCAGTCTCTTAAGGAATGTGTTTGAAATAAGAGAATAGAAGGAGTCCAGGATCTCAGATCGCTTTGTATCTAGGACTTCAAGAATAAAAGAATAAGGAGAGAATGAAGGAACAAGGACACAATCCCAAGGAGGTTGGAAGAAGAAAGAGGGGGTGTCCTCCTTACGGGGGATTATGGGCGCTACACCAGCGTTTGACCAAATTTCACCTGGACCAGTCGCAGGACACCCAAAGGATGCCGATGGAGCCCAATAAAAGAGTTCGGTCTAGAAGATTTGACTTCTCAGGGCCCAGTTGTTCTTGACGATCAGACTGGTTCATCCAGACTTTGGATCTTTTGCCTCATTCTACGGTACACGAACTACGCCTATTATTGATTGATCTTGAAGGGGGGAACTCCGTCCAGGTACTTCCGGACCCCCGAGTTGGTTCCAGCCCCATCTTCCAGGGCCAACTTCCAGGGTCGGATATGTGCCTGGGTATGGAGGGTGTACGTGTTCAACGTGTTCTTGTTCGACGTGTCCACGGGTCGCGCTGGCCCTGGGAGTTGATATGAAAAACATCCCTAGAACATGACACATACAGCGGGATGCGACAATACCCCGAAAATAATATAATTGAAACGGATGCAGGTCCGAATTCTTAGTCTGAAGGCACGGGCGTTTCACCAACCACTTGTATCAGTTCTATGCTCAAAGTAGTCTGTGCTCCGTGACCCGTTTGGCTTGAATTTAGCCCAGTAGACGTCCAATCAGAGGGTTGGACTGGATGAACTCAGGTCAAGGGGTCTTGTCGTTACCGCTTGCCTGCAGCTGACCGAGTCTGGAGGGTTCGGAGAACTTCCAAATCACAAAGATGGTGTGCTCGTCTTTTAGGGACTGGTGGATGTGGAGTATTGGTGTTTAAAGTCCTTCATCTCAGACTCCACCGTGAAAAATGTGTGGAGTGGAGTGAGCCCCGCTAGGGCCCTATCATGTCATGTGGAATGCGAGGTACTGTATGTCGTATCATAGTGCCTATTGTGAACCTTGGGATGCGCCTTGGTCATGTATTGCTTTCACTCAACAAAGCTATTCTGGTATTTGCGTCCTTGAAAGGTTCCAGACAACACGTGATATGACACCAAATTATCGCCTCAGACATATGCTCCGCAATGGCTTGGCGTTACAGATAAGCCGCCCAGGCTCTATAAGGAAAGAGCAGAGGCTTCAATATTATCGTGTTGTGTTTAGAACACATCAATTTAAAAGTAAAGTCCCGGGTTATTGTGTGACAGCTCCTCCGCTTTGCTCGACCCTGCAGATGCATTTGCATCCATCGAAATACCCACAGCATCCTCGGCGCTAGTTATCCCGTCTCGGGAACTACCTGGAGATGGCATTATTGATTCAGGCCCCACTGCGACCCGATCTCCAAAATATGCCTGCGAAGCTATCACCCCGGGGTGGGGCTGATGAGCTTCGTATGAACTCACCGAACTGACCCTGTTGTCCCTGGGTTGCCATGCGTATGAGACTAGTCCGGAATGAGGCTGATCTCCCGAGGGCTGTGATTTATCATGGGTAGGAGTCACAGGCATTGCGTAGCCACGTCCCGGGGTGTCTAAAACCATGTCACTTGACTGCGCAATGGTAAACCGGTCTGACATGGCCGTCAGCCAACGCTCCATATCGGGCCATTCTCGGAGGGGGAGCTGAGACCACTCTTTCATGCGAGCTGCTTTGTGTGTGGGCAGAGTATCCGTCTTTGCTGGGGTTTGAATCACTATTCGTTGCCCCATTGAACGAATGGTCATCAAAGCACCGTAAAGAGCCGACTCGGTCTCTGCCAGCCTCTCTTCCAATTGGTTCAAGTATCCCAACGGTAAGCCTCTGGGCCAATGAGTTAGCTTCCCGCGGGTACCTGCATACATGTAGGCCTGGGTACTTGCCTTTTACCACTCTCAGGGTAGATGCATTTCGATGCATCTCCTGCGCATTGGGAACAGAACGGACTTAACGAGATGCAAATGATTAGAAATGAGGCTAGCTATAGGATTGAACGGTGAGAGCTTTGGTCTTACAGTTTGCGATCACACTATTTGGTCAGTGCTTGTCTTGCCGTACTTTTAGAATAACATACTTTGCATTTGCGCTGTCTGCATAGCTCACAGGAAATCGGATTCAAGTTCTCTTCTAATCACATCTCGAGTCAGTCGATATATGCTTTTTATCTGGGGTATTCCGGTCACACCTGGCATGGTGGCACTAGGTGCCTTCCGCTTCGATCGCAATTGCGCCATTTGGTAATCTCGGGATTATACAATGAACATGCAGAATATACTAACTAGATCCTTCGAACATACATATGTAAGATCAGGCTACCAAGGTCAGCTGTATGTGTGCTGCTGTTGGGTGGGTGAAAGTCCCGGAGTAAGAAATCTCCGGGTAGAATGAGCAGGCACGTGATACTCATATTTATGCAGGAGACAACACTCATACAACAGTTGTATATATGAAAAGATGAAGTAGTGATTTTACTTTAGTTTTGAATGGCCGAATCATATCACCGTGTTATTCAAATTTCCTGCAAATTGGTTGTCATAAATCCGATTGTTGGTCCTATTGATGTGATTATTCCACCCCTTCCTTTGTTATTGCGATTTAATTACCAGCCTTCCCTTCAGTCTCTTGGCTACCTAAGCTACAGCTTGATCCATAGTTTTTCCTAATTTTGTCTCACAATAAGCGTAACTTTCTTAATTGCATATACACAGGCAAGCTTTTCTTCGCTAAACCTACGTCCAGTAAGGGTAATGCCATCTATTGCCAATATCAGTAAGCAGATATTCGGTACGGTAAAAGTAGCTTACGGAATATTTGGAGCTTTCGTGACCATTCCCCTAATGTTTCTGCCGATTTCACGATCAGCAGAGTAGAACCCAAGTGATACCGGTAGTCCTCCAAGGTCAAGTGGAAGGTCCGTGGAAGACGTTGCGAGGAGAATGCCACAATTATGGATATATACAATGTGCGTGACATAATGACCCAGGTGCTCCATTCGTGCCTTCACGGAGAGGAATTTCTCAGATGTAGGCGTCCCTGGAGCATCCCGCGTACTCATGATTGAAAATGCATCAATACTTTAGATTGTACGACTCGTAGGAGTTACGTATCACCATCCAAGTTGTATCCTATATTCTTGATAAGGAACAGGATGCCGATAAAGTGTCTAGTACAAAAAGTATTGTTCAATCTTCATTTCTTCAATTTTATAGATCTGGTGCAGCCTGCTGCTGACGTAATACGAACTGGGCAGCCCTGGAGACTCCATCCAAGAAACTCGACTTTCATTATCTCACGAAAAATGTGATGCACAAATCACAACGATAATGGCTTCGGCTTCACCTGCGAGTATGAGATTAGAGGACAATGAATCTGAATGGCCATATTTTTCTCGTGCAACTAAGAGACAGAAGCGCACCTCAGGCGCGGATACCTCAGGACCCTCGCCTCGAGAAATTGGATATATGAGAGAATCTCAAAATGATGGATCTGCGACCTTTCTTGGAAGTTCAAGTGGAATTCATTTTATCCGTCATGTCTACAATGCCTTCGCACGTCGATCAGCGGACTTGGGCCAAACACGAGCCCGTGACAAAACCTCAGTGCCAGGGGAAGACGACCGGCTACAGCAAAATCCAGGAAGCATTCGAAGCTCGGATGAGCTGTGGGCGAGCGAAGAATTGAATTCTGCGCCAAATAGCTCATTCTCTTTCGACGATCTTGTCATGTGGACACGCAGCTATTTCGAGAATTGGCATCCAATCTTCCCATGCCTCCACGCCCCGACAGTCTTGCAAACTATAGAGACAGTCAGTCAAAAAGGGACGGAATCGATCAACCGACTAGAATTGATGATTCTTCGCTCCATAGTATCCATTTCTCTGGGTGACAATCGACAGAGAACGTCGTCTGGATCGGGGCTTAGTCCCGTTCCTTCGGTCTTGGTCTTTCGATCTATCCAACATGTGATGCAAGATGTACAAAGCCTCCTTGAAGAGCCGACTAGCTTGCCACTGTTGCAAGCTGCATTTACCGCTCAACTTGCACTTGCTTCTCTTTTGCGCCTGAATGCTGCCTCGCGGGTAGGGGGTGTCATCACCCGCACTGCATTCCACCTCGGGTTGCATCGTTGCCCAAGACGCTTTTCTTGCTTTACTAGCGAAGAAGCCGATATCCGTTGTCGATTGTTCTGGTCAATCTATTCCCTAGAAAGATATCTTTCCCAGGCCCTTGGCATTCCGCTCTCTATTCGAGATGACGACATCGACGTATGCTACCCCGATGCCGAAAGACATTCAACATCTGTCAAATTCCCCGATGATCACAGACTGCGCTTGTTGTGCCATCTTGCGAGATTTGCACGGATTCGAGGCTTGATTGTTGAACTTCGTAATAAATCCATTCTCCATAGTACTGCTAGCCAGGTTGAAGCGGCTCTTGTTACTGGAGAACTAGCGCAATGGTGGAATGAAGTTTATGATGATGTCAACCCCATCGATGAACCCGCAGAATTTGATCTAGAGCAAGAGCCGATCTTGCAACCATATCATCGGCTACTCCTGATGATCCTAAGACATGAAGCTATCATTTCTCTGAACCGACCTCTTTTAGCCTCTGAAAAGCCCAATGCGGATTACAAGAACGCTTTGCAGACTTGCATTGGGTCATCCCGGTCTATACTTGCGGCATTGAGAAAGCACATGTCTTCTGAACCGAGGTCTCCGCTCTCATGGCCATGCTTCACATGGTCGACTTGGATAGCTTGTCTCATTCTGATGTATGCTGCGTGGGAAGAGGAATTATCTACGCCGACTGCCCTCAAATATGCGAGAATGGGGATTGCCATCTTGGAAAACCTGTCATTGCGCGGTAGCAGCTGGCCGGAGACCTGCATCGAGGCGATCAAAGGTATGGAATCTGCTTTTGAGACACAATCGCATGGTGGCCAACAAGCCAAGGCTACTACCACCTTGAACGGCGCTGAGAGACCAACTCAACCCTGTGCCCAAGCCACGCCATCGACGGATAAACAGACAGCACAGATGCCGCCGGCTCAGGATGGAAATAATGGGATTGGCGATACAGATCTCACAACAATTCGACCTCAAGCTTTAGCACCGAATGGATACCAAGGGCATTCGGTCTCTACCGGAACTCATCGGTTTCAACCATCAATTCGCTCACCTGTTCAGAGCCTTGAGACCGCAGAAAACCACGAATCTACTGTTTTTCCCCTGTCTGACAATATCGGTAACTTTGCTGGAGCGTTGAATCCTGCTGAGAACGATTTCAATGGACAATATTCAGCTGGTCTCATTTTCGGCAATGTGGCTGATGGAAACCCCTCTTTTAATCCGAGTTTTGCTGGTCAAGACTCTTTGCCATTTTCATCATCTATGCTTATGAACGATTTATGGAGTGTGGCCGATGGCCCATGGATGATTCACAATAACTTTTTGTGATTCCCGATACATATAAGCAAGCATATGTGTAGATCTCGTGCTTTTTCGCAATCTCAATTGTGATTTGAATTGAGATTTGTTGCGAGCATTAAATCTGGAGGGAATACACACTAAGTACACCCCCGTTGCAAGGATCTGGAGGCCATCTATAGGCCATCCCTCGACCGTTGTATGGGTTGTTCGTCATGCGGACATGTCTTTCTCCGAGTGGGTCCGTATAGCCCACCCCGGACATTTACATCTCCGCCCGCACCCCGCGACAATTATAGTCGAATGAGCTCGCGATGAGGGGTTATGCGATAGGTTTATGGGTAGTTTGCAAGTGGAGACTGAAATCCGAGAATTTGGAGCCGACATCCTTTAAAGGCTTCGTCTTCTGCCATCTATCACCTCACCTCCAACAAGAACTTTAATTCATACCATCATCATGTCTCCACACGTCGCTAGTCAAAAGACCTACAGCATCGCATCCATCCCAGCCGATGGAATTGGCCCAGAGGTCATCAGTGCTGGTATCACAGCTCTGAATGCCTTAACCGATACTCTCAAGACGTTCAAGTTGGAGTTCAAGAACTATGATTGGAGCTCCGAGACGTACAAGAAGACCGGCAAATATATCCCCGATGGTGGACTCGAGGAGCTTAAGAAGCACGACGCAATTTTCTTCGGCGCCGTCGGCGCTCCCGGTAAGCAGACAAAATCAATGCCTTGAAGACGGTATACTAAACACGGGAGAAGACGTCCCGGATCATATTTCCTTGTGGGGGCTGAGACTCGCCATCTGCCAGCCGTTCCAGCAGTATGCGAACGTGCGCCCAACACGGGTCTTCCGTGGCACCGAGTCCCCCTTGCGCAAATGCGGACCCAATGACCTTGACTGGGTGATCATCCGTGAGAACAGCGAGGGAGAGTATGCGGGTCAGGGTGGCCGTTCTCACGCCGGAAAACCGTGGGAGGTCGCGACTGAAGTTTCTATCTTCTCCCGTCACGGTGTGGAGAGGATTATGCGGTTTGCCTTTGAGACTGCTCAGAAGCGGCCGCGCAAGCTGTTGACGGTGGTCACTAAGAGCAATGCTCAGCGCAACGGTATGGTTCTCTGGGATGAAGTGGCAAAGATTGTTGCAGTTGATTTCCCCGATGTCACTGTGGACAAGATGCTTGTTGATGCTATGACTACTCGCATGGTCCTGAAGCCCGAGAGTCTGGATACCATCGTTGCTACCAATTTGGTGAGTTGCCAATATAGAAATGATGCATAGATAGGACCATGGACTGACGATCAACTAGCACGCTGATATCCTCTCTGATCTCGCTGCCTCTCTGGCTGGATCTATTGGTATCGCACCTACCTCTAACCTCGACCCCACACGGGAGTATCCTAGTATGTTCGAGCCCATTCACGGCTCAGCTTTTGATATCACCGGCATGGGTATCTCCAACCCCGTGGCTACATTCTGGACGGCCGCGGAGATGCTTGCCTGGCTCGGCGAGGAGGAAGCTGCTAAGCAGCTGCTGGACTGTGTCGAGAATGTCTGCGAGCAGGGAGTTCTTACTCGTGACTTGGGTGGTGACGCCACGACGAAGCAGGTCACTGATGCAGTTGTGGCCGAGATCAAGAAGCTTGCGATTTAGAAATAAGTTATGTCTGATCAAGGAATTTTGTATGAGGGTGAGCAATGAAAGTGTATAGTTGAATAAAGGAGTGGACAATACTTTAAGACCCAAAAGCAGCTACAATGATAAAAATAGAAAATGCAGAATAAGGTGAAAATTTTAATTCCTATAAAATGTCTTTTGTATATAACACGTCAGAGAATACTTCGCACTTCCGTGTATTCTACGCCAGTAACCTTGGATACATATAATTTGATCAACACTCGTGATCACCGACCTCGACCGCCTTTCAACCTCCATCAACTCAACCATCACTCTCAGAAAAAATTGAATGGAGCGCCCGTCTAAAAGAGCCAGGATCTTATCAGATTCCAATGATGGCTCTGCGAGTACACCACTGACGTCTTTGCAAAGGGCCATTAGCCCACCATTTCCACGAGGCTGTCCCGAACTGACTGATGGTGAATTGACTTCTGGCACTGGAGATACTGGAGATACTGGAGGCACTGCTCGCCCTCTCCAGTTGATCAATTCACCAGTACAACTTACCCATGTTCGAGATCTACCCGATGGTAACAATGTCGACACCATCCGACTACGTGATATTCTCGGAGATCCCATGATTCGCGAATGCTGGCAGTTCAATTATCTGTTTGATGTGGATTTTCTTATGTCACAGTTCGACGAGGATGTCCGCAGTCTGGTGCAAGTCAAGGTCGTGCATGGATCATGGCGAAAGGAGGATACGAATCGGATTCGAGTTGAAGTAAGTTTCTGACGTGACTCGATCGGGTTGGCTTTATCTTTTTGAATATATCTCATCATTGATCGAGGGTCTGAAGTGGCGACTAATCTGCTCTTAGGAAGCCTGTTCGCGATATCCTAATGTCGAGCCTGTTGTGGCCTACATGCCGGAGCCTTTCGGGACACATCATTCCAAGATGATGATTCTTCTTCGGCATGATGACCTAGCTCAGTAAGATTTTCCCACATATTATTGATCGCTGTAGCCCGATATAGGTCTGACTAAATAACAGAGTCATTATCCACACGGCAAACATGATCCATATGGATTGGACTAATATGACACAAGCCGCCTGGCGCTCTCCACTGCTTCCCCTGCAGAAAGCAAATCCAGCAGAGTCTCAGACAAACGCCAAAATTGGCTCGGGCGCACGGTTCAAAAGGGATATCCTCACTTATCTGAAAGCATATGGACCTAAAAAGACCGGCCCGCTGGTCCAGCAGTTGGATAGATATGAATTCGGCTCTATTCGCGCTGCCCTCATTGCTAGTGTCCCGTCAAAAAAGCATATCAGTGACTCCAGCTCAGAAGAGGATACACTATGGGGCTGGCCTGCTCTGAAAGACTTGATGAGCCAAATACCCATCCAGCAGAAAAACACAGGCAAGAAACCACACATAGTAATCCAGGTGCGTATCTCCACACAACCATTATGCTGTAACAAATCTCCAACATATCCAAGATCTCTTCAGTAGCAACCCTCGGCCAAACAAACAAATGGCTCAAAGACGTGTTCTTCAAAGCCCTCACCCCAACCCAAACCCCCAAACCAACAACCTACTCAATAATCTTCCCAACCCCGGACGAAATCCGCCGCTCCTTAGATGGCTATAACTCCGGCGGCTCAATCCACATGAAAACCCAAAGCGCAACACAACAAAAGCAACTCCAATACATGCGTCCGCATCTCTGCCAATGGGCAGGTGACACCCTCCCCCCAGGCCAATGCATCGATCTATCCGAAGACAATCCTCCAAAGCGCGAAGCAGGCCGCGCCCGCGCAGCCCCACACATCAAAACTTACATCCGTTTCGGTGACTCGGACATGAAGACGATCGATTGGGCGATGGTGTCGTCAGCGAATCTGTCTACGCAGGCGTGGGGCGCGGCGACGAATGCGAGTGGCGAGGTGCGCATTTGTAGCTGGGAGATTGGCGTTGTTATTTGGCCGGATCTTTTCCGAGATGAGGGTTGTGCTGATCTTGTATCTGAAACTCGAGCGGAAGAGAAATCTCTTATGCCGGATACGCTGATGGTTCCTTGCTTTAAGCGAGATCGTCCTTCTGTGCCTGGAGGGGCTGAGACGGCTTCGGTGGTCGTTGGGTTCCGGATGCCTTATGATCTTCCCTTGACGCCGTATGGTGCGGGTGATGAGCCGTGGTGCGCGACTGCTTCGCATGCTCTACCGGACTGGCGAGGGGAGAGTTGGATTGCTTGAGTCTGCTGTCCTTGCATTTAGTCTTCTTAGCTATATCTGGATTTTCGTCTCAGCAGTTCACGGGTGTGAGTTGCATGGTTGTCGGAGTATACAGTACACGGGATTTTGAGGTACGCGGAGTACTGAGTCATGGAAAGTAGCATGCATTTGTATTCGTATTCGTCCTGAAAGCTTGAGACAATACGATTATCTCTTCTCTTTTAGATAACCGTCTTTCCAAAAATTCGCTCCACAATATATCCTTCAATAGATCGCGAGTCATCCTCCTAGACTAATTCTTCCAATTGTATCATCTATTCGTCGCGGGTGCCGTACTTGGAAATAAGGGTGTTGACGTGGCTGATGTAGAGTTGGTGGGCCTTGGCGGGGCTGTAGTCCTTGACCTTCTCCCAGGCACCGTAGAGCTGCTTCTTCTATAAGGTTGCAAAGAGTGAATTGTCAGCTATTGGCCTTCTCGCAAAGGAATGTGTTATAGTCCGAGCTTCCCGAGCTCAATCAAAAGCGGAACTAAGACATACCTGGATATCGAACATGCCAGGCTTCTCCATAACATCGCCCTTGCCGACTTTGAAGTAGATGTAGAGGTCTTTCTTCTCCAGAAGACCGGGCGCGGTCTTCAGCATCATAACAGCCTTGGCAGCGAACTCGAAGGCCTTGCGGAGGGTCTCGGCCTGGGCGGCATCATCGAGCTTCTCGAACTCGCCCTGCTCGGCGACCTTCTCGTAGACTTCCTTCAGAGCTGCGACATCGATGCCGGCGGCAGCTTCTTGGACCTCGGGGGTGAACTTTTCTTTCTTCTGGGCAGCCTCCAGGGCGGTGATGAAGGGGGTGATGTCGGACATTTTGGATTTGAGGGTTGTTTGTTTTTGAGTAGAAGGAGGGGTAAGGGTCAGGAACAGAGGATTTATATGGTTGGGACGTTGGAGATGGTTGAGGGCGGGGTCAACCCGTGGACGGTGGGGTGGATGACACACTCGCCAGTTGATTTTGAGGTCATGCGATCTCTTGCATACAAGAACGCCCTTATTATTTTATGTAGGCTATGGGACTACCTAGGTAGCAGGATAGCTCTCGTCTTAACGTGTTCAACATCTGATTCGGAAATTTCGTTATTTACCACGCCAACAGATGCATATCCACAATGCAACCGATGTTCGCTATGCACCAGAAAAAGAGAAGAAAAGAGAAAGGTCAGGGAAATGTACAAGTTCAAAGAGAAGAGCGATCACCAATCCACCGCCCATCCATTGTTGGTGAGGAATTCCTCACAAACTGCCTTGAGAGCATAATTGTTCCTCAGATCATGGACGCTCATAGGAGCCCGAGTCAAAGGATCGACACCCGACTTCTCGACATACTTGGTGATGCCCAAGCGATCGAAACTAACCCCGGACGGTGTAATAACAGGATCATGCATGATCTCAAATGTGATACCGTCAATGAGATAGTCAGGAACAACCTAGAAGCAAACCCAAACGTCAACAACAAACCTAATCGACAACCAAGTTGGAGCCATACCCTTTCCTTCACCTCTCCGTTAGAAGCAACTCGAAATGCCTCCCTCAGATTCTTAACTTTAGTCTCCGCATCCTCCCGGAGCGCCTTCTGGTCCTCCCCAAACCCAATCTCCCCAATCTCCCCGCGCTCCAAACGACCCTGCAGCTCCGCCAGCGCCCGCGTGACGTCGGCCTCAATGAGCGCCTCCATAGAGCCCAGAGTCTCATTCAGCTGGCGCACCCGGGCAGTCTCCCGCGCAGCCCAGATCTGCTGCTTCGCGCGCAGCACCGTCCGCGACAGATTCCCCGATTGGGCATTCTTCGCTGCTAGACTCTGTTCGTATGCCCCGGACGCGACGTCGTGTGCTTTTTGTGGGCGGTTGAGTTCTAGGAGTGCTTGGGCGAGGTGGTGGTAGCTCTTTAGGGCAGCGGGGTTCTTTGGGCCGTAGATCTCGATTGCGCCTCGCGCGTCATGTTCAACGTCGGCCCATTTGGCGAGTTTGCTTCGCGTTATCGCGCGGTTTGCGTAGAAGGTTGCGTCATTGGGGTTCTTTTGGATTCTATTTAATAGGGGGATTTTGTTAGTTTGGGGCAATTTGGATGATCGTTGGGTTTGCGACTTTGGTTGCGACTTTGGTTGGGAGTGGTGAGGGGAAGTGTTGGAGGGGTCGAATGTGATAGCTTACGCCTGGGAGTACAAGTCTTCGGCACCGCTGTAATCTCCAGCTTTGTAGAGCTCGTTGCCCTTTGCTTTGAGTTCTTGGGCCATGATCTATGTGTGAATGAGGCCTTGAGTTTCTCCCCGTGTGATCTGTTCCCCAATGTGGGGCGGTCCACATATAAATTCAACAGTGATAGGAGTGGATATTGCTGTTATGTATTCATGACAGCTGGGAGGATTTAAAGGGTTTTTTGATCTGCAGTAACTATGTGAGGACCCTTTTGGATATCTTTGTTAGTTCATCTAAAGCGCATGAAACAACTATAACTATAGTTGGCTATGGAACGTCATAGATCCCCGCAGAAGGTCTGAGTCAGCCCAATTGGTAAACTGCGCCCCATGAGGATACAGCTATTCTTCCATGCACTAATCTGGGTGAGGTTGACTATAGTTGTTCATTCACTATATACATATCTCTGTGACCTTCCAATCCAATTTGGAAGCAGAAGTAACATTCGTGGTATCATGCGCTGTGAGAACTAAGAAAGACACAACAATCGTGCAGAAAAGTCGGTACAACTTGACAAGTCATGCTTTGTCAAAAGATGGCACAAGACTAGGAGGATTCTCAAGACATCCAGAGTGGTATCAGGTAAGACAAGACAAACAGCAGAGACAAGTGTCTAAGCAGCAGTGCGGAACTGGACCTCATAGTCCTTGATAGCCTGAACCTTGGCAGCAGAGGCGGACTTGGGGTCGAAGCGGTAGTTGAGCCAGTCGGTAGCGAGCTTCTTGGCCAATTCAACACCGATGACACGCTGACCCATGCATAGGACTTGGGCGTCGTTGCTCAGGATAGAGCGCTCGACGGAGAAGGGATCGTGGGCAGTCACAGCCCGAATGCCGGGCACCTTGTTTGCAGCGATGGCAACACCCAGACCAGTGCCGCAAATGAAGAGGCCGCGATCAGCCTTGCCATCCATAATGAGCTTGGCACCCTCGACGGCAGGGTGTGGATAGGCAGTCTTGTCGGAGGATGAGTTGACGCCCACATCAATGATCTCGGCGACGAGGGGGTTCTTCTCGAGAGTGGCCTTGATAGCATCCTTATATGGGACACCGGCCTCGTCGCAGGCCATGACAATGCGGAAAGGAGTAGACATGATGAGGTATGGACAAGAGGACGAAGATCAGAGGATGAAGAATGTACAAACAATGGTTTGTATTGAATCAAAGATATTGTATTGGTAAATAGATTGAGTTCACACAGAAAAGAAATCCTTGGTTTGGGAGTACACAGAGGGGTCTTTATATCTTTTGGCTCAGCTCTCTTCCCCTCCCTCCTCTATAGCCGTACAACCAAACCGCTCAGGTCCAGCCGATCCTTGCATTTGATAGAATCATCTACAGCCGTTCTCCACCAAGGGATTCGAATAGTCTGGTTCCGGCCTTGATAATGTTACGCGTATTTCGAGCGTCCAGGGTGGCCCGCCCCGGCATCATAGCACCCAATGACGGGGTGGGAGTGTTCGGTGCCAAAGAGGTTAAACCGAGGTCGGATACTTTAGGATCCTTGTTTTGGTCCGTACATGCGTCTTACCTCGTATTACCGGGATGTTTTATTCGACCTCGCCGGCGCTGGCTTAGAACACGCCCTCAGACTTCACAATATGCCACACACCAAGCCATCGATGTCAGTGGTGAACACAACCTACAAGACAAGAGTGGCAAGAAGGTTGTGGCTTTTCGCACAGGCATGGGCCGCACGGCGGTACATTTAACTTGCTTCTGAAATGCTGATGCCTCAAGCCAAGGGCCGGGACTTTGGTTTCATCTTTTTCCCGAGTCTACGGTTATTTCGGTGGCTAAGGTCTGGGCGCCTCGTATATCAACGAATACACTGCTATGACCCCGGCCGATGTCACCTAGACAAGGAGAGGGGAATATCGAATCGACCTCATACCAGGGAATTAGGTTCAATGCTTTGAAAACCCTGGCTGAATATAAATTGGGAGGATGATGCGGCATGTCGACAAATGATTGGCCTCATAACTTGGTTTCCCAAAGGTCGAATGCACAAGTACCAAGTATGGTCATATTATCCCCAAGTCGCTAAACCCCATAATTGATGTGCATTGCCTCATCGCAAGGGTGTTGTACTCCACTTTCTTACTCCACTGTAATGTTGTTGGTCATTAGCCCATCGGTTCTCCGGCTTGTACTATACAATGTATACTCCGGATTTTCAGATCTGCACTGTAGGATCCTATAAATTGTACGGAGTATATCATTCTCTAATTATACTATAGTGGACAGATGGGATAAGGAGTCTTGGAATGTATAAATGTGCACAAAGAAGCGCAATACCATCTGGGGATAGTTTTATTCTTACCGTGTCCGGGGTAGGAGTACTGGCTCTGCTCGGCTTATCACAGTCTTGCCAACTTGTATTAAACTCGGTATTATTGAGTCCGCTGAATGGCTATACCCCTGGGCGAATGTGACATGACGTACCCCCATACAACATACAGACAATCGGAATGTCTAGCGCATAAATGCCACGCGCATTGACACACTAGAAATTACGTTTGATCAAAAATTACTTGGAATTACTTGGAGTTACAATTCGAATCTTGGCTTTGACTTTCAGACTTTCCGAGAATCAAGTATCCCCAGCATCAGACGGGAACGCTACGCACATCCCCCCTCCATAACACTCGACCAAACACACAACTTTCGCAACACCAATCACCATGGCGTCCACCTACCCAGTTCTCCCGGAGAAGCTGCTCCTCATCTCTCTAAAGATGTACTTCACTCCGGACCGCACACTCACCTACCTCCGCGAACTCCTCAACCCTACCAACGAGATCGTCCACCCAGCAAACCGAGACAAACTCCTCCTAGCTCTAATCCCAGACTTCCTAACCATCTGGCCCTGCGCGCAAATACTCAAAGAGTACGAAGCCAACCTCACCAGCACCGGAACCTCCCCATCCCCACCCCCCTTCCTCCTCGGCGCGCAGGACTGCTTCTGGGAATCGCAAGGCGCATACACAGGCGAAGTCTCCCCGGCCTCGATCCGCGCGCTCGGCTGCTCAATCGTCGAACTAGGCCACGCCGAGCGCCGCGCCATCTTCAATGAAACAGAAGACCAAACCGCTCGCAAAGCAGCCGCAACCTGCGCCCAGCATATGGTCCCGCTCGTCTGCATCGGCGAAGTGACAGCTCCCGGCCCTGTCGCGTCTCAAGCTGTCGGCCAGGCTGTGGCCGAGTGCGCGGTGCTGGTGCGCGCTGTGCTGGCGGCCATCCCGGACGACGCGCCCGTTATATTTGCTTACGAGCCTGTCTGGGCTATTGGCCAGCCGAAGCCGGCTGGTGTTGATCACGTTGCTGCTGTTGTGCAGGGCATCCGTGCGCTTATTAGTGCCCGGCCTGGTACAGTGCGTGTGTTGTATGGCGGCAGTGCGGGACCTGGTCTTTGGGGGGCTGGTGGGCTTGGTCGCGCAGTTGATGGGATGTTTTTGGGCAGGTTCGCGCATCAAATTGATGGTGTGCAGAAGGTTGTCCGTGAGGTGGAGGAGACGCTGGCCATAGCGTGATGATGCACCCCAGGTACTCATCCTTGCTTCGACACGACGCCTTGACATCTATGTCTACAATTATACAGGTATACGGTATTGTGTTTTGCACTATACGGTTCCTCGTCATTGTTATACGGAATAATACATAACAGACCTTAAAAACGGCGCATCTAGACGAAAACAAAAAAAAGTGGAAATATCAACCAGCTCCCTCGGGAAGCCTATCTGGGGGAACCCGCAAGCTACAGAACTTCCCCGGTTTTCTTCGGTCATGCGGCCGATCAGAGATTTTGCCTCTCAGATGACTTTTAAAGCTTTTTTTAGGTTCGGCAAACCTCAATAGGTCTAAGCTATGTATCTCTCCTCCACTTTGTTTGATGTGGGTTCGTCGTGGACTGATCGAGTAATCCGAGCTATTCATATAGTTCTCACGGGTCAATTCTGACCGGGATCAATTTCTCAATTTCCCCTTTTCAATTCTTTTCGGTATTGCCTGACTCGGTCGTTCCATATAGAATTGTGCGATGTCAATTGAACCTCTCGGACGAGAAATTAGAGAAATGAATGCAGAATATTACTTTTCTTTTGTATCCGTGTTATTTACAGCATCTATCAAAGACCGAATGAGAATAATCGAAAAAAAATTCATAGTTCACACCGCTTATTTCTTCTGCAGCTCCTCGCGCAGCTCCTCGCGCAGCTCCTGCTTGACACGCGTGACAGTGCCAACACCACCGTAGACAATACCAGTGTACATCATAGCCACCGAAGCGCCGGCCTTGAGGGCCTCGCGCGCCTCCTTACCGGTAGTGATACCGCCGGAAGCGAAGATAACCTTCCGAGGAAGGTTAGACTTCTCGACAGACTTATCCGAATCGGTCGCAGACGACGGGGGTCCCTGGTCAAGTAGGGCGCGGTAGCGGGCGACGAGCGCAACGGAGCGGTCAAACAGCTGGGGGCCGGAGTAACCGCCGGTTTCCTTCAGAGTCTTCTGTTCCTCGGCGGGGAGGACGAAGCCCTTGGGCACGGGATCGGGCCGACGGTTGGTGGTGTTGCCGACGATGACACCATCGACGCCGGAGTTCCAGACAGCCTCGCAGATGCCGGAGATCTGCTCGTCGGAGTCTTCATCCGGGCTGACCTTGACCATTACGTAGGGCTTGGTCTTGCGCTCGACGTTCTTGGCGGAGGCGACGACCGCCTTGAGGATTGCTGTGAGGGGTGCGGCGGCTTGGAGGTCACGCAGACCTGGGGTGTTGGGGCTGGAGACGTTCACGACGAGGATATCGGCGTATCGCGCCACTCGGTCCACGCAGTAGACGTAGTCGCGCTTGATGGCTTCGATGTCTCCGTCGGGGGTAAGCTTGTTCTTGGCAACTTGCACTGCGAGAAGTTTGCCCGGAACCAGACTTCCAGGCGGAACATTGGCTTCGCCGTCCAAGACACGCTGCTCGGCTTGTTCGTGTAGGCCAAATCCGGCGGCGTAGGCGAAGTCGGCTACACGCTGCTTCAGAACCTTTGCCATGTGGTCGGCGCCCTTGGAGTTGAGGCCGTAGCGGTTGATCATTGCGTGTTGCGAGGGCAGTCGGAATACTCTAGGCTTCGGGTTGCCTTCCTGTGGTAGAGGGGTAGTGCCGCCCACCTCGACGATGGCGGGACCGATGTCGAGCAGCGCATCAGGGACCTCGGCGTGCTTGTCCAGACCGGCGGAGATACCGATTGGGTTGGAGAGGGTATATCCAAAGACCTGGTAACGGATCTCGTCAGTGATTTGACCATTGGCAGGTTTGGGGATACCATTACCTCAGTTGCCAGGACACCGTCACTGTCCGGTTCGCCACGCTCGCGCGGGTGAAGACCATACTGGTAGAGCATCTTCAGGTTTTCCACGCCAACGTGGTGCGCATCCTCCGCATCGGGCCATAGGAGGCGGATCAAGGGTACAACAGCGTATCTGTGAATACTGGCTCTGGTGTCCGTCCCATAGATGTAGCCCACCAGCAGGGTTAAGGCCAATGAGGCACCGTACAAGGCCTTCCTAGAGCCACGACGGGCTTTGCGGGGAATCTCCTTAGCGGCCTCCTTTGTAGCATCATTCGCTAGAGCATCCTTTCCCATCTCCTTGGCCGCTTCAGTGGGTGGAGGTGCGGCCGAGTCCGAAGCATATCGCAAAGCACCGGGGTAGCGCTGGGCCCGTTTCGGTACCAATGCCGACGGTCGTTGGATCAAGCGGGAGGTAGGAAGGGCGCGAGCCCGGAGGCTGGCTCTCCAGGCCATCGTTGCGGAGTTACAAGTCATTTTGGTTTCGTATAGAGCTAATTATCTTCGCCGGAGCAACGCCCGATCGAACCTATACAGCGGTTAGTACTTGCTATTGATAGTGGATTGTGAATAGAGCTAGTCAAGCCCTAACCGACTCGCATTGTAGACTAGCCAGCTGGAAGAGTATGTACAGATAAATTTGCACCTAATAAAGCACTTACAATTTCAATTGAGCACGATCCGAGGTTCTCGCTTGCAGGGCGGATTCGGGTTCTTTGCTGCACAATCCGGGCGGTGTCGATAGGCCCTGCAGAATCTCTGGGGCGGTGTCATTACGTAGCTTCATCACTGGATGTCACTTATCTATGTTGTACTTCATCTTCTACCTATGTCTTCGTTTACAATTTCAGTAATTGTCAGAGAATGCAATATGCTTCGGAATGCTTTTTTTACCTCTATAATTAGAGCAAAGTCTATGCTTTATATGCAGAATGAATTAATATATTGACTGACGATCTTCTCTTCTATGATCACGAGGACCTCGTATCGGGCAACAGTGTTAAGGCTCGAGAATGACCAACTAACTTCTACCTCTCAAATATTGCGAATCCTTTAGCTTGTCTCTGTATCTGGACAGAAAAGTTTCATTCATATCCACGGTGCTGCATGCCACCTGTCCGAGCCAAAATGAGGATCCAAGGAAGAACAACCGACTCTCCAGCGTTGGAATCTGACCATGTCTATTCCGACGAGGAGAACAACTCCCTTGGTCGGGAACGTGCACCCTCGCAGCGAGAGTCGAATATCCCAGAAGCGGCGCCTCAGCTCAATCTTGCAAAGGAGCCCTACCGTTCATTCAACGTCTTCAAAGATGTATGTTAGCATTCCGGCATGGATGCAGCTATCTCCATATAAGCCCTCATAAATGCAAATAATTCTCATCAATTCACGCAGGTAGCACTCGGTACCAATGCCTTCAGCTTTTGCCTTCAGGTCCACCCTTCTGGAGGACTTGCTCAATCTCCAAGCCCAGTATATCACACATTGCGCATCCCCTGGTACCGGCAAAGGCTTTATCTGCCAGCCTCATTTGATCTTTACTCTGGTGGCAATGTTGTGCGCAGCCGAAAAGATCCATCGCCTGATCCTCAAGACCACCGTGCACACATTCACTACCGTGGCTTTGAGGGTCTGCTCGGTCTCCACGTGACGGTAGGAATTTTTCGCCAAGTAGGTTCTAACACACGCCAAGACGACCTTCCAGCCCCTGGGAAAAGTTCACTCGATCTTGTCAAGCATTGCTCAGTGGATATTGTTCGAAAGGGAATTGGTAGGACTTACCGTGTTGAGATTACTGATGGCGGCGCTGTCAAAACATTCTACTGGAAAGGATCCAAGACCGCATTGTCTCTTCTTGAAACTGAAGGGAAAGGCGGTTCTAGTGATGGGAACGGGAACCTGAAGTTCTTCGCTGCGGATAAACCAGATGATATTCTTGCGGTGTGGCAGAATAGAACCGATCGGCAAATTCTAGGGTCTTTGAAGGTTATCGCTGAGCTTGATGCTGATTCAGATGGGGTCCTTGAAGGGTTAATGGCGAGTTGCTTGGCAGTGGTTGTTGCAGAAAGGGTTTCTGGGCGAGGGTGGGTAGGTGGCCTGGGGAAGTCAAGGAACTCTTCGGAATTGGGTCACATCGCAGGAGCAAGTGCATAAATGAGGATCTACTGGTTATTTATTGAGTTAACTGTATCTCCATGTAGCGAAAGACCTAATTAGCAAACAATGAACCTATATATGCTGAGATATATCATGTCATAGTTAACCTCTCTATTTACCGTATCAATCTAACGAATACGCTGTACATTAAGTAGAAGTAATAATATTTTCTTCACTGTCAAATATTTTAGAACATCAAAGTATGCCAGCCCGAAAGTGGGCTATTATACCCCGTACCTATTGGGGAATTCTCAAGACCACCCTGCCATCGATCTCCGAGCGCTCCAGACGGTCCAAAACCTCATTGATATCGTCCAAGTCAAAAATTTCAATATGCGCCTTTACATCGCCAGCTACAGCCATAGCCAGCATCTCATCCATCTCTTCCGCTGTTCCTGCGGAGTTTCCGACAATAGTAAGGCCTGTATCAATGGGTCAGACCGGCTCATGTTTTGAGTTGCATAGGTAATGAGAACTCACCCCTGACAATCATATCGAATGGCGTAGCTGGCAGTTTGAATGGTTTGTTGGGAATACCAACGCAAACCAGCGTACCAAAAGGACGCAACATCTGCATACTTTGTTCGTATGCTCGCTCGCCATTGGCAGTACAGATCACAGCATGTACACCGAATGTTGTCTTATCTTTGACTGCCTGGACAATGTCGACTTCGCGGTAGTCCAGGAACTCCGTAGCTCCAAGCGAAAGGCATAGTTGCTTTTTCTTATCTCCGCTTTGGAAGCATCGGGTTAGCTTGTTGTGGAAATGACAGATAATGTTAAGTTGATATCACATACCTGTCAATTGCGATGACCTTAAGGCCCTTTTTTGCGGCAATCTGAATTCCCCTGCAAAAAATATCCTTGTCAGAAAACAAAGATTCGGTCATAGCAAGCTGGGTTGGAAATATACATATGACCAAGGCCACCTCCAGCACCAAGGATGGCAAGGTAGTCTCCCGGGCGAGTCTTGGTCTTCATGATCGAAGAGTACATCGCAATTCCAGCTGGAGATAATCATTAGCGTTTGTATCGGCGCAATACCAAATGGCAAAATCTTACCACACAGAAGAGGCGCAGCAGTATCTGGTGAAAGCTGGTCCGGAATTTTCGTCACATGAAGTGCTGGGCTGACAATATACTCTGAGGCATGATATCAGAAGTGTCCCAGATGATGGCAATGGTAGATAAAAAACTTACGCTGGAATGTTCCAGGTACATTCTGCAAACCACCAATGCAATTAGCAACGCAAATGATAGCGAGAGACATGGTCTGCCGTAATCAACAACTTACTGCACCAGCGTTCTTCTGATACGGGCACACGGTATGGTTGACTTCGCAAATTTCGCACTGGCGGCAAGAACTGTAGAGCCATCTGATAGTGGAAATGCCTCCAACGTCAATATAACTCCCAGGTGAAAATTTGCAATGAAGAAGACAGACCTGATACCAACCCTCGTTCCCATCCATTCCTTCTCGTCAACCTCCGGTCCGACTAAGGGTCATGACGAATGTTAGTATACGTTTTGACCTACGTTAAGCCTGAGGCAGCAATTGCTCTTACCTTTGACTACTTTCCCAATACCTTCATGACCCGCAACATCAGTCAACATAGGCGTGTCACCGCGGATGCTGTGAAGATCCGAGTGACATACTCCAGAATACTCGAGCTTGACGAGGATTTCGCCTTTTCCTGGAGTTGGCACGGGGCGATTGCTCTTGATCCCCACCTTTGTGGAGACAGGAGTACTTGGGGGTGCGATAACAGCAGCGATTTGAATTGGGGGGATTGGGGCGACCGACATCTTGCTGGCTCTATGAATATTCGAGATCACGTATTGGAGAAGGTCTGTGAATCTTGACGAGGACACTTGGCTTAAATAGTTCGGTAGTTGAGACCTGATCCGATAGGCGGCATTAGTCGTATCGCAGATGCGGGGACGTGAGGAAGGTGCAAAGATAAGCAGAAACAGTTAGCAGATGCCAAGATATGGATATTGATGATGTCGAATTGGATAGATTAGGCAGGTTAGACCGGGGGTGAAGGTGGAGATGGAAGATATCAACACAAATAATCAACTACGGACTCCAATGGAATACATCTGACACTTCTCTTTTACAGTTCAGCGTCAATAATTCAATTAAACAATTATGTGTAAGCCGCAGGTCTGACATCGGGACAATCATGAAGGAATATAAGACAAGGACTCTGCTGGGCAGAGCCGAAGGGAAGGAGTGCTACAGCACTCATGCAGCAGAAGGCTTCCGAGTTGCGAGAAACCCGAACACCAAGGTATCAAAGATGAAATTCTAAACCCGACATAGAACGCTAGAAAATCATGCATTCTCGGACTGGATTGTTTGCTGCAAGTAGAGACATAGTTAGTTTGAGAAACAAGCAGGTTGCATCGGGAGAAACCAACCACCAGCCAATCCATTCCCTCATTAATACCCTTGCCATCAATGGCAGAGCAAGCAACAATACTCCAGTTTCGGTCCCGCAGCTCTCCCAGCTTCAAAGCCTCTGAGATCTCGCCTGCGCCCTTGGCACCGGGCTGATCCTGCTTGTTGGCAAACACCAGCAATGCCGCGTCGTGAAGTTCCTCCTCATTCAACATGGCTGCTAATTCATCTGCTGCAGTCCCTAATCGCTCAATATCTGTGGAGTCGATGACAAAGACCACTGCGGCGGTGTTGGCGTAGTAGCATCGCCAGTATGGGCGGATAGAAGTTTGGCCACCAAGATCCTATAACCAGGGATGTTAGTCATGACCCGAACGAGCTTAAAGAGGTACAACATACCCAGACATTCAGATTGAGATTCTTATATGTGACCGATTCGACGTTGAAACCGATTGTAGGTATCGTAGTGACGACCTCACCGATCTGTAGGCACGTGTCAGCCCCGCGAATTTCATTCAAACGCGCTAGAAAAATCAGGTTTCAAAGCCATGATATCTTACCTTGAGTCTGTACAGCAAAGTAGTCTTTCCAGCGTTATCCTAAATACCCGAAAGATGTTGATTAGTTTCCCTTGTCACACTAATGAGATCCTGCTTTCCCCGCGTGGGATACAGATGAGACACAACGTACAAGTCCTAGAATCAGAATGCGAATCTCTTTTGTGGACCAGAGCAGGGACCAGATACGTGATAGTGAGCCTCCCATCGTGTGTAAGATTAACTAGTGGGCGCGTTGTCCACTGTTTTGGTTCACAGGTTGCCGGGCAAGTATGGGGTCGAGAATGGTTTAGGTTGAGGGCGCGTAAATGGTATAGATTGAGTGGAATGAGACAAACTCGCTATGGTGGTATGGTACAAGCAGTTGAGATAGAGGTGAAAGAGAAGAAAGACACTGATGGCAGCCGCATTGGATGTTCTTGGCCGATGGGCCAGTGCGGTGTGGGCGGTCAATCGGGGGATCATCGTCTGGCGGGATTGAGCTTCTCATTTAGAAAACCACATTGTGTCTTTCTCTCTATTATATTCTGGTCTTGCTTACTTTATCGCGTTTTACGCGACTAACCCTCACTATCTGAAGTGCAACCGGAGCACTACGGTCACCTCCGGCGCACTCCCTAGATCTGCCGCGATTAGTCTCAATTGAAGACAGCCGACCACAACCCGATACCACCATGGTCGGAAAGAAGTCGGGCAAGGCCCTCCGGGATGAGGGTAAAACAGTCTTATCGAGCTGTTGAAATACAGCCGTCGAGAACAAAGCAGCTAATACTTGACATAGGCCTGGAGCGGACCGACAATAACATGGAACTATCCAGCTGGCCGCAGATTCCTGCAATCAACCAGAAGAACTACTATACGTACGTATATCTAGGTTAATGCCTGCCACACGGCTCTAGTTGACAACGTCAATACTGATTGCGTTATATAGGGATTACCTGAAACGGGACGATCAAAATCTCGCGTTCCGACTGCAAAACGAGGAAGCAAGGACAAGGATGACCAAGAAAGCGAAGGATCACGACCGTGCCCTCGCAATGGCCAAGACCGAGACCGAGACCGGGGAAGGCGAGGGTGAGGCGGATGGCGACGCCCACATGGAGGATGCGGAGGAGACCCCGGCCGAGATGGCTGGCTCCAAGGTTATTGTCATCCACATGGGCAGTCAGAACCTCCGTATTGGCCTTGCCAGCGACGCACTGCCGAAGACCTTGCCAATGGTGATTGCGAGGAAATCATCGACCAACGAGTCCGAAGACCATGACGAACCTAAGCCCAAGAGATTCAAACACGACGATGGCTCTGAAATGGAGCCGGAAAAGGCTTTTGGATCCGAAGTATGTCCAGTACACCTTTATCGAGATGGCCTTGTACTAACTTTTTCTGATAGTGGTCGTCTCATTTCAATCAGATGTCTGCAGATTTGAAGGTGCACATGCGACAGAACAAGCGAAGAATGCTTCCAAATTCCAAGGAGATGGTTGTCAACTATAACCGCAGAACCGTGCCAGAAATCATCTCTGAACACAATGATCCAATGCGTGCTGAATGGACTGAGCTCTCTAATCCCCCACCAGAGTATATTGTCGGGAAGCCGGCCCTGCGGGTACCGGATTCTTCGAAACCTCGTTACAAGCTGTATTGGCCAATCCGGAATGGCTGGTGCAACGAAAAGGACTACACAAGCAAGAGATCTCTCTTCCTGGATATCTCATTGATCGTGGAGGATGCGATCAAAAATCAACTGCGCTTGACGAGCAAGAAGGATTGGACCCAATATTCGTGCGTTTTCGTCATCCCGGATCTTTACGACAAGTCTTATGTCACCCAAGTCTTGGATATGTTGATGCGAGAGTTTGCGTTCGCTCGGGTGTGTTTCATCCAAGAAAGTCTGGCAGCCACATTTGGTGCAGGCTTCACCTCGGGATGTGTCGTCGATATTGGAGCGCAGAAGACTTCGATCTGCTGTGTGGAAGAAGGCATGTGCATCGAGAACTCCCGAGTGAACCTGAAGTATGGCGGTCAAGACGTAACCGAAACGTTCATCAAGATGATGCTATACGATCATTTCCCCTATGCCGATATCAACCTACGGCGTAGACATGACTTCCTTCTGGCCGAAGAGCTCAAAAAGAAAATCTGCACCATGAACGAAGCCAGCGTTTCTCCGCAAGTTTTTGACTTTCACCTTCGTGTGGCAGGCCAGGATACGCGAAAGTACACTTTCAAGGCTTTTGACGAGGTTCTTCTCGCCCCAATGGGTGTATTTGAGCCTGCTATTTTTGACAATTCTGACAAAATTACCGGGAGACGGACCCTGATCGATCGTTCTGTTGATATTTATGATGGATCACCTAATGATCCTACTTCTGCAGCACAGTCAGAGATTTTGACCGCCATGGCCCCTCCCCTTCCCCGCGTCAAGACGAATGGCGAGGCGCCCGATGTTCAGGCCACACCAAGCCGTCCCCTTGCTTTAAGCAAAGTCCATGATCTCGAGGGCACACCTCGATCTTCTGTCGCTGGTTCTCCAGGACCGGACAATGTAGGGACAAGCACGCCCGCTGCCACAACCGCTGTAGCCCAAGCTCCACGCCCTCCTGCTGTGGAAGATCGAGATGATATTATGCCAGTCTTCGGTCTGGACAACGCTATTCTGACCTCCATTGCCCACGCGGCTCGCTCAGACGAGAAAAAGATGCGGGATTTCATCGGTGGTATCATGGTCGTCGGTGGAGGCAGCTTGACTAGCGGGTTCCATCTCTTCTTGGAAGAGCGACTGCAGGCTCTCCGCCCTGGCTTCTCAAAGGAGATCATGATCGGAACACCGCCCAGAGATCTCGATCCCCAGGTTGTTGTGTGGAAGGGAGCCAGTATTTTCGGCAAATTAACCGGTACAAACGACAGTTGGATCGGAAGGCTGGAGTATGATCGACTTGGTCCCCGGCTGATGGCGTACAAGTGCATGTGGGCTTACTGAGTGCACTTGGGATATTCATTTACGGTACTATGAGAATTCGGCGTGGGAGTTGCATGTTTTGTGGTCACTTTCAAAAGGAATTTCAATATTTTTTTTCTAATACAATAGAGTACTTTGAATCTCGCAATCGATGATTACTTGACCTAAAAAGAAAGAGCTTACTTAGGTGTAGCTGTGAGCTGTTGTCCTGATGTTGAATAAATGCACGCACTTATATGCTTCAAACACTTTCATCTTCATACTTTCTACCTTTTCACGTGATACTTTCTGTATTTCCACGCATATATCTCCACAACGCAAGAACAGACGGTGAATCCAGGCAGAATAATGGTTCTCAGACTCAGCTCCGGAGTTGCTCTGTATGGCAGCTTTTGCCGATTCCCCCAGTACCAGTTGTGGCCAGTCTGGATAAACACTTATACTGGCGAGCCGAAACATTGGATTCTGATATATTGCCAATTTTGCTCCCAACCGCCGTCCTTGCCTTTCTACAAGCCCTTGACTTTCCTCACGGTAGGTTTGCGACCATTCCCTCACATCCATTTTGAATCAAGCTCTTATACTAACTGACCACTATAGAGTTGCACTACCATTTTTGTTTGCCAAAATCAAGGCGACAACAATTTAATCTACTCCAGTCCATCCCAATCCATCACAGTGAGCTTCCGTCTCACCTAGTCCACGCGGTACGCCAAGTCGCTAATGCGCAATTAATCGCCCAGTCAATCGCGTGCCCAAATAATACCACAGTATGTCTTCCAAATCTAAGGAGGGTCAGTCCTCAGGGGGCTTTCACCAGGAGTACATTGCGTCCCTCCGCTATCGCAATGACCTCCCTCCCCCGGACATGCCCCCCAAGTTCCTTGACATCCCACACGAGGGCTTGAGTCGCTTCCTCACGCCCGGGTTTGCCTCAAACCTGGCGCGCCGTGAGGAGCCCAACATTGAAGTCGATGCCGAAGGTGGAATGCCAATTGACCTTGTCGGTATTCCGGGTTTACATTTGGGCGACGAGAGTGGTATGTCAATGCAAAATCTCCTATAATTATATTGCTGCAACTAACATATCCGCCAGCTATTATGGCACCCGAGAATCCTCAGCCCATGGATCCCGCTGACCTTCCCCTTCTCATGACTGTTGAGCAACTCCGAAACCCTGCCCCCAGGAATACCAATGTCAGTTTCCTCCGCCGTACACAACACATCGGTGTCGACCGCAGTGGCGGAGATGGATCTCGCCCTGCACCTATTAAAACACAACCGCGCATTGCGAAGAAAGGAAAGCCTCCTGTGGATGATCCGAAACATGTTAAGAAGTTCATTCAAAAAGGATTCGATATCGCCTACCCCCAAAGCAAGCATACCGGAGAAGACACTGATAGCCATATCCGTGGTCTTCCCCCCACAAAGGCAGAAGTTGATGCCTGGGCTAATCCCGTCCACCCTGAAAACCCGAAGCTGAAGCCAGTCGGATTTTTCCCTGTGATGCCTGATCTGGAAGGGTTCCCAGACCCTGGTGGTTACCTTCAATTCAAGTTTGATAAGGCGCCTTTAACAGCCGTCGGAGGCAAGCGGGATAAACGTATGGATGTTGGAATTCTGACGCCAGTCGCGCCCGAGCAGCGTATCTGCCAGGAGCATGCATCTAAGCTGAATCTTCACCACACGAACCCTGTTCTTTACGCCCACCCAGGCCCAATCCCTTATGACTACCAGCTCTTCCTTCCAGAGAAGCCGCAGTCTGTTAAGAACATCGAAGCAAGCATGAACCTCAACAACCCGAACCGAGACAGCGAAGACCTTTACACCAACGAGAGCGCCGAGGGCACTAAATTCCACCGTTATGATCGCATTCGCACTTACGCCACCAGTGCTCAGGTCTTCAACACCGACCAAAAGGACATTGCATTGACGCTCTTCAAACCCAAGGATGGCGACACCAGACAATTGGCCGCTTACTACTATCCAATCTCAGGCAAGGCCCGTCTCAAGCCGGAGCGTGCCCGCACTATTGCCCAGGCCGGTCTCGCTCCCACTTCCACCCAACAGGAAGAGACCGAGGAACGGATTGACCAGATGCAGATAGTTATGCGTGATCCCAACGAGGCCGAAATCTACAAGCGTGCTTTGACCCGTCTACGCGTCGATCCAAAGTTTGCAAGCAATATGCCACCCGAGCCCGTTGCCCAGGAGGAGGAGCAATCGTTCGAGAATGGGGAGACAGAAAAGCCAGCCGATGAGGACACTCGCATGAGCGATGACGAATAGATATTCGCGGATGTCTATGATGTATTATGGATCTATTTTTTTAACATTGCAATCTCCAAATTTCTGCCTAGGTAGTTTCCCATGGGTCTGGCGTCTGAGCAATGGAAAATGGCGTTACGTATAGTGAATTTCAACCAAAGTAGTTACACAATGACTCGTCTCATGGATTTGCAAATCTGAAGAAAGTTCGCCCCAAGCCTCACTTAGCGCGCGTCTCCTCCCACCGATAACACTACCTCTTCCGGTTTGTATCAGGTCCCGGACGTTCACGTCGATATGATGGAACGAAGTCATCTCTCCGGGTAGTGCACTCTTCGCATACTAACACGGGCCCTAAGGAAAGAAGACGTACACGGAAAAGACCGAAGAGGACAATGGAACATAAATCAGTCTCAACCAATGACATCGTCAGGGGATGCATAAGCAAGTCCCAAACCCTAGCAGATAGTGATTTAACTGATTAACCCCGCGCAACCGCTGTACCGATCTCTCTCTTCCCAATACACATCTCTTGAACAATTATCCATCATGTTTGGACCGCCTCAACTCGACGAAGCGACCGTAAGGTCCATCGCCTTCAACCGCACCTCCCGTCGCATACTCCAGGACATGCGCGAAGAGACCTGGGGCTGGGTCGTCTACCGCACAACCTACCGCTCCGACCCCGTATTCCACAAAGCAATCGAAATCCTCGCCTCCTGGATTAAGGCGGGAGTCTACGAAGATCTCCACGAGTACGGCTTGGAAAACCCGGATCCCACTCCTAACGATCAGCTCTGGGCGCGCCACCAGCTAACCGTGATCGAGGAACCAGCCACACTGGACGGGGCTTCGTTAGACGTAGTACGGGGGCATTTTGAAGGCTGGGTAAAAGCGGAAGATAAGCAAGATGCATGGAACAAGTACCGCGCGTGCTTGGTGATGGATGAGGCGGCTGTCCAACGGCTGGGCGAGGCAATGACGCCAGAGGAGCATCGGGAGAAGCATGGGGAGCGCTGTTATACAGAGCTACGGCAATGGTATCTTCCAGCCGTAGAGGCGTTTCCGGAACTCGAAGAGGGAGAGACCGATTTTGAAGGGTGGATGAATTGTTCGGTCTTTAATCTAATACGGCTGTGGACGTCTTTGGGCGATGGGATGTATATGGAAGATGCCTCGAATGAGCTCGAAGACGGGGTGTATTGAGGGCGAGACTGGTATGGTTGCTCGGCGCTGCCACTTCTGGCTCCCATCCCGGTTATAGATCCTCCATTCCCTGGTCTGACGTACGCTTGGTTTTATTAATCGTGTCCGTACTCATTTGACATTTAAACTCCAGAACCCCCGACGGCATCGACCCCGAGGATTGCTTGCAGGACTCGGTTCGGCCCGGTATGTCTAAAAAACAAAAACTTACAACAGTGAGGATTCGCTGGTGGTCACCCACCCAACTAGAGCGCTCCTAGAGGACTACCAATCATAAGCGATCAGTCCAGATTACCCCTTAGATATCCAATTCATACCACCAGTTTGCCGTGACGGCGGCCCGTGCCTCGCAGATGATTCCCTAAGTCATGCCCTATAGAAGCGCAGACCTAGAAAGTCTAGGCAAATAAAATCCACAAGACGTAGAACTAATGTGTAGGACAAAATTAATTTGTGACTATAAATCCTACTTGAGCTCGCGAATAATAGGGCTGAATGCTATGATCAGAACACCATCCAGACGCCACTCAAAACGTCGACAACAGGCTTCACCAGCAGAAATCTGGCGGTGAGTTTAGCGGTGAATACTAAAACCCCTATATCTCACCTCCTTCGTTTTCAGGTAGCCATCCATACGACAAAGAGAAGGCACCAGGGCCAATGAGAAAAAGGGTCCGGAATGATGTTCCGTCAGATATGCGCTGAGAATTGTGGGCAACCGCATGCATCTGGTAACAGACTACCCATGCCCATTGTTAACGAAAATTTATCCAATTGATCCCTGATAGCATAGATACTTAAACTCGGGTCTTTTTGATCTCGAGAAAGGAGTGATTGATTCGTATTAGCTTTGAGAGCCTGAACTCCTGCCAAAAGACGCCATGGGTCCTCCTGGTGCTTATCATCAAAGTCTGCCATCAGAATAGGATTGATTTTCCTATTTAGATGAGACTTAAGCAACGTCATTAACTGGTCGAGCAGTGCGACAGCAGAGTTGATTCCATCGCGAGTTCCCTGTACCAGGGTTGTTGCGTAAGTGGATGGAATCACTCCAACAAAGGACGCTGGGGGATCCGTTTCCATGAGCATGCCGTGAAACTGAACAAGACTTTCTCTTGATTTGAGAATACAGCTCACCAGGCCGTTGAGAATGGATCGATCGACATCTGTGTCCGAAGTCGTAAAGTATTTTGTCATTGCATAGTAGCCAGGGCACTTGGCGACTTCATTAAATGCGTAGTCCATCGTCTGACCTAGGAGACTATTTTCCTGCCACCGGTCTTCTGCCCTGGCAATCTCTTGGATCGTTGATACGCATGTCCACTCCGAACCACCTAGAAAACAGGGCTCCGCATGGATAAAGGCATCTGCCACTAGGTAAGGCCGCCAAGAAATGAGAAGAGTGCGACCCATGCCATGTGTATGTTTTGAAGGGCCACGGGCGCAGAACAGGTGGCGGATGCCATGTGAATGAATGATCCATGAGCGATCACTACTACCATCTAGAACCTCATAGCCCCCTAGCAAAATCGCAGCTGCAAGTGTTTCATCTGCTAGTGCGGCCCGTGTATGTAGGAGAGAGGCCAGATGGTTTACACCCCGACCATACATATGACGAGCGCACACTATGGCTTCTTTATTGCCTCGTGCCGCCCCCATGCGCAAACAGGTTAAGGCGCGGAGTGCCCAGATCAGTGCCTGGGGAAATGTGGACCACCTGCCTCGTATAAACTTCATCCAATTCATCTCCACGCGGGAGTTGAAGGAAGCGAGGTAACTTGGAAAATGGTAGTCCAACCATACTTCGAATGATTCCTGCGTTTGGACATTGATCGCCTCGTAGGTCAAATTTGGAGCAAAGGCTTCGTCCATTGTTGGTCGACCGTGTTTTAGGGTGATATATTGCGTCTGGTCCTTGAATTTGTGACCACGATCATAGCCTGGGCATTCCGAACCCCACTTGATACACCGCAGACATCCCGGACGAGTTTCATCGCACTATGTATCCTTTAGTTCATGTTACCGGCTTTATTTTAAGATCGCCTCTTGCAGAAAAAAACGGATGAGAGGTCCGGAATGATATGGTACTGCAATATATCAGCACTAACCTTGACCTTGCGGCTTATACACTGCAAACATCCTTTACTATGAGGGACGCCCGGCATTCTTGTTCTATCTGGTTGTCCCAGAGTGCACAAGATAGCTAGGAAGTAAAGGGTTAATAGTATGAAATTCTACCTCCAATTGATATATGAGATGGGAATAAGGGGCGCATGACAAGCTTTCTCCCTTAACCAGGTTTTCGCTACACCGCTCCGGCAGAAAATATTAAAAGCTCCCGCAGTCCACCTTGAGGATTTAATTGTTATTTAGTTCTAATCTCTCAGAGGTCACATAATCCCAAAGTAGTAGATGAGCATCTCCTTTCCTCCCGTTTCTCTTTCATGGTTCAACACACAACTCCACAATACATTACATTGTGCTTTTCATGATCTCATCTACCCTGTAGACTCGAACAGGTTATGAGCCCGGGGAGCTCGTCATTGATCTGATCTTACAATCGGTCAATATCCTCGGTTCTGTGTGGATCTCTCTATATAGGGGTCTGCTTGTAGTAGGCCGTGGTGTCCCCGTCTCGTTATTATATGGAGAGGGCAGAGCCATAATCGAGCGAATGAGTGATTCTCACCCAGATTCTCACCCTATCTATATCACACAGTCATTTGCAATCTACCTATAATTCTCTCCCACACATTATCTAATACATACGACCATAGGGTGTGGAAAACAGGGCTTCCCGTCCGCTCAGCCGTACTTAAGCCAGTAGATAATACGCCATTAAGCAAATATGACGATTATACCACCAATATAGGGTCCTAATTGTAAAATTAGCCACTGAGATCCAACGATACATATAGAGATAGTGATAGTCTAAACATGCCAATCGCAGGACCACTGACAGATCCAACCATAAAGCAGCCAACAGCCGTCCCACGCACAGTCTATTAACTCCCGTTAGTAACCAGAAGACAATCGGAATCAAACCAATATACCGGTTCAAAGATATCCGCAAGAATAGTCTATCCAGCAACCATAAAGAAGGTACCCGTAAAGCCTCCCAAAATACGTATTGCGATGAATATATACAAATTGATCGCCGCGGCGGTACTAGCCGAGCTCTCGATTGCTGTTATTTAGACTCCTTTTTTCTTAACGCGAGGACATCTCCTTTAAACATGCGAAAGTTTGAAAAACCCGTGTTCCTGCCATATAAACCACCTGGGCAGTGTGCTCTTCTAAGTACGACTTGATATCACCTGCGATTGCTTGTTGAGCAAACAAGACAATCAAAAAGGTAAGTGACAGATCAATGGGCAAGACGTTCTTTGCGACTATTGTCGCTAATGTTTGGAGTATTTGGGGTGGAATCATTCACATCGCAGCCTTTTTACGTACCTTTTTGTCCGATTCCATAGTCTCGTAGCTTAGCTTTCTCAACTCTCCAATCCAGTTATCTCAAATTGCACCGTGTACTTCGACGTAGTCCTCTCCCGACAGGTTATGAGCTCTCGGAAGCTCTCTTCAACCTTGCTCTTTACGCTCCACAGGCCTGTCTCTCGACGCCATCGTCATCCTCCAAGCGACTCTGTCTTCGAAGCGCCATCGACACCATCGACACCATCGTCATCGTTAATCGGCCAGGCCACACACACACCACCTACAAACGGTCTCAGCATACCCTAATCGAGGGCTTCTCGTGTAGAGTTTTCATCTCACAATCCGCTTCAACGCGGTCAAGTGCCTCTATTACGATGTACACCTTTCACAGTGCCTCTCCTACGACGCACCACAACAATCTGCTACCCACGCGGTCAGTAGCTCTCTATTCAACGTACACCACAAGTACCTCTCCTACGACGCACCTCACCTTCCAAAATGTCTTCCAACAACACCTCCAGCTTCGCGGAGCCTAAGCTCTCAGAGCTCGTCCTAATTCTCACCGGCGAAACTAACTCCGCTTCGTGATCGACCGCACTTAAGTGCGCTGTTGACACCCGGGGCTATTGGTCCGCAGTGAAACCCGGTGTAAGTGAACATATGTTCAACGCTATTACCTCTTCCTACTTATGTGTCATATGCTAATATCGATACTAGGGGAAATCCGTTCCGCACCGCCTTAGTAGCCAACTGGTCTTGTGTCCCCACCCGTCGAGAGAAGATGCATTGAGCAATTGCTGGTGTATCTTTTTGAGAATGCCCCACAAATCCTTGATACTTGCGGATGGCTATTCCTTCGATTCTATATCCTTTTTCGGATCATCTCACTTGTCGTGGAAATCTTGCATTCCGACCGGTGATCGGGCTTGATGCCACACAGATCAGCGTCTCTCCCATCTCCCGCAAAGCAAAATACCTTATACAGGATTATGTAGTAGATGTGGCTTGAATTCGAAGGTTTCTCGAGTAGCTATCCTTAATTGGTATGGGAATATGCACATGGCTTTGTTTTTGACGAATCTGGATGTATCTTTCGGGCGTATTCGAGATATCTCCAGGGCTACATACCTAGCTAATACCTATCAAGTACCATGCCATGCTAGCATTGACTTTTGTGGCTATTCTCTTTGTATTGTTTCAGGTCTGCTGCGAGCACGCAACTCCACCTAAGCCAGTCATCATTAAGTGAAGACGGACGTCTCATCGAGATATTGGAAGTCTAATTACTTCTAAGGTTGAGGAGGCTACTAGAAGATTAAGTCATTACCCAACCTTTTAGGTGTCGGACCTTGGGAGGTGTAAGCTGACATCACTATGGATGAATTTTATTAGACCAAGCAAAAACCTTTAGTAAACATCCTTCACCCTCAAATTTAGATAACACGTTCAAATATCAGAGATGTCGTTTTCTTTCCCCCGTCGTAAAAGTAAACCGAGCCGGGATCGAGCACACAGAGAAGTCGGGGTCATGAGGGGCGACAAAGACAGTCGGGAAGTCGGTCTCGAACGATCTGGGGAGATAAATATTCTCCAAAGATATCGCTTGAGTGAATACTGGAGCCTGATCAGAAGAGACAACACTGGGCCTCCTTTTATCTCACATAAGCTTCTCTTTGTAGAGGAAGACCTCCGGGAAATTGTTCAAGAGGAGATATCTATCAAGGAGGGAGCCGACTTGAAAAAAGATGCCAAAGAAAGACTTGATGCTTTGAATGCCAGATACTGGCTCTTGGCGCAAAAGTGGTGGCATTATTATTCCTGTCTGGTAGATGGGCATCAGCTAAGAGCGTTTGAGCTATGGCGGTCCCATCCCAAATGGTATATGCACCGCGTGCTTGTTGGAGATTGTGCTAGCCGGCATGGGTGCTGTGCTCGTGGATGTGGGTGTTGTCTTAGCCGCAATATTGATCCCACGCGCCGTCTTGGAGTTGGACATTGTACTTTTGAATGCGGATGTTGTCGCAGAGCTCGAGGCTTTGAAGTTTCTGAAGAAGACAAAAAATTGCTGAAAGAACAGTGTCGCGAAGAAATAAGCAAACTTGCTAAGCACCGGATCACGCGAGTCGCCATATGGGGGCTTGTCGGTGATAGCTATGAGAGCCCGTTTGATATGATTGATGCACCACCAAGCTACGAGCAGATTGCGAAAGACAAGGCTTCCACAAAAAAGAAGGATAAGACTCGCTGACTGGCTTCAATCATGGATATTGCTGCATCTTGCTCACTATACTGTTGCTGTGTACCTACCCGATTAAGCTCTTACATCACATTGCAGGCTCATACCTTCCCTACAAGTCATTGCTTCCCCTATAGTCTACAAAACAATCTCGTAGCACACGTAAGAAATTCACCTTCACATAATTTTGCTACATAATAGCTATCTTCAAGATGACTTTGTTAAGCCTTGCCGCTGAGCTTTTCCGGCTGGCTGAGGAGCAAGGCCGTCCTTGGATGACGGCCACCGCGCGTGACGTCCTGTGGCTCGTCGTGGCCTTCCTCCTGGCCGTAAAGGCCATCAACTTCCTGTTCTGGTGGGCCAAGCGGGAGGTGAAACTGTATGTCAATTGGTCGCAGCGTAGGCTGTAGGAACAATATGCTGACCGTTGATGTAGCTGGCGGCTCAAGAAGGAGGAGCAGCCCAAGCAGGAGCAGCCCAAGCAGGAGCAGCCCAAGATTGAATGAGAAGGGGAGGGGAGTTCTGCCGGGGGGGGGGGGGCCATGGGAAGGGAAGGAAGGGGGGCCCCCGGGGGGAGTGGAGGTATTTATATTTTTTGATATTGTATATACCAACCTGGCCTTGTAAATAAACATCGGCCCAAACCATCATTATCACAAACATCCAGATCCATAGATGTATCGCCGACGTAGTCATGTAAGTTCAACAATAAAGATGACTTCGTAGCAACCTGAGGAGTGCTTGATCTCGTATCAACACCAATTAGCTTCTTTACATGATACAGATAGAAAGAAGAGGTCTAGATACCCCCTTACAGACAGTGAGAGGGAATTGAGAGGGAACTGAGAACTGAGACAGGGAATGCCTACGGAAAGAGTCACGTCAAGGTCCATGATGAAACTGCGTATTGAGATTGGGGAGTTATAGATGCTAATCTGGAAGCCATGAATACAATGCGAATGCGAACACATCCCACGAGCATGAAAGCGAAAGCATGACGAAGAAAGCACCCTGTGTCCCCTCCCCCCTCATCTGCTCTCCTTCCCTCGCCGGCCATGAAGTGGAAACCTAGTTGCTGGAGGGGACGGGATATCGAGGGACTTGGAAAAGTTGGTTCTAGTGCCATTAGAGTCTGTGTGAGTAGTATAAAAGATCATCCATGCCGCATGAGGGGCCTGTCTGGCGGTACTTCTCATCCTCTTGGCCGGTGGACCGAAGCAGTATGAAGTTACGAAAGTCCTTTCATGGCCGACGAGGGACAGAAGCCGCTTGTCGCAGAAAGGTGTATGCGTTGAGATGAGAAGCAAGAGGTGCGCTAAAAGAGAGATGTTCAAGGGTATCCGTTGCAAGAGAGGCAGTCGTTGAGCATTTGTGTTGAACGAGAGGCATGAAGGTATGCATCGAACGAAAGGCAGAAACGTACGCATCGAAGGAAAGGCATTCGGAATCAGTGATGGTGTACGAGATAGAGTCAAGTGGAGCGGTGTGAGCCGGAATGAAAGGTGAGTCGAGAGGCCCTCGGTGAAATTCAATATGATGGTCATTCTAATAGAAAGCGGCTTGAAGTCGGAGTGGTTCAATGAAATTGAAGTAACTTAACGAAGCCGAGGCGGATTAGAGAAGTCGGGTAACCTTGGAAGTTGAGTGAAACCGCGAAATGGTGGAGACTGAATGAGACTGGGTAGTCAAAAGTAATCAGAAATCATGAAAATAGATGGAAAGAGATGGAAAGGATGAAAAGAGACAAAATTTCACTGCAACAAAGGGTAACAGCAGGGTAAAGAGAAAAACAAGCCTAGTAGAAGAGAAAGTCGACAGAAAAGAACTCATAGCCTGTCCGGTATTGCCTCGAAAAGGGCGTTGAAGTGAAGAGTTGCAGATGCTAGGATGTATGGAAACCCTTTTTGACCTTCTCAATGACCGGCTGGTGCATCAAGGACAAAATACATGTATCTCTGTGCTGATCTACGTTCAAATTTATGTGACATTGAGAAAGGCACTTGTTACTTTGAAAACTGAACATTCTAAGCACTTTGATCTCACTCATAAAGGTGTAGTTATGGAGTATTATCCAGTCATCTTCTCACATTCTACCATGCACCTAGACGTCTCTGTAGGCCTCTCTCCTGACAACTACAAACTTTGAGGTATAACCTTGGAATGTCCGTTATATCATCTTTTTGTAGGCTCGCGCCTTCCCTACCATCACTTTCCCTGTAGTCTACAAAACAATTTCGTAGCACACGGATGAACTTCACGTCTATATCATTTCGCAAGTATACTCACCCATCATCACAATGTCTGTTTGAACTGTTTTTGCATCTCTTTTTTCCATCTCTTATGGTGGCTATTGATAAAACGGCATCAAAGGTCTTTTTTGACCCTTACGCTGGCTGGTAAGTTTTGCCTCCTTTTTGACCTCTTCTGAAGTCTCTTGTTTGACATGCTCTCTGGGTGCTATGTCTATGCGCCGCAGGGAGACGAGCAAAATTCACGTTCACATCATTTTGCTGCATCATAGCTATCTTCAAGATGACTTCTTTAAATTTTTTTTTTATTTTCTTTGTTGTCTGTTGCCTCGGCCTGTAAGTTCGATCTCTTTTCAGGCGTTTTTTCAAGCGTCTTTTCTGGCCTCTTTCTGACACACTTTTTTAGACCCAGTGCCGCTCCACCACCGAAGCAAGGAGGACTCTGTGCCCGTTGAGCTCCTTCGCCTCCCCAGCGAAAAAGGCCCCAAATTCGCCCTCTAAGTGGGCGGCGTCGTGTTGCTTTACCTTGTTATAAAGAAGATAGGATGCCTTGTTATTTGGTGGGCACAGCTCGAGGTTCAACGGTATGTCACTTGATCTGCCTTCTCTTTCAAGTTGCCAGACTCATTATACGTGTACATACTAACCACGCAAAGAAAATGTATACAGTCTGAGCCCCCAGATATCAACACTTCCAGCAATTACCGCTGATCCCAACACGGCTCCTGTCATGACTCCAGTCATTGACAAACACTGCAAGGAGAAGCCAAATGCCCTGAAGATTACCAGATTGTCGACCCTTGCGGATGGTTATTCACTCTTCACTCATGTCCCCATCCGTGAAAAAAAAGCCCATTGAGTAAGTGCTCGTGTATCTTTTTGGTAATACTCCACAGATCATTGACAGTTGTGCCGAGGTCGAAGGTCACTCATTCTTGACTCGTGTCCCCGTCCGTCGAGAAAAGGTGCATTGAGCAAATGCTGGTGTATCTTTTTGAGAATGCCCCGCAAATCATTGACACTTGTGGATGGCTGTTCATTTGCTTCTACGTAATTTGGTGTCTTAACTGCTTCACGGTGCAGGAGATTACGGCAAAATGGCCTCTTTTTGCAAATTCTCCTTTTGACCCTTGAGCTGGCTGGTAAGTTGGTCTTATCTTTCGCTTCTGTTTTAACATCTCTCTGAAATGCTTTTTAGAGGCCATTCCAGTTTATGCTCGCAAGGAAGAGAAAACTGGAGGAGAGTCGGGTCGGCGAGCTGGTTCGGCTGGTCCAGTAGAAGGGGGACCGCGCAATGGCCCCCATCATGTTGGTCTTTTAGATCATCCGGCGCAGATCAAGCGGTGTTTCACTCGTGCGCCTATATAGTATCTACAGGAACAACATGCTAACCTATGATACCATGTGTTCAGTCGTCGACCAGCAATACAAGGAGCTGGTAATCATCTACCTTCTCGAAAATACTCCTCAAAATTAATACATTTAGGTGGCTTTTAGGTGGCTATGGATATGATTCTACATAATTTGGCCGGGGACCACACAATGGCCCCTATCATATTAATCTTTTAGATCATCCAGCGCGGATCAAGCGGTGTGTCACTGGTCCGCTGTGTAGGATCGACAGGAATAACAGGCTGGCCTATGATGCTATCTATTCAGTCGTTCGCAAGTACTGCAAATAGAAGGTCGTTGTCTACCTTTTGACATCCTCCGCCCTTTGACATATCCATCACTGCACATCATGACTCTCTGGGAATCCATCCGGCTTTCGATCCCACTCTTTGGACTCTCCTTGATTCCTGTGACGTCTCAAGTCGTCGAACAGCTGCAAAGAACGGGTAATTGTTTACCTTCTCGAAAATGCTGCCAAAATCATCGGCACGCTTGGGGGGATGTATATTCGATTCTATATAACCCTTGGAGGATGATTTCCCTTGTAGTGGATGCCTTTTTGAAGCTATCATCGACAAACTCGACGTGACGCTTTGCATCCTCGTTTCAACTGTTGGATCCTCTATCGGCGTTTTCCTCATCTGGGGCTTCTCCATGTCCCTTGCTCCTCTGTTTATCTTCTCAATCGTATACGGTCTCTTCGCAGGCTCATAAACCAGTACCTGGCCTGGTATTATGGGCGAGGTAGTCCGTAACCAGCCTTCGGCCGAATCAAGCATGGTCTTCGCCTGTCTTGCAGCCGGGAGAGGTGTCGGAAATTTGGTTTCCGGGCCCCTTAGTGAGGCTCTTATTAAGGGGATGCCGTGGGAGGGGGACGCAGGGTATGGATATGGCAGTGTATATGGATCCTTGATTGCTCTCACCGGCGTTACAGGCGTTGTGGGTGGGGGAAGTTATGTTGCGAGGCGTATGAAGTGGTTATAGCCTCTGCTAACTCACTATTGTGCCCTACCGGCGTGGTGGATATTGGTGGATTATCTGACAATGGCTGATATACGAGCGCCTCTAGCGATATTTTAAATCTTGGAGCCAAAAATACATGTGTTCTTAGATTCTAGGGACTTGATGACTCGAATAGCAATTTCCAACTTGAACAATCATCCGGCCATGTCCGTCGAAACGAAGTGCCATTTCAGACCAGTTAATCACAGAGATGGAGCGAGACAGATCGCCATTTTGGAGTATCGACATATGTGGTGTTGACCAAAACCTCCGTCACCGAAATGGCCTTATCAAAGAGATCAATCTTCTTATGGCCTACTGATATATACAGTGCTTCCCGAAACTGGTGTCACCACTTATACTCTTTGATTCAATCTCAAACCCTAACTGCCAAGACGGACTAGTCCATATTGAGACTTATTCCGGAGTACCCCTGTCAGTGGAGCCTGTATTGTTTCTTACGTATATAAACAGGACATATGGCGGGGTGTAGTAACATAATACAATCGACACCTCCATACCCCACTTTGAAAACAGGCATCCCTTGGTACGGGCAGATCATGAATCACAAGTGGGTCAAATTAGAACAGTGCCTAGTTTATACCCTTCAAAGCACAAGCTTACCTATGATGTGATCCGTTGTGGAGAGCTATCTGTATTACAAACGGCTAAGGTAGCTGGTTACGATAAGCGTAATCTCGACCTGCGCGATGAATACTGCACTTTATCTCACGTTAAGAATCGAGATATAAGAAAAGGATAGGCTTTGAGAGAATGGATAGGCTTTGAGGGAATGGGTAGCGAAGGATGGACGTAAATTTGCTAGTCACCATACTATGGGATCTGAAGATACTGTAGAGTTACCTTTGCGCCAACAAAAAGCACAATAAGCTGCTCGATATATAGAGTTTGCCTCGATAGTTGATTTAATCAAGTCCAACAGTCATTTTGTGAGTTTACTTTTTACCTGTAACGTTCACTTTTTCTGGTACTTTAGAGAGGTCTACTCATGGTGTTCTCTTGCGTAATTTGACTGCTCACTAACTGAGAGGTGTTGAGCGGTTTCTGTAATTACTCTGATAAATATTGGGAGATGAGTGCGATATTGCGGGGAAATTTGCATTCGTTGCCAATAGCCATGAACGGCAGGATTGAGTTAGTGAGAACGACAATCACCCAACCGACTCCATGCGTCTCAAATTAAATTGAAAGACTAGTAAAATTGTGACGGTCTTCGTCCAAATAGCAGATAAACGCCGGATTAAGGCATACATTCTTAATCAATCTCGCTCAAGTCATAACATGGAGGCACAGAGGAAGTACTAAACAAGGATATGAAAAGAGGGTGATTGTGAAGGACCGTTTCTACAGGATGTCTTGCGTCTTCTTGGACGGAAGTTAGGGTAATACGTTCTTTGATGGCGAGAGTATCAGGATGCTCTGGTCCTAGGGCTTTCTCTCTGCCTTCTAGTGCTCGGCGGTGCATAGCTTGGGCCTCTTCGTACTTGCTCTGTAGGTCAAGCACCATACCAAGATCGTAAACACTAGTGAGAGTGTTAGGATGCTCTAGTCCTAGAGCTTTCTCTCTGCCTTCTAGTGCTCGGCGGTGCATCGTTTCGGCCTCTTCATACTGTCCCTGTCGTTGAAGCACTGAACCAAGATTGTTGACGCTAGTGAGAGTGTTCGGATGCTCCAGTCCTAGAGCTTTCTCTCTGCCTTCTAGTGCTCGGCGGTGCATAGCTTCGGCCTCTTCGTACAGCCCCTGTCGTTCAAGCACTATACCAAGATTACTAACGGTGGAGAGAGTGTAAGGATGCTCTAGTCCTAGAGCTCTCTCTCTGCCTTCTAGTGCTCGACGGTGTATAGCTTCGGCCTCTTTGTATAGGCCCGGTCGATGAAGCACTGTACCAAGATTGTCGACACTAGTGAGAGTGTAGGGATGCTCTAGTCCTAGAGCTTTCTCTCTGCCTTTTAGTGCTCGGCGGTGTAGAGCTTCTGCCTCTTTGTATAGGCCCTGTCGATGAAGCACTGTACCAAGATTGTCGACACTAGTGAGAGTGGTGGGATGCTCTAGTCCTAGAGCTTTTTCTCTGCCTTCGAGCGCTCGGCGGTGCATCTTTTCGGCCTCTTCGTACTGTCCCTGTCGTTGAAGCACTGAACCAAGATTGTTGACGGTAGTGAGAGTGTTCGGATGCTCTAGTCCTAGAGCTTTCTCTCTGCCCTCTAGTGCTCGGTGGTGCATTGCTTTAGCCTCTTTGTATTTACCCTGTCGTCGAAGGACCGACTCAATTTTACTGATACTGTCGAGAGTGTCGGGATGCTCTAGTCCTAGAGCCTTTTCCCTGCTTTCAAATACTCGGCGGTGCATAGCCTCAGCCTCTTTATAAATGCCCTGTCGCCTAAGCACTGACCCAAGTTTACTAACACTGTCGAGAGTGTTGGGATGCTCTAATCCTAGAGCTTTCTCTCTGCCTTCTAGTACTCGATGGTGCATAGCTTTGGCCTCTTTGTATTTGCCCTGTTTTCGAAGCACTGAACCAAGGTTGCTAACACTGGCGAGAGTGTCGGGGTGCTCTGGACCAAGGTTTCTCTCATGGGCTTCCAGGCATTCATCGAGCAGAGCTTTTGCCTCATGATACCTTCCATCACTGTATAGAGATCTTCCTACCCTTGAAGAAAAGTCAACGAACTCATAGTGAATGTTATGGAATTCTTCACTCTTCATCAAATAGAGTGCGTGCGGTAGGTAGTCCCTCCATAGACCTTGGTTGTTGTGGTCATCATCGGGGAAGATATCATCTAATTGCTGAGTTGCCCTGCGTACCCAAAGATCAAAGGACCCCCTTCTCCTCACCCAGTTCCGCGTGGCAAGATGCACAAGTCGATGAAGACTGAATGAGCTTCCACCGGCCTGTTTGCTGATAAAGGAATACGCGCTCAAAAGACCTAGTGCATCAACCTTTTTTTTTGTCGAAGTTGGAGATGGAAGAATCAACTGCGGGATATTTCGTGGGTTAATGCAGGCTATGAATGACAGATATTCCGCTGCCAATTTATCCAAATCATGAATCTGTTGAAAGGAGATCAACCAGGTAGTAAGCACTGGGTTTTGAGTCTCAGCGTATCGTCCATCATCCTGGAACTCCTCACACAACAGCTCGGCTGCGTCTGTCTCTCGGTCTTTCAATAGTGACAGATAATCTGATAGCACGATCTCGTTTTCATTTATATAGGCAGCGGCTTGGTTTATTGCGAGCGGTAGAAATCCAAGCTGCTCAAGGAGAGCGTTGGTTGTATATTTGTCATGCAGTAGACCCTCTTGGATGAGTGAACTTTCTAGAATCTTTGTGGCAGTAATTTGATCGATATCGGGAATAGACAGCACATTTGGTGATGCCACTTTCACAGCTAGCTTTCGATTGCGTGAGGTAAAGAGAATATGACCATTCTCACTGCGGGGGAGATCATTTTTGAGCGGTGGCGCAGTCGCGTTCCCCTTGGTCCACATTTCCATATTGTCTGCGTTGTCAAAAATCAGAAGCCACTTTCCGGCGATATCTTGACTGAGATAAGCTTTGATTTGTTCTTTCATCTTCGCTGGCTCTATATACGAAATGCCTAGAGCCGAGGCAATATTGACGTAGGCTTGTTGCACACTCTCGTAGTTGATACACGGAATCCAAAAAATGGAACATTCGGGGACACTTTCTCGCGTACGGTAGGCCAGTTCTAGGGCGATTTGTGTTTTGCCAATCCCTCCTAGTCCATGAATAGCAACCTTGGTCGGGCTTGTTGCATGAATAATAAACCTTTCAAGATAATCAATCTCCTGTTGACGGCCAACGAATCGGCGATTTCGAGCAAAGGGTACCATCCAGTAGCGCGTTTCTTTTGCGTCACTACCTTGGCCATGGCTGTATAGAGGGACTACTCCCAGAAGAGCTCTGGTGTAAGCAGCGGCAGTAAGAGCGGCGTATCCTTGCCATTTTTTGTGCTTATGCGAGTCGCAATAGTCGCAAACCCCTCTGATGACAAGACATGGCAATTGATCCATCAGCCCGGCTGCTTCCATTTCAAAACAGAGGATATTTAGCTCTTGGGCAACGGCGTCTCGTGTTATGGCACTTTTCATGACTTGGTTCCCAGACGCAATCAGACCATAATGAATGACGGGCCCTTTGGTTTCTCGTGTTGTACGCGCCACTAGTTGGTCCGGTTCACATTTTGAGCAATCAGCACTCTTGCCTTCATGGTCATAACTCGCTTGAAACAGAAAATCTTTATCTGGGCGTGAAAATTGTTGTTGAAGCTTTTCGTGTTTCAGAAGTATCTCTGATGCGATTTCTTCAATCAGTATACTTCCACCCATGATCCCACTGCGCATTTGAGATATTGCAGTCAGCAAATATTGCGGTGGCTTGTTGAGCGACCCAGTGCGTTCGAAGCATCTATCACGAAGCGTCTTCCCATAGTCATACTGAACCACGCCCCCAGAGGTCGCGGTTGGCATGCTGATAACCACGTCGCCTAGGCGAATGTCGGCATCCGTGCTAGGTACACCGCCCCCGATGCCTACCATCAAACCAAATCGAAGAGACGGAAACGTCGGAAGCATGTGAGCAAGCACCACTGCTGCAGAGGTGGTTCCGTAAACGCCCGACGGTAGGCAGGCCACCACTACATTGTGTCCACTAACGCTACCAAATGTGTAGGCGTTATGGTCGGATTTGGGCTGGGACAGTGGATGGTGGAGTTTGTCCAGCATCGTCTTGGCCGCTGTCATTTCCAGTGGCAAGGCGCAGATCCACGCGACCGTGTAGTCGTCATGTGAGAATATCATTCTTGTTGTCATCGGCGATCATAGAATAAAAGCGAAAATTTATAGAACAAGCATGCTTAGAGTAGCCCACGATGCACAGGAGGGAGACCCTCGAAGTGCCAAGTCTCAAATGGAGGGGGCCACTCCAGCTCCTCGTGTTAACTTGTTAGCGTATATATCGTCCATATGGAAAGTTCCAGCTATAATGGCTACACTATACAGTGTCGATACACGAATTTAGGTATCCTTATGAGTAAAGTACAGTTTGGGTAATTTTACAGGAATATTAATATTCCGAGTCTATTCTTAATATGGTATAGTATATCTTGGCATTAGGGTTCGAGAAACGATCGAAGAGTGTAGGTAGTGACACCAGTTTCGGGAAGTACTGTACCGAAGGTGGCATACTTTATCGTAGTTTCCATCCGGTAAAGCTTAGTTCATTTTCTTAAACATAAGAAGAAAAGGATTCCGGTGTCGCAGATGATACAGGATAGATCGAAATCTGTTTCACCAATGTTTTCTGATCGATTGTTTTCCAAACCCTATCTCCAAACACGCTAATCTATATAGCCTAGCGTTATTACAAAGATGAATTGTATTGAAAGGTCATGAATGTGAGAACGCAGTGCTGTAAATAACGCGAAATACTAGTACAATTAATAAGTCACCACGTTGCCTTAACTAGTTAGTTAACTAGATCTCGGAGCACACGCTCTTTTAACAATTACACTCATTTTACCCTTGGTACAGTATCTTGCTACTCGTATCATCGAAATACAGTCCGCCTTTTGTTCAACACACTTACACTTGGAACTTCATCCTTCACACATTCTGGTTATATGCAGTATTGTAACTCACACTTGTAATACTTTAACAGGAACTAAGATCCATAAAGACGAGTTAAACTTATAGGGCCCAATTTCTAACTGTAGAATCGTATTTTTCTAGCGTAGCAGGCGCTAGCTCACAGTGGCAGATAGTATTACCCTCTTTTTCCTTCTCGGTTTGATATTCATATATAAAGCCACGTGATATCGTATGTACGAGACGCTCCATCGAGTACTTTCGGGATATTCTTTTCGGAGAATATATTTTAGATAGTCAAGAAAATCAAAGAAAATCATGGTAGAATCAAGAGAAGGGCCTCGGGGTTTAGATTTATATTTGTTCTTAGGATGGGCATAAGTTCGGAGTTGGCCTATATCACCCTAGGGTAAGAATTGTCACCCCGTTCTCAACTCTCTCACCCCAGTCTCAAGACTTCTCACCCATATCACCCGCACTCACCCTAGAGTGCCGCTTAGGTGCTGAGGGCACATTGAGTATTGGCCGTGCAGAATATGTGGCTTGAGTACGGCTGAGCGGACGGGAAGCCCTATTTTCCACACCCTATGGTCGTATGTAGTTGATACATTACTAGAGGGGAATATAGAATAGCCGAAAATTATATATTAGTCTCATTTACAAGATCCCGCATTGTAGGGTGTCTCGCTTATGGGACACATCTTCTCATTGAAGATAGCCAAAGAAATGTGAATTCAGCCTGGTCTCAACGATCTCCTAGCTAGGTTTGTTCAAAATAGCTTTTCTCCCGCAGCTTCTTTATAATACCACTGACTTTAGCCCAGCCTTCAGAGATGATCTGGAGATGGTCATCCTCCAGAGCCGAGGGTGTGTCGACAGGTACTCGCATGAAGGCCCTTGTGTGGGTTAACGGCTAATCTCTTGGTCAAGGAGATCAGAGTGGCTCACTGAATCAATGGGTATCTTTGTGTCGCCCACGTAACAATCTGGATTGTAACCTGCCACGGGCGAGCTAAAATAGCCGCTTCCCAGTCGAGAGACCCAGCTTCGACGGTGGAGATGGTCTGCTCTTGTTTCCTAGATTTGGTTAACGCTGGTATTACTCCTGAGAGAGCTTCAACACTTACACCAGGTTGCCTATTGAGTAAAGTTGAAATGACATCGAACCATCGAGTTCGAATGATTGCTCAATCACTCTGATACTGTCTTTTGGTCCATCTTCTAGTGCGGTATCTGGTGCGTCCACGTGGACTAACAGTCGTATAAACTGGGCTGAGGTGTACAGGCCATCCAAGGTGAGGCTCGCATCAGCTAATGCCTGTCAGGTGACGGGACAGCCCTGGTATGTTGGAGGATTACGCACCAATCTCTTCGTTTCCCAACAGACCTAACAGAATTCGACCAATCTTTATTGTTTGGAGCCCCATAAACGGTGGCGCTGTGAGGTGCGGATCTTTCACGATTGAATCAAGCTTGTCACTTTTTATCACCTCAAGACACGCTTCGCGTATCCTCTCTTCTCGCTGGTCTTCTGCCTCGCTTCGTATTTCCTTTGGATCTGATTGAAATTGCCCATGGTAGAGGAACACAGAGATGTCTGCTGGTCTAAGACATCTTCTCACCTACCTGTAGTATGAAGTGGTGGCCCATTCCATACTGAAAAAGGCTTTTACTTGTACTCCGGGTAGCATTGGTGGCATTTGGTTCTGAAGACTGCTGATGAAACTGATGTGGAGTAGAATTCAGTGGTAAAGTAGGGAAGAGCAGAGAAGAGAAAAGCAGACAGAGGGAGCAGGTTGGGGAATTTATAATAAAACGGAAGTAGGCTTCTTCCTGCTGTGGGTGTCACCGTTCTTCCCCCGTAAACCAAAGCCATATGGGGCTATGCCTTCTCTACCAGGGATTAAACATTGCTTAAACCAATGAGCAGTAGAAGTGAATTCAGAATTGGGGGATTTCCGCTGGCTTATAAGGGTGACGGGGCCAGCGAATTACGCGCTGGGTATGCAGTTGCTCAGTACTGTCCCGCAGATAAAGATTTCTCTTTTTCCTTCTGTCTCCTCCTTTTTGTCCATTTGTTACTGCGTACAGCTCACAGAATAATTCTCAGTGGGAGGGTTGAATGATAGAAAATGCCAGCCTAGTCTCTCGAACACCTCTGCGGATTCCTTCTGGGGAAACTATCCATCTCAGGGCGAGAACGATACACAGTCAAATGGCTTCCGAACTACCCACATACCCGTCACCACTAGTGTGCGCATTTCCCAACATCGATATCCTGCCCGTGGTAGAAAGGAGTCAGTCGAAAATTATGCCGAGAAAGCCCATGGGGTCTCAAGTTACAGGTCAAGTTGTCTTGATGGGGCATGTATGTAACTCTAAAGTTCGAAGGGTCATCATAGAAAGAATAGGAGGGTGTACTGGAATGTCCGCGGTGTTAATGTGGAATCCCGAATTGGAGGAGCCCGGGATATGGTTCCGGTCCTCGGGATCCTCTCAGCAGTCGGACCCTAACTCCCCGAACCCAGCCTTCAACACAGAAAGATATATTGCCATCAGAGCCTGATGGCTTGCTCTCCATTGCTCCATTGGGATGCATAAATGGACCTTCCATGCAGCTGTGAAACTCAAGATCCAATAAGGAAGAGGAACTACGCCAGGTGGAATTCAATCTATACCCTCTGGCGATGGAGACGACCACTCTACAACGTATGTTGGTTTGCAACGTTCGGGCCCGGTCTCTGAAAGATATGACATGGCTTTCAGCTCAAACCGTAATTCCGTTCCAACTTCGTATGGATCTGGTGACAGAAATCTTTTTTCTATTTGCATTTAATTCTTTAATTTACACATATCGATTCCTTTTCCTGATATCCCTGGGGTGTGACCAATCCCCCAGCTGAGCACCTCGGCTTTCTAATTGAGAGCATTGAGGATCTCTACAACAGTACAACGATCACTTACCATCTGTTTCTCAGTGCGGAGATCATAGTAGCCATGTCATCTTCTGGGGCACCAAGAGGCAAAAGACAAAGGGTGAATTTGGCCTGCAGGTCATGTCGACAGAGGAAGTCACGGGTGAGTATGCTCCTGCCACGAGGGGCAACCTAACTGCTCCGCTAATCCTTCACATACATTACATTCAACATGCCAATAGAAATTGGGATCAAATCGTGAACTAACAATTTTCCCCTCTCAAAGTGTAGTGGCGACCGGCCCTGTTTCTTATGCCAAGAGCTAGGTTTCGAGTGTGTTTTTCCCGACGGTGGTACACCAAACAACTTGACGGTCGGGAAAAGGTATCTATCTGTTTGTTGTTTTGTTCTTTGCAAATTTCTTTTATTCATTACATTCCCGGTAGTGTAAACGCCAAAAGATCCTAACAACGTCTGCAGCTATATCTTACAGCTCGAAACCCGACTTGAAGTCATCGAAAAGTCCCTCCAACAATTACAAAAAACGCAAACACCCAACATACAACCTCCTGGGGATTGTCATATCCCTATGGGCGACACGTGTGTGACTGACAATTTACACCCTACACAAAGACTGCAGTCTGACGCCGACACACTTGAACCTTCCGGTCAGACTTTGGCTGAGTTTGGGGATATTGACAATTCCCAAAATTCGATAGATGGAATGGGCGCGATCAAATTCACAGATGAAAAAGATTGTGGGTTTTTTGGTATGCGCCTCGCTACATCACAATTCGAGTGTGAAACTGAAATCTTCAGGGCCTTCGTCTAATATCTCTTTTTTGCAATACATTTCCCAAGCGGTGGCAACAGCAAATTCCCAGGGCAGATCCACGTTTGCTGCACCTCCATTAGACCAAAGGCGATGGGGCATAGTGAATGTTTCTAAGCCTGTGTTTTGTCCTGCCGGTTCTACTGACTTGAACTTAACCACCCTTATCCCAGGACGAGTGGACATGTACGCATTGCCATCAGAGGAACGCACCTGGGATTTGATCCAGCAATTTTTCCAGAAAACGGGGCAGCTTCTGCCATTCATTCACGAAAGCTCATTCTGTGAGACATATCTTCAGATGAGGAGAGAAAATTCCAAAGGGGTTCGCAGGACCTGGCTCGGCTTGCTCAACATCATACTCGCTATCTCAACGAGTTTGTCGGCGAAGGATAATATCCCGGCGGAAATCCGCATACAACAATCCGACATCTACTACCAAAGGGCCAATAGCCTTTGCGACAGAGAATCTAGACGCAATGCAAGCCTGGAGATGGGTACGTGGAAACCCCAAAATCGCACGTCTATACAGCCAACGTGGATGTCCTAACATTTAGTCATAAAGTGCAATACCTGCTTATTCTAGGCCAGTATCTCCAAGGAACTCAGAAATCTGTTCAAGCATGGACGACACATGGTTTGGCCATCTCTGTTGCGTACCAGCTCGGGTTGCACTCGCCACATGCAAACCAAGGATTCTCTTCTTTGGAGTGTGAGATTCGCAAACGAACTTGGTTTGGTTGTGTACTTCTTGATCGGTGAGAAACTACTCTATAGGAATGGTGGAGGTAAATTAACCGCGAGCTTCTTAGTTCCCTTAGTATGACCTTTGGACGTCCTTGTACTATTCCTGAGTCATATGTCAAATTGAAAATGCCTTCTGCTGACATGCGGATACTGGTTTCGACCACCGAGGCGAGGAATTCCTCTCAGTTGGACGGTCTTTTCTTCACAGCCGCCATGTAGGCCACGTCACCCTTTCTATCAGTGTTGTATTTTCTGATGTTCGAGAAGACAGTTGTACAGCATTATGTTCAGCGTCTTGGATTCTTGTTATGGCCAAAACCTTGGGTTTGAGGCTCCGTCCAACGCTGCCGAGTCAACCTCCTGTCTCCTGAAATGCCAACTTCAGTTGAACAGCTGGCGTCTTCATTTGCTGCCATCATTAGGATTCCAAGTTTGGGATGGTCCGATGGAAGCGGATGACGTGGAGAAAATGGGGGAAGACTCTATACTGAAACACCGATTCAACATCGTTCTCTCTATGCGCTACAACAACCTCAAAATACTGCTTCATCGTCGCCGTCTGGAGAGTTTTATGGAAAACTCCCCAGCTGCTGAACCTATAACAAGCCAGGACATGAAACTACTTGGCCAGATGGATCTTGGTAGTGTTGAAAGCTGCATTCAGTCCGCCATATCGATCATTTCTACAGTACACAGCATCTTGACCTCCAACGCCTGGCGGCGCGAGCTTCTGGGCGCATGGAACTATTCCCTCTATTACAGTAAGTCACCATCTTGCCTCTGAATTAGGTTGCCCTCTTTGGCACAAGTCTCATCCTCACACGGTTTTCATGGTGATTTGTAGCATTTAATGCGGCACTGGTCATTTTTGGGTCACTTATTGTGGCTCTCAAAAAGCGCGAATATGATATGACACCATGGAATGTTGTTAGCCATTCTCGACCTTATACTGATCGAGCGATTGATGCGCTCCGCCGACTTGATTCTGGCAACCGCGTTGTCGGAAGTTGTGTGGAATACCTTTCCCATCTTTCGTTGGTCCTTAATGCTCTGGGTAAGTTGAAACTCTGCATACCTAGCTACGCACCCACTCTTGGCCTGACAACCTGACGTATTTTTCCTTTGTTTTTTGGATCTTACTTCTGTCCAGTTGGCTACGTGTTCTGTCTGCGTTGGAGAATCATAATTCTGACCGATTGCACCTCCATAGACATGGACGATTCGGATTCCAACACCTGCTGGAATTCAAATTTTTCCACTGGATTTTCAGCCGATGTTTTCAGCTCGCAATGTGGAGCGACGCCGGCTTCCATGGATTTGGGTGAATTTATGACAGGTCAGGATTGGGGATTCCTCAGTACGCTCTTTAACCAGTCGCACAACGACACTACCAGTGCCCCTCAATAGAGGAATTCCATATGTATCAATTTTCAATTTGTATTATGTTTATTCCTATGCTGGGAGCTGAATTAGCCATGGTAGCACCCCGGGGGTGTATCTTACTTGCCCCTCCGGCTCTTCCCCGAGGCTTTTGTAACTCTAATAGAGCAGATCATTCAAGTATGTACTACTGGCCGGTAGCGGTGTTGCAGTGGTAAGCACCCCGACGGCAACCTGCAGGATGACGAATTGGTCACTCGTTATTCTGCAGGGCTTGGTCAATTCCCAGCGCTGGCACGTTAATTACCACAATCGCATCTCTATGGAGAGACACACAACCCGGGGTACTGGAGTACCCCAGCCTTTTCACAGGTTAAAGTGGAGACAATCACAGGCCTTACCAGGTGAGGCACAAAGTTCACCGTTCAGGAAGTTTGGATCAATCTCAGTGAATCCAACATACCTGTATTTAGTAGGTAACGGAAAAATTGCCGCAGAAGGATTCGGTGGCATTCTAAATACTTTCAAAAGTCCTGAGAAAGACCGTAATCGTGCATCAGCAGGACGTTCAAAAGCCGGAAGAGACGGCAAGATGGGTTTTCGGATTATGTTCCGACGGGGAGATAGGGCTGGTCTTATACGGGGAGCTAAGAAGCTCAGGTGGATCCTGTCAACTTTGGCCGGAGATTTCGCCGGAAATTGGTGACTTAACATCCTAGTTTTGGTTGGGCATTAACCAATAGAAAAGCTACATGACACGATAAAAAGGCATCTGATTCGCAATTCACATTTGACTAAAATCCGTCTTGTCTGTCACTATATTTTTCATTATCGAGACATAAATACCAGGAATATCAAAAGGTCTGTATCGACAATTATCACGAAGAAAGCTCGCATCATGTCGACCATCAGTCCACCTGCCACTACCATTTCGGATGCCGTTACCGTGTACGATCTTATTGTAGTTGGCTCTGGTTTCGCTGTAAGCTTGACAAATAAGTGGATCGAGACGACATGGCTAATGATGATTCTCATGATAATGCTTAGGGGTGTATGACTGCTCTCAACTTCCTCGAAGATACCAAGACCCAAGGAAAGGCAGCGAAACTCGTCTTGATCGAGGCCGGTAAAGATGGAGAACGATGTGGTGCCAGCAGGTAGAACCTTCCGAGTCCCAGTGATACTTGAGACGTAGGTGTGCTGACCAGATTCATTCAGATGGACACCGGCCTTCTTTCGGTTGGACAAGAGTGTGTTGCAAGATAATTGCAAATTGAAGTACAAATTACTAAAGACCGTGCAGATAACAAGTTTGATAGCCACTTCAAGGATGAGATGAAGGTAAGTGGCAGGCCAATGACTTTTATATTCCTTGCGACTCACTAGTGTCTAGCTCGTCAGGTAAGCGTCCCCGTCAGCCCCAAGATCGCACTTTTTAATTGTGGCAGTAATGGACTTGCCGATCAGGCATACTGCGAGAAATTGGAAGCCGAAGTTCCCAGTACAGTGAAGTTTCTTTTGGACCGTAAACAGATTCGGAAGCTTTCAATTTATTCGGACTGACACTGACATTATAAGGTAGACGGAATCATAGTCCAACATCAAGATGAGAGAAATGTCTACCTCGGATTTAATACCGGTAAGCCCCTCGAGAAATCCAATTTCAGGCTATGCCAAATGCTAAAGTACTTTTAGACCAGAACTTCGCCAAAGGAGACGTACGCATCCTCAAAAGACTTTTATACCAGCTAATACCTAATTACTACAAACAGGGTGGCGGATATGCCATAATCCTCAAGCTTTTCGAGCACATACTGTCATTCCCTCAGGTGGACATTATGTGGGAGACAAATGCGGAGGAACTCCTGACTCATGACGATGGTACCATTCGAGGTGTCAAGGTTCGAAAGAACGACGGCCGCTTTGCCAAGGTGTTTGGTGAGCAAGTCATGCTATCATGTGGTGGTTTCGAGGGTAATCGCGAAATGTGAGTGTGATCAGGACTTATTCGATATGATATGAATCTAAAAAGTATGGAAGGCTGGGCCGATACGTCGGACCTAGAGCCGACCAACTTGGGTTGGTCGCCCCTGGTCTCAAGTATAATACGGGGTTTGGGCTCAAGATGGGCTTGCAAGTCGGTGCCGCAACGGCCGGCTCTTTCCATGGCCTGCACGTAAGTTACGCAAATGAAGATCTCATGAGACTCACTAAGCCATCGCAGTGTGAACTTGTTGATACTCGCTCATCAAAGCCAGAGGCAACTATCTGGGGCCATAGCTTCGGCATCGTCGTCAACGAGTATGCTCTAATCATTTAGATGAAATGATGGATAAAGGCTCACATCACCTTCTTCAGACACTCCAAGCGATTTTACGATGAAGGGAATCGATCGTATGTTCGGTGTCCAGCTTGTACTAGTATCAAACTGACAAATGCAGCCTCTTCGCTACTTGCGAAGTTATTGCTTATGAGACATGGCGCGGTAAGTAATGAGGTAGGTCGAAGGCGAATATGCACCGCTGACGTGTATCTCAGACCAAAACCAAAAAGCATATTTGTGAGTCAGACAAACCTATATTATAAACGGTATATGGCTAAAACGCCTCCAAGTATTACCGATGCTCCCATTATGGACCGATTCCGACCTGGTTGGGTTTATGATACCACTGATCTGGACCCAGAGAAAGGCGACACGATCGAAGATCTCGCCGAAAAACTCGGCCTCGTTCCTCAAGAACTGAAGAAGACAGTGGATGAATATAATGCTTCGTGAGTCAGCTACCAGGAATGTCAGAGTCTCACACTAATGGCCGGTGGCAGAATCGATGACAAAGAATTCAACCCTTTGGTTCTTGACGGCAAGAGCACCTTCGGGCTAACTCCTAACAAGACCAACTGGGCCGCACCGATCAAAGTGGCTCCTTTCTATGGGTAATGCTCCTCTCAAATCATATAATCTGCTTAGATACCACTGTTACTGATGGGTATTTAGCTATCCTCTGACTGCAAAGGTTGTGTTCACTTTCGGAGGGCTGAAGGTCGATCTTGAGTCCCGTGTGCTCTCCACGACAGGTACCCCAATTCCAGGTATGATTTCTAATATTTCATTATCACAGAAAATTCCATCAGACCTTCGCACAAACACGTTGAACTTACATTTTGCGATAATTTCCTCACTGACACGTCACGTCGTATTAAGGACTTTACTGCGCCGGTGAACTCAGCGGGTTTTATTACAATGAGGTAAGCCCAACCCAATGTTCCGTTATTGAAGCAAAATGATACTGACAAACTAAAAGAGTAAGTTTGCCTCCGAATTTGGAATCCGAAGTCAATCGCCAACGATGTGCTCTTCCTATGTACTGACTATGCACCTTAGATCCACCATGCAACAGTGCGCTCCGATGTCTTACATTCGGTCGACTTGCGGGCAAAACTGCCGCCAGGGCTCTGTAAGATCAGGAAATTCTAACATGATAACTGCACCGCAGTTGCGAGTTGCCAGTAAGCCGACGTGTATAGAATATTTTAGCAATAAGCAATGAAATCAACTACTTGACATTCACGAATGTTCGCGCGGCGCCAAGACATTGCCCAGCTTCGTGTGATGAAATATTTTTAACCCAAGCTCCATCAATGAGTGTGACTAAAGTAAAGCAAAGGCTCTGGTCACTGCGGGAAACACAAGGGGGCATCTTGTCATGTGGCGATGCAATAAAACGGGCATTTGCAATTATCCAAAGCGCATTGGAAGATAGTATATAAACGAAGCCACGGAAATGATCTTGGCAATCAGGATAGATAAAACTACTTTACTCATGAGCAAACGACACTAACTTTGTCTGCTTCGAATTGAATAGCACTCAAATCAGCAGACATGCGTCCGTATCTATAGGAAGTTTAGTTGGACCGCATAGTTTAGGTGGCAATGCATCTTTTAGATCCAGTCAACAATAGTACCATTTCTCTTGATCTATGTACAAGCTTCTCATGTTCAGCGCGTTGATTCCCGTGTTCAATACATGGGGTGATCGGTAAACTTTCCCGTCATCCATTAGACGATGGGGAATTTTTTCCAATACAAAAGTCAGAATTGAAGACTGTGAATATACACCGTAGGCAAGAGGTGAACGAAGGAAACGCGTAAATAAAAGGGCAAACCATGACTCAGAAGGTAATGAAAAGAGCCATATCGAGACTCAAGCTTGTAATTTTGTTCAGCCTGATAAATTCACGTCATCCAAAGTAGCAATTGACTGATTGTGATCACGTCAGTGTCGACTTGCTGATATCTTCTGACAAGCTTTGACTTGTTACTCTTTTTTCCACCCGCTCCATCGTTCAAAATTCCCCGCATCGAGGTGAAACAAATCTAGCATTCGCCCCACAGTCTGATTGACCAGATCCTCAACCGACGAAGGTCTAATGTAAAATGCCGGCACAGGTGGAAAGATTATGGCACCACTCTGTGACACAGACAACATATTTCGCAGATGAATGTCACTCAATGGTGTTTCTCTGGTCACAAGGACCAACTTTCGCCTCTCTTTCAGCGTCACATCTGCGGTGCGTGAAATCAAATCATCGCAGAACCCGGAACTTATCGCTGCAAGCGTCTTCATACTGCAAGGCACAATGATCATTCCATCTGTGTGAAACGACCCACTGGATATGGGAGCTGCCATATCACTGATGTTATAGACGTGATCGGCGAGAGCCTTGACGTTGGAAGGATGGTAGTCTGTTTCGTATTTGATGGTTGATTCGGCCCATTTGGAAATGATCAGGTGGGTTTCGACGTGAAGATGGCGAAGGGCAACGAGTAAATTGATTCCCAGTATTGTTCCGGTGGCGCCTGTGATTGCCACCACGATCTTCTTGCGTGGCTCACCTGCTTGGGGCTGACTGGCGGGCATTGTGGGAAGAGTCTTAGGAAAGCACCCCAAGTTCCTAAAGAGCATGGAACAATATCCTGTGTTGGTGCTGGCCGTTATGGAAGCGATGGCCAAGTGTCGAGGAGGTGCCTTTTATTTAAATATGTCCCCCCTCTACCTTCGCTAATCTATAGTAGTCATACAAGTCATTTGTCTTGCTTAAAATCATTGTGGTGGTTGTCTTTGGCTTGGCAATTGCTGCCCGGGTGTAGATCGGATCCTTTCGTAACGTAACTCCTGATGGGGAAATCGCATTCGAGGATCGAATATACGGCTAGTGGAGAATTTCGGCATGCCGGACCTGTCGGGAGGGGAGTGACAATCGGCCGGGGAGATAGGATGAGCTTCTCGGGTGCAAAAGAGGGTCATAGTCTGCGGCTCGGGGACATTATCGGCCAATCGGGCCGGTTTGATGGCCGCCGATCATGGCCCTGCTACCCGCAGCTACCACATTCCTATCTCCCCGGTCATAGTTTACGCTAAACATCCATACATACTAAATCGCATGATTGAGACAACTGTGCATTGGTAAAGAACTAATATATTTACCAGGACTTGACCAGCCAAGGACGAATCAAACACGAATTCAATTGACTCGACTTCTTGAAATCATCTACCTTTGCATCAACCTCACCGCGGCAAAACATTTGCTCAAGTTATCGCCCTCTCTGTTATTCCTGAAACCCAAGCATCGAAACATGTCTACAAGAAAGCTCTCTGCCGCAACATCCTTGCGCACATTCCTTGAAGAATCTAAGGCCGAGGGAGACCTTGTGGAAATTGATCTGGAGGTGGATCCCCATCTCGAGTCCGGTGCCATCTCTCGCCGTGCATACGAAACGGGTAGCCCAATGCCCCTTATCAACAACCCCAAGGGTAAAGATGGTCCAGATGGTCTCTTCCGCATTCTCGGTGCTCCAGTGGGTGTCCGAAGCGATCCCGAAACTCGCAATGCCCGTTTCGCGAAGTCTATCGGGCTGCCTTCCAACGCAACTGGACATGATATCATCCAGAAGCTCCTAGCCGCCAAAAGAGCCGACCCGATTCCATCTGTTGAAGTGCAAGACGCACCACTCAAGGAGCACAAGATATTTGGCGATGAAATCGACCTTCTCAAGATGCCGGTTCCACAAAATCACGTACACGACGGAGGAAGATATTTCCTCACATACGGACTACACAGTGTTCAAACTCCGGATGGGAAATGGGTGAATTGGGCTATCACTCGCTGCATGGTGATCGGCAAACGGCAATTGACCGGCCTTGTGGATGTGAAACAGGACATTGGCGCCATCTGGGCGATGTGGAAGGCCCTGGGAAAGGACACACCTTGGGCCTGCGCTCTTGGTGTTCCACCAGCAGCTGTAAGCTCTGACCTATTCTTTTTGATATTCTGTGCCAGTATCCTACGCTATTTTCCAGAACGCTAATATCTGAAAACCCTTCAGGCCGTGGCTAGTGGCATGCCACTTCCCAAGTTCGTGAACGAGCCGGATTATGTTGGTACTATCACAGGAGTTCCTGTGGAGGTCATTAAGTGTGAAACAAATGATCTTGTAGTGCCGGCACAGTCTGAGATGGTTCTTGAAGGAGTTATCTCGGCAACCGAGACCGCGATGGAAGGCCCCATGGGAGAGTATCATGGTCTTCTTTTCCCACGCAAGAAAATGCCACAGCCGGTAATGACGGTCAATGCAATCACCTACCGAACCAACCCTATAGTGCCGATCAGTGTCGCAGGTCGTGCTCCAGACGAAACCCATACCGTTTGGGCCCTGTCCATCTGCGCTGAAATTCTCGACTTGTTGCAGCAGGCAAACCTACCAATCACCAAGGCCTGGTGCCCATACGAGTCCCAATCCATCTGGTACGTCGTCCAGGTCGATCGGAAGAGGCTGGTAGAGATGAAGACGACGCCTGAGAAATTCTGCCGCCAAGTTGGGGAGATCGTTTTCTCCTCCAAGCCTGGTAGATTCGTGCCAAAGATCTTTGTTGTTGGCGACAATGTCGATCCTAGTAACTTGCGTGACGTCGTGTGGGCTGAAGCGACCAAATCTCAGCCACAGGCCAGCGACTTCTACTTTGTGGGCAACTATCCGACCTATGATCTAGTGCCATACGCCACCCACGGCTTCAACCCTCGTGGGCAAAAAGCCAAGGTAGTCAGGCTGTGCATGTTGCCTGAAGAGTTCGAGACCTTGGACCGGCCATGGGTTGAAGCTTCCTTCCGTGGATCTTATCCCGAAGAGGTCAAGAACAAAGTCCTAGAAAACTGGCAGGCGTACGGCTTTGAGGGATCTCCTGTGAACTTTTAAAGTCTTATTACTGACACGGACACACCCAACTTTCTCTAACGAAGTAGGAGATGGTGTTTTACCACTCACAGGGTTCTTTGTCGGCAAGGGTGAAGGGGAATCTTGATCTGTTCCAATCATTCAACATTCACGGCCCCGCTGCTAATGTTCTGATTCTCAACGCATCAACTGCCGAATCAGCTCGAAGGAGCCCCTTTGTTTTGCTACTGTACCAAATTCATATAGAAATACATACACGAATCAAGTACCTACTTTTCGATTCCCTCAATGGTTTATTCTATTACTGGTGCATCCTATATCCCAGAGCCTCAGGATCCATTCTCTCTTTCTTTCTCTGACTGTATGGATGGTCAACGGGCCAAGCTCGGCATACTCAGTATCATGACACATTCAAAAGGAACGATTTCCAAGTGACGCGTCACAAAAATTCTCTATTTGCTAAGTATTTCAACTAGAGAGCTCTACGGTCCCTCTCCCTCTCTGTCTCTGGCTAGGCTCAAGATCCCCTATGGAATTTAAAACATATTATATATATCAATTTAATATCATAATCTACCTACATGGTGTAATCGGGTTTTTGCGCCACTCCTGAGAGAGGTGCCTTAGGCACTCATGCGTTGATCAGTCCTCCAGGATGTTGAGATTCATGGGACTACAGGATCCCACTGCCTGATTTGTCAGGCCTGAATCGCATTATCAACACTGAACCACCATGTAGCTCGCTTTCCATGGAAGAGCTTTCCATGGAAGACTTCTTAAAGGGGACCACAATTCATCTCGCTTATGAGTGAGCATACACCATGTCTATAAATACTAGGTGAACTACAAAGCATAGATAGACAGACTTAAAGTCTCAGGGCGTAGCGCAGCACTAAATCCGGTGCTGCGGCGGTGCTGCGGGACCTGGTGCCGCAGTACCATAACTCAGCACCAGATTTGCCAAAGTCCCGCAGCACCTCGCAGCACCGTAACTCAGAATCCCCAGGTGCTGCAGCACTTGTCAAGGCCTAGTTATACTGTTAGGACGCGCATTCACTGACTACGTATCCATGGATAGCTTCAACAGCCTGCAACTAGACAGCCGCTATTGGATGTTTTAGTACTAATAATGTTTGTCATTAATTCAAGTGCGTATGGCAGCCCTGGTAATTTTTCGCTTGTTCCTGAAATAGCGAGAACGGCCAACGTGAAGTATGAAACCCTAACACTTCATATATAGACCCGAGATATCAGTTTAAGAGCACGGATTGATTTACAAACGCGATTGACAAACTAATAATCTGCATATGATCGCGAAATGCTCCGGTCCTGGATCTATCTAGGTTCTTTATAACAGACCGCGGTGACACTGAGACCCCATCAAATATGGGCAACTCCCAATGTGCTAGCAATCCGGGATCTGATTGGCGCCCGTGGGCCCTAAAGGTTGGCGCTGGTGGTGGCCCTATGGGGGGCACAGCATGCCCCACGGGCCAAGTCGACGGGACCCCAACGGGCAGTGCCAAGCCTTCAGGGAACCACATGGGAGGTGACTGGGCTGTGAGTGGCTCAGAGATCGGGAGACTCCGCGCTACTGCAGGAACCCAATTGCCCTTAGAGTTGGATCGGAGCTGATTTGCAGTCAATTTGGCTTGGTCGGTGCTGCTTTCGGATGATCGACTGTTTCAATCCAAATGGCTACAGTGGACCATGTACAAGCTACTTCCTTCATGCCCGTTGGTATACGTGCAGGTCATGTCTATTGTACCTTGACTTGCCCCTCCACTCTCTCTTATCATACGCACCCCCCATGTGTTGCTGTGATAGGACATGGTCCACGTTGCCGTCTTCCCGTGGGAGGGGTCAATTAGAGCCAATTCACTTTATATTGTCGGTCGCTTCTCTCGTTCTTCGTTCGTTAGATCGCTCTTTGCATATTGAACATGGATTGGATGCACGTCTACATCGTCGGGGCAGCCCTACTGGTATTCGCCCTAGTCGGCTTAGTTCTGCTCGTCTCCTCTCAGCACATCAAGATTGCCAACACTGGAGCTGGACCTTACTTGAAATTCATCTGGGCGAACTTCCTTAAACCCCATGATAAGAAGGCCGGAGGCCAGCAAGATGCATTAGAGAGCTTCTACAAGACCCAGGTGCGATCAAGTGTGTGCGAACTTCGACGTGGCTCCAAGCTGACCGTGCCAGGCCGCAATTTACGATGCCACTCGTCGTCGTCTGCTCTGTGGTCGCGAGGATATGCTTGGCCTTGTGGCTGCGCAGCTGAAGTACAAGGTCGGCAATAAGGAAGTCAAGGCTGGAAAGGCTGTCTGGGTGGATGTAAGTATTGAATTGCTATTTTCTGAGCTAGCGCTAATCTATTCCAGGTCGGTGGCGGTACTGGGTAGGCACGAGACGAACCCCGAGGTCATACAGAATATCTGACTCGCGATAGATACAACATCGAAGCCATGGCGGCCTTTCTTCCGGTGGACAAATTCTTCAAACATGTTTACCTGGTCGACCTCTCTCCGTCCCTCTGCGATGTTGCCCGCAAACGCTTCGAGCGTCTTGGGTGGAAGAATGTTACTGTTCTCTGCCAGGATGCCCGGTCTTTCCAGCTGCCCGGGAAGAACTTCGATCTGCAGTCTACAAATGCGGCGAGTGATGGCGTGGACTTGATCACTATGAGTTACAGTCTATCAATGATCCCTGGTGAGTATCTAAGATCTACGCAAGACTATTGGTATTGACTTTTTAGACTATTACAGCGTGGTGGACTCATTAACCTCCCGCCTGAAGCCAACTGGAATGTTGGGTGTGTGTGACTTCTACGGTAAGCAATACCTCGAGGTTTTGCATGGATTTCACTCATTCAAATATAGTCCAAAGCATTGTCGATGTGTCCTGTCGCAACTATACTGGCGGCGCGTTCAACCGCCATGTCAACTGGCTTGGGCGTGTATTCTGGAGAGCCTGGTTTGATTTCGACCGGGTCAGTCTGGAAGCTGCCCGCCGAGATTATCTGGAATACAAGTTTGGTACTGTCATCTCTGCCAGCGAACGAAACTACTTCCTCGGTGGTATTCCCTACTACATATTTGTCGGTTGCCCAAAGGAAATGGCATCTACCCCATCAAGTCACTCCATCGAGAGGCTGGATGCATCTTTTACTGAATCTCCTTACCTGCTTCCTGCCAATCACAAGCAGGAGATGGATAATGCAGTGGTGAAAAGCACACATGAGATTCGCTCCAAGGCATATGAGTCTGCCGTGATTAACCTGAGTGCAAACCTGCCTCTTCCATCATCTTTTTACCAGAATCACCACTATCGCATTTATTACAACGACCTGCTACCCAAACATACTCAATTTCAGAACGAATATATCTATGCGTTCACATGGGAAGACCCACGCGTTGACCACCGCCTCCTGAACATCGGCAAAGACGACGTGATCCTCGCTATCACCAGCGCTGGTGACAACATCCTTGATTATCTGCAAAAGGGCCCCCGCCGGGTGCACGCAGTGGACTTGAACCCTAACCAAAACCATCTTCTCGAGCTGAAGGTCGCCTGTTATTCAGCATTGGGCCACCGGGATATGTGGAAAATCTTCGGTGATGGCAAGCACGCACAGTTCCGTGAACTACTAATCTCTAAACTCAGCCCCCACCTGTCCAGCCAGGCGTTCCAGTACTGGCTCGAGCACACCCAGATCTTCACCTCTGCCTCTGGCCATGGTCTGTATGAGACCGGTGGATCTCGCCACGCCATTCGTATGGTGCGATGGCTCTTCAATATCTTCGGACTCCAGGGTGAAGTTCGCAAGCTGTGTGAAGTGCAGAGTCTCGCAGAGCAGCGCGAAATATGGCCTCGCATTCGACGTGTGCTCATGAGCAGACCACTCCACTGGGCTGTTGTGAGCACCGAATGGTTTGCCTGGAAGGCTGCCGGAGTACCACGCAACCAACGAAATATGATTGTCGACGACTTCTTCCGCCGCAACGGCTTGACGGAAGATATGAAAAAGGGCAAGGACATCAGTGGCCAATCGATTTGGGAATATGTTGTCAATACGCTTGACCCTGTGATCAACGATACTCTGATCAGTAACGACAACTATTTCTACTTCCTTTGTGCTCAGGGCAAATTCTCACGGAGGTTCGTTTTTTCTTATACATCTTTTCACCTGCATGTGCTAACTGCAATTATAGATGCCACCCCACCTACCTTTCTCCTCAAGCACACGTCAGGCTTTCCACACCTGGTGCATTCGATGGCCTTCGTATCCACACTGATGAGATCAACGAAGTGATCAACCGTATCACTCCAGGAACTCTGACTATCGCCGTGGTAAGTATCAAAATACTTCTCAAGTGGTATTTTCCATGCTAAACTTGCATCAGGTAATGGACTCAATGGACTGGTTCGATCCCGCAGAGGACTCAGCTCCTGCCCAAGCCCGAACTTTCAACAAAGCCTTGAAGAAGGGCGGTCGCATCCTCCTCCGTTCCGCCAGTATCAATCCTTGGTACATCAAGCACTTTGAGGAAAACGGCTTTTCTGCTCGTCGAGTGGGAGCTCGTTTCCCAGGTACATGTATTGATCGGTGAGTTTCAGTATTTTTTTCTTGATTCCGGACGAAGCTTATACATAATTTCTAGGGTCAATATGTACGCATCAACCTGGATCTGTACTAAAACTGAGGACTTGTCACGCCCGAGTACAGACCGCAAAATGTCGACTCTCTCATTGGGGGAAAGTGCTATAATTGCAGGCAAGATGACCAGCAGCGTGGAGAGTCTGTTGATTTAAGTATCGCGATAATTGTTTTCCCTTGATGTGGCCTGTTCATGATACCTATGATCTGGAGTTAGATGGGGCTAGATAGAGTGTTTCGTATGCTTTCCTTCAAAAGCGCAGGGGTTAGGAGTATGATATCAACTATATGAAATAACTACAAAGTACATATACTTATCGATCGCACGTGCAGCCAAGGATCCTTCAAAAGATCAGAGGCGGATTGCCTGTCATCTGGATCCCACTGCGACATTTTTCGCATAAATTGCAGGAAAAGATGCTTGTTTTCACCTTCAAGATATTCCTCCGAATCTTCTAACGATAATTCAGGGACACTGACTTGTCCCTTCCATTGGCCTGTGCATATGTTAAACATGCCCAAAACGGTGTTAATTACGGATTGGAGACTAGAATACCAGATTGATCCCAATACTTTTGACTTTCTGGGGATTTGCGCAGAAAGCTCGTCGGTGGAGGACCGAGAATTGCGGTCATTTCAGCTAGGAGGTGTAAGTCCGAATGCTTTTTGTCAGGCCCTCTGCCGTCGAATAAGTGACCGTCTTCAAATAAATCCCAAATCTGATATTGCTGGTATATCAGTATTTTTTCACATTCCAACGGAGACATCCAGAAAGTAAGAGATACTTACCAGTGTTCCAACATTCCAAATGTCGACTTTGGATGTCCACTCCATCTTAAGGACGACCTCCGGTGCTCTATACAACTCTGGCTGAATTAGACCGGTGTGCACCTCCCCTATTCGGGCTTCACCGAAATCGGACAGGAGCGGCAGCCCAAATTTGCTCAGAGCATTTGCTGAGCGGAAAGGTTGAGACTCATAGATTGTGCGGCCATCAAGAAACTTGCGTGAACTTGGATTCTCTTTCTCCGACTTTTCCCAGTCGCTAAAAATGGAGTTGTCGCGGGTACCAATCATGATATTTTTTGCCTGGATATCTGCATTTGAACCCGATATTAGCGATTGTGAAGACGCATGACCGCTGCCATATCAAACTGGGGAGCTTGCCAGTATGAATCACCCCTGCCTCAGAATGAAGCAATTCCAAGGCGAGGAGCAGTTGCTGCAACAGTGCTTTCAAGAAAATTTCCGGCAAACTTGGTGGGTCAATAGTCGCCTGAAAATGTAACACGCTCGTGGTAAGAGGCTCGAAGACAATGCATTGGTGCTTGCCTTTGGGACCTTCTATTTCGAAAGAATCGAGCATGGTACGAACAAGACTATTCACGTCATGTCTCGTTTTTAGCTCCGAAAGCCGACTTAAAACTTCGACTTCTCGATTCTTTCTCTGGTCGTGAATGTAGATTTTCAGGGCAATGTAGCGATTTCCCCTATGCTCAGTTTATGCTCAGTTTAGCAAGACAGCAAAAATTCACGTAGAAAGGAACTGTAACTTACTGGATATCACGGCAGAGCCAAACGGTTGAATTCGCTCCAAACCCCAATTTGCTGGTAACTTGGTACCTAGTCTGAAATGTATCCCCAAACTGAACAGGATAGAAGAGGCCCAGATTAAAAGCAGGCATTCGCTCCTCTTCAACCTTTTTGGTTGGGTCCAGAGTCTTGAAACTTGATGGTCGGATGCCTCGATGGGGGGATGAATTTGGGCGCCAGAAGGCGCGGCCGAATCTGAATAAAAGATACCTCATTGAAATCGAGTTGACTAGTCGAATTTCTATGGGAAAGAAACGGCTGATTCTCAACTCGGAGACGAAAAAAGATGGTCAAGCAAAGAACGCTGGAAGGAAGGGGCCTTGTTATTATGGGAGCATCGGGTAGTGGCATCAATGTTCTCACCGTTCTGCATGTAAGCGACGCGACTGGACTATGGATATAGTAGTTAAGCTTAAAATCTACCCCGTTCCGGACCTTGGGTATTGAATCATGGAGCCCCACAACTCCGCAAGCCATGAATATATTATGGAGCTGCTTAGGTACGGCGTCGATCCCGCAATCGAAACTCCAATCAACCACCATGACAAGTGCCTTCCTGCCAGCCAGGGATTCCCTGAGAGAATCTTCCAAAAAGCAGTTCGCCCACCAGGACACCGAAAAGCACAGTAACAAAGACGCCGACGTTGAAGGTCATCACGGATAGCATCCTATCAATGTCAATAATTAACCGATCATTCGATACATAATAACTACGCGGACAGCCGCAGACGTAACAACTCACAAGAAATATCCAATCAGAGCCCTAGCACACTCAAGCAATGCACGTGTCCCGTCTTTCCCGATACTCCACGTTCCACTGGCCTTCCAGGATGGGACCAGGTATTTCAGGCAGGTCCTATTCTGAGGCCTATTCTCTTTCAGATGTTGTATTGACATGCTTTGTGTTTTATTGTCATTGTTTAGAACTGGCAAATTCTCTTCATCAGGGTCCTCGTCCTCGTGCACGCGCATGTAGCTTGGAAGAGGACTGAACTTTGCTTTTCGGGTGCTTTCTCGTGGATTTACTGGGGCGAGAAGCAGGGTTGGACGGGGAGAGGTATGCTGAGACCAGGACTGCTCGAGTTGGAATTTCAGGGCTCCGAGAAAGCGGTTGAAGATGGCGAGGAGGAAGAGAAAGGTCAGCGTGAAGGCATATTGCGTCGTGGTTGAGGTTGTCCAGCCAGTGAAGAGAATGGTGATTTCAGTGGAGGTCGAGAACACTGCTGGCATGTTCATGCCCATGTCCATGTTTGCACTAGAGTGTTCCCTCGAGTGCGAATGCGAGTCAGAGTCTTAAAGTCGAGCTCCCAGCGTTGTATTATTCCATGTAGGCGATGGTGAGAGTGGGAAGCAACAGGCGAGGGGAGATTAGACATTCCTCTTTGCTCTTGTGGCTTGAGATGAATCAAGTGTTGAATTCATCTAATAATTTAATCCAAATATTCTCAGATACAATCACAGTGGCATATAAGCGCAAATCCGCTCATCTCCACATGAAATGTCTCAGATGAGTTATTTTCTCGTTTGACAAGCTATTGAGAGAATACATTGTAATAAGAAGCCTTGGAGTCCTCTTAAAGAATATATTGCAAGTCAGTTTATTCATTGACTTCAGGTCTAATCATATCTCACAGGGGAAGAAGACTGGAACACGCCAAAGCAGCGGCCCTCTAAACAAGTAGTGATTAAAAAAGATTCTGGGAAAATTCATAAATGGACTACCGTGAGCCCAGCGCTTTCACCTCTTATCATATCATGCCTGTCTGTTGCTCACCAAGTCAAAGTGCGCATACAGATACATAATATGCACATGCGAACGATCGTGGATATAGAGTCAGAGACAGAACAGAAGCCCAGAAACCGAAGATCTCATGAACGGCCATACCGCGCCTTTCCAAAGGAGAAAGGCACGTAGCGGTACTTAATCATATGCTGGATTTGTCGTCGCACTGGAAAAAAGGTCAAGTTAGACAGATGTCCACATAAAGATGTTATAGGTGTCGTATCGAATTCCGACCAAAAGGGCAAACATACTCGTCAGCACAAACAGAATGATCCAGTAAATGACCAGCACCGGCCAGAAGACGGGGATATCGAAGACAGCGAGCCAGGAGCAAACGAAGGCAATGGTGATGGCGCGAGTGGCCGAGTGCCAGAACTTGAATTCCGGCAAACGGCGGATGAAGGGCCGGAACTCCTCGTCCTTCTTGGTAGGGAGGCTGGGGGACCCGGCGTCACCGTCCTCCAGACCCTCGTCCTGGGTGAGAGAGGGGTCGAACTTGGGGGTCAGGAAGGCGAGGAAGAGGTTCAGGAGATAGATGCCGAGTGTATACGCGACTGTGATTCAAGATCCCAGGGTTAGCGATTTGTTTATGCAGATGTTTACAGCACTGTAGATGAATTGCTTCCGGGCGTTGGGGTTGAAGCGCATCATTTTCGCCTTGCTGATTCCATTCTTAGGGGCTCGATGGAGTCATACCGATGTACCAGCCCTGTGCGAGGAAAATGCGCAGGAAGAAGAGGCACAGGAGTACACCAGAACCAACCCAGCGGTAGGTTGTGTACGGAGTCGAGGCATCGAGGTAGGCTTGATAGTGCTGCGATTGGCGTATTAGCATACTGGTCGGACCATGCGGACTAATCTCAGGAATGAAGAATCCAAAGACATTGCGCAATGCCTTTGCCCTCATGGGGCACTCACTCGAGTCAGTCGAGAGGTGTGTACCGACACGGCTGTGAAGGGAGACTGATCGGGCTCAGGGACATCCATGATGAAGATATTAGGGAGGCGAAGCACAGGGCTGGACCACTGAAAGAAAGAAAGGAAAGAGGAAAAAGAAAAGCAGTGATTAAGATAAGCTGCTGAAACCAGACATTCCAGGTCAGGCACTGCACTTCCCTTCAGAACAGAGAAGTGTCCACTGCCCACGGGCCAATCAGCTTGGATACAAATCACTAGCCATTCCAGTGCACGTGATGTGTGGCCCAGCCAGATATGTGGCGGTGCAGTGACATGAGGCAGACTAAAAGGGCTTAGTCAGATCCGAATGGACCTCGGGACGGTTAACTTCGGCGGTTAATTTGGCGGCGTTCGTCGCGGGGAAACCGACCATCTATGATGTTATCGCGTCGGTAGTCTCTCTCCCTTCTCTGCATAATTTAACCTCAATTGTCTGAACTGAAGTAATTATATTTTTCTTCACATATCACAATGTTTGCCCGTCAATGCACTCGTTTGGCCACTTCTCGGACATCGGTCCCCTTAGCTTCCTACCTAGCCCGAGTCCGGGGTTATTCTTCAGCCGCTGGTAGTTACGAGCACATCCTCACTTCGGTTCCCAAGCCCGGCGTGGGATTGAGTATGTACAATCAGTCAATATAATCCCGGCCAATTCTCATTGCTATTATAGTTACCCTTAACCGCCCTAAGGCCCTCAACGCTCTATTCACTCCCTTGTTCAAGGAGCTTAACGAAGCCCTGACCAACTACGACAATGACAAGAGCATCGGTGCGATCATTATCACAGGAAGCGAGAAGGCCTTTGCCGGTACGTACATGTCCTATTTTCACTTTCTACGCCCTATATCCTCTCCCATCATGCCTCGCCCTAATCCTAATGTATATCAACAATATTAACCCAACAAACCCACCACAGCCGGCGCCGACATCAAAGAAATGGCCCCTCTAAGCTTCTCCACTGCCTTCAGCGAGAACTTCATCGCACCCTGGTCCCACCTCGCCACCTCCATCCGCACCCCAGTCATCGCCGCTGTCTCCGGCTATGCCCTCGGCGGCGGCTGCGAGCTGGCCCTGATGTGCGACATCCTGTACTGCACCGAGACCGCCACCTTCGGCCAGCCCGAAATCAAGCTGGGCACAATCCCCGGCGCAGGTGGATCTCAGCGCCTGACTCGTGCGGTCGGCAAGAGCAAGGCCATGGAGCTTATCCTCACTGGAAAGATGTTCAGTGGTAAGGAGGCTGGTGAATGGGGTGTCGCAGCCAAGGTCGTGCCGGGTGGTCAGGAAGAGCTTCTTGAGCAAGCCTACAAGACGGCCGAGACTATTGCCAGCCATAGCCGTGTGGCTGTTGTCGCTGCTAAGGAGGTTGTCAATAAGAGCCAGGACTTGCCGCTCAAGGAGGGTATTGAGTATGAGAGACGGTTGTTCCATGCGCTCTTTGGCAGCAAGGATCAGAAGATTGGTGAGTTGGCCCTTCGGTTTGCTGAGGGAGTGGGTTTGCTAACGGTCATTCTAGGTATGACTGCCTTTGCGGAAAAGAAGAAGCCCGAGTGGTCCAACGAATAGATGACAAAGTCATTTGGAATGAAGAAGCTGGCTTTTTTCATCGCTCGCGTGTAATTCACGCTGAAGCTGTAGAACAGAGGATTCGTTATGTGACATAGAACAGTTCATTTAACTACTTGTGCCTATAACTCTCGACTGCAACCTCATATAACTAGGTGCCTCATCCACGTTCGTCTCATCTTCTGGATTAGCATTGCCGGTTGTCATTGTTTCGTAATTGTGTGTGGCTTTATTTTATACTTGATCATCATGTGAAAATATTAGATTACTGCTATTTGCTAAAAAATGCTATATACATAGAGGGCCTATCAAGTTCGGACCCAGAAGCAGAATTAATCGTAAACATAAAACACATCGCATCATATCGAACCGTGATTTTTCTCCAATTCAGATTCATCGGTTCGGGTGTTTTTATCCGCCCGGTAATCATCAATGACTCGGCCCTCAATGGTCTCATCAAACACGTCCACTTGGGTAGTCGCAAACTTGCGAGCGCTGACCCCGCGCTCGAAAAGCAGGTCAAGCTCGGCAAATGTGCGGCCACGAGGCTCAGGAACGCGGAAGTACGTGTAGATGATGCACAGGAAGCAGATGCCACCCCAGAAGAAACCAGCGTAGTTGCCCCAGTTCCAAGCGCCGGGGTTTAGCATGTAAGGTGTCAGAACGCCGCAGACGATGGCGACAATGTTGTACAGGTTGCGGCCGAGCACGACGGTCTTGATTTGCAGTCGGCGGGTGGAAAGCTCGGCAACAAGGGAGAAGCAGACCGTTCCAACGGTCAGCTGGTAGAATAGGGCCCAGATCAACATCATTGATCCTGTGGCCAGGGAGCCTTGGTCTCTGTGTTCTTTGGGAACAAGGCCAAGGAAACCCATAATCATTAGCATGGTGCACAGACCACAGAGACCGTACAGACATAATGTCCGACGGCCAATTCCGAGTGTCATAAGGAACCATGATCCGAAAACGCCAATCATATTGATTCCGTATTGACCCATAGCAAAGTTGTAAGAGTTAGACGAGTCTAACCCAGCCTGTTTTAAAAAGTAGGTCGAGTAGTTGGAAAAGGAGTTTCCACTGAGATTTTGGATGGCCCAGACCATACATACAATCTCTGTGCGGCGGAGATCTGTACCCCGGAAGCAGTCCAAGTAGCTCGCACCCTGGGTGATTTTCTCCTCCAGGGCGGTAGTGTGAACCATCATAGCGACAGTCTCATCGGGATCGAAATCTCCATCCTGACCCTGACTTTTGGTAGTCAAACGGAGAAGGGCCCGTTTCGCATCTTCAGTGCGGCCTTTCCGAACCAACCACCATGGGGATTCGGGCGCAAGCCAAATACCAACGAAGAGCGGCACCGGCCACATCCATTGCAGTCCGTATGGAATCCTGTAGGCCCATTCGTCCTCCCGGTTCAACATGCCCTTAATCACACCGATGCCAATAAGCTGGCCAAGACCCCAGCAGAAATTGACATAGGTCGTCAAATACCCTCGCAGCGCCACAGGACACACCTCCGAGGCATAAGTGATCGTCAAAGTCTGAAAGACACCCCAGGGAATACCGCAGAGAATCTCCGCTGCAAGCAGGGCATGCACATTCTTGGCCGTGAAGAAGATTGCCGTCCACGCACTAACAAGTACAAGACAGGACATAATCGTATACCGGTAACCGAATCGTTCTGAAGCCCAGCCGTTGATGAATAGACCGATGATCTCGCCGCAGTAGGCACCGTTGCTCAGACCTGCTTGCCACTTTAATCCAGAGAATTGTCAGTTTCTTCATCCCCAAAGAGGCAACTCCACCCCACTCCAAGAGATAGAGGAATGGCTACCGCCGGAATTGGTTGAACTTACCGCAGCCGATACTTGATATGAGCCATCGGCCAGCATCTCACCATACTTGCGATTGAATTGCGGGAAGGCATAGAAGTTGTTGACCAAACTAATATCGTAACCCTCCATGGCAATGCAAGTAGAGATGAGCACGCTCCAAAAAACGGCCTTGGGATACAACCGGATACCCTGTATCAATGTCATAGACCGTTCCTTCTCCGTGGCTGCCTTTGCATTTCGAATGACCCTGGTCGTGGATGAGTCCGAGGCCGGTCCAGCGGCTGAAGAGTAACCATATTCGGGAAAGACATCCACCGGCGTGATGGCATCTGAGGCCTTGGGTTCGGCCATGTTGGATGGACGAAATAACCGAGATCACTGGGGGTGAAGGGAGGTTGTCTCGAACAATTTGCGATACGGGTTTGAGAGTTGGCCTGGTTCGGAAGTCAGGGGAATAAAAAATCAAAGTACCCACTATGCCAGGAACATTGCACACGAGCGCTCCACGGCAGCGAAAAGTTTCCTTGACGCCTACCGAGGGTAAGTGAATACTGCAGAGACCAAGGAGCTAGACAAAAAGAGGATAAAGTCAATGGTCCGAATTGGCGGGGGTACGGGGATTTGACGGGCTCGATCCCCTCCAAGCGCAAATTTTCGCGGGATGAGAAGCTTGGCGATGCCCGGATGGGGCAAGCGATGGGTCATCGTCAGGACATTATTCAATATTCGAGTCGTGCTATGTTGGGGTTTGATTAGTCTAGTATTTTCTGATCGTACAAGTTAGAAATTATACCAACTATAAAATTTGGATGTAACTAGATGTATGAGTCTCACAACCCCACGTGGGGAACTATCAATTCCCCCTTGCAGTAATGAGAATGTACAACATATATCTTAATTGGGAGAAGAGTACATACTACTAGTAGTATTCTTATTAATTTATATATCCCATACTGAGTGCAGTATCTCATTGGCAATAATGAGCCACAATAACCTGCAAATCCTACCTACTGTCAACGGCTAGAAACGGCTACATATCCTTGACGCTAGATTGAATCCTACATTGATGCCAAAATGCTAGAATATAGTGCCTCTCGTTGCGCAGTTCATCTGCCGAATCCAAATAACAACGGAAGGAAAGCGAAGTTTCATTTATACTTGTCACATCCAGCCCGAAAAGAATATATAAACCGAAGCAGGCATTTAATTCCTACGTGGGAATCTCAATATGGCACCAAAGTAAAATAAGATAATTCATAAATCGTATTTTAAGTTGCTGTGATGATTATTTTGAGTATGAGAGCACAAGCAAGCAAAAGCACATCTACAACCGTGCTGGCGGGGCACCAGTAATATGAGCCTCCGTAGCAGACTGGATACGAGCACCAAGATCTGCGTTAACACGACGGAACATCTCGTAAGTAGCCTTGCGAACACGCTCATCGGCGCCGCACAGATGACCAGAGATGTTACCGACAAAGTTCTCCTGCTGGCCAGGGGTACGGCCAAGGACCTGCCATAGGCCGTTAGCCTGGACGTAGTCCTCAGAGGTCACAGGGTACTGCTCGGCGATGACAGCACCGGACCACTGCTCGTGTTCTTGGCTAGCCTTGACGGGCTTGTAGGCGAGCGGGCGGAAGGTAGAAGGGTAGTTAGGGTTGGCACCGTAGTTGCCGTTGACATTCATGTAGCCATCGCGGTGTGAGGGGTTGAAGGCTTTAAGTGGGCAGTTTACGGGTATTTGCTCGTAGTTGCCGCCCAGGCGGTGGCGGTGTGTGTCAGGATAAGAGAAGAGGCGGGACTGAAGGACAGGGTCGGCGGAGGGCTCGACACCAGGGACCATGTGGGAGGGGGAGAAGGCGGCTTGTTCGATCTCCGCGAAGTAGTTTTGCGGATTCTTGTTCAGGGTGAAGCGGCCGAAACGGCGCAGAGGCACCTCATTCTGGGGCCAGACTTTGGTCAAATCGAAGACGTTCCAGCGGAACTTTTCGGCCTGCTCGGGGCTCAGGACTTGTACGTAGCAGGTCCAGGATGGGTTCTCGCCGCGTTGGATGGCCTCGAATAGGTCCTGGGTATGCCAGTCGGGGTTCTCGGCGGACAGCTTGGCTGCCTCATCGTTGGTTAAGGTCTTGTTGCCCTGGTCAGTCTTGCAATGGATCTGGACGTAGTTGAAAGTGCCATCTGGCTTGATCCACTTGTAGGTGTGGCCGGAGTAGCCATTCATGTGACGGTATGAGTATGGGGTACCGCGGTCACTGAACAGGTGCATCACCTGGTGGACGGACTCATGGTGGGTGGAGAGGTAATCCCAGAACATGGTAGCATCCTTGAGATTTGTCTGTGGGTTGCGCTTCTGGGTGTGGATGAAGATGGGGAACTTAGCAGGATCGCGCAGGAAGAAAACTGGGGTGTTGTTGAACACCCAATCCCAGTTGCCCTCCTCGGTGTAGAACTTCATGGCAAACCCGCGGGGATCACGGGCACTGTCCGGGGATCCCTTTTCACCACCGACGGTCGAAAAGCGGGTGAACATCTTGGTCTTCTTGCCGACACCCTTGAGCATATCAATGGTCGTCTATGCATTATTAGCCTAGCAATCCCTACAGAAGTATAGAGACTGCCCACATACAATATCGCTAATATCATCAGTGACCTCAAACTCGCCGTAGGCGCCAGCACCCTTGGCGTGAACCACACGCTCAGGAATGCGCTCACGGTCGAAGTGTGCCAGTAGATCGATCAGGTGGAAATCCTGCATCAGAAGAGGGCCGCTGGGGCCAATGCGCTGAGAAACCTGGGGGTCCATGACCTTTACGTATATGGTTAGACCTTGCGATTCAGAAGAAAGTGGGCAGGGCGTACGGGGCACCCATTAGAGGCCGTATAGACTGGAGTCTCATTGTAGCGGTAGGTTCCTGTGAAAGAGAGGGGATTAGTCGGTGCTCTTGGCTTTGACAAGGAATGTAGAACCTACTAGGCTCGTTATCTTGACCCATGATCGCAGATAGTCTATGGAGAAGAGAAAAGTTCTGGGAGCACTTTGGTTTATATGGCCCTCGGGGGAGCCATGGAAAAGTTCAACGAAGTCCATAGCCCCACAGCTTCTGATATGGAAATCATCTCACCACCAACTATATTGATGTAAAATAAACATCTAAAATGTCAGGCTTAGGTCAGACGTGTATGCGATATCCAATCGTAAACAAGGCCGATGTCATCCTCTCGGGTCCACTTCCCGGAATTGGAGTAAAACAGGGACAAGAAATAGGTTTGTAAGTGGACGGTGGCTAAGCCGAGAGACAGGAATGTCGGGAGGTCAACTGTTCTCCCGATTCAGCAGTTCGATCCGAGCTCAAGTTTGTCGGCTGAATCTGTTCTGTCGGTACGATCCGAGATCGCGACCCCGAAGACTTGACCTTGCAGAGTTGTTGAGATGCAGACAAGTTAGTAAATCCGCAATTTTATATCCAACAAATTCATTGGACTATTTAATTATCATAGTATGACAGCAACCAAAAACCCCAAGGGTCAGTCCCTCCAAGGTGTTGCGCGAGGCAGTGCCTCGACAAAAAACCCTGAATAGTGCTTCCCTTGGAATTAGCCAAGAAACAATCAAAGTCCCCCAGTCGAGTCATGCGCTCACAGAGGGTTGAAACAACAAGGAAACAAAACAAAGAAAAACAAAACAAATGCTCGCTCAATGCGCCAATCATATATCTTGAATATCGCAGGGAAAGGGAAAACTCAAAGCAAATTGAGCCCTGAACAAATCATAAGAATGGGTGGGTATATCTAGCGCTTGCGCTTCTCAAGAGCCTACAGGTCAATCTAAATAAAGGGGCACCAAGAGTATGCTGCAAGTGCATGCATTGGATGGAACGAGGTTCAGCTGGTAGGAGTGGGCGCCGAGGTAATCACAGGCGTGTTAGTGGATTTATCCCGACACCCCCAGATCATCCCCGGGCTATCACAGGTCGCGGAAGTGGGCGAGGCAGAATTAGCGGTAGTCGTAGCTACCGTACTCGTTCCATCGCGGCAGCCAAACCACCCTGGGTCATGACAGCTGGTCGTTGCAGTCACCGTGGGCAAAGTAGTAGTCACTGTGGGTGACGGAGTGGCTGTTGTTGTGGTAGGATCATTGCACCCGAACCAGCCAGGAGTCATGCATGTAGTAGTAGTGGCAGTGCTTGTCGGTGAAATTGTAGTCGTAGTGGTAGCGGTTGTGCTTTCATCCAGACAGCCCCACCATCCGGGGGTCTTGCAAGTAGAAGTTCTGGTGGGAGATGCGGTAGTGGTGGTAGTTGTAGTAGTTGTGACATCGGAGCCGTTGCTTCGGAAGAACTTCCAGAGTTCACAGTCAAAGCATTCTTCCTCTGCGACACATGAGGGGACACTGTCGTATTTCAAGATAACATCAGATATCACATTCTCGATCTTGTGAGTACCAAGACCGACACGCCAGCCCTTGTCTGCCACAGTGTCATACGTGCACATTTGTCCGGTGTGACATGCTGACTCCATCGCATAGCCGCCCCATGTACAGATAGAGTTGATTCCATTGCAAGTTCCCATATAGATTGGGTCTGCTGTATGTCCAAAGTGGTAGGATCCAGTGAACTGTCGCGACTGTGGAAACCGCGAGTCATAGCCTGGCGGACTTGGGAGGCCAAGTCGAGCTGCGGGTAATGCTTCAGGAACGGCCTCAAATGTGACCACAGGCAATCCGAACGTCAATCCGACCAGACTCGTCATAGCACCACCCAGCGAATGACCGGTCATCCAAATATTTGCATCTGGGTAGATCTCGGTAACGTTAGAGTATAGATCGATCGCTGCCCGATAATAACGGTTTTCATCGGTCATAGACTCAATGATGCATGTCAGATTTGCCGTAAATGTAGCACTTTGGCAATCGCAGGATTGTCTCCATAGATATGAGCCTCCTTGGCCGCAGCAACAACTAAAAAATAAATTATCGTTGACTTTATCGTTTGTTGTGGTGCCAGCGCCATCAAAAAGAGCGGGCGAAGTGCCCTTCAGAGAAATGACAACAGTGTCATTTGTCTTATCGGAGTAGATGTGCCCTCTCAGGCCATCCGTTTGCCATCCAAAACTCCCCGAATAGTTGAATTTGCCATTGATAGTGTGCCATTCTCCTGTTCCAGGCTCCTCAATATAGTCATTTGCGGTCATTTGTGCAAATGTCAAAACAGTCTGCTTATCTGTAATATTCGGTCCAGGCAAGGTGTCCATGACCCATTCTAGTGGAGACAAGGCGGTCGCAAAGCCCGAAGACCGCGCAGCTGCCAAGTGACCTTGAATCACCTCAAGTCGCCGGTCGGCTAATCGTTGTATCGTGAGAGGACTGGACGAAGCAAGCAGAGTGACATCTGATGCAATATAATCTTCTTCGTGGCCATCTTCGGATATAGTTCGAAGGCGAGTGTTTGGCTTGACGTCGAGTCTCGCATGGAAGTCGGGTTGTTCATGGGTACCTCGGTGGAAGATGTGGCGCAAGGACTATAAGCAGATGTGATGGTTAGCTACCATTATACAACTTGTGTCGGGCATCTTACAAACTCATGGATGTCTGGTGTATCCTCGGCCCCGTTCAAAGGTACCTGGGGCGGGATGACGGGAACTCGTGGTGAGGATAGATGATAGCCTGAGGCGGACGCAGCACCTGACAATACTGCAGCCGCAAGTAACAGGCTGCGGATGCTGAGATCAAATCGTGAACATTTTCGAGCCATGATGGGGGTGCTGATGAAGATCAAGATCGAGGAGACGTGAGTCTATCGTGGTTATCAGCAAGTCACTTATCAAGTGACGCAGTGCGGAGAGCGATCGGCACGTGATGAGTACCCCGTGACGTGATGTGATATCGTGTGAATTTAATTCCTCGTCAATTTGGTGTCTTCTCAAATGCACTAGGAGAGTGATACGCTGCTGCTAATCAGCTGCAGTATACTCCGTGACAAGTAAGGAGTATTTCTGATCGCTATACTTCTGGGACAACAGGCTCGGGCTAGAGCTGGGCTCTCGGACGCGGATCGACAGAGGCCTATCAGCTGCATCCGGGAGCGGAGACACGCAATTAGTGCCTTATAGAACCCCATCGCCCCTGGCCTTAGAATGTCTGGCTCTGAAATTAGCAGTCAGCCTCATCTGCATTTAGCACGGTCATTCACCAGAATGGGGGGCTCGGAAGTGAAATCCCCTACGATTGAGCAAGATTCTAAAACAACACCTCTCTCGTCACCTGTCAATAATGAGGGGCAAGAAAATGGACTCGACGTGTTCGAAAGACCAGGCTCTGCAGACTCTGGCACAACAGGCGATGCCCAGACAGATGATGGCTTTGTACTTTCGCGAAGCGTACAAGACCCTTCGGAGGAACTACCGATCGAACTAATCAGCCTGGCAGATCGGTAAGTGTGGTCATATTCGTGCCCATGCTTCAACGTTTTATTCTGACACCCATTTCTCCAATAGTTTCGTTAATTCCCTGGGCGCCAAAGTTCACAACTCGCCTCCCACAATCGAGAAGATCTCCGAGCTCTTCCAAGTTTTCTACAGCCGCGCCGAGTCCCACATTGCCACACATATATCTGCCCTCATAACTCGTATCAACCGGGATCCTTCCCCTCAGGTTCCTGCAAAAGCTCCACGAGCAAGCGCTCTCTCGAAATTGGGCAACAAACGCTCTCAAGACGATGTCAGGCTAGCAGCTTCTGGTCGCCAAATGTTGACTGCGTCCGAGGTAGCTGAAAAGCGACAGGCTCGTAGAGCCCTTGAAAACAAACGGAGTGCACTAGAAGAGGCTGCCGAAAGAAGAGTCTGCGAGCTGGTTTATGATAAACTCTGGAGGCACAAAAGTACATTGGATGATGTGCGGGATGAAAAGTTGCGTTCCAAGACTGCGGCTTTGCTGCTAGTCGGCATTAATCTGAAGGACCTTGGGATCGATATAGACCTTGAAACAATCGATGAGCAAAAGCAGGACGAAGCAAACGAATTTCTTTGTCAGGCCCGAGAGTATCTCGCCAAAATGAACGATTACAAATACCCTCTTGGGAAACTACAGCAACTCGCAGCGGCGCACAAGGCCATCGTCGACGCTCTCACTAAACTTTTACCGTCTTCCACTTCTGCGGATGAGATTCTGCCCACGTTGATCTATTCGCTTGTAACATGCCCTCCGGAAGGGATCAACATTGTCAGCAACTTGGTTTTCATCCAGCGTTTCAGGTCTTCAAGCAGAATTGACGGAGAAACGGCTTACTGCTTAACCAATCTAGAGGCCGCAATAAGCTTTTTGGAAAACGTCGATCTTTCTACACTGCGTGCCGATGAGCTGCAGGATGGCCCTCTGAAGACCCCCGGTGAGACATCGACACCATCCGTAGAACATGTCGATCCTTTTCGGCCCCCCAAGGAGGCTACAACCTTGGCTGTGACGACTGTATCTGCATCACCGGAATTCTCAACACCAGAAATCAAAGAACCCGCCTCCTCTACATTACCTATGCCTCGACCCTCCGTCACACCACAGCAACGACGCCTCAGTAACATTTTCCAACCACCTTCGAAGGTCCTCGGAGCTGCAAATGATGCTGTTCGCACCACTGCTGACCAGAGCTTGAAGAACATTGGTGCTACATTGGACAGCAGTTTCAACTTTCTGTTTGGTCGTCTGAAGGAGATGCAAAACATCCAAGGGCCAGGCCCTGAGGGTAGCGGACCAATACTGCCAAAGACACTGGCCGAAGCTCGCCGTCTAGTGAGCTTGCCGCTTGCCTCTGCTACCAATCAAAACCTGACCCAAGGGGAGCTGGCAGCAATCAATTCTGTTTCCGTGGATGAGAGCACACCCCCACGCAGTAGTTCAAGGCTCACAGACCTCTCCAGCACCCCTACCCCTCGAGACCGAAGTGTAGACAGCACTCGAACCCAGGAAAGCGGTAAAAAGTCCGTCACGGCATCACTACGCGAAGATTTTGCATCGAGTTCCCCTATAAGCCCCACTCCGTTAGAATCAATGCGAAACTTTGGAAGCACACTTAACCCTCTGAACCACATCCCGGGCATGATGAAGAATTTTGGCCGCAGCGCACCAGAGACTCCCAGCGGCAGGTCCGTATCTCCATCGGGATTGGACAGATTCAAGCCATCACCTGTTTCGGCAGACGGCAACAGTGGTTCTATCAGCCCTCTCCCCAACTCTTCATTGAAAGTTGATCCTCCGATTCAGCGTTTCCTTGAGACACAGAATGCGCGTGATCTCCGGATTGGGGACGTAGCTGTTCTACTGGAAGACTATAAACGACTTGCTGCTGCGCTTCATAAACCGAGTGCCGAGTCTTGATACGTTTCTGTGGCTGGATTATATTGTTTTGCCTTATCTTTCTCATTCATTGCAGCAGGAGATGGAGTATTCTTGCATCATGGATTGATGGCGTTATTATATCTGGTATTCCATTTCATTGGGCGAATAAACCTTGGATTAGATAGCATAGCTTTGGCGGGTGAGCTACGCATTGTCCATATCATACATCATTTTAGAAAACATCAACCCTTCAGATCAACATATGAATGAGAACCCGGTAAGCCCACACGTAGGACTCCCGTAAATAAAGAAAACTCGAAAGCGTAAAAGGGGTATTGAACATGAATAAATCGAGTCCCGCGGTGGGTAATTCGAGCATAACACAATCATCTCAAACAACATAAGGGTTAATGAAAAAAGTAAGAGAGCTATTCCACGATCACGAGTGGCGTCCACGCAGAACCTCTGCACCGCCAGTTCTCATCTCAGTCAATTTATTCGTTAACTCCAAACTTTGTGTTTCAACTTGATCGTGGCGGCGCTTGACTTCGCCTTCAAATACAGCAGCTGTGCGACGACGGGCACGCCGTAGATTCTTCATTTCCGAAAGAAGATGGGTGAAACGGTCGATCATTTGGTCTCCGCAGTCTTCCCATTCATCCATGGTCATGTGGGACAAATAGGTTTGGCGTTCTTGGTCCGTCAAAGTCAAAAGATGGGAGAGGGAATTACTGGGTACCTCTATGTCTGCAACAAGAGGTGGTGGGTTTGGCGGTAAGGAAGGGGATTTGATGACGGGTGGAGGAGGGGTCGGGGATTTGTCAAAGGGTTCAGCTTGGAGCTCAGAGAAAGACTTTTGGTAAAGCACTTCTGGGGGGTAGTCTGCTTCAAGTGATCGCTTTTTAGAATGGATGGCAGTGTTGCGACGGCTACGACGCGAAGGCTCATGCGATTTGCGCGATTCGTGCACAAAAAACGGATCATGCATGGTATGGTCGACGTCTAGGTCGGTTAAACTGGTCATATCAAAGGCACTGATTGAATGCCCGCCACTTTCCCGTCGTTCATCCGCGCGTATGGTGTGCTCCATGTCATCATCACTTCCACCGTCACTGTCAGTAAGTTCGTGAAACGATGTAATGCTGAGTGTCCGGCCAACATCTGGCGGAGGTTGAGAATTATGGCGAGTAGGAGATGCATCGAGTTGTTGGTCGAGTTGTTCAAGAAGTGAGGGCTTTGGCGGACTGAAACGTGTCCTGGGTGTTGCTAACGTGCTGTGAGGGAGAACAATCTTCCTAGGCCCTGTAGGAGGAAGCATTTGACCCAATTTCCGCGGCCTTGACTTAGGTTGTGGTTGTGGTTGAGTCTGGGGCTCGGGATCAGAGTCTATAGTGACAGGCTGCCGCGAAGAAGTTCTCTTTCTGCTGGCGGACCAGAAATTCTCTAGGCGCTTGCTCAATGGCTCCTCGGTTATACGTGATTTGTGCGACGTATGCCAATCATGTGCTTCGTCGAGCTTTCCATTATCCCCGCCATCTCCGCCAACAGACGAAGTCATTTGGCTTTCAGAGTCATCAAAGTCATCCGAATCAAAGCCGGCCTTCTTCATGGCTTGGTCGCCCAGGCCTTCATACCAGTTAGACCCGTAAGTATGCTGTGAAGGTCGGGGCTGATACATCGATTGAGGATCGGGGTTGGTGTAGGCAGCATTAGTACTTGATGCTGCCTGAGATTTGTTGTCATCAAATCCGTAGACGCTAGTCCCTGCCACGGTCGAATCATCAATCGCTTCGACGTCTGTGTCAAACACGTCCCTGTCCCGCTGTATCCCATGCGTAGAGAGATTGCGCGGCTGATTTGGGGATTGAGATGTACCGTGGAATTCTAGCGACCCAGGTCTGCCATTGGCGCCTGGACGACCTGGATCGACCAGTTGGGTGACTGGTACCTCCACTCTGGCTTGTTCTGCACGTTGCTGGCGCGACTGGGTGGCTTGGTCGCGAGCCTGACCACCTTCTTTGGAGTGGACATAATCGCCAACCCCCATACTACTTTATGTAGCTAACGATTTCAGGGTTGATAAGTAAATGTGGTCTTTTTTCGATGACGGGGATCAGTCCATGGTAAGGTTGTTGGGCAAACGCGATATCGCCGCGTAGTCACGTGTCGATTATTTCAAACGTTTAAGCCTCATCTACGGCAATTAGGGCCGCCATGATTGTATGGAGCCTTACAGCGGCGGTGACCTCCGGATGCAAAGCCCGAACAACATTTAGCTTACGTGCTTGACTACATTGTGTGAATACCGGGGCCAACTAAGGCCACATAAAGATGAAATTTTCCTCTAGGATACTAGGCGCGGGAGGTTTCTAGTTATAAGAGGATTTTGAACTATAATTAAATGCAATTCATTGGGGTATATTGGACATAACTTTACATGAGAAGTTCCAGAGGAGAGGAATATCGAGATCATCTCAATCATGACCTCAATCAGAGTCATCGTCAATATGAAGACTCTCCAGATTGTATGCGACGCCCCTGCCTCGTTTCTTGGCCTTCTCGAAGAGCTCAATCGATCTTTGGAGTTCGGCTGCTTTCTTTTCCGTTGCAAGCCTGTGCTCACGTCTCGCTTCAAGGGAGCCTGGCGATCCATCCATGAGCATTGGGTCGGGGTCGTCGTATTCTTCGAAGTGTGCCGGTGATGGTAGCGTGAACAGCAACAGATCACCGATCCACAAACAGATCATGCCTCTGAGCTCCAGCAATTCAGGCGAGTCCGAGTATGGAGGAGACCCTAGGAGCTGGTCCATACGCACAGCAATTTGCTGCGCCTGTGCCAACTCCAGTGCCCTTATTGCTGTGATGGCAGCATCTGTCTTGTTTTGTGACTTCCGGGGGTGGCCAAATTCAGATTCTGAATTGTCATCCTCAGAAAACACATCAGGCTCTTCCTCTTGGCGAAGAGCAATACTTTTTCTAGTCGCCTTGCTTTCTTCCTGTGTGATATACACCCAAAGCCCAAACATTGCAGGGTAGAAGTGCAAAGAGGAGATAGAATGTGGTGAAGATTTCATGAATGGATGATTGAGAATAAGTCGTTCATAATATTCTTTAGCTGCCGCAAACCCTTTGGTAGTAAAATTGATGGGTGTGCTGTCCATCGCATTCGGCACCTTCATAGTACCAAGATTGGCTGGGATTTCCTGTTCGTCACGCCGTAACAAGATTTCAGCGCCAATACCCCACCTTTCTTCATTGCGGACGTCCATTCGAAAGCCTCTGTAATCTTCGCGCAAAATCATGCCCCAAGCTCGTCCGGCTCGAACGTAATCACCTTGGAGCATACATCGATGTAAAATGGCTGTCAATGCACATAGATGTTGGAAGCGAAGGTTGCCTTGCTGGGTCGACTGAGGAGGGTAGATTGGAGGTGATAATCCCGCCAAGTCTTTCAGGTGGCGTGAAGCAGTTTCTCTTCTGGATTGCTCATCCTTATCTGCCTTATGAGGGAAATGGCCTTTCGGCAATTCTTGGTTGGATGGGAAACCAGCGATTCGGTACTGATGGGATTCATTTGGCGTCAAGACCAAGGGAGGCCCAGCCGGCTCAGATTCCGTAGCCGAAGCGATATCCGTTGTTTCTTCGCCGTTCAGCTCGCTTTCACTCCAGCCCACACTCCTTTTGCGTTTCCGGCGGTCATATTGAGATACGCGAGTGCCAGGCGGCTGGAGCCAAGGCGGTAGTGGTAGAGAAAAAACTGAAGACGACAGCGCTGCCATATGCGCAAGATGAGGCGTATCCCATGCGCCGCCAAAGAAAATAAGAGCCGTAGCAATCTATACTAGGGCCTAGGCTATGGTTGCCCCAATTGATGGTTGCGCATTTGTCAGAGAGATTTGTGGTGGAACATGACGGAATGGAAAGATGTTGCCTCAGGCACGCAAGGCGAAGCAAAGCAGGCAAACATCATCACTTATCGTCCTCTATCGATTGCTTGCTTTGACATGACTCCTCTACTCCTCCTTTTCCTTTCCATTTTCCTTCAGTTCCCCCTTTTTGTTTTGCCGAGCGCTCTTTAACCTCTGTTTTGCGCTTGCCAGTCGCTGGCTGTTCTTTTCTGGGCGTGGTTACCATAGCTCCCCGAGATTCAAGGCTCGGCGGTTATACCACTCGGAGTGTGGGCTGTGCCTGGACTCATCAGACGGTTCGATACATCTGGCCGCTGTTGCTCGTATTGGGCAGTGAAACTGTCTTGGGCGTTTCGTACCTGTTGCAAATAATCCGGTAACCGCGAACTCCCTGTCCGCTATCCACTCCTTTGTTCCAAAGGTCCGAAATACGGCTTCTTCAGAAGCACCACCCCAAAACCAACCGCATCGATCCTGTCAGCTTGAGCAAGAGATCAACACCATACCCATCTCCTGCGTTCAACCCAATATCGACACGGTCACCGCTACTAGCCATATGTTCCTCGCGTGGCAATGAACAGTCGTTGACACTCTGCATCACTCCAACGGTCACACTCTGTTACTATGGGACAGTCCTCTTCTACACAACGTGATCCATCCAATACTGGCTATCGAGTACACCTTGCACCTTTTTCAATACAGCGTGGCCCTAACACGAGGAATGACAACATGAATCATAGACAAGCGGCTGAACACAATGCAGAGGGTGGTTTGCCACCCCGACCAGACATGGACATACATAATAGGAGTGACCAAAATATAGCATCCGACCGGCCAGGTCGAACCCCCACTGGCGGCTCACAACCTATGCGGAGTATCGAGGAAGAGGACGCGCCCGAATATGAGCTCCCACCCCGCGAATACCGCACTGCGGCGTTTGCTCGAATGGCGGCACGAAGACAATCGACCATGTCAAGGCTGGGCTCAAGGCTTCTTCCAAATTCAGTGATTCGTGGACTTCTCAATAGTCAAGAAGAGACCCCGGCCGAGGGACACGCACATCGACATGGCCTAGTTCCTCCAAGAACCGAGACTGCTCAAACATCCGGTCGGTTCAGCGCGTTCGATTCATTCGGCTCCAGGGGAATTACTCGGCGCCGAACTGCTCGCGCGCCGTATTTCATTCCACCCCGCCCGGAGTCTGCTGGGATCCCAGACGCACCAGCAACCCCGACATACATTGACTCTCCATCTCAGATACCCGACCCCACAAGAGCATCCTGGCGTCGCAGTGTCAGGCTACAACGCATGCGTCATTCAATTTCATCTCCCATTTCTCATATGTTCGGCCAGCCACACTCAGATTTGCGGCCTCACGAAAGCCCGGAATACCCAATGTCAGATCCTTTATTTGATGATAGGGCTATGGACACGCGTCTGGACTTCGGCGAACCCCCTCATGAACTTGATTCACTAGAACCAGCAATCCAGGCCGAGAGGCCGGTAACTGATTCATCTTCTGCGCAGCCGAGTCCTGCTTTGATGCGCCGATTGCCTGGGATCATCCGAGCGAGATCATCCAGAGTCCTGCGACGAGAGGAGCAAACACCTCTGTCACGGGTCCTTCAGCTCGCCGCATCCGCAATTGCAGCTCAGCTATCCGGTACTGCCGGTCCTGCGTTGCCTAACATCCAGGCATTGGGCAGTGATGGGTTAGATGGCTCTTTGGAGAATTTCATTCAGAGTTTGCAGCACGCGACTTCTGCGCAGGCTCAACCGCCTGCAACAGGGGAGGGGCCGAGTAGTACTGCAAACGAAGGACCCTCGCATCCCGTCAATTTCTTGCGGGTGTTCCGATTTGCAAATTCAGAACCATCCACAGGCGGCGCTGCAAGGCAGAGCGCGAGTGGTGTCGGCGACCGTGGGACCCCAACCGATGGAATGGACATCGACGAGCCTGCTGAAGGCACAGGGCGGACGGTTACACTGGTTGTCGTTGGAGTTCGGTCCGTCCTGGCTGGCAACGGAGGTAATACCGAACAGCAACAGGCTGTGAGTCCGGGCCCAGGTCTAGATGCCCTGCTCGGCCTACCTTTTTTGCCATCGAATCCTATCCCACGGCCTCAAGATGCCACTGGTGAACCTACCCAACAGAGCGATGGGCGATCTAGATTGACTCTTCCTCGAAACCCAGGCCATGCAGGACCACATTCTACAGAATTTCAACGCCCATCAGTTCCCAATCACTTTAGAAGAATGTCTGATACCGGGCCCCGTGCTGCATTCCCATCCTACCATCCCTCTGGTTTCTCCGAAAGTCCCCCGGGATCGCACCCGCCTCCATCAACACCAGCTGACCAGGGGGTATCTGCTTTGCCCTCCGGCACTTCGACTCCGAGCCGTAGACCATCCTCCGCTTCAGCGATTGCTCCTGATACTTTACCCCATCTACATGAAGGCCAGGCAATGCGACCGACGGCGGAGACTCTGGATGAGCCCGTGGCATTCAATACCGCTCGCCAGCGACGTCGAAGCGACTCTGAGTATGCTCGTCATCGGGCCCTTGGCTCTGGTGCTGTTCGACGCAATGGCATGGTTGAACCCGATCAGCCCCCACCAAGTGGAGGTCGTAGTTGGTTAATCTATGTTGTTGGAACCAACCTCTCTGAAAATCACCCGGCTTTGACCACACCAAGTCTTTTCACCGATGTAAGAATGCCCTATTACATGGTTTTATCGGGAACATGATGGCTAATACTTTAAACAGAACCCAACCTACGAGGATATGATCCTACTTTCATCACTGTTAGGTCCAGCTAAACCCCCTGTCGCCTCTCAGACCGACATCAACTCCGCCGGCGGAATATTCCGTCTTGTTGAGTATGCAGGTTCATTGGTCGCCGAAGCTGTCGAAGGCGCTGGCACCATTCAAATCCAAGATGGGGAGCGCTGTCTGATATGCTTGAGTGATTATGAGGTGGCCGAGGAAGTTCGAGAGCTGAATAAATGCAAACATGTTTTCCACAAGGATTGCATAGACCAGGTCCGTTACCTCTGCCCGTTTCATTTCAATTTGTTCGCTTGCTGACCGTATGTCGTAGTGGTTAACCACTGGGAGAAACTCTTGTCCTCTGTGCCGAGGTCAAGGCGTTAACGAAACCCCTAGCAACGATTCCAATACTGACAACCCAGTACCCAGTCCTGCCCCTGCCCCTGCCCCAGCTCCGGCTCCAGCTCCAGCTCCAGATGGCACAGCCGTCTGATCCCTTCCACCTAGCAAGCATGGTCAAACCAACCATGTGAGCAACTCCCAAATTTGGCTTTGGAAATTCTTCTCTCCTTTTAGCTTTAGCATGCAGCGTGTGTTTAGAACCCTTAACGATTTTTTTTTTCCATGGATATCCCCTTTGCATCTCATTTCTGCGCATCGACTTTTGGTGCTTTTATCATGTTGGGTTATTGGATATTTGCTCTCGGCGCCAGAAACAAGGAACCGTCCTCTTGGAAGATAACTCTCAGTTCCAACCCCGAGAACGCTAATGCTATCTATTGTTGGCCTTCGTTTTTTCTGTGTAATACCGTAGATTGACACATTAGCTGGCCATACCCATGGCTCTATCTGGCTAGGAAATGTTCTACGTATTGAAATATATGTACAAACACTGAGGCTATGCAACCATCTTTGGATATACCTTTGTTATCATATTATTGCCGTTGATGGTCCCTGTATATATACGATAGCAGAGCATACCGGGGCCCGCTGCCCCGCGGCTGACTTAGGTAATCCAAAAAAAATCACCAAACTCCATTGCGGTCTGGATTGCGCCAGCGATCTTGTGCTATTTCGTTTATTCTCTAAGATTTGAGAGTAGCATCTACAGTCTCTCCAATAAAGGCAGTATTCAATTGACCTCACCGCACCCGAAACCCGGTTCAGCCGTGTAGTCCACCCTTTCAACCTCCGGAATCTTCAATTTCACGACCACCCCCACTACAACCCACCAGAGGCCTACCATGACCTCCCCGATCCGTGTCACAGTCCTCATATCTGGCAATGGCTCAAACCTACAAGCCGTGATAGATAAAGTGGCCGCAGGTCAGATAAACGCAACAATCGTCCGCGTAATCTCCAACCGCAAGACCGCATTTGGCCTCGAGCGCGCAAGCAAGGCCAATATCCCAACCGAATACCACAACCTGGTTAAGTACAAGAAGCAGCACCCCGCGACAACGGAAGGTGTTCAGCTTGCGCGCGAGGAATACGATGCTGAGCTTGCTCGGCTGATCCTTGTCGACGCGCCGGAACTGGTCGTGTGCCTCGGCTTCATGCATATCCTCTCACCGCAGTTCTTGGAGCCTCTGGAGGCTGCTAAGATAAGGATTATTAACTTGCACCCCGCGCTGCCGGGTGCGTTCAATGGCGTTGTAAGTCATAGAGCTCTTTTTGAAATTGTGCATCGTTAGCTGGAATGATATGCTGATACCTGTCTTTTTCACTTTTAGAATGCGATTGGCCGTGCTCATGCTGCGTGGTTGGAGGGCCAGATTGACAAGACCGGTGTTATGATGCACGATGTCATTTCCGAGGTGGATATGGGCACACCAATTTTAGTGCGGGAGATCCCTTTCCGGAAGGGCCAGGATGAGAATCTCGAGACCTTTGAAACTCGGGTTCATGAAACTGAGTGGGGAGTCGTTGTTGAAGGAGTGGATAACGTGGTGAAGGAATTGATGGCCCAGAAACAAAAAAGCGCAAGTGCATGAATAGTTATCCATTCGTCTTGGATGACATTATTACTCCGCACGGTGAACGAATTGACGCCGCTCTTCTCGATCTGCATTTTGTTTGACCAATGATCGACCCAGGACTACAGGTCCCGAATGATGCCATCTCCGGACTGTTGACGATTGATGACTGTATATCTTGTATGATTGCAGAAAAACAAAAAGACACGTATATGATCGTATTGCAAGGTGTAGGTATATTTCACTGTTCTGGAGTGCCAAATTGGAGATCAAAGCCGCGACGTGGATTAAGACCAAACCAAGACATCCGCCAACAACTGGAGGAAAGCCAAGAACGTGTCGAGAAGACCGTTCAGACATACTTCGTACCCACGTGTACACGTGGGCAATCATATCTGTCTCATGGTACGGAGCACGAGTCATTATTCTAGTGGAAATGAGAAATGGAGAATCATAAACCAGCCGGCGCCCCAACCAAAGCTCCTTGATAGTCAACAGGGATGTGCAATGCAACCATTTCACCGGTCGAATTCTCATCACACGCCAGTCCTGCACGACGGATTTAGCTGCATATTAGCCCCTCCAATAACCAGGGGAACTACTATCTTTGGGAAGTTTGTTCCGTATGCCTGGCTAACCTAGTCCATTCAAGGTCAGGCTTGCGAGCCGTATTTGAACTATGTCTCACCTGTGCATCCCGGGTATTCATTCGGGTATATGTATGACCTCGCCTTGTCTGCAACGTAGGACAGATCGTAAACGCAGCCCGCGCGGGAAAATCATAGCCAAAGAGGACAGGCGTGGTCCATGCAGTGCAACCAAGACTAGAAGGTGGGCAATCAGAGCGTTGCAGCGCTAAAGTGGACGTTGGGCCTATGATCGTGGCGCCAACGTGATAGATCAAAGTCAATTCCTAACGTCTTGGTTGTCTGATGGCTCCACCGTTCCCCTTTTCGTCGGGATTGGGCTTGATAGTGGATTAGAACAATGTGGGTTACTTTTGGCCCCAAATTCACACCGGCGTTGACTCAAGGTGTCCGGTCATTTGAGATCGGCGATTAGCATATCCATTTCGAGCGCGGACTGGGATCTGTCATGGTCAGGACTCAGAGCTCTGATAGTGGTCATTCTTTGCTTGCTTCTTGCGTTTGACAGACGATAATAACTGAATCCCCATTGTTTACAGCGTGTAGACAGACTTCCGAGGTTAAAACTTAAAGGATGATCATTACTTGATGCTATTTTGAAAATCGGGGTAGTAAGCTCCGACTGCCGAGAATAGGACCTTAACCACTCTATGCCCACCTATTAGGATAGTACGGAGTATAAATCCATGTTTATGATAAAAAAACACCACGACTGCTTCATGTACCTTTAACCCATGGTAACCAATAATAGATGGCTTGGCTTGTCATTGGCTTGTAAACTCCCGGGCCGACATATTTTTACAAGAGAGGAGAAACACTATTCTTCGTGGGGCACAATGACGATTATCATGAACAACCTTTTAGGAAAATGCGGAATACAAAGTAGACCACTAGGGACGAACTTTGATCTCGGCATACCAGAAAAAAAGAAGGGAAAAGAGCAAAAAGGGGGGGATAATGACGATCCCAAGCCATACAACATAGGGAACAATCCGAGTGGTCTCAGAGCTTGGCCAGGCCTGCTCCGTACTATGCAGAGGATCATGATCATAGCGTCTATGGATCTGTCCCGGCCTCCCCGAGGCATTTTTGTGTAGGAAGTACTCCATATTGTCTTGCCTTTTCCTTTGCCTTTCGCCTTTCGCCTTTCGTGCTTCATATCGACTGGTGACTGGTAGTGGATCCTGAACAAAACTAACAAGGGCGGGTATCCGTTGTTAAGCTATCAAGGACTCCGTGCTCCATTTAATGTTCGTACCGGGAGTCCCGCAATTGAAAAAATAGCTAGATCCGGCAATTCTAAAATCCTTCGAGGACGTAAATAAAAAGGAATGCCGAAAATGTTCTGCTGACGGAGATCCAAGTGGAGGCGGCTATAGTGGGAATCTTGGACGTTCTCATTCGAGCATCGGAGAAACAATAGTCTCTCTTTAAATGTGGGGTTGCATTTTAGTTTCTTTTTCTTTTCCTTTCTGTCTTGTCTCTGGTCAAAGTACTCCGGACGGAGTCCCGCCGTTATAATGCAGCTGTACTAACTAACCCCGTGCCTGATCGACAATAGGTTGACAGAGAAGGTGGGCCTGGTAGATCAAAGACATTCAAAGCGTTGGACCGGCGTCAATACCGACTCGAGTATCTCGATTTGGTTAGAAGCTTCGTCTAGGAGGTGCGTGATCCCTAATTTGATTGCAACGCCAGTTCCAATATCGAAATATAGGGGTAAGGGGGTTGCATGTAGATTGCGACTGCGTCAAACGGCCGAAATGATACATACCGATGTTAATCCGGAAGCATATTTCAAGGTTCCAAAGCTCTGGCCACATTTAACCCATAATAAATGTCTGGGCGGTGCACGAGCATTGCATCTCCATGTGGGTAAGATATAAGGGCTAAGACAACGCTAGTGGACCACCTGGCGGCCCTGAGGCTCCGAGTGTGTTTTGGGGGGGCTTTGTTAGCTTTCTTTTTGTCTCGCAACGTCCCTAGAATGGTATCTCATGCAGCAAGTTGGTCTAGGCTGATCTAAAGGATATTTCTGCGAGGTTGCTATACGGAGTCAAATCCGCCATACATGCTGGTAGAAGTTAAAGTCCCCACTAAAACGTTTGCCACTATTCCCGATTTGGTATCATTTAGAGAGCAACAAGGTTCCAAGAGGAGCCCAAGAGGAGCACTGACTGTTAGTGAGATCAGCAGGCAGAAAAAAGTGGTTCTCTGGTGGACTCGTTGGAGATCATATGGCGTTGTGATTTGCAAGGTGCGTGCGCCGAATATGAAACCGGTGCATTGTACGTCGTTCAGCCCTGTTGTCTTGGTCAAATTGAATCGCAATAAAGTTTTATTAGATGTGCCTGATCTTCGTTGAATAGGGGGGCAGGATGGTGAGGTTGGAAGTGTAACTTGACACCTACTTTGTATACCAAGGCCCATATGTGGCGCCAATGAAATAAGAGTTTGATATAGAGGAAAGATCTTCTACATCAGCCCATAGTATATCCACATTTCATATTCCGTATTTCCATATTTCCATGTTCTACTCTGTTGAAGCTCAGAATACCACGTTGTACGGCGTCCATATCGCATTAGATACATGAACCGGTCGCAGATCACGCTTTAGCTTCTAGTCTGGAGGCGCTGAAAGGAAATTGTAGGAATAATTAAAAAGAAAGAAATAGGCTGTCACATTTTTAATCCCTAAAACTTGTCATCTTTAGAGCTAAATCCATCTTTTTTCGTTTTTGCTTCTTCCAAGGTTCCTTTTTAATCTCCGCACGTCCCGGTCCCTTCCCCCACCGACTTCATCTCTCCTCTCCAAGCTTTCTTTGATATTAAGAATGATGACTCGATATTGTTGAACTGGATGGAATTAAGAGGAATCAAGGGGGAGTTTGCATGGGTTTTGTGATACGACAATGACGCATTCACAGTCGCCCCAGGCGGCCATGTCGGGCTTTCTGGACTCAATCAAACAGGATTCAAGCTCATCTTCGTATTCCTTGTTTGGACCGAAACAGTATTCCGAGAGTGTTGCGTTCTGGCACGATCCTTCCGCAGCACCGACAATGATAGTGCCCCCTTCGCATACAACCTCCCAGAAACAACTTTCGGACCAGAAGAAGCATAAGCGCACCCGGAGCGGCTGCTTCACCTGCCGTTCCCGCCGGGTCAAATGCGACGAGAACCGCCCAGTCTGTGAACGGTGTAGGAAAGGGAGTCGCGATTGTGTCTATCCGTCACCCACCGCCTCGTCGTCCTCCGCATCGTCCATATCCTCGAAGCCTAGCTCACGCTCTACAGCCAAGTCGCGTGCTAGTCGCCCGCATCCTCACGCCAGCGATTCATCCACGAAGGTGGACTCCGAGCCTCTCAGCCCCCTGCAGCCCATCATCGACGAAGAGGAACCCGACAGTTCTGTATCCGAATCCCGACCGTCTCCATCAAGCGCCACAACCACATCACAGCCGGACCTGCGTAAGAGCCAAAGCGCACAATCTCTTCGGAAACACGGTGCAAGACCCGCGTCCGACACTAGTTCTTACATCAAAGAACAGAGTAGTTCGCCATCAACTGGGTCGCCGCGCTTTGAGTCGGTGAGTGTGCGCTCGGGCAGCCTGGGACATTCCACAACCGAACTGCTCAACAACGCGCGCCTACCGGACGATGTGCGATTCTATCTGAATTTCCACCAGGATTTTATGACTCCTCCGCATTTCTTCTTGAGACAGAATTCCTCCTATTTCATCCACCACAGCCTTATCGAACTCGCATTGCAATATGAGCCTCTCCTCTACGCCCTGGTGGGATTTTCGGCCTACCATCATTGTTTACACAGCCCTGGGGGGAAGCTCTACACATTCTTGAAATACTATAACAAAGCCTTGACTCTCCTCCGAAAATCCTTGAGTTCTAAAGAGGAGCACACTGAGGCTACACTATCCACCGTTCTGGTTCTGGCAACATTTGAGGTATATTGCTTCCACCTGCCTCCTCCAACCATCGACATTTTTCTGACTTAATCGTACTTATAGGAATTTATTGGCGACTGGATGAACATGATCGATCACCACCAGGCAGCACATGCATTTATGCGAGAGCTAATCACACCAGAGTCTGCCAACATGAACGAGCTACATACCAATATCTTTTTATGGTACGCGCGCTTTGATGTAGTCGTGGGGATTTTGTCCGGCACCGAAACAGTCCTCGGTCGAGATTGGTACCTTGCAAAGGAGCAATATGATGCCGAGCAAGCCGCCTTCTATCCGGATGATCCATCCAAACAACTCGCCCTTGTTGCATCAATCAACCGACGGTTCGGCTTGGATATGGCTTCCCTCTATGCGAAGTTAGCTCGCGGCATGTTAACAATGGAACAATTCGCCATTCAGAACGAACAGCTGGGCCAATGGCTCGAGCAGGCCAAGGCGATTCTTAGGGGATTTGATGATTACGAATACAAGGTGCAACATTACCCGCAGAAGCAACCCTTGACCGAAGACGATGTTATCGATCCATACGTCCCAGGTGTCCTGTATCGAGGTCCTTTGTGGGATTTCAACTATGCTTGGATCGACATTCTCGCCACCGAGACAATGTACAAGTTCCAGACCATGCAAGTCCTGCAGCAGTCTTTGCTTGACGACTTGCAAGCATTGGCTAAGGAGCAATGTCGCATAATCGAGACGATGATTCGCTGGCCTCACAAGGAAAACGGATATTGCATCAACTTTAAAAACAGCCTTGGCATGTTGGGCATGTTTCTACCTACAGAGAATAGGCATAAGTATGTAATGTGGACCCGACGCACATTTGCGCTGTTAGAGCAACATGGGTAAGTTTCCACCGGTGTATCTGCGTTTCAGGTCTAAATGAGCAGGAGCAAGGCTAACCGGTTATCTATACGAATAGGTACATTCTCGTCCCTAGTTTCCGCGCCGGGCTGGCTGCTATCTGGCAAGTTCCAGAGGTTAACTATTGGTGGCTCCCTAACGATGAAGGGTATACAAGCATTGTGCGCGAGATTCGCTCCTTGACCGACGAACGCTCAACGCAGCCACGCGATGAGAAACGTGAGACTGTTCGTGATATGAAGTCTCTCTTCGGCAAGTTGAATCTGGATGAAACCGACGACGACAAAAGCCCGCCATAGTGGTCTTCAGTGAATGAGGTGCTCTTTGGATTCGCGCCATCCATCTCCGGTCCCTGAGTTTCCGTGGTCTTAGAAGTACAGCCTCCGCTATTCTTGGATCAGTACTATGCTCCCGACATTATCACATCGAAACGCAGAACATATATGCTTACTACTCACCCTGACGACGCCCACGCAACTAATTCGACTTACTTCCTGCGACTGGATGGCACAAAACCAAGTCCCAGTTGAGCACGTTTCATTGGACATCTACTCACACCTCTCATCATTTGCTCTGCTTTTACCATCCTCTCACATCTCCTCGCCTTCTCCTGAATTACTCTTGCGATATAATGTCCTATACACATCCTCCCTCGCCCTTCTACCTGGTCACACTATTCTCCCCCCTTCTCCCTGGACTCCGAAGACGTCTTTCTCGGTCATGACTTGATGTACATTATTATACCCAAATCCATATAGGATCATTGACTGCTACCGTTCATTATACCTCGTTTATATGTCTCTGCTACGAAGTTTTCTCGTCTTTTTTACATAAGCGGAGCAACAAGCCCCGGGCCCATAGGTGCAGAGTTCCACTGTTGATAATGATCCATACTAAGTAGACTATCTCTTAAGAATCAACCCGACACCCGGCCTTCCACGGCACTTCCTCCGCAATTATGACAGTCTCCAACCCACCCGCCAACTCTCCAGCACCTCCAACTCCAAGATTATCCCCCTCCACATCCTCCCCCCACGGCAAGGCATCAACATCAACCTCCCACCCCAGCAAACACCGCAGTACAACCCCAGCGCCAGCCTTACTCATAACAACATTCATCTCCTTGCATCGCTCATCGCAAACACACTCCACACAGCCCTGCGGCGAAACACAAGAACAAGCCTCAATGCGCGCAACCGCCCGCCGGAGAAGCAACCCAATAAACTCGAACGCCTTACTAGCAATACCAGAACCACACGATCCACCCTTCGCATCGTAGAAGGTAAGCCGAGCAGGTCTCTGTCGCGAAGGCGGTTTAAGCTTCTCCTCGAACTCAACGGGTACGTTGGCCCGCTGCAGCGGCCGGCCAAGCTCTTTCTTCGCGACTTTGCATTCGGTGCGGACGTCACCGGGCGAGGAGACAACGAAGGAGGGCAGGAGAGAGAGGACGGCGTGCTCGGCTGCGTGGATGGCCGCGGCTATGTTTAGCCGGTGCGATTGTAGGATCTCGATAGCGCGCGTTGGGACGTCTAGCCACATGCCCTTGGTAAGACGGTCGATTGGCGGGTTATCGACGGCAACGGCGTCAAGGACGCGACCGCGCTTGTCAACTTTGAAAAAGCCGTAGACTACGGCGTGGATTTTGATTGCGCCGAAGAAGGCGGACGAGGCGGAGGGGTCGTTGCCGACTAGACGCATTGCTTCGGTTTCTATGGGGTCGATGTCGGTGAAATCGCGTTGCATGGTGTTCCAGTCGACGTGGACGCGGACGACGCGTGCTAGGAAGGAATCGGTGTTTAGTTCTTTGACTAGGTAGGTTGTGCCTTGGTGGAGGAAGATCCCGCCTTCGTAAATTGTGAATAAGGCGCGCGATGCTTCGACTTCTTCTATGACTATGTTGCGGTTGTTGGTCGTGTCTATGACGGCGAAGTGTTGATCTTCTGTGTCGCGGATTGAGACGCTGCGGGAGGGATGTGGGCGGAATCGGGGGTGGCAGTGGTAGAAACCGAGTGAATCTCTTATCAGGCGAGTTGGGGCCAGGGCAAGGAGCTGTTGCCCGAAGTAGATGCTGTCTTCTTCGGGGCGGATAGGCATCTCAAATGCAGCACATTGAACGTGGCCTTCGAGGATGAGCTCGTTGGATAGATCTATCTGCAGCTCGCAGTTCGGTCGTGTGAAAATTTCATCTGGATTCTTCATGTAGTGTTGGTCAGTTGGGTATCTATCCCCGACCAGGACGGATAGGGAGTCCTTATTGCGTCGTCCAGCGCGGCCGCTTTGTTGGCGTAAATTGGATATCGAGTATGGGAAGCCCATGGTGATGACTGCATCCAGGGAGCCAATATCAACGCCCAGTTCCAGAGCGTTGGTGGCCACGATTCCCATCAATTTTCCCTCGAACATCTCCTTTTCGATTTGACGTCGATCTTGAGGGCTATATCCGCCTCGGTAGCCCATCACTAGCTTGCCAACCTCCGTTCGTTCGAGTCTACCAAACTCGGCGTGCACGCCTTGTAAGAGAATTTCACACAGCTTTCTGACTCGACAGAAGGCAATGACTCTCACGCCTCTAAGGATCAGCTGGCAAAACAGCCTTGCAGTCTCAGTGACAGTGTCGGCGCGCCCAGAGGAAGGATCTTTGGGGTCTTTGAATGGCGTATTCCAGCAAACAAATTCCTTACGGCCAGAGGGAGATCCATCAAAATCGATGAGTTTCACATCCTGCACCCCAAAGATAGACTTCATGTGATCCTCCGGGTTCGCAACAGTAGCAGAGCAAGATATGAACTTCACATGACGATTACCAACCGCAGCACATATCCTGCGAAGACGGCGCATGATAAAGGCGACATGAGATCCAAACAAGCCGTTGTAGACGTGCAATTCATCGACAACGACAAACTTCAGATTCTTCAAAAAGGTGCGCCAGGAACTCTCCTGTGGCAAAATTGTAATATGAAGCATGTCAGGATTGGTGAAAATTATGCGTGCCTCGTCACGAATCAAGTTCCGGCTCCCCATTGGCGTGTCCCCGTCAAAGGTTTCAACCATTGTGTGTTGCAGGCCGTTCATATACTGAAGTAGATCCATCATGCTGCGGCGCTGATCTTGTGCCAGAGCTTTAGTGGGGAATATATACATTCCTCTGCTCTCCGGATCTTTTTCCAGCTCGTGCAGCATGGGGACTTGGTAGATGAGGGACTTTCCTGAGCTCGTCGACGTCGACACAATCACATTGTGGCCCTCAGACAGGTGGTTAATTGCCTCTGTTTGATGAGCATACATTTGGGTAATTCCTTTTGTGTTATACAGAGCATTGACAAGGTCCTGCGAGAGCTGGAACGTCAAATCTCCGTAGACAGGAGACTGGGCATCGAACACCCGATGGCCTTCCGGCACAATTTGCGCATGATAAAAATCCATCTCCCGAATCTCTGCAATTATTTCCTCAATGGACTTTCGCTCCTTGGGAATTGTTGCTGGCGGCTTCGCTGTAAGAGGAGTGGGCAGGAAAGCATTCTTCTTTTGTTCAAGAGCAATCACTGGATCGAGATTTGTGTCCTCACAATGAAGCAAAAACGCATCCAAAGCGTCTGAAAACTTTGAATTTCGTTTTTCGATCAAAGCCAGCATCTGCTTTTGGCTGTAGACGGGCATTTTCAGATCCTCGTCTCTCATGTGACGCATAGGTTTCATAGGTTCCCCAGTTTTCGGGTTCAGAACCTCCCCCTTCAGATCGCCGTCCATAAACTCAAATAGCAGAACTTGCTTTGTATCGTCTGTATAGTGAAGATCACTGCTTCCGACGTCTTCGACTCTGTCCATATCTGCCGTAAGTGCCAGACTACGCTTGTGTAACCCATACTGAGTAATCTCTTCATCTCCAACGGTCATTACTTCCAACTTGGCTTCGTCCACATATTCGAAAAGGACCGCTCCAGGAATTATGACCTTCACGCGTGCGACATCTTCAACTGTGAGTTCTCGCCCCTGACCAAGTTGAGCTTGTACTGCTTTTTTTATGTTCTCAAATGTGGTGGCAAAGTGCTTTCGCGTCGAGCAAAACGTGTACACGAGATTCAAGGCGCGATGGGTTTGCGAGAGGCGCTTGAAGGCGTCTGGTAACGGCGTAGATGGAGTTCGCTTCGACGGCTTCGAGGTAACTTTCTTCCCTTTACCCGTCTTTTTGGTGGCTGTGGTTTTGATAGATCCGCTTATCTGTACACCAGATTCATCGGGGGGAGGATCGGCCGTGGTCGAGGGTGTTTGATCGGCAGGGTCTTTGGGGGACGCGTTCAAGGAGGGAGGCACATTGGACTCAAGGCCGAGATCGCTTTCATGACTTCGTTTCCGCTTTAATGATGAGATTTCCAGTGGCATTGAGAAGGAGCTCGCCATGTCGAAGCTCCATAGTGCTCTATGTTAAAGCTGAAGTTGATAAAAGTCCTGGTTGACGGGAAACGCGAAGTCACGTGCATTGAGATCACTTAAATTGAGCATCCGTTCCACGGTTCGAAAATTGGCCAATGCTTATGTTGTAGGTCTCTACCATGCCTTGCTTGTTTTTATATACAGCACCACTTCCTAATCTCTCTAACTAGCGACGAAATCCAAAGTAATTCTTTTTCTGTATGGTGAAGACAAACCCGCCCTCAGGCTAGCCCTGCCTCAATCAAGCTTTCCGCAACACCTGGATAGGTGTAGATATTGACCACTTTCAATCCAGCTTTGGCCAGGATATCTCTCCAATCAGCCTCCGTTCTTTCCCTCACAGCAAAATGTGCCAACATCATCATATCCATATTGGTCGCAGCGAGTGTGGGCTTTTCTTCATTAATCACAATCTCGTTGAATAAGACCCGCGAATAATCCTTCTTCAAAGCAGGCACAAGATTCTCCAGGATCTTGATGCCAAACGACCGAAGCAGAACTTGTTGCACTTTCTGAGGCAGCAAAACACCTACTTTGGATGAAACGATTGCTCAGATCAATTGAATTTGACCCGGAAAACGACCTAATACTATCATGTGACAATAAACAGACCATTGATCTGATGATGAAACCCAATTCATCATATCAGACAAAACTGCGCCATGTGGATATAAATCAGCATTGGCTGAGAGAAAAGGTAAGAAATGGAGACATATATCTCCAATGGATTCAGACAAACAATATTATCGCCGACGGATTGACAAAACACCTTCCGTCCCAAAAGCATGTTGAATTCCTAAATCAATTGAATTTGAGACGATTGCCTAATCGGGTAACTGAATTTGACAATGTTTGATTCCTCCCTGTCTGCTTGCTTTTCATCCCATAATTGCAGCTTTTGACTAAGGTCAAAATCTGAAGGGGTGTGTTGGAATATATATGTTC